>CAWUFW010009778.1:0-600000 GCA_963921515.1 Calotriton arnoldi | reverse complement strand
TCTCTTGTCTTTCTCTGCCAAGTACCTTCTGTCCTGACAGTGAGGACCTTTGGATGCCAGCTGAGGCTGTAGCCTTCGGACAGTGATGAGTTCACTTTTGGATGCCTGCCCAAGTTCTGACAGTGAAGAGTTGTGGACGCCTGCAGAGGCGGTAGCCTTCGGACACTGATGAGTTTCGGCTCGAAAACAAAACGGAGGATAGCTATAGTCACGTTTCACTTCTTATGGAGGGACTGGTAAAGGCAACATTTCTTGTACTAATGTCTGGCTTGATGGAAATGTACTAGGGCGAGACAGGAAGATGAAGCAGGACTCTGAAGAGTGGACAGTTAAATGCACAGACGTGCAACTCCAATAGGGAAATAAAAGAGAAGACGGTGGTGATGGATTTGTTGTGATTTGATTTGAACCAGAAAGACAGATACACAGACATATAAAGGAAGGAAGAAAGTAACAATTTGAAAGCCTAGTTGTCAGGGAAGAGGAGCTCGTCCTCAAACTCTGGTGGTTCGCACAGAAGTAGGTCCTGTAACGCACGTCATCCAAGTCGCTCTCCTCTTCCTGCTGTGATTCACGTATTTTGTAATCCGGTGGTATAAAGTGCTGATTCATTTTGATCATGGTTAACCTCTCCACGCTTTTGGCCGAGAGACTGGTCCTTTTCGAAGTTACAATGGCACCAGCACCACTGAAAACACGCTCAGAAGAGACACTTGCGACAGGGGAAGCCAGATACTTTATCGCCAGCCTGCTGAGCACTGTCCATTGGCTTCTTTTCCCATACCAATACACCAATGGGTTTCGATCCATGAAGACCTCTGTTGGGTCATCCAGATAGGCCTGGACCGTCCGCTCAATGTTCAGGGGTGCTCTGATGTGCTCGGCCTCTTTTGCCTTTGCATCAACACTGGACTTACCATACCCCTGCCGTAGAAACCAATCAGTTGCACATTGTGCTGTGGATGATCCTGTTCTTGCTGTTGTTGATGTTATTGTTGGTGTAGGTGACTGCTGGGAGGCAAACGCACTGCCCTCAGGCTCCGAAGTAGAACTTGACTCTGGATGCCCTGTAGTACTGGTTATGGCCTGGGGTGGGGGGCCTGTAATTAACAGCCGTTCGTTTTCGAAAATAGTGGCTTCCTTAGCTATCAAAGTTTTGTAGTTGGCAACATCCACTTCCGAAAAAGGAATTACTGCCTTGCTGTTCAGAAATACTTTGTACCGTGGATCCAAAATTGTGGCACTAATGTAATGTGGTTGTGACAAAATTGTATTTTTAATCCTTGTATTTTCCGATAAGCGAGCGGCTAAGGTCTCCGCCAAATGATATGCGTCTTGTTTGTCATCCACACCTGCGTACGTTTCAGACACCTCCTTCAGCTGTTGCTCTAGCATGTGCAACAATGGGATAGCTTGGCCCATAGTACAGTCCTCCCTGCTGACTTCACGTGTGAAGATCTCAAAAGGAAGTAGCATCTCAGTCAGGCATTTAATGAGGTCCCATTGACCCATCTCAACGGTCATGCCTCTCACAGTAGGTTCCCCTAATCTTTGCATAACATAAGCATTGAGTGGTATGTACAGTTCAAACAGACGATCAAGCATGTAATAAGTTGAGTTCCAACGTGTTGGCACCTCCTGGATGAGCGCTTTGACTGGCATTTTATGCTCACGTTGAATGACCCTCAGCTGCTTCCGGGCTTTAAAAGAATGGCTGAAATGTGTGCATATTCTTCTGCAGGTGACCAGTAAGTTGCTGACTTTGGATTCATTTTTCAAAAAGTCTTGAACAACAATGTTAATGCAGTGTGCCAAACACGGGACCCTGAAATAGCCACCATTGCGCATGGCCAAAACTACATTACTGCCGTTGTCCGTGGCAACAAAACCAATCGTAAGCCCTCTTGGGCGCAGCCACTCAAAGACCTTGGTGTTAAACTCTTACAAAATGTTTGCAGCAGTATGAGATTTCTCCATGGCAAACATGGCTACAGTTGCATGTTTGCGAGTGGCATGAAAAATCTCTGCAGTATCAACACCAGCAGATATCTGTTCTCTAACCCCCGCAAAACCGATCCAGTGTGCAGTGATGCACATGTAATCTGTGGCTTGGCAACTGGTCCACATGTCTGTTGTCAGGTGGATACTGTGAACAGCACTCTGCCTCAAGGCCTTTCCTAGCAATTCCAGCACGTCGTGATGTAGTGCTGGAACTGCAACTCTGGCAAAATAGTAGCGGCTGGGAACATGCCATTTTGGGCAGATGGTTGACACAAATTCCAGAAAACCCACCCCTTCAACAAAAGAAAAAGGGAGAAGGTCCAGTGCTAACATTTTAGCCAGCTTCGCATTGTACAAACGTGCTATTGGGTGGTTGCGTTCGTACTGCCCCTCACCCCCAAACATGCTGATAATGGTAGGCTGCATGGTTTTCCTTTCTCTTAGGCTCAACAACGCACTTTTTGGTACTGCGGACCTGGTACTTCTTGGTGTCTCCGGCTGACTCTTACTCTTGTGCCACTGAGATGTTGCTGAAGATGTGTGCGACGTTAAGACTGCACTGCTGGGGTCAGGGACACCTTGTGTACCACTACCAGAGAGAATGTCTCCCTGTCCTTCCTCTTCCACCGTGATCGGATCTTCTACTCCTTTATCCCCACCAACACCAATGGTTGCAGTTTTTTATCTGCCGCGAAGGTGGTCCTCCCAGCTGATCAAGTGGTGTTTTTTCAGATGGGTCATTTGGCCTCCGGTACCATAGTTTGTACCAAGCTTACCACGACTAACAGAGCTATTACAAATGGAGCATATAGCAATGTTCTCCTCCTTTTCGCTAACCGTAAAGAAGTCCCAAACTGGGGAGCTTACCTTTGGCCTCCTGCTGGAGGTGCCACTTCCAATGCCGGGTGAACTGGAGGGTGTGTGTTGAATTTGACTCTGTGCTGCTGTACCACTACCTACTCCTACTGAGGTGGTGGTTGTGCTGGATGTAGGTCGCTGCCGGGCCTTTGCTAATGCAAATATGGAAGCTGTAGGTCGTGTTGGTGTTACCTGTGGAGGTATGCATGCTACATCCCTCGCAGCCATTTTGGATAGGGTAATAATGTTGGTCTCCATCTCCTCGGGGCCAGGAGTGATGTTCGTGATGACTGGCTCATCATCATCATCCTGCTGTTCTACATCGACCTCCATAAGTGTAAGGCTTTCTGGAACCTTCCTTTTCACTAGCTTGGTCTTGGAACGTGGCTCCCTCTCAGACTCAGTTTGTGGCTTCCAAGTGGCATCTAGATCATCAGAAGGGGGCTTGGCGAAGAACTTGGACTACCCCTCCTTTTCCTTGCTGGAGATTTGGAAGACAATGGATCTTCTGAATGAGTGGCTTCTTCTTCTACCTCTGCATGAGGCTCAATTTCCTGAACTGCCCCTACTTCAGGAGGAACAACAACTACTATTGCGGGCGGTGGTTGCGGCTGTTGTTCTTGACCACTTATCTGCTGTGTTTCCTCCTGCGTTGATTGGGTACTACTTTGAGATAGCGATAAGTTTATCTCTGGCTCAGCATCACTGCTTTCCACCATTAGGCTGGCTACCTCTTCCACACTCATGTGCTTGGCCCTGGGTTGGTGGGTTGGGCCCACTGATACGGAGGTGCTGCCCCCAGCTTGCCCCCCGGACACCGCTGCTGCAGGCGTAATTTTTTTTACCAAAAAGGTATTGGCCGGCACACCAGTCTTAAGTGTCACTTCCTTCTTCTGTTCCTTCTTCTCAATAGCAACTTTCTTTGTACTGGAGGACCTGGTACCTGCTTTCTTTGGGCCCATCTTCTTCAGATGTCAGCAGCACTCAGTTGCAGAGATGTCTGATCAGGTCACACGTCACGTTGTGTGTACAGCAGCAGGATGTCTGTCTGGCAGTGCAACGTGCAATGATGACACACCTCCTCCTCAGTCTTTGTGCACCTAAAAGCAAAAAAGCCAGAACATCAGTCAAACATAGCACAAATCAAACAAATATAATATAGAACTTAGTGTGCGGTGGCCTCAATTATTAAATTTCAGAAACTCTGTGAACACCAACACACAGTGTAGCCATTTATGAGACGTTGACAACAAGGCCAGGGCTTTCCTGGCTACTGTGTAGTGCTAGTGTACACTCTGGAAGAATAAGAATAGTAAAGAACAAAAACTAAAATGTAGTGGAGCATGTTTGGCCTAAATTTGTGCATCACGTGGGATGTATTATATAGCAGCATCAGGGAGCTGCAGCTGGCAATGGGGATGGATTTGGAAGCAGTAAGACAAGAGGAACAATGGAAAGACACGCAGGCCTATGTGGCAAAAACAGCACACTACTAACTACCACAATAAAATGGCCCCCAGCAACATGGTGACTCACAGGCACAAGGCACGGCAAACAATGAACTCAAGCAGGCCTATATATGGGCAGACAAAGGATGCCTTATAAAACACACACAGCTTTAATGCAAAAACTAAAATCCACATGGCTAAAAACACTTTTGAAAGCTAGACAACCACTACAACAACACAATTATAATTACACAGTACACACGCAAAAAATGCATTTATTTAACACACCCAAAAAGTGAAATAGTCAGACCCTCCAAAAAAACACATTTCGCAATTCAATTCAATGCCATCCATGGCCTAAATGATGTCAAAATTCCACAGACTACACAGAAACAGTTTTTATGCACCCATGGTGACTACCTCTGGGCCTACTGGCAGACTAGGCCGCAAGCTTGGAGGCCTATGGCAAAAGCACAGTGGCTGGTCCCACAAAATGGCCGCCACCACATGGCCAGGCCACCCAACAACTTCCTTCCTCGTTAAAAAAATTGTAAAACTAAAAAAAAGTGACTCCTTGCTCACCAAACTACATCTAAATGACAACCTGAGGAGTTTTTTGTGCAAAATGAACTAAATCATCATTTTCGAGAAGGTTTTATGATGCTCGAGAGATATTCTTCGCCAGATTGTAAATTCTGCGTGTTCGGCATCGCGATCGTCACAAAAAGTCGTTATCGCGCACGCGAAAACGTATATTGAGCCCGCGAAGAAGATAAAAAGTGTAAGTCCGCGTTGTCGCACAGTGCGGAGTTGCCCAAAGTCCGCGAGCTGAATGCCCAGGGTTACCTACTGGCTGAAAAGGCCTATTTATTTAACAAACCCCCAAAAACTGAAATACCACCCCAAAACCCACATTTTGCAAATCAATCCAATGCCATCCATGGCCTAAATTATGTTACAATTCAACAGACAACACAGAAACAGTTTTTATGCACCCATGAGGATGACTACCTCCGGGCCTACTGGCAGACTAGGCCGCAAGCTTGGAGGCCTATGGCAAAAGCACAGTGGCTGATCCCACAAAATGGCCGCCACCACATGGCCAGGCCACCCACAACAACAAGAAAAGGAACACAAGACAGACAATGCAGGTCTATGGCAAAAGCACAATGCCTGGCTTTACAAAATGGCCGCCACCCACATGGCCAGGCCACCCAAAATAAAAAAAAAGTGAAGACAAAGGACAGGACCAGGCAGTTGGAGACTCTGGGCAACTTCCTTCCTCTTGAAAAAAATTGTAAAAAAAAAAAACTGACTCCTTTCTCACCAAACTACATCTAAATGACAACCTGAGGAGTTTTTTGTGCAAAATGGACTAAATCAACATTTTCGAGAAGGTTTTATGATGCTCGAGAGATATTCTTCGCCAGATTGAAAATTCTGCGTGTTCGGCATCGCGATCGTCACAAAAAGTCGGTATAGCGCGCGCGAAAAAGTATATTGAGCGCGCGAAGAAGATAAAAAGTGTAAGTCCGCGTTGTCGCGCAGTGCGGAGTTGCCCAAAGTCTGCGAGCTGAATGCCCAGGGTTACCTACTGGCTGAAAAGGCCTATTTATTTAACAAACACCCAAAAACTGAAATACCACCCCAAAACCCACATTTTGCAAATCAATCCAATGCCATCCATGCATGCCCTACATGATGTTTAAATTCAACAGACACCACAGAAACATGCACCCAGGGGTACCTCTGGCTCTAGTCTGGGCCTACTGGCTGAAATTCCAATCAAAGAAAAACAACTAGGCCCCTGCCGAAACTACAGGCCACAACAATACATTTTTAAAAAGATGGAAATCCCCCAAAAAATGTAGGTACAAACAAGCCCCAATCAAACAAACAAGTACACCAATTCTCCAACTTACTTGTAAAATCTCAAATCCAAGAGTCCTCAAATCCAATCCAATGATATGATGCAGCAGACAGACACAAAAAGTGATCCTTCCAGCTCCAAATCCAAATGAAAGTGAACAGCACATGGACAAAGCACTGGGAGGAGCCTGCTGGACAGGAACAGGAAGTTTGAGAATCAGGGGCACTTCCTTCCTCTTGGAAAAAAAAGTAAAAAAAGAAAAAGGACTCCTTGCACAAAAAACTACAGCCAAATCACAATCTGAGGAGTTTTTTGGAGCAAAATCATCATTTTCGAGAATGTTTTATGATGCTCGAGAGATATTCTTCGCCAGATTGTAGTTTCTTCGTGTTCGGGATCGCGATCTTACCAACACTGCCGCCGGAAGTCAGATCGCGCGTCCGAATGACGTGTTCGCGTTCGCACACTCTCGCGGGATCGTGCGGCCGGATTCCAAATCTCGTGGCGCCCGCGAACGGATAGGAAGTCGCGTCGGCGAACGCAGAATTACGGTAGGTCGTTACCGCGCGCGCGAGAACGTATATTCAGCGCGCGAAGAAGAAAAACATCTACGCTACGCCGCAAATTGCATAGTGTACGGTAACTTCGCGTTCTACGTGAATCGCGAAGTTACCGGGACTACGCAAGCTCTGCGAGCGTAGCGTAGTTCACCGCCCAGGCTTAAACACCACCCACAGCAGCGGAGGGTTTCACCGTGTAGCCCAGTCGCTTTACATATGCTAGCAATCACAGCAGCGGGTGGTTTCACCGTGCAGCGGGGGCCTCCTTCCATAAAGCCAACAATGCCACCCAGGTATTGCAGCTCTGTACATTACTTGAGCACCAGTCATTTTAAACAAGGTAAAGTTATTATTAGGCACGGGGAGATGCAGTGATTTGTCCAGATTCATAGGATTTTGAGCCCATGCTGGGACTCGAACCTTCAAGTCTGCCACCTCGCTTTGTTTTCCCCGCATACCCCGCGATGGGTTGTTTGTTTACTTTTAAATTTCCTTTCTGTGGAGGCATGAGGCATTGCAGACCCTCATACTCCCCCTGCCTAAGCATGACGGCGGCTTCAGGGTCACGCGCCTTTCTCATTTTCTACATGCGCCCACTTTCATCTTGCTCCCCCACTCGCCCCGTCGCTTCACATATGCTAGCGGTCACAGCAGCTTGTGGTTTCACCGTGCGGCGGGGCCTCCTTCCAAAAAGCTACCATGCTGCCCACGGTATTGCAGCACTGTACTTTACTTGAGCACCAGTCACTTTAAACAAGGTAATGTTATCATAGGCACAGGGAGATGCAGTGATTTGCCCAGATTCACAGGATGTTGAGCCCACGCCGGGACTAGAACCTTCATGTCCTGTGCCGTGCTTATTTTTTATCCCCGCCTACCCCGCGTTGCGCTGTTTGTTTGCATTAATAATTTTCTTTCCGTGGCGGCATGAGGCATTGTAGCCCCTCATACACCTCATTCCTAAGCATAGCAGCGACTTCGGGGTCTCGCACCTTTCCAAATTTCTACATGCGCCCGCTTTCATCTTGCTCCCCCACCGGCCCCATCACATATGCTAGCGGTCACAGCAGCTTGTGGTTTCACCGTGCAGTGGGGGCCTCCTTCCAAAAAGCCACCATGCTGCCCAAGGTATTACAGCGCTGTACATTACTTAAGCACCAGTCACTTTAAACATGGTAACGTCATTTTTAGGCACAGGGAGATGGAGTGACTTACCCACATTCACAGGATGTTAAACCCTTCCTGAGCATAGAAAAAGAAATGGGGTAGTAGTGGCCCAAAAAATAGGGAAATTATCGCACTTCGTACTAACGTTAGTGTCAAAAGGCAATTTTACCGTGGGAAACACACAATATCAATGATTAATGTGTACACAAGAACATGCACAGGTGCTAAAGCAGTTCCGGCAGCCTACTACCCAAGGTTGCCCCTGCACATTAGTCACGCTAATGTGTAAAATATGAGCATATGTAGGAACCGCAACAAGCACTCTCCAAGAAAGTCACTTTATCCGGAATAATATTGGATAGTTATTCGTATGACAGCATGCCTTATATCATTTTTATGTTAGTGACGTATTGTTGGAACACAGTTGGTATATATGAGTCCAGTCAATGATCTGTCGTCACAAAGAACACATTTCGGTTTCCATTTAAAGTTGGTTTATTCTGAAGAGACAACGCCTCCAGACACAACTCGGCCAACACGTGTTTCGTCAATCTTGACTTTTTCAAGGCAAGTAAGTAAAAACATAACTGGTGTAGTGTAATTCCTTCTAAGATCGTCACACCAAATCCAAACGAAAAATGTCACAGAGATGAGAAGAAATCTCATGCACGAAAAACCAAGGCCCTCCGCGTATTATAAATGAACCCGATATTTCTCTTTCGTCACTTGCTAGTTAGGAGTCCAAACATGGGGCCTTCGGTAGGGAATATTCACTATCCAAAAACTGATGTCATTAGCACTTGTCATGTATTGAGAAACCCGCGTCCTTAATAAGCATCCAAGAGAGAGTCGGTAGTAAGCTTCCCTGCCAGTCTAAAGAGCCGAAAGCCATGCAGACAGTTCACGATCCTGTCCTCCCGGTGTAACAACGCGTGTTTCATCAATCTTGACTTTTTCTAGGCTGTAAAAATAGGTATATATATATATTTATATATATATATATATATATATATATTGACGTTGCATAACACAAAACCTGTACACATAGAAATACATTTAGATAATTATAAGATGTCAAGAAGTTATTTTTTGTTTAGTTTGGAGGCCTACATTGAAGTCCGTAAGAGAAACAATAATAGTGAAGAAAATGAAAGAATAAGGTATGAAAAATGAAAAATGAACTGATAGATGGGAGAAAGAGGAGAAAAGAAAAATCTTTGGTGGGTCCCCGTTGTACCCTTGTGAAGTCATACTGTTATGTATAAACGCGAACATTCACCATGGTGTGTAACAATATGACAGTATCACCAATACGTGATAACCAATCTAATGAGTGCACATGATAGCAACAAATACAAAAGTCTAAAATCCCACCAGGTAAGTAAAAACGTAACTGGTGTAGTGTAATTCCTTCTAAGATCGTCACACCAAATCCATACGAAAAACGTCATAGAGATAAGAAGAAATCTCATGCACGAAAAACCAAGGCCTTCCGCGTATCTGTAATGATGAATAAAAAGTCCCACCACTGTAATGTACAATCAAATTGGATTTGTCCGATAGTGTTCAATCCGCATGTGCATACGGTACTTACTATAAATGAACACAATATTTCTTTTTAGTCATTTGCTAGTTAGGAGTCCAAACATGGGGCCTTCGGTAGGGAATATTCACTATCTAAAAGTGAAGCATATAACAAATACCTTAGCTTGTTGTTGAAAAAGTTACGATGTCGGGAATAGGGATGCGTGGTCTATCTCGCGTGGCATACATCCCCAAATACGTAAAAAGAAATCCTATCTTACGGAGAGGTGAACTGTATATCTATATTAAAAGGAGAGACCCACAAGGTTGTCATAGTAGTGAATGACCACGTTGTATAAAACTTTAAAATACCATGGTTAGGAGTATTACAATACAATACTTGATCATGCGATGTTAACAAAGGGGAGTGACCCAAAGGACGAAGAGCCCAAGAAATACTCATACAGTACACTTATTCAAGAACGTGGTGGTTACGTAAATACGGATCCATCGGTATTTTCCCAAAAACAGATGTCAGTAGCACTTGCCATGTATTGAGAAGGTTTCTCATTACATGGCAAGTGCTACTGACATCTGTTTTGGGGTAAATACCAATGGATCCGTTTTTAGTGACCAAATGGACACACGCAGACAGATGCACATATAAACTGACACAAACACGCAGTGAGGACATGTGGCAGCGATGGGGCGGGTGGGGGAGCAAGATGAAAGCAGGCGCATGTAGAAAATAAGAAAGGTGCACAATCCTGAAGTCGCCGCCATGCTTGGGAAGGGTGAGCATATATAGGAACCGCAACAAGCACTCTCCAAGAAAGTCATTATATCCAGAATAATATTGAATAGTTATTCGTATGACAACGTGCTTTATATCATTTTCTTATGAATTTGGTGTGATGATCTTAGAAGGAATTACACTAAACCAGTTACATTTTTACTTACCTGCCTTGAAAAAGTCAAGATTGACGAAACACGTTTTGGCTGAGTTGTGTCTGGAGGCATTGTCTCTTCAAAATAAACCAACTTTAAATGGAAACGGAAATGTGTTCTTTGTGGCTACAGATCATTGACTGGACTCATATATACCAACTGTTAGACCTGGCACCATTGGCGTGGGTCTCCCTTCCATTTTTTTGCTGTTGCCTCCTGTGTTTTTGCTATGTTTTGCTGGTCTAGATGCTTTGGGCACTTTACCACTGCTATTCAGTGCCAAAGTGCAGGTGCTCCCTATTGTAAATTGTGGTAATGGATTAGTGACTCCATGATTGGCTTATTTGATCTACTTGTCAGACCGTAGTACAGTGCACCATGTGTGCCCAGGGCCTGTAAATCAAATGCTGCTGGTGGGCTTGCAGCACTGGTTGTGCCACCCACAGAAGTAGCTCATAAAATATGGCTCAGGCCTGCCATTGCAGAGCCTGTGTGCAGTCTGGGACTACCATTTCGACTTGGCAAGTGCACCCACTTGCCAGTCCCTAAACCTTCCCTTTTCTACATATTAGTCACCCCTAAGGTAGGCCCAAGGGCAGGGTGCATTGTATGCAAAAGGTAGGACATGCCCTGATGTGTGTGGCACGTCCTGATAGTGAATTACAGCCAATTTCGTTTTTCACTATTGCAAGGCTATCTGTTCCTATAGGCCGGAATGGGCAGTTTGATTATAACATCTTATAATCCTAACTGACCCTAGGAACAAGATAGGAAAATAAAGTTTAGTATGCCTGAACTCAGAATGTTAAGATACATCTTTTAGTGTGGGTGATTTTTACATTCTGTGTTTGAAAATACCACTTTTAGAAAGTAGGTATTTTCTTGCCTAACCATCCAGCCTGCCTCTGCTAGGTTTGTGTATTCCATGTCTGGTTTGTGAGTGACAGGGGGCTGGAGAGGGCCTTGGCTCCAGCAGTCTGATGGGTCAGGGCTGGGCTGAATAGGGCCTTCATAGAATAGAGAGTAGGGGGAGGAGATTTCCTTTCACTTGCCTGAGCCTTCATAGAATAGAGAGTAGGGGGAGGAGATTTCCTTTCAGCTACCTGGGCCAGGTCTGCTTTCAACAATGCTATCTCCACCTCCTGCCAGGAAGCTGCACCAGGGAGGACAGAACTGGTTTTGGCTGGGCACAGACACTCTCTGCCTTCAGAGAACAAAGGATTTTGCAGTATAAATATTGGGGCCCAGACCCCAGAACTTTAGATCACTTCTGGGAATCAAGACAATCCTTTGCCAAGGAGAGAAACCAAGGAAGCTGAAGGAGGAGACTGCCCCTGTGCTGTTTGCTGTTTGGGGTTGGCTTGCAGTGGTTACTTATTGCCAAGGAAAGGAGAAAAGGAACTTTGTGTGTACTTTAACTATCTTGAGGAAGATCTCCAAGGGCTTGAAGTTGAGCTTGCCGCCTGTTCTGAAGTCTCAGGGACACAAAGACTTCACCACCAGCTCCCCCTGAATTTCCTTGCTGGGAATTCTACCTGCAGAGAGGTGCCTGCTGTTGTCTTGGGCCCTCTGGAGACTGTGTGTCGCTGGGAGCTGGAAGCGCGACGCAACGAGGACGAAGCGTGTTGCCGCCGCAGCAGTCGCCGTCGCATCGCCGGAGAAGCGTGTCGCTGCCGCAGCTGTTCCCCGTCGCATCACCGACGAAGCGTGTCGCATCACCGGAGAAGCGTGTCGCCGCCGCAGAGGTTGTTGTCGCATCACCTGAGAAGCATGTCGCAGGGCCTGTCGCGGCTCAAGAGTCTACCGAGTTCGCCGCATGGCCGTTGGGCATGCACGCATCGCATCCACGTTGTCGCATCGCATCAAAGACGCCATTTTGTCGCATCGTACCGGATCACAGTAAGAAACCGACGCATCACCTCCTCTCCGGTAAGGAACCGACGCATCACCTTCCCTGCGCTGCAGTAAGGAACCGACGCATCACCTCCCCCGAAGCAAGGAACCGACGCATCACCTTCCCTGCGACCCTTTTGTTTGCTTTGTGTTACGCATCCAAGGTACTTTGAGAGTAAAGTGTCGCATTTACCATCTACATTGAACTAAGCTATTTCTACCATTCTAA
Source organism: Calotriton arnoldi (assembly GCA_963921515.1). Lineage (NCBI taxonomy): Eukaryota > Metazoa > Chordata > Amphibia > Caudata > Salamandridae > Calotriton > Calotriton arnoldi. Next base: position 587,502 of record CAWUFW010009778.1, on the reverse strand, counting down.
AGTCATATTTTTGAGTACTGTATTGTGGATTTTTGTCGTTTGGTCTTGTGTTAAGTCTAGATAAAGATTACTTATTTTTCTAAACTGCTGTGGTGTCCATTTGTAGTGTTTTCACTGTATTACTGTACGTGTTCACAAATGCTTTACACACTGCCTCTGAGATAAGCCTGCCTGCTCGTGCCAAGCTACCAAGGGGGTGAGCAGGGGTTATTTTAGGAGTGTAGCCCCCTTACCCTGACTAGAAGCAAGGGCCCCTACTTGTTCAAAGGTACCTACCTCTGCCAACTAGAGACCCCCATTTCTAAGATTGGTGGTCAGCGGTGAGGATTCTGGACTTGCATTTGTGACTCATATACAGTGATTGGTGTACACTACTAGTGAGTGCAGACCATAACGCGACCACATACATTTTGGTAGAATGTTTTTTCCTTGGGACTTCTATTTTTGCTAGAAACTGCCAATCCTTGTTACCATGAGCAAAGCAGCATCCAACACATCTATGGATCTACAATTTGAGGAAGAGAGGGTTGATACCTACACTGTGCCACAGCTTAAAACCTTCTGTAAAAGATTTCAAATCCCTGTGAAAGGCATCACCAAGAAGGAAGAATTCCAAAAGGCGCTGAGGGCCTGGGTGGAATCTAGAAATGCTACTGAGCATCCTGAAGAGCCTAGGGAGGAGGCAGAGAATACAGATGGGCAACTAGATGGGCCATTGGGCCTGACCAGGGAGAAAGTACCTTCCAGGGCAGGCAGCAGTGTTTCTTCAAAGGGCCTGTCCCCAGAAGAGCTAGAGGACAGGGAGAAGGATAGAATGCACAGGATGAAGCTAGCCAAGCTCAAACTGGGTGGTCAGATGGAATTAGAAAGCAAGAAGTTAGCCTTGGAAGAAAAGAGAATGCATTTGGAGCATGAGAGGATGTTGAGGGAGTTGGAGTTGAAAGTCAAGAGTTTAGCAATTACTCCCTCTGGTGGCAGCACACCATCCGTGCCTGTAGAAACAAGAGTATTCATCCCCAAAGATGTAATTAAGGAGTTCCACAAGCATGAAGATATTGGGCAATGGTTTAAGGCCTATGAAGTAGCTATGACCTCCCACCGGGTCCCTGAGAAGGATTGGGGAGCAGGGTTGTGGGGGCGGTTTCTCAGTGATGGGCGGGACACCTTGTTAGACTTGCCCTCTGAGGACCAGAATTCCTATGTCCACATGAAGGAAGCCTTAATGACCAGGTATGGGTTGACCCCAGAGCTTTATAGACAAAGGTTTAGGAATTGTAAGAAACTGGAGTCAAGTACTTGGGTAGAATATGTGTCTTTTTTTGGCAGAGCATTGGATGGTTGGGTGAAGGGTAGCAAAGTGAACGATTTTGAAGGGCTCTATAATTTGATTGCATGGGAGCACTTATCCAGTAATTGGTTTCCAGAGCTACGCCAGCACCTGATTGATAGTAAGCTGACTATCCCTAGGAAGCTTGCTGAGGAGGCGGACCGCTGGGTTAGTACCCGGGTCCACAAGGGTCATGTGGGCGACTCCGCCAAAGGTGGGCAGGGTCCCCAGCAGAAGAGTGGGGGGGACAAGGGTAAACAGAGGGAGTTCTAGAAAGGGCCCCAAAGTAATCCCCAAGGGAACCAAGGGAAGGGTTCCCAGCCTCCCCCTGAGAAGAAGTCAGGGGCCCGACAGATAAGCCTGTTCAAAAGGGGCCCCGGAAATGTTATAATTGCGGTCAGGTGGGCCACTGCTTCTGGGATCCTAAGTGTCCCATGAAAGCGAATGCAGCACCCACTGGTGCACCGCCCCGGCAGATGGCTAGTGTAGCCCTGGGGGAGGAGTTGGGTGCCCAAGGTGGGTGGGGTCCCGCAGAGATGTCCCTAGTCTCTTTAGGAGACAGTGAGATGGTCCCCAGGACCCAGCTGCCTGATAACACTAAGAAATACAGGCAGTGGGTGACCATCAATGGCCAAAGGGTGGAGGCTCTGAGAGACACCGGAGCCAGTGTGACACCTGTCAGTTGTCGGCTGGTGTCTGAAGAGCAGGTGATCCCCCATGCATTTTACCCTGTAGTTGCCGCTGACAACTCAGAAAGCCACTGTAAGGTGACCCAGGTTCCCTTTGAGTGGGGGGGTCTCAGGTACCTTTCAAGTAGCTGTGAGGCCAGCCATGCCTGTTGACTGTCTGCTAGGCAATGATTTGGAGAGCTCCCCTTGGGCTAATGTGGAGCGAAGAGCTCATTTGGAGATGTTGGGTCTGCCTGAGTGGGCGTGTGTGACCACTCGGTCCATGGCAGCCAGTAAGGGTGTTCAAGAGGACCTGGAGCCTGAAAGAGTGGCCCAGATGCCTGCCTTAAAGAGAAGAGGCAGGGGGCGTGGGAAACCAGCCCCCGAAGTTCCCACGGTCCAGGAGGAGGCAGACCTTGAGGGGGATGCCCTGGAACCTACAGGGGAGCAAGTAGCTGAACTGGGGGACCTGCCTGAGCTGACCCATTGGCAGCAGGAAGGAGGACCCTCCAGGGAAGAGTTCTGCAAGGAGCAGAAGAAGTGCCCTTCTCTTGTGGGTTTGCGGCAACAGGCCACAAACCAGGCAGCAGGTGATCAGTCTGGATCACATTGGATCTACTGGGAGAATGGTCTCCTGTATAGCGAGCCTAAGGTTGCTGAGCCTGGGTCAGCCCATGTGCTGGTGGTACCCCAGCGCTTCAGAACCTTCCTACTGGGTCTGGCTCATGATGTACCTTTAGCAGGACATTTGGGGCAAGACAAGACCTTTGAAAGGCTTGTCACCCACTTTTATTGGCCCCAAATGCGCAAGAGTTCAGATGCTCATTGCAGGACCTGTCAGACTTGCCAGGCAAGTGGTAAGAGTGGGAGGAAGCAAAAGGCTCCTCTCCAACCATTCCCTGTGGTCAGCACCCCCTTTGAAAGGGTGGGCATTGACATTGTGGGGCCTCTGGATCCCAAGACAGCCATGGGCAACAGGTTCATCCTGGTCTTGGTGGACCATGCCACCCGGTACCCGGAAGCAATCCCTCTCCGGTCGGTGACGGCCCCCGTGGTGGGTCGTGGGTTGATGGGGATTTTCTCCCGTGTGGGGTTCCCCAGAGAGGTGGTGTCAGACCGTGGTACCAACTTCATATCCAAGTATATGAAGTCCCTGTGGCAGGAGTGTGGTGCAACCTACAAGTTCACCACTCCTTACCACCCCCACGGTAATGGGCTGGTTGAGAGATTCAATCGGACCCTAAAAGGCATGATTATGGGTCTTGAGGAACCTATGAGGCGTAAGTGGGACGTCCTCTTGCCATGCCTTCTGTTTGCTCACAGAGAGGTGCCACAGAAGTCCTTAGGGTTCAGCCCCTTTGAACTGCTGTATGGTCACCCTGTAAGAGGACCTCTGAGTTTGGTAAAAGAAGGCTGGGAAAAAGCTTGCAGTAAACCTCCCCAGGATGTATATAGCTACATGCTGGCCTTCAGAAACCAAACTAGGCGTTTCAGGCAACTCGCTCAGGCGAATCTGGAAGCCAGCCAGGAGGAGATGAAACAGTGGTACCATCAGAATGCAACTCTGATCGAGTTTCAGCCTGGTCAGAAAGTGTGGGTCATGGCCCCCGTGGAGCCTTGTGCGCTCCAGGATAAGTGGACCGGACCATTTGAGGTGGTGGAGCGCAAGAGTGATGTCACCTACTTGGTGGACTTGCGGTCTCCTAGGAACCCTTTGCGGGTCCTGCATGTAAACCACCTGAAGCCCCACTTAGAGAAGTCCGAAGTGGGCATGCTCCTAGCAACAGATGATGGAATGGAGGAGGAGACTGAGCCTCTTCCTGACCTCCTGTCTGCAGCAGAGCAAGATGGGTCAGTGGATGGTGTAAACCTCTCTTCCACCCTGACCCCTGAGCAGCAAGATGACTGTCGCCAACTGTTGGGACAGTTTCCTGATCTGTTCTCCCTGACTCCCAGCGTCACTGATTGGTGTGTCCATGATGTAGACACTGGGGACAGTCCTCCTGTAAAGCACAAAACCTACAGAGTGACTGACAGGGTGAGAGCTTGCATCAAGGAGGAGGTCTCCAAGATGTTTGCATTAGGGGTGATTGAGTCCTCTAACAGCCCTTGGGCCAGCCCAGTGGTCTTGGTCCCGAAGGCTGCCGCACCGGGTGCCACACCTGAACTCCGGTTCTGTGTGAACTACCGAGGACTCAATTCAGTCACCAGGACTGACGCGCACCCCATCCCCAGAGCTGATGAGCTCAGTGATCGGTTAGGGACTGCCCGGTACCTCAGTACGTTTGACTTGACGTCTGGGTACTGGCAGATCGCCTTAACTGATGGGGCAAAAGAGAGGTCAGCATTCTCCACACCAGATGGGCACTACCAATTCCGGGTTATGCCCTTTGGGATGAAGAATGCCCCTGCCACCTTTCAGAGGTTGGTCAACCAGGTGTTGGCTGGACTGGAGGATTTCAGTGCCGCCTACCTGGATGACATTGCAGTGTTCAGCGCCAGTTGGGAAGAACATCTGTGCCACCTCTGGGAAGTGTTGATGGCGCTGCGGAGGGCAGGCCTCACGATCAAGGCGAGTTAGTGCCAGATCGAGCAGGGTTCTGTGGTGTACTTGGGACACCAGGTTGGGAGCGGCCAGGTGGCGCCCCTACAGCCCAAGATTGATACCATCCTGGCTTGGGAACCCCCCAAGACCCAGACAGAGGTGAGAGCCTTTTTAGGACTCACTGGGTACTACAGGAGGTTTGTCAAGGGGTATGGCAGCATTGTAGCACCCTTGACAGAGCTGACTTCCAGGAAGCAGCCCAAGAAAGTTAACTGGACTGACACCTGTCAGAAAGCTTTTGATTCCCTGAAGACTGCCATGTGCACGGCGCCCGTGCTTCAGGCGCCCAACGTCTCAAAGGAATTCATTGTGCAGACAGATGCTTCAGAGCATGGTGTAGGGGCTGTACTTTCACAGATGAATGAGGAGGGCCTAGACCAACCTGTAGCCTTCATTAGTAGGAGGTTACTTCCACGGGAACAGAGGTGGAGTGCAATTGAGCGTGAGGCATTTGCTGTGGTCTGGGCACTGAAGAAGTTGAGACCATACTGGTTTGGGACTCACTTCCGGGTTCAGACAGACCACAGGCCCCTAAGATGGTTGATGCAGATGAGGGGTGAGAATCCAAAGCTGTTGAGGTGGTCCATTTCCCTACAGGGGATGGACTTCACGGTGGAACACCGCCCTGGTACAGAACAGGCCAATGCTGATGGTCTGTCCAGATTTTTCCGCCTTATTGAAGAGAACTCCCAAAAGGGTGGGTAGTTCTCCCCACATTTCAGCTGAAGGGGACACGTGTTAGACCTGGCACCATTGGCGTGGGTCTCCCTTCCATTTTTTTGCTGTTGCCTCCTGTGTTTTTGCTATGTTTTTGCTGGTCTAGATGCTTTGGGCACTTTGCCACTGCTATTCAGTGCCAAAGTGCAAGTGCTCCCTATTGTAAATTGTGGTAATGGATTAGTGACTCCATGATTGGCTTATTTGATTTACTTGTCAGACCCTAGTACAGTGCACCATGTGTGCCCAGGGCCTGTAAATCAAATGCTGCTGGTGGGCTTGCAGCACTGGTTGTGCCACCCACAGAAGTAGCTCATAAAATATGGCTCAGGCCTGCCATTGCAGAGCCTGTGTGCAGTCTGGGACTGCCATTTCGACTTGGCAAGTGCACCCACTTGCCAGTCCCTAAACCTTCCCTTTTCTACATATTAGTCACCCCTAAGGTAGGCCCAAGGGCAGGGTGCATTGTATGCAAAAGGTAGGACATGCCCTGATGTGTGTGGCACGTCCTGATAGTGAATTACAGCCAATTTCGTTTTTCACTATTGCAAGGCTATCTGTTCCTATAGGCCGGAATGGGCAGTTTGATTATAATATCTTATATTCCTAACTGACCCTAGGAACAAGATAGGAAAATAAAGTTTAGTATGCCTGAACTCAGAATGTTAAGATACATCTTTTAGTGTGGGTGATTTTTACATTCTGTGTTTGAAAATACCACTTTTAGAAAGTAGGTATTTTCTTGCCTAACCAACCAGCCTGCCTCTGCTAGGTTTGTGTATTCCATGTCTGGTTTGTGAGTGACAGGGGGCTGGAGAGGGCCTTGGCTCCAGCAGTCTGATGGGTCAGGGCTGGGCTGAATAGGGCCTTTATAGAATAGAGAGTAGGGGGAGGAGATTTCCTTTCACTTGCCTGAGCCTTCATAGAATAGAGAGTAGGGGGAGGAGATTTCCTTTCAGCTACCTGGGCCAGGTCTGCTTTCAACAATGCTGTCTCCACCTCCTGCCAGGAAGCTGCACCAGGGAGGACAGAACTGGTTTTGGCTGGGCACAGACACTCTCTGCCTTCAGAGAACAAAGGATTTTGCAGTATAAATATTGGGGCCCAGACCCCAGAACTTTAGATCACTTCTGGGAATCAAGACAAACCTTTGCCAAGGAGAGAAACCAAGGAAGCTGAAGGAGGAGACTGCCCCTGTGTTGTTTGCTGTTTGGGGTTGGCCTGCAGTGGTTACTTATTGCCAAGGAAAGGAGAAAAGGAACTTTGTGTGGTCTTTAACTATCTTGAGGAAGATCTCCAAGGGCTTGAAGTTGAGCTTGCCTCCTGTTCTGAAGTCTCAGGGACACAAAGACTTCACCACCAGCTCCCCCTGAATTTCCTTGCTGGGAATTCTACCTGCAGAGAGGTGCCTGCTGTTGTCTTGGGCCCTCTGGAGACTGCGTGTCGCTGGGACCTGGAAGCGCGATGCAATGAGGACAAAGCGTGTCGCCGCCGCAGCAGTTGCCGTCGCATCGCCGGAGAAGCGTGTCGCCGCCACAGCTGTTCGCCGTCGCATCACTGACGAAGTGTGTCGCATCACCGATGAAGCGTGTCGCCGCCGCAGAGGTTGTCGTCGCATCACCAGAGAAGCGTGTCGCAGGGCCTGTCGCGGCTCAAGAGTCTACCGAGTTCGCCGCACGGCAGTCGGGCGTGCACGCATCGCATCCACGTTGTCGCATCACATCAAAGACGCCATTTTGTCGCATCGCACTAGATCGTCGCATCGGGGCGCCATCTTGTCGCATCGTACCGGATCACAGTAAGAAACCGACGCATCACCTCCTCTCCAGTAAGGAACCGACGCATCACCTCCCCTGCGCTGCAGTAAGGAACCGACACATCACCTCCCCCGAAGCAAGGAACCGACGCATCACCTTCCCTGCGACCCTGTTGTTTGTTTTGCGTTACGCATCCAAGGTACTTTGAGAGTAAAGTGTCGCATTTACCATCTACATTGAACTAAGCTATTTCTACCATTCTAAAGTCATATTTTTGAGTACTGTATTGTGGATTTTTGTTGTTTGGTCTTGTGTTAAGTCTAGATAAAGATTACTTATTTTTCTAAACTGCTGTGGTGTCCATTTGTAGTGTTTTCACTGTATTACTGTACGTGTTCACAAATGCTTTACACACTGCCTCTGAGATAAGCCTGCCTGCTCGTGCCAAGCTACGAAGGGGGTGAGCAGGGGTTATTTTAGGAGTGTAGCCCCCTTACCCTGACTAGAAGCAAGTCCCCCTACTTGGTCAAAGGTACCTACCTCTGCCAACTAGAGACCCCCATTTCTAACACCAACTGTGTTCTAACAATACGTCACTAACATAAAAATGATATAAAGCAGGTTGTCATACGAATAACTAGCCAATAGTATTCTGGATAAAGTGTCTTTCTTGGAGAGTGCTTGTTGCGGTTCCTATATATGCTCACCCTTCCTAAGCATGGCGGCGACTTCACGATCATGCACCTTTCTTATTTTCTACATGCGCCCCCTTTCATCTTGCTCCCCCACCCGCCCCATCGCTGCTACCTGTCCTCACTACGTGTTTGTGTCAGTTTATATGTATATCTGTCGTCGTGTGTCCATTTGGTCACTAATCCCTTACTGCGCACAATTTGCAGATGCATCAGTTTGAAGAAAATGCCTAATAATCCCTCAGAAAAAGCCTGCTGTTGCGCCACAATAGCTAATTGTCGTAGATATCTGTACTCCGTTCAATACTTGTTTATGCAAGTGCAGCCTTGCTCCGTTCCCTGCCCAGGACCGGACTGGGAACCGAAACCGGCCCTGGCAAACTGCTCGGCCAGCCCCCACTGGGGGTAGGGGGGTGCAGCCGAGCTGTTTGCGAGGGCCGGTTTTGGCCGATTTTGTTACAGGGGGCCGATATTGCCGACCCCCGGTAACAAAAACGGCCCCCACCGTAGCTGCCCACAGGGGAAACGCCCGGGGCCCGCTACGGCCAGTCCGGCCCTGCCCCTGCCCGACCCCCATACCAGCACAAGGGGGAGTATGTAATGCTTCCCCACCAAGCAGCTTCCTCTCCTCTCTTACCTAGACCTATCTGACAACCTTCCCGGACCCACCCCCATGCCATCGGTCACATTTACCTGTTGCTCAGACAGTAGTTGGTTAACGTGAACATTAATAATCCCCACAAAAGTGAAATACCGTGCGGAATTCTGCTTGGTAAAAACGAATCTGCACAGTTATTCCCCATTCTGCTGGAATTAACTTGTAACTGCATTATCTGATGAAGTATTACTGCATTATACCAGTGTTTACTGGTGCAGAGTTACCACCCCGCCAGCACCGTCACTTTGAAAAGAGGGCCTTAGTCGGGAGGAAGTGAGTGCTCTTATGCATCATTGTGATAGAAGTCACAGGAGCGCGTTCTTGTTCAATCAAATTAAGAGAAATATAAGTATCTATATTCTAAATGCAGATGTGAGAGAAGAACATGCCGAGCAGCATCAGGGCAGTGTCTGCTGCGGCGGCTGTTTCTTAGAAGCAGGATGATTGTGAATAAGACGATTCACTTAACCCTGTAGGTCCTGCATCTGTGATGGTTGTCGGTGTTTAACGCATGCATGTAAAGCTGTTCGTAAGTAATGACACGCACCTTTGAGAGCCCCGCGCTACTGTGGCGGTTTGCAAAAGCTGCTACTTATTTCATAGCACCACCATTGGCAACACTCCCCACCCCACAACACATAGCATGCATGCTAATAAATAAACACACCACACATTTTTTGTTTGGGTAAAATTGCTGCAGGTTTATTACATACACCGTTATGTAATATGGTGGGTTATCTTACGGGCGATCCAAGGGCATGCAACCATCTGGGCCGCCTGCCCGCCTGATGAGCCAAGCAGCACTGGGGTGAACCCCATCTGTGCTGCCCCTTCTGGTGATCCTCTTCCCGGATCACGTGACACATGGTCCCTTATTACTCACGCCCCTTTCAGGGCGGAGCGTAGCAAGGCAATCCCCCGGTTGTTCAGGCCCACAACCACCGAAGGACTAACGGGGCGCCGACACGGTTTTCCAGGAACCTCCCATGAGGCTCCTGGGCTTTGGCTCTGGCACCCCTATTGTGCCGCGCAGAGGTACCCTTCTGTACCCATTTGCTTCTAGATCGCCCTGTAACTCCGCCTGCAACGAAAAAAGACAACATTACAACATGCTCTGCCTCCTGCCTGCCACATACCACGCCGGGTAAGCGGTAGGGTGGGAGACGGCCTGTCCGGCGCGCGAAAGAGGACGTCCAGATGGTGGGGGAGGCATATATACCCCTCCCCCTGTCCTCACGCACAGGAAGTGATGCTCACCTTGCGCGTCGCAACAAGGCTGGGGGGGACTCCTCCCTGAGCCCCTGCCCATAAGGGGGTGTGGGGTGCCCCGATGGCACTAGAGGGCTGCCCTCTTTAGTGGCCCCCTGCGGGGGCCTCGGGGAGCCGCATAGCACCACCATTGGCAACACTCCCCACCCCACAACACATAGCATGCATGCTAATAAATAAACACACCACACATTTTTTGTTTGGGTAAAATTGCTGCAGGTTTATTACATACACTGTTATGTAATATGGTGGGTTATCTTACGGGTGATCCAAGGGCAGGCAACCATCTGGGCCGCCTGCCCGCCTGATGAGCCAAGCAGCACTGGGGCGAACCCCATCTGTGCTGCCCCTTCTGGTGATCCTCTTCCCGGATCACGTGACACATGGTCCCTTATTACTCACGCCCCTTTCAGGGCGGAGCGTAGCAAGGCAAACCCCCGGTTGTTCAGGCCCACAACCGCCCGAAGGACTAACGGGGCGCCGACACGGTTTTCCAGGAACCTCCCATGAGGCTCCTGGGCCTTGGCTCTGGCACCCCTATTGTGCCGCGCAGAGGTACCCTTCTGTACCCATTTGCTTCCAGATCGCCCTGTAACTCCGCCACAGCTCTGGAGGCGGCCACCGTCGCCGCCAGAGCCTCCCCACCAAAACAGCTCATTTCTCCCTGCAACCTCTCATTTCCAGGCCTCCTGTAATCTAAGGGAAGAGGTCCCTCCCTACTGGTGATGGATGAACCCCATCTATATCACAATAGCCCTTGACGTTAGCCTGGATCAGCTAGTGTCTGATGAGACCAAAGTCCCTTCTGGCCTGTGAACCTGTGCCAAGAACTATTCACCCTCCTGCGGGAAAGTTCCACTGCCTCACTGGACTCAGCCCCGTGCCAACTCTGGGCGGGACGATTTCAGACACCATGGCTCACATTGCCCCATCTATTTGCTGATCTCACCTAGCTGCCGTCCTTCTAGCACCGTGTGTGCCTTAACACCTGTGTCCCCCATCTATGGGACAGCAGCCCACTTGTTAGGTAACCGCTCCCATCCCCACCTGCCTACTTTGGCTATTAGAGCGAGAAGGATTATACTTAACATTTGCACCGTCCCTTTGCTTTCTAAATCATGACACACAGGAATGTTCATAACTGGAAGTATGTGACAATGAGCAAGGGTGCCCTCCTGCCCTTGCCATGCATCCCTTATTCCTTATGGAAATGTCGCCCGCTCAGCTCCCTCTGTGGTGAAACCCCCTGGCATACCAGCTTAGAGAATCGTCTGCTTTAATACAGTGCGCACTGTCTGTCATATGGTGACTAACATTAAGGATTGACTAAGTCCTACTTTACCCCCATCCTAGAATATTCCCAAATAGGTGGGGGCGGGGGAGTTCACACTGCCCACCCTGAGCGGCCCCCGCGGTGGAAAATTACCTGCTCCATTAAATCTTAATTTTTGTTGAACCTGGACGTGCCAAATGCTCGTTTTACATAGTAGCCTTTTTGTGCTTGACACCTTGTTTCCCCATTTCTTGGGACAGCAGCACACTATGTTGGTTGACAGCGTCACTACCCAGTGAGGCTAATATAGCTAACCGTGCTGGGCATTTGAGCTTAACTGCAGGGACATGTCACCTACCCTTGGTTCTGGGGTGCACTTACTTCGCCCCGTTGACCAAACGGTTGCACAGACCCCTATGATTGCTAAACCCTGGTGAACACCTTAATAGTGTCAAATCTGGTTTGAAACAATATATGTCTTGAGCCCACTATTGGAGTCACCTCACCCTTTCGTGTAGTGACAACTTGCGCAGCGCACCCCGCTTGCTTAACTGCCGTCGGATCACAGATGCCAGTGCTTGCTAACCATCTCTGACCCTGGATGCTTAAACTCGCAGAAGTGTCGGAATCCCGGATTCCCAGTTTCATGTTTAGCTGCAGTATACCTTCAGTGGATCCGCTGGGAGATACCACAAACCGCATTGGTCATTAGAACCTTAAGAAGCATACAATTTTCACCTGGGCGTACCTCTAAATGAGACCGGCTCCACACAGCTGTAAGGCCAGAGACACACATATATTAAACCTTTTTACTGGTTTTTGCCACTTGGCACCCCCTGGCATGCCCGGGGCATGCTGACGCTGAATAACTGGTGTTTGTTACCCACTCGCTGATACTTATGCATCGCTAACTGCCCTTACTTGGATTGAAGGAATGCTGGATGATTCCTAAGGACTGTGATTGACTAAGTCCTACTTTACCCCCATCGTAGAATATTCCCGAATAGGGGGGCAGGGGCGTTCACACTGCCCACCCTTGGGCAACCCCAGCGGTGGAAAATTACCTGCTCCGTTAAATTTAATTTTTTGTTGATCACTGGACGTGCCAAATGTTTTTTTCATAGTAGCCTTTTGTGCTTGACACCTTGTTTCCCCATTTCTTGGGACGGCAGCACACTATGTTGGCTGACAGCGTCACCACCCAGCGAGGCTACTATAGCTAACCGGGCTGGGCATTTGAGCTTAACTGCAGGGACATGTCACCTACCCTTGGTTCTGGGGTGCACTTACCTCGCCCCTTTGACCAGACGGTTGCACAAACCCCTTTGATTGCTAAACCCTGGTGAACACCTTAATGGTGTCAAATCTGTTTTGAAACAATATATGTCTTGTGCCCACTATGGGAGACACCTCACCCTTTCGTGCAATTACAACTTACGCAGCGCAACTTGCTTACTTAACTGCCGTCGGATCCCAGATGCACAGTACCTACTGTCCATCTCTGACCCTGGATGCTTTAAACCTGCCAAAGTGTCGGAAACAAAGATTCCCAGTTCCCTGTTTAGCTGCAGTATCCCTTCAGTGGATCCGCTAGGAGATACCACAAACCGCATTGGTCAGGCAAACCTTAAGTGCACAATTTTCACCTGGGCGTACCTCTAAATGAGACAGGCTCCACACAGCTGTAACGCCAGAGACCCACATATATTAAACCAATTTACTGGGTTTTTTCACTTGACCAGTTGACCTTGGGGGAATCTCACGCTTGCAACTTGTAACTACCGCGATTGTTTAATTGAAATGATACTGCGTGTCTGAATGAACTATGCACAGGTAATTGGACTCCCACATGCGCAGTTGTTGTGAACAGCAAAGTGGATGGCCAGGATGTGTTGGGGGACCTCCCCTACCAGTCTCTGCTGTAGTTTTCCCTAAAACGGAACGGCCCGCTGTAGCTCAGCGGACCGGTGAAGATGTATCCCAAGCCTTCCTATGTGTAGTTCACATGGAGAAAATTGGGGATACTTTTAATACCACTGGTGGGGTGGGGAGGGAACAGGTGAAGTGCTGGGCCTACTGCCAGCATCTCCCCTGCTCCGTCATGGTTTCCTAAGCACCAGTCCCGTACCCTCCTAGTCCACCCTAGGATTTAACAGGGTTGACCCCCCAACCTGGGATGCGATGGCCTGGTAGCCACAGGACCAGTATGTGAGTACTATCGGGGACCTAAGCTATCATCTATCTCAAGCAAGGAATGGCCACCTGCAGCGCTCAATTGCTCCCCGATAAAATGATCTTCACCGGCAGATAGCATAGCTCAATTATTGCTTGATGTCCTGTCTGGGTCCAACCCAGCACTCAAAGAAGTGCTTGCTTCCTAGGTGAGGTGATGCAGCCTGACATGCTATGCTAAGAGCAGAGTGCACCTGCTCTGTAACCCCCTGGCTGCTTGTCTGGCCTTCCTATATGCCCAGGGATACCTAAGGCAATGCTTCAATTCCGAACTGGTGTGACTGTGCGAGAAGCGTAGTGAGCCTTCGCCTGCACGAGTCGCCCAACAGACAAGTTGGCCCTGACTAACCTTGTGTTCTGGTGCCAGATTTGGGAAGGCGTTTCCCATGTTCTATCAACTATTGGGCTGTTGGAATGCTGAATGCAAGGTGGGGATGCTAATCTTCCCCAAACTCTGCGGACACCACAGCTTGCAAGATACTAGAACATTTTTAGACGTTCAGTAAATGTGACACATTGGGCTTGTCCCTCAAACTTAAGTCAGGCACCTCTAGGTGAGGTCTGGCTCTCCCAAACTTCTGCTAATCTGTACCAGGGGGCAGACCAGTCCGTGGGAACAGGGGGCGAACAGTACGTCCAGCTACTTGCCCTTTCAAGGATCTGGGAATGTCTTGTGTTCCTTACTACGTTATTGCCCCTTGTGTTTCCCCAACTTTCTAAAACCCAGCGCACTTGAAAGGTGACAACTCCCCACACCCGCCAGGCTGCCATGGCTAAAGGGCGGGTGATTATAGCTTAACTTAAGCAACATGCCCATCATTAGTTGCATCGACCAGACATCAGCGCAGGCAATTTTGGTGATAAACTACGGCGCCAATTGAATGGTGTCACTCTGGCTTGCGAATGTATGTCTATTGTGCATCAGACCCAGAGTGCCCTGCTTTGTTTCGGCTGGGTGAAACTTGCCTGCGCCACCCGTCCGGCCTGTGGCAATTGTGCAGAACTCCCGCTTACGGCGTCGCTGCATCTGTCAACCTCGCAACATTCACTTTCATATAATGAACATGGCACAATCCCCAACCTTGACTCGCAGACAAAAGATGGGCTTATCTTGGGACTATTTTGTGCTCATGTTATGCAGAGTAAAGATAACTGACTGATCCTTAGACCAACGGACCTCTAGCCCCATACAAGGTGAACAGATCCGAACTTTGCCATTATGGTCACCCCGCATTCACCAAACAAAAATTAATGTGAACCAGGATTCATGTGGTCAGCAGACGAAAACACCCCCTGAACAAAACCGAAGCACTGCTTCCTCCAGTTTGACTGTGTCCACCTCTGTAGCCCGGGGTTTAGGTGGTATGAAAACTGGGGGCCTCTCAAAAAAGGGGGGGGTGGTTGATGTGATGAAGGGCGTGGATTAAAACATCCAAGCTGGACATCTTTGCTTAGCATGATGTGCTGCATAGTTCTGTCTCTTCTATCCTTGTGTCCAGATATATAATCAACCGTAAAATGACCCCTACAGCAAGCCAGGGCTATTGACTTTCAATGGTTGTTAGTTGCATAAGGTAAATAAGCAACAACTTATGGCTTCGTTGTAAGAATATTGACCATGACCTGTGCGAGGGTCAGTAGCCAACGCTGGCCCCCGCTAAACTACCAGAGTGAGCACACCATGCGCACAAGAGAGGCCCTTATGTGAAACACGGATGCAGCATGACCCGGCCAGTTATAAAAGACACCAGCAGCGCAAAGGAAGCCATGGTTAAGCTTCTGGAGCGCTACTCCAACCAGATGCATCCCAAGTATTGGGTGTAAAACAGAACATGAGAAACTATAATTAACAGTACCACCAATTAACTACCTGCCCTCAGCACGCTGCTCGATTGTTCCCCCTAGCTGAGATCCCCAAGACATTGGCCAATGACCCATGCGCGTGTCTGTAATCACCGCCGTCCCCCGCTACACATCCCGAGGGAGGGCGCCATGCGCACCAGAAAGGCCCTTACATGAAACGGATGGTGGTATAGCATCCAAGCATCCCTCGCTCTGCGAGCCAACGTAACTGTCCATGGTACATTAGCAGCTGTTTGCAGCTCAAACCACCCAAATTAAACAGGGTGAACATGAACGAAGTTCAAATCTAAGCACCCTTGGCAGGAACATATCGTATATTATGTAAATGATCCCTTCTAACAACGAAATATAAATTAAACAAGCATTTTCATCGCAAGTCACTGGACAGCAGAGGCAGTGGACGGCATTGCTCTATTCTGTTCTCGACTGGTATAATATTAGTAAAAACGGTGGAGCACTCGAAGGCCATTCATAAATAATATGTTCCCAGTGCTCCACATCCTTCAGTTATAATAACAGTAAAACAGTGCAGCACTGCCACCCGGTGGCCTACATAGCCTATGGCACAAGTACTGTGCTCGACCCATAGGAAAGGAGACGGAACTTGAGTGTTGTTCTTGCCCGCCCCCGTTAATAAAGTGCTGAAGAACGAACATGGTGAAGGAGGGCGAGTCTGCGAGCTTGAGCTTGACACACCATTTAAATAACCAATGGATGCGGTGCCCATGGTGATGGTTGCCAGGCCGTCAAGAACAGCACCTTGCATCTCCCCCCTCCGGCCGGAAATTACCAGCTCTACCGGACTTACCATGGTCGAGAGCCGCGCTTACATCGGCAAACTGCCTCGTGCAGCAAAGATGCCCCGCACCCTTGCGGAGCGCCCATGCCTCAGGCTTTGCCACGCCCGGCCCGCCGCAACTCAATCAATGTTGCCCGCGCGTACCGTTGAGCACGTGTAAGCCCTACGCCACCCTCAGCCCATGAGGGAAGGACACCTGATGGACCCCGTTCCCTGCCCCAACTGCAACCGGATAAGCCATCAGGGCAACAGGGCACCGAGGAGCAGCAGGGGCTCTCAAACTTGGACTCTTCCCCTGGGACGGGCTCGCATCCGGAGAGAGACAGAGTGTCAAGACGAAAGCACATGGTAAATGCACTTAGGCAAGCTCTGAAAACACGTCCATGCAACCCTCGCTTTCAAAAGCTACCCGATGGAATGCCCCCCCGCCCCCGAAATGGTGCCACTTCAGGACTCAGACTTCGAATTCTGGCCTCAAACAATAAATCAGAATAGGACATCACACTTAGAAAGTGAGAACTGCTTCCAGGCACCTGGAGAATGTATGGTTCTCTTCACCAGGCTGAAAATCGAAAAGGTAACTCTTTTTCACTGAAAGCAAATCACTCCTGGTGGACGAAGTAAACAACTAAAATTAAATAGAAGGAACACGCCATTAGACAATAGTGGCACAAAAGAAAACCAGGAAAGGGCATATTTGAAACAAAAGTGGGATTACACTCACGCTGTCCTACAAGAGAACCTGCTAACAGCCATGGAGCTAGGCTGCCTTTCTCTGATCTCCATATTCGGCAACCTTGTCAAACAATACATAAGAACAAAGTACGGGCTCGCCGGCGACAACATTGTACGGGAGATGAGGGGAACGCATCCGCTCTGCTACCATGGGTGACGGGAATTATGAAATGCGGAGCGTTTCCCCTGTATCACGCGCCCTCCGGAAACAGGAAGTCACAAGTGCACCCCAGTCAGATGTTACAGAAACCCCTGCGGCAGGGTATCCCGCCCCAGAAAGCATCCCATGGAGGGAGGGACTCACCGGGGAACACCCACCCAGCCTCCATTCGACGCGCAACAATGCCTAAGGCCTCCGTGAATGGTGCTACCGATCACAACACCCTGTTGTGCAATTGCGAACGTTGAGGCCCCACCGGAAAACATGAGGAGGTAATCTGCTTACTCCTCCAGGATCCAACCTGGATGCGGCATGATAACAGATCCCCATGTGTATGGCGTGCATGGTGGTCGCCATCCCGTTGCCCCTCATTCAATCCCTTTGTTGCCGGACGGCCGGGCGACCCACACTCTTGCACCCACTCATGAAGCACTGCTGTACGGGCACCCCAAAGCATCCCCCGTCTCGGACCAACCGGCACACGCCACACTCCGCGCCACCGCATATCAACCTCCACGCGGTGCGCCGGGTGCAACCAGCCCACGGCACTGGGCTGGCGCAGCGCCTCGCGGCAAATTGGTAGGGGGGGGGCAGTCCGCACTCAGACGGCCGAGCGCTCCAACACTTTAACTAACCTCTGCGCAGCATACACATGAAAACAAAGAAGCACCTTGACCCCGGTCCAATGCGGTACTCCTCGCACCAAGCGCCACCGCAGATCAAAAACGGCGTGACCGGCGATCGAAAGAGGATGTCCAGATGGTGGGGGAGGCATATATACCCCTCCCCCTGTCCTCGCGCACAGGAAGTGACGCTCACCTTGCGCGCCGCAACAAGGCTGTGGGGGGGACTCCTCCCTGAGTCCCTGCCCATAAGGGGGTGTGGGGTGTCCCGATGGCACTAGAGGGCTGCCCTCTTTAGTGGCCCCCTGCGGGGGCCTCGGGCAGCCGCATTTCCCTATTACCGTCACTGCACTCTCCAACCTCTCTCCATTTCTCAGCAGAAGGCATTGAAAATGTCAAACCGGTGCATGCTGTGGGATAGTACTGCTCATTTAATCACGCAGATTCCGTTTGCCAGCCTGCATGATAAATTGCAGGAGCCCTCGGGAGAAAATAAAAAAAGGTTTATGGGTTCTTTAAGCCCAATACCCAAGAGAGAGTGCTTTATAAAAAATTACTGGAGTATATGTATGCGTTACCGGCCGGTGGAGAGAGAGGAACTTCCACTGCCTGGAGCAACATTCCCTGAACTCTTAAGTTCCGACTGAAACACTACAGAAATTGTTTCAGGCAGCAAGGGACTGCGAGATACTTTGCAGATTTATTAGGCTAGCTAACAACATAATCACAAATGAAAGTACCAGATTAGCAACATGTATGGTTACAAAACAGGAAGACAACAAACCCTCTGATGTATTTAAATAATGCAGCATGGTCCCACAACCCTTCCCCTTCTCCCCCCATCTTCACTCAAGGAACACAGACAAAGCATGAATAAGGCCCCTTATTTGAGTTCTAATTGTATATGCAAAACAAGAATTGATTTCTCAACTGTACCTATAAACACTCTTAAGGTAATCCATGCCCCCAATAGAGTCACTGTTTACACAACACATATTTTAGCTCTTCTTGCATTCCATGATATGATTTGCCCTTTTTCAGATGTTGTCTTTCTGTACTTTTGAGGTCAAGCTTTTATAGGTGCGCGTTCAGCTTCATCAGCCCGTAGCTGCTTGCATTTATTGCAGCATTCTGTGCAGCTCTCACCCCAATCTATTCACTATGCCACATAATTCCACTACACAAATATACTCCACACCACAAAATTACACCCTACACAATTCCTTAACAATCCAAATACAACTCACAAAATTCCACTCCAATCCACATACTCCCACTAAACTCCAAACCAAAACACATAGGTAAAAGACATTCAGGCACATACATCAACCTTTTTTGCAAGTGCAAACGGTGCGATTTGCAAAAATCGGCCGTTTGCACCCGCAAAAAGGGCCTCTGCGATGCATGAAACTGTAAGGCTCTCGCAATTTAAGAAATCTCAATTTATTGCGATTTCTTAAATTGCGATTGCATTTAAGGAATCGCAAATTGCGATTCCTTAAATGCAATGTATGATGAAATCGCAAATAGCAATTTTGCTAATAGGGTGCAAATTACCATCAATTTGAACTTGATGGTAATTTGCAAAACTTTGAAAAATGCACTAAAGTGCATTTTTCAAAGTTGTAGGTTACACACACACATGCCCTTGGGGCATGTGTGTGCGCAACATGTGTGCACAGTTCAATTTCAGGGTGCAACAGGGTGTCCTTTTGACACCCTTGCACCCTTGAATGCATGCGCAATTTGCGAGTACCTATTGGTACCCGCAAATTGCGCATGTAATCTCCCATTCATTCCTATGGGCCTGTAGGCCCATAGGAATGAATGGGAAGGCATTCCCTAATTGCGACGCGCAATTTGCGAGTCGCAATTAAGGAATGTTTGGGAATCGCTAATTTTATAGCAATTCCTACATGCATAGGCTTTTGCAATTCCTTAATTGCGATTCCTTAATATTCGCAATTAAGGAATCGCAAAAGCCTACATTGATGCATGTGCCTGATTGTCATTTACAACGCCATTGGCTCTAACTTTCGCAAATGCGAGACCAATTCCATTGCAAATGTTTGTTTCTTTAGAAGGCTCGTGCTCGCAGACAGCATGGCGCCCTGACGGAACAGAAGCGGATCTTGACAGGAAAGTAAGCCCGGCCACAAGCAGAGATCTATCAAATCCACGCCGACTCCGTTCTACAGCAAGCTTTAGTTGCACAATACAGAACCGTGTCACGTCGCAGACTGTCTCTCTCACAAATGGTTCTCAAAACAGCGGCAAAAGGGGGCGAAATGGAAGCTGGAGGCCTACTGTGTCGGGCAATTAGGCTGAGTCTGTGCGGCGGATGCTTGCAAAGTCGCCGATTTGTCGCTTCCGCACCGATAAACCAAAGCAAACTGCGCAGCTCCCGACTGAGCTTCCGCGCGCTTTCTTCCTCTCCTATAACAGATGAAAATGTTGATTCATGGAACAAATTATATGTGGAAATGTGAAAGCTAAAGGCGCAGTTGTAAAGGCTTAGGCACGCAATGAGGGACAAAAGGTTTAACGTGTGAGCAGCCTGATGGAAGGTGTGGGTGGTGTATAAAGCAGGCACGGCCATTCACTGAAGATGCGACTGAATGCAGTAAATGGCGTGGACTGTGTACATCTGCGTAACTAGGACGAGTGGGTTCCATTCTCTATTCAAATGGAATAACCCTTTATTGCTTGAGGGTCGCCATACATTGCTGACACGTCAACTAACTAAGAAAGGCCCACGTCATCCGCCAACCCAGTGACTGGCGCATTATATTCTGTAACTCGTTCCTTCAAGGCTATGCCATCTTGCAACCAGTTTCCAGGTATTCTGACAGACAAGTCATACAGGAATCTAAGGTATTATGGCTGAACCCACCGCTTGGGTAACTACTGCCTCTGGCTCTGTCTCCCAGGCTCATATGAGAATGGCGGCACCGGGCTCGTAGGAAGGACCCATAACCTCAGCATCTTTGGACCTCTCTGCTTCGATAGCTGCATCCTCAACTAAACCTACCCAAACTCTAAAAAACACTTAGAGCTGTGTGCAGGTGGTTACAGGTGATGCGCATTTTTGGGGGCTGGTACTTACTTTTCATCACCAGACTTTCAGATTTTGACCCAGAGCAAGAGGAAGAAAAGTAGAACAAAGAAGAAGAAGGAGTAAAAGATAGATAGGAAAACAATTACATAGGAAGGAATCGGGAATAAAAAACTGAACCAGCAGTGAGACAAAGCAACAGGAAGTTTGGGACGAAGGAAGAAAGAAGCACGAGTTAGAATCAAGACTAGGCTTGACGTTCAGAAAACCTGTCATTCGGCAGTACTGGTGGTGGGCTGCTAAGAAATACTTTGGGTCTCTACACTTAGGGGCAGATTTACAAGCCCCTTGCGCCACTTTTGCGTCATTTTTAACATGGGAAAAGTGACGCAAAAGTGGCGCAAGGGGCTTGTAAATCTGCCCCTTAGTTTTTTATTTATTTTACAAATTAAGCACTCCTTGGATTATCCACAGCTCAAGAGAACACGGGTAGCCAACTTAGCAGACAGAAGAACTAGAATGTTAAAGAATCAAACTCCCTCCCTCTTTAAAGTTTTTGACATATGGATTCCAACTTGTTGACTTTTTGGCATAGTCTAGTTTTGTTGGAACTTTCGATCAAGACTCTATCAAATGTATAATAAATGTTGTTTCAGTATCAATAGCCAATATGATGCTAATTTGTGATCTAAGCATGAAATACAATAAGTGAAAATGTAAAGGAACTATTTCGCTTATAGGTCAGTCTTCCCAGTGCACAGAATAATCATACAAAACAGCAGCAAATTAAAGTCCTACACACCTAAAACAGAAAATTAGGTATGAATCATTGGGTCACAGTTTCCAGTGTCCCGTTGTCAACAATAAGCAGTGGTCTCTAAGTGATGGTAAAGGCCCCTTGTCTTATTATTAGGTTTGTCCTGACTCTACTGCCCTTGAAGGACACCTGCAGCAGGATCATGCATACCTAAGCATGTAGTTCCCACTGCTGTCTTTCATTGGTAGTAGCTGCAAGGGCTACTTCGGACAATCTCAGTGCTTTTTGCCCCTTATGACTTCCAGGAATGGGACGACCAACCAACCCCTCCTGGGGTTTCCACTATGGTTTAAGTATGAGTCAAGCATGATAGTGTGGAGGTTTCTTCTCACAATGATAGTCTGTGATGGTAAATTCCACAGTTGTAAAGTGCAAACTTATCACCTCTAAGGGTATCCTGGCGCTGGGCGGCCGTCGGGGAGATTAAGTGAGCTATTGCCCAGAGTCACATGATGCTGAGCTGAGCTGCTGCCGGCGATCGAACTGTGACCCCTGCGCACCGGAGTCAGCCGCTCTGGCCGCTGCGCCACACCTCTCCTTGATGGTAGGAGGGAGAAATAGCAAATATTTGTGATGATCCATGGCCAAATAGGACAACACCACCTCCAGAAGAAGAGTCGCGAGGGCTAAAGGGCTCGCTGCCCACATTGAAGGACTGGATGTAGTATATTGCAATGCATTGATGGCCTCCTACTAAGGCTAGATACAACTGACGGCCAGACCATACGATTTTTGGGGCCACATTTCAGCGTATCTTTTATCAGCGGATACAGACTGCAGTGCTGCACCGAATAGTGGGGTTGGGGCACGGAAGGAGGGATCAGGTAGTATGTTGCTAGGCAGAGGAGGGGAACTAGTGACATCTCTGAGAAATGTGCTGTTTATATAGGTTAAATACATATGAATAGGCGATGCAAAGATCTTCTCTAATGTGCAAATAGAGGAGAGGTGTGTTGATATTTTGAAGACATTTAAAATGGGTTGTTATGCAATATTATTATCAAATGTGTGGTATCTGCATTAGAAGTTAAAATAAAGATTGAACAAAAAGAACATTTTCAACAAGGAATATTCCCAGGCTCAGAAGGATATTACCGAGGGAGTATTCGAAAATAAGGCACAAGTATATCCCCGTTCACTTTTCTGTCTGATGCTCAACCAACATATGTGGGGGTTTATTTCCTCCATTATATTTCTTATCCTGCTCAAATGAGACTGCAGACTTCATAAACTTCACGTGGGTTTCAACCCTACCAAGAGTCCCAACTCCTCTCCCCAAAACAAGTCAAACCTAATTTCCTGCACATATCTTCATTTTTCACGTACAAAAAAAAGATTGTTCACTTTGCAGTAGCTAGGTGTATTATTTGTACACTGGGGGGTATATTCACAAGAACGTGTGATAACTACCGCAAGAGTAGCGTAACGCAACTTTCAATATCGCAGCCCATCGCGGGAAAATAACCCTGTGTCAACGTGGAATTCACAACAAGGCGGTAGCATGTGATAGTCACCAGATAACGCGTCAAATGTCAGCGTGAAAATCAACGCCACGCCGAAAAAATGTGAAACGCGAGAAATCATGCGATGAGGCCAATCGCGGTACAAAAAGTAGCGAAAAGCAGCCACAGCCCTGCAAATCCCACGTGTCTGGCGGGAAATTGCACCATAAAAACCACAGAAACAACACACCAGAAACAGGCCAAAGCACGTAGCAACATGGATGCACCCTGACCCAGCGCAGAGGCCAACGCGAACCCCACAACCCCCACAGACCACCAGCAAGGAACAACGGGGTCGGGGAATGCCAAGGAGAAAAGGGAGAGGAAGACGGGGTGCAGACCGCAGGAAAACAAGACCAGCGTCACGGAGGTGACAGAACACTACCAGCAACTGACCCACAAGCAGACCACCTGGAATGCAGTCGGAGTGCCCAGGAGGCCAATCCAGGAGGCCAAGAGGCGCCGGCAGGACGTGACAACCTAAACCAGGTACAAACCCGCTGCCAACAGGAAGGCAGCAACGGCGACAGGAGGTGGCAGTCCTGCGCCACAGGAGGAGCTGGAGGAAACCCAGGCCACAGTCATCAGTGTGGAGACGGTGCAAGGAGGTGGGAGTACGGACACAGCTCGACAGGACCCGACACAACAACAACAGGGTGAGGATCCAACAGGGACTGGGGGGACGGGGTTTGATGGGCACAATGGCACACATGCACAACGAGGTGTAGCACACTGCACACCCACAATTACCCAGGGACATGTCCCCCATCCCCCTGGCACACTGCAGCACACACACATAGCAATCACAGCACATACCATGACAATGTGGCACAAAGTGCAACACCCACACTGCAGAACAGGGGACACAACTGGGTCCGCCCAGGCGCAGAAACAGAACAATCACATTGGACAGAGCAGGGAACTGTGAGATGCATATCTACGGCTACAACCCCACATCAGCCATGTAGGCCAAATGTACACTGTCCCAACTCAAATAGCCACCACCGCCCAAACAGTAACAATGTACATTGTCACACAGTCTGCATGTCGACAAGAACAAGGCGCCAACACAATGCCAACATGCACCTCCCCTTCACAATGCTGAGGGACAAACAACACCTCCAGCAGGTCAGAAAAGACAACCCATCAGTGATGCCGGAGACGAACACCACACCTTCGACACCGACGCACTACAACAGCCCATGGACATCCCACACAACCCACCACCAGGACCAGGCCAGACAAGCTACTCAGAGGAGAACCCAGCCCCTGCAACAGACCACACAGCATGAAGCACCCGCAATCACGGCTGGCTCACAACACTTCACCGACCCACACATGGCACCCCAATGCCAGGTGTCAGAACGCCAAAAGGAGGTGGCCCAACGGGTGCGGGTGTTGCCCAACCCATGAAATGCGAACTAGAACACATACGTGGGTGTCCAATACCCTTCAGGGACTACCTAAACCCCACAAAGGAGACCCACACTGCCATAGAGACACATGCAGATGCACATACCCAGTACAGAACCACGCCCAGGGGCACGCACATATCAGTCACACACCCACGTTGGCTCTGCGTACGACGGCACAGTCCACTCCCCTTATGAATTGAGTGGGTGGCGACAAAGCTTCATGTCCAGGTTCTAGCCCACTGCCTGCGGTGACATGTCTGCATCCGCTGTACACAGCACAATGTAATGTCGTAGGCCCCAGGGCCCCCATGCATACAACAAGACCACAGGGACACATGCACATATCATGTTGAACTTGCTACGGGCACGTGCGCCAGGCCCCTTTATTGGCAGGGCCACATGTACAGTGACGCCTGTGCTGGATGTGTGTGGGGTGAGTATAAGCCAGCCCGCACGGAGTGCTTGGTGCTGGCAACAACCTGAACAGTGGACACCAGTGTAATGGAAACAGAAAACACCAGCATAACAGAGTCAACTGCAGAGCAACATGGAGGGATCCGGAGTAAGGACAGAGGTCACCCGATATTCAGTCAGGAGGTTCCGTGAGTTGCAGTGCACTGAGGTAGGGGCACTAGAGAAGAGCGCGCTCATGTGAGGAAATTGCTAGCATTGTGTTCCTTCGGGTTAGTCCTGATGCAGATGCAGTGGGGTGTGTTACACCTGCATCAACTTCCTCATCAACGTCCCAGATCTCCCACACTGCCTGAGGTGACAGTTGCGTCCGCAGTCCACAGCACAATACCCAGTAATAGATCCGGGTGTGTAGCTTGACTACCACCACCAGTCTGCATTCCTGCCTTGGGGCTGTTACCTCCTGCCCTCCCATTGTCTGTGCCTTCTGCCGTCCGCACACATGACACATCTTCCTCATCATAGTCCCAGGTCTACCCCACTGCATGAGGTGACATTGCTGCGCAACCTCACAACAGCACACAACTCAATCAGTAACGGACAATGGCTTGCGGTGCACTGAGTCACTGGCACCTGGAGTGCTGAGCAGGGTATCAGGCCGATGATGGCATCCATGACAGGTCTGAGCAACTCCGTAGGTCTGTCAGGACCACCGTTTCGACTCTGGCAGATGGCGGTTGGAGGTGGTCCTTGCGGTGATGGCGTGTGCCTCCTGCGGTGATGCGACGTCCGGGCCGGTCAAGACTCAATGCTATGTGTGGGCCCTGGTGGCCCGCAGTTGAGGCCGGAGGATGCGGACAGTGCAGGGCCACAGACACATGGCGTTGATGACCCCAAGACCATCGCTACAGAGGCCATTCAATGTCTCAGAAGAAGGGGTCCCAGGCCTGAGCAGCACATAGTTAGTGGCCCCGGATGCACTGCGGCCGGCACAGGCACCCAGCCACGGGACGGTGACTTGCGGTGCAGTCAGATGGGCCATGCAACCTGAGCGGGTCCCCATCAATGTCCGAGGTATGTTGCGGAGTGTTGCGGGGGACAGTGGAAGGTGTCCTCCAGGGCATGATGCGGAAGGTCTGCTGTTATCTGGAAGCAGCAAATGGAGGAGTGGAAAGCGCAACCCTCGTTTTCACCAACAATTCGGTATCAGCTACATGAGGATGAAAACTAGCCACTAGTCCATAGACTCAAACGCCACCAATGTACGACCAGTGAGTGTCCATGAATATCGGGGAACACACTTAGTGGCACAGGTGCTGAGAGGCGATGCAGTCTGCGATGATGCCGGTACACAGATGTGAACTCCAACATTGCCAAATCAAGACTCTGTGACCTACTGGACCGCAGTGTAGGCCGGAGGCAGCGGTCAGCAGTGGCCCACAGCCACGTGTCGTTGGCTCGCGAGGCACAGATTTAGTGACACAGTGGCAGTTGTCGGTAGTGTTCAATCACCTCCGTAACGATGATCCTGTTCCCTCCGGACTGCAACGCGTCATCCTCTTACGCCTCTCCGTGCGTGCGATGATATGTATTCTGCCTTTTGAATTACCGATGTTCAGTTCCAAATCTGTGATCCCACTCGTGCGCAGCGTAGGCCCAGGGCAGTGGTCCGCGTAGGCCCACAGACACGTGTGGTTATGATGCCATGCACAGACTTGTTGGCACCACATCGAAGGGAGTATAGTGAATTGTTCTCTGCCTTAAATGATGTTCACTGCCATGGTGTAATCAAGACTCAGTTCCAAATGTGTGACCTACCTGACCGTGGTGTAAGCCTGAGGCAGCGGTCAGCACGACCCATTCACCTAGTGTCGCCGGCATAGATTGGATGGCCCCACTGGCCTGCGTTGTTCAGGTTCAGTGGCACCACGTGTAGCCGGCAGGCGTTGAACAGGGTTAGTGGCACCACGTGTAGCCGGCTGGCATTGAACAGGGTTAGTGGCACCACGTGTAGCCGGCTGGCGTTGAACAGGGTTAGTGGCACCACGTGTAGCCGACTGGCGTTGAACAGGGTTAGTGGCACCACGTGTCGCAAGATGCCCATATGGAACTATGCCTCACTGATCGGGGGGGTCTGGTGATGTGGCCGCTGGCCGGGATTTGGGGTCACTGCCATTCATGACTCAGGACACAGTTTCACATATAGGACCTACTGGTCCGAAGAGTAGGCCGAAGGCGGCAGTGGAGTATGTCAACGAAAAGGGAATAAAGCGGGCCGGTGTCGTGGAGGCCGTGATGGTCTGAGTTGGCTACCAAGGTTGCGGGACTCGGGCTTGGAGCTTGCGCCGGCACGTGGTGGGCCCTCCTTGACACACGCCGGTGTCGGCAGGTGATCAGTGTGGCCTGGCTGCACAGGGGCGGGCCTGACGGGTTCGTGGTCCAGCGTGCTGGGGTCCAGCAGGCGCACAGCATCGCAGGCAACTACGCTCACGAGGACAGCGTCGGCCTCGTGGCAGGGTGGGAGGCGCCGCCCTGGCAGAGATGTGGGGCTTTCCGGGAGAGGACCACGCCCAGGCCTACATGCTTTTTATTCACACCCCTACGCTGGCGTGGCCTACGCCAGGCCATCCCACTCCGGTGACGCTTAGGGGGTGGCGTCACAGGCAACATTTCCCCGAGTTCCCCCACTGGCTGGGGTGGCATGGTTGCGTCCACTGTCCACTGCACTGCATACACCAGAGGTGTATGTCGCCATGGATATGGGTGTGTTCTGCATGCTGCGGCCTGTCCAGCACATCTCCGCCACTCTTGGCATTGTGTGCTTTCCCGATCATAGCTCTACTGCATCCTTCACACATGCCTGGTTGCCACCTCTCCCCACATTCGGCTATTATGTGGCTGGGGTGTCATGCCGTTGATGGCTCATGTTCAGGGCTTGCCCAGGTTACCATTGTAAGTTGTTCTGTCGTGTCTGGTGGGTGGTCATGTTGTTGTGCATGTTGGTTGTGATTTTGTGGCGTGTGCATTGCCAGAGTTTTGAGTTGCATGGTTGTGGAGTTGAGGTGTGTGGGGTGTTCATTTCGGACTTGCCAAGGGGTGTGCATTTCCCTTTTTGTCATCCTGGGAACGCTGGTTGATGATGGGCTGTCGGAGGATGAAGGTATCATGCACACTGGCTGTGTATTTGAAGGCGACATTGTTGGGGGTTCCATGGTGTTCTGTTGTTGCCTGCACATTGATGTGAGACGTGTGCTTCCTGTTGAGGTGATTGTGTGCTGTGTCACCAGGGGGCACAGGTAGTACATGTGTGCTGTGGATTGCCCCCAACACGTGCGTGCATCCTGCTATGGGGTATGGTCCTTGCTTGGTCTCCAGCGGATCCTGCGCATTGTGTTGTACGTATGGGGACTGGGGTACCAGGGTGATGGTGATGTCCAGGACAGGTGTGGGGGACTTGGATGTGGTTGGCTGTGTGACTCCTCCGACTCCGGGGGATGTTGTTTGGGGGATACCAGGGGCCAACATGTGCAGCCAAGCCGTCAGCTTTGTGTGGGGTGGGATGTTGGTTGTCCGCTGTGTTGGTGCCGTAGGCCTGTTAGGCGATGATGGTCAGGATGCGTAGGATGGTTGTCCCTTTCAGCCTGTAGTGGACGGTGACATTGTTAGATGTTGGGTCTGTGCGGCTGGTACGTTTCCTGGGGTTCTGCTGTCTTTGTCTGCACTGCGTCTGTGGTGGTCCGGGGGGGGGTGTCCCGGGTGTGAGTTGGGGTCCTGGGGTGGTGGAGGTGGGTGTTGTGGCCCTCTTGGGTGTCCGGGCCGCATGATGGGTGGCTCCATGGCATCTGTTACACTTCGGATGTGGCCCTGGGCTGTGCTCCCTTTTGTGGTGCTGGCTGCCGTCCGACTTTACACCAGGTCAGAGCAGGTGTAAATTTCCTGGTGCTAACGCGCCTTATCGCCTGTTTTGTGTTTTTATCGCCGATGTGGCTGGTCGTTGTGAATGTTGAGGTGTGCTGTTGTCTCGTCTTTTGGCACGGGAACGCCTACTCTGCATCTCATTAGCGATATTTGCGGGGGTCCTCTGTGGAGATGATTTTGCGGCTCCTATCGCGGGTAAACTGGTTCTGTGGGCTGTTAACACCAGCTTGTGAATGGGGAGGTAAATTTATCACGACTTTGGCTGCAATGAAGTGCCGTTAATTCGGCGATAGCTCCTTGTGAATATGCCCCTAAATCCTTTAAAAACCCTAATGGTAAAAACTCAGCTCATATTGCTAATAAGCCAAGTATATTTTTATTCGAATTTCTTGTATCCCAGAAAATTAGAGAAGCCCCAAAGTAGATTTAAAGATTTGCCCCTAATAAAATAATAATTGAAATTCCATTTAAGGCATATGCAGCGAAGCCATAACGCCAATGGTATTATTATCTTGACCTCATATGTTTTTGAGTAATAACAAAAACATTCTTCAATAAGTTTAGGGCTGGCACAAGACTAAAGGTTTGATAATTTTTTGTCAAATACATATTCTAAGAAGTATTTCCTCAAATTCCTATAAGAATGATCTTCACTGACTTTGTTTCCATTAAGCCTCCATTTATGTACTTTCATCCTTGTTGGACTTGGCCCTTTTTGCAGGGTTATCCCCAAACTTTTTGCTTCTTCCTCCTATTTTTTCCTGACCTGTGTTTGTTGGTTTTAGGACTCTGGGCACTTTAACACTACTGATCAGTGCTAAAGTGCATATGCTCTCTGTGTAAATTGTTATTATGATTGGTTCTCCCTGATTGGCATATTTGATTTACTAGTAGGTCCCTAGTAAAGTGCACTAAGTGTGCCAGGGCTGGTAAACCAAATGCTACTAGTGGGCCTGCGGCACTGATTGTGCCACCCACATGAGTAGCCCTGAAAGGATGTCTCAGGCCTGCCACTGCAGTGCCTGTGCGCAGTTTGCTAACTGCCATGTCGACTTGGCAAGTGTACCCACTTGCCAGGCCCTAACCTTCCCTTTTCTTACATATAGGATACCCCTATGGTAGGCCCAAGATACCCCCCTGGGCAGGGTGCAGTGTATGTAAAAGGTAGGACATGCACTGATGTGTGTAACATGTCCTGAAAGTGAAATACTGCCAATTTCGTTTTCACTATGGAAAGGCTATCTTGCCCCATAGGACAGAATGGGGAATGCTTTGTAACATTTTACAAGCATATCTTCCCATAGGGATAAGATGGAAAAATAAAGTTTAGGCTCTCTGAACTCAGAATTTAATAACACATATTTACTAAAGATGGTTTTTAAATTGTGTGTTTGAAAATGCATTTTCTTGTTTAACCATTCTGTGTGCCTCTACCTGTTTGTGTATTGACTGTCTGGTTTTGGAGTGACAGGGGCTGGGGAGGTGCATTCTCTCAGACAGCCACCAGGGGGTGATGTGTGTCCTGTCTTTCCTGAATGAGTCAGGGCTGGGCTGAATAGACCTGGGCTGCATTCAGAGTAGGGGGAGGAGTTCTCGCTAGCACCTGAATAGGCCTGGTCTGCATTTAGAGTGGTGAAGGAGATTTCCCTTGCACCTGAATAGGGCCTGTCTGCCTTCCACAATGCTGTCTCCACCTCCTGCCGGGAAGCTGCACAAGAGAGGACAGAACTGGTTTGGACTGGGCTCATAGACCTTTGCACAAAGGGGTATAAGTATAAGACCTAAAACCCCTGAACTTTAGACTACTTCTGGAATCAAGAGTAACCTTTGCTGAGGAGAAGAGCTGGAGAAACTGAGAAGTACTGCCCTTGCTGTGTGTCTGGGGTTGGCCTGTAGTTGCTGTTTCTGCCAAAGAAAGTAGAAGGACTTTGCTGTGTGCTGTGTTCCCAGCTTGAGGAAAGTCTCCAAGGGCTTGAGTAGAGCTTGCCTCCTGTTTTGAAGTCTCAGGAACACAAAGACTTCACCCAGTCGCGGCTCCTGGAGGGAGTGCTGCGGGGCGGTGGGGCGGGGTGGGGGGTAGTAAACTCCGGCATACGGCCAAATGGAGGTAAGTACAGAAATAAATAAATAAAACGAATTACATTGCGCGCGCTGCAACGCCAATGCGTTGCAGCGCACGCAATGTAATTCGTTTTATTTATTTATTTCTGTACTTACCTCCGTTCGGCCGTATGCCGGAGTTTACTACCCCCCACCCTGCCCCCCCCACCCCGCCTCACAGTCCCGCAGCACTCCCTCCAGGAGCCGCGACTGACTTCACCCCCAGCTCCCCTGAACTTCCTTGCTGGAAGTTCTGACCTGCCAGGAGTGCCTGTGACTGTGTGGGGCCTCTGGAGGCTGTTTCTTCTGCTGGGAGCTGGAAAGCAACGCAACAAACAAGGAAGTCGATGCATAGCTCTTCTTGCGACAGATTTCCGATGCAACGCCGTGGTGCAAGAAGAATCTCCCCGCACCGCCTCTGCTGAAACCGACGTAGCGCCTGTCGCCACTGCAAGAATTGACGCATCGAGGGATCACGGCTGAAAAGGTCGATGCAGCGCTGCTCGCCGCCGGCGCATCATTTGCCGACACATCCCGGATTTCCATGCATCGTCCCTGTGCCGCAAGTTTTACCCGACACATCACCCGCGGATCAGAGTCGTCTCAGAACCGACGCATCGCTTCCCCCTACAGACCAGACCCAACGCATCGCTCCCCTGTGTACAGCGGAACTGTCGCATCGCATCTACGAAGGTCTCAGGAACAATGCATCTCTTTGTTTTTCGACGTGTCTCATCGCTGCGGCTGTTAGGCTTGGTGAACTTTGTCGCAACAACAGGTACTTTGTAAGAAATCACGCATCCATAGTTTTCTATGGACTCAGTTGCTAAAACCTTTTGAAATTCATTTTTCTTAATACTTGTTTACTGGATTTTTGTCATTTTGGTCTTGTTAAGTTTAGATAAAGATACTTTATTTTTCTAAACCAGTGTGGTGTCCATTTGTGGTGTTATCACTGTGTTACTGTGAGTGTTGGTACAAATACTTTACACATTGCCTTTGGGATAAGCCTGTCTGCTCGTGCCAAGCTACCAAGGGGGTGAGCAGTGGTTATCTAAAGTGTGTATCCCCCTTACCCTGACTAGAAGCAAGGGTCCCTATTTGGATGAAGGTACCTACCTCTGCCAACTAGAGACCCCCATTTATAACATTGGTTGTCAGCGGTGAGGATTTGAACTTGTATTTGTACTTGACCCACAGTTATTGGTGTACATCACTAGTTTAGCGCAGACCACTACGCAACCACATACTGTTTTATTTTTGTTCTATTTTTGATCTGACCCATGAGTATCCTTGCACCATGTCTCTGAGTAGTAAACCAGCAAGTGAGGCTGCAGAATTGGAGTTTGACATTGAAATGTTAAGTAGTTACAAAGCAGAGCAACTCAAGCAGTTCTGCAGGAGCTTTGTAAGTCCCATGAGGGACAGCTCTAGGAAAGAGGAGCTACAGAAGGCCTTAGGGGCCTGGTGGGAGGCCAAAGAAGCTGGGGAGAGAGATGATGCAGATGTGGATGGGGGTGTGCCAGAAGGTCGTTTCAGATCCCAGGATTTGCCTGTTGGGAGAGCAGCCTCTAGGGCTGGCAGCAATCAGTCTTCCAGGAATTTTTCTCCAGAGGATTTAGAGGAAAGGCAAAGGGCCAGGGATCATGAATTGGAGGTCATGAGACTAAAGGCAGAGGAGAGCAAGAACGCTCGTGCCTTGGCACATGAATTGAGAATGAGAGAGCTTGATATGGAGCTCGAGAGGCTTGAGGCAATGAGTGTCTTAGCCAAGAAAAAGAAACAGTGTTTAGCTCATGAAGTGAACTTAGCTGGGTTGGAGGTGGAGTCCAGCTCAGATGGTGGCAGCAAAAATGTAGTGTCTAGTGCTGAGAGAGTAGTACACATACCCAGAGATGTGGCACCTGACTTGAAGGAGGGGGTTGATATACACCAAGGGGTTTAGGGTTAGGAGGTAGCTCTAGTGGTGGACAGTGTCCCTAAGGTGGATTGGGGAACTGGCACAGGGGTT
Source organism: Calotriton arnoldi (assembly GCA_963921515.1). Classification (NCBI taxonomy): domain Eukaryota; kingdom Metazoa; phylum Chordata; class Amphibia; order Caudata; family Salamandridae; genus Calotriton; species Calotriton arnoldi. The sequence goes on along the minus strand of CAWUFW010009778.1, from coordinate 554,895 downwards.
CATATTCCTAGTGGTGGGAGGGACACTCTACTGACTCTAGATGAGAGGTGCAGGGAGAGGGGTTCCCCCATGGTAGAAACCTTGGTATGTGAGTATGGAGACTGCCCAGAAGAGTGTGGGTTGAGTGACAGAGATAGTCAGACACTGTCTTGCCAATCTCAGGAGAGTAGTGTGGGGTACTTGTGTGAGGCACTGGATGGTGAGGCAAAGGGTAGCTTGGTTAACACATGTGTGGGGCTGTGTGATTCAATTGTTGGAGAGCATATTTTAAGTCCCTGTTTTTCAGAGCTATGCCAACAGCCAGTGGAGTGTGAGTTCTCTGACCCCAGGGAGCTTGCACTTGAGGCAGACCTTTTGGTGGATTCCAGAGGGTCTGAAGAAGCTTTTGGGAGTGATCCTGAAGGTGGTGGCTCAGGTTTTCCCCAACCAAGTGAGGTAGGGGAGGTTTGTGGTAGCCCAGATAGGTCCTGGAGTAGTGGGAGGGAGTAGGGTCCCACGTCCTGTCCCAGAGGAGCAGGAGTGGGAGTGGGCTGTGTCCCAAAGTGCCTGAAACCCAGTCCCCAGGCCTGGTTGGTTCCATGAGTGAACACCAGGAAGGGGGCCTAGTCTGTACAGAGAGGCCATCCCCTGAGGGGGATCCCAAAGTGTCAGGTGGACTGGGGGGACTGTTGTAGCAAGCATCCCATCAGTTCTGGTGTCTGGCTGCACCGCTCCAGTGGGGAGGGTGCATGAGTCCAGAGAAAAGGGTGAGGTGGGGACGCTGTCCCCAGTGGAAGGACCAGTGGGTCAGGGGTTGCCAGCTCTGAGGTCAGAGCACCCCAGGACTGACCCTGGTGAGGCCACTTCTGGCCTGGGGGGTCTTCATGCTCTGTCAGATGGACAGGAGGTTGGAGACCTGTGCCAGGTGGACTCTCGGCCAACTCATGAGGAGTGTGTTTCCCTTGGGTGGGGGGTCGGTGTACTCCCCCGGAAGTCCTGGGTTGCCAGGCCCAGTTCCAGCCTAAGGGTACAGACCCTGGGTTGGAGGACCAGGTTCAGGGTGTCCCCCCTGACTTGGAGGAAGGGGCGACTGCTAACAGTGCCCCTACCAGTTTATCTTCTGGGGGCATTGCTTCAGGTGGGAGGGTTCAGAGCCCCAAGGAGGAGGACCAGGTGTGGGAGAGCCCACCCCAGTCCTGTGTCCAGCCTCAGGGTACAGACCCTGGGCTGGTGTACCAGTTGCAGGATAGCACCCCTGAATTGGTGGACAAATTGTGCAGGACACCTGCATCAGGTGCCCTGACAATTCTGGAAGGGGGTACCGCTCCAGGTGGGAGGGTGCAGAACCCCAGGGTGGAGGACCGGGTGTGGGAGAGCCCACCCCAGCCCTGAGTGTCCAGCCTCAGGGTACAGACCCTGGGCTGGTATACCAGTTGCAGAATAGCACCCCTGAACTGGTGGGCACATTGTGCAGGACAGCTGCCTCAGGTGCCCTGACAATTCTGGAAGGGGGTACTGCTCCAGGTGGGAGGGTGCAGAACCCTAGGGAGGAGGACCAGATGTGGGAGAGCCCCCCCAGTCTCATGTCTAGCCTCAGGGTAAAGACCCTGGGCTGGTGGGTCAGTGTCAGGATGTCATCCCTGACCTGACAGGAGGGAGAGTGGACAAAGGGTGCCCGACACCTGGGGCTACTGCCCTCTACTCTCTGACACCACAGAGGTTGGAGAACCATGGAAGGCCTGGGGCCTGGCTCTCATCACTGACAGCTGTCAGTGGCCACTGTGGCTTGCTGTCCTGGTGGACAGAGTTGTTCCTGGGAGGGGGACAGGAGTCCCACCACTGTGTTGGCTATGTGGGTACTGTCTGCCTGTTGGGACACATCTGTGAGCAAAGTAAGTTTAGGCGCTGCACAGATGGGGTATACAGGTGAGGAGAAGGTTTCCCCTTGGGTCAGCTTAGTAGGCCCTGAGAGTATGGATAGAGGGATCCAACTGGGTTCAGGAAGGCGTTGAACGGGAATAGACCCCTGCTGTTGTGGGCCAGGTTCCACGTTCTATCGCCCCAAGCAGGGAAGCCCATCGAGTTATGGATTGGTCTACCCTGGCTTTAGGCTGTAAGGGGGTTGTGTTGGACTTGGCCCTTTTTGCAGGGTTATCCCCAAACTTTTTGCTTCTTCCTCCTATTTTTTCCTGACCTGTGTTTGTTGGTTTTAGGACTCTGGGCACTTTACCTCTGCTGATCAGTGCTAAAGTGCATATGCTCTCTGTGTAAATTGTTATTATGATTGGTTCTCCCTGATTGGCATATTTGTTTTACTAGTAGGTCCCTAGTAAAGTGCACTAAGTGTGCCAGGGCTGGTAAACCAAATCCTACTAGTTGGCCTGCAGCACTGATTGTACCACCCACATGAGTAGCCCTGAAAGGATGTCTCAGGCCTGCCACTGCAGTGCCTGTGCGCAGTTTGCTAACTGCCATGTCGACTTGGCAAGTGCACCCACTTGCCAGGCCCTAACCTTTACTTTTCTTACATATAGGACACCCCTATGGTAGGCCCAAGGTACCCCCCTGGGCAGGGTGCAGTGTATGTGAAATGTAGGACATGTACTGATGTGTGTAACATGTCCTGATAGTGAAATACTGCCAATTTCGTTTTTCACTTTTGAAAGGTTATCTTGCCCCATAGGACCGAATGGGGAATGCTTTGTAACATTTTACAAGCGTATCTTCCCTTAGGGATAAGATAGAAAAATAAAGCTTAGCCTCTCTGAACTCAGAATTTAATAACACATCTTTTACTAAAGATGGTTTTTAAATTGTGTGTTTTAAAATGCCACTTTTAGAAAGTAGGCATTTTCTTGTTTAACCATTCTGTGTGCCTCTGCCTGTTTGTGTATTGACTGTCTGGTTTTGGAGTGACAGGGGCTGGGGAGGTGCATTCTCTCAGACAGTCACCGGGGGGGTGATGTGTGTCCAGCCTTTCCTGAATGAGTCAGGGCTGGGCTGAATAGACCTTGGCTGCATTCAGAGTAGGGGGAGGAGTTCTCACTAGCACCTGAATAGGCCCGGTCTGCATTTAGAGTGGTGAGAGGAGATTTCCCTTGCACCTGAATAGGGCCTGTCTGCCTTCCACAATGCTGTCTCCACCTCCTGCCGGGAAGCTGCACAAGAGAGGACAGAACTGGTTTGGACTGGGCTCAGAGACCCTTGCACAAAGGGGTATAAGTATTAGACCTAAAACCCCTGAACTTTAGACTACTTCTGGAATCAAGAGGAACCTTTGCTGAGGAGAAGAGCTTTAGAAACTGAGGAGAAGTACTTCCCTTGCTTTGTGTCTGGGGTTGGCCTGTAGTTGCTGTTTCTGCCAAAGAAAGGAGAAGGACTTTGCTGTGTGCTGTGTCCCCTGCTTGAGGAAAGTCTCCAAGGGCTTGAGTAGAGCTTGCCTCCTGTTTTGAAGTCTCAGGAACACAAAGACTTCACCCCCAGCTTCCCTGAACTTCCTTGCTGGGAGTTCTTACCTGCCAGGAGTGACTGTGACTGTGTGGGGCCTCTGGAGGTTGTTTCTGCTGCTGGGAGCTGGAAAGCAATGCAACAAACAAGGAAGTCGACACATCGCTCTTCTGGCGACAGTTTTCCGACGCAATGCCATGGTTCGAGAAGAATCTCCCCGCACCGCCGCGCCTCTGCTGAAACTGCCGCAGCGCTTGTTGCCGCTGCAAGAATCGACGCATCAAGGGATCGTGGCTGAAAAGGTCGACGCAGCGCTGCTCGCCACTGCCGCATCGTTCGCCGACACATCCCGGATTTCCACGCATCGTCCCTTTGCCGCAAATTTTCCCTGACGCATCATCCGCGGATCGGAGTTGTCTCAGAACCGATGCATCGCTTCCCCCTACAGACCGGACCCGACGCATTGCTCCCCTGTGTACAGCGGAACTGTCGCATCGCATCCACGAAGGTCTCAGGAATGATGCATCTCTTTGTTTTTCGCCGCTTCTCATCACTGCAGCTGTTTGGCTTGGTGAACTTTGTCGCAACAACAGGTACTTTGCAAGAAATCACGGATCCATAGTTTTCTATGGACTCAGTTGCTAAAACCTTTAGAAATTCATTTTTCTTAATACTTGTATGTTGGATTTTTGTTGTTTTGGTCTTGTTAAGTTTAGATAAAGATACTGTATTTTTCTAAACCGGTGTGGTGTCCATTTGTGGTGTTATCACTGTGTTACTGTGAGTATTGGTACAAATACTTTACACATTGCCTTAGGGATAAGCCTGTCTGCTCATGCCACGATACCAAGGGGGTGAGCAGGGGTTATCTAAAGTGTGTATCCCCTTTACCCTGACTAGAAGTAAGGGTCCCTATTTGGACAAAGGTACCTACCTCTGCCAACTAGAGACCCCCATTTCTAACAATCCTCAATACAAAATCACAATCTGTGTCTTTCCTTTAATTACCTCCAGTCTATTATCCTCACAGTGGGCATCAAGCTGCCTTTGCAATTCAAGTGGTGTCTGATCTAGTCTAAGCAGGCCAAAATATTAGGAGTACATAGGAGTCTTCACATCCCTATTTTACTCTTTAGCAGCATCATTCCAAGAAGTGATCCCGGTGTCCTAATGGGACAGAAAAACCAGTTACTGGTCCCATCTGGAATGCTAGAGGGAGTATCTCACTCAGAGACTTCAGCTGCTTAAAGCAGACAAGATCATGGGATGAAATACAGGGCAATAAACATGTTGAAGTTTGTGCAAAAATACTGACTCCTACATGTTATTCCGCAAAATCCCAAAAACATGAGCATTTCATTCCCTTTTGATGTCTGGTATCAGTAACCCTGAGTCAGGGAATACCAGGCAGAAACCTGATGAGCTGTGATTAATTCAGAGCCACAGTTTGCTGGTTCGGAGGGCTTGGTCTGACTTTCTACGGGTCATGCTTCTATATTTCACAGGAACTAAAACCAGTCTGTGTGCAACCTAGAAGAAGATAAGGGGGCTTGGAATCTATTAATGAAGAATTCCCTTTTAAGTTCACCTTTCATGCACAGTTAGGGCTGTTCCCTATACTGTTTCATTATGCTCTGATACATCATGACAGATTGACAGATCAATTATGTGTTATAAATATTCTTGAGATGCACTTGTTGGTGTTATGTGGTGTGGGTTGATGTGGTGTGTGTGTGTGTCTCTCTCTCTCTCTGTAGATTACATGATTTTAACAGAAGGTTAGAATGTAATGCAATTTGTGTATTATCCATTTCAGAAGTTGAATCAAGGCCATAAACATGCAAAAACATCAAACAAGAATTGCTGATTTGTTGAATCTTTTAGGAAGAACAATATAAACGTTTAGTTAAATGCTCAGGGATTGATCAGTTATATTGTCCTTACACTCGATGGGACAATTATGCTAATTAGAATGCGGTCTGAATTTGATTAAACACTGCTAAAAATAAACCCGATGGAAAGCAGATCTACCTTCAGGGAATAATCGTTGGAGTACTTAATATTCTGAATTGGTGTGTCTTAAGAGGTATTTTTCAAAAATTCTGTCTATTGATAGAGTGATCATTATCCCCATAGGTAGTTTGGGGTGGAGACTATCAAATGGTCTCTAAGCTAAGCAGGGCCTTTTCTTGGGCTGCTTGGAGCAAGGGCAGAGAATCCAAGTTTATGGTCATCAGCAGAGACGACTTTAGCGCTGGTGGCACCCAGTGCGACAATCTTTTTTTGGCACCCCTCCCCCCACCATGACCTCCTCCTCGGATTCCATTACTACCACCTGGCAAAAGTGCCTCTCATCTCTCCATAGCCTCTCTCTCACATATATTTAATTTGTTTTAAAGTGATGGTAAAGGCTGGATTTACTAATCCACTCAGCTATCCACATAGAATACAGATCTGCTCTTTTCAGCAGGCATATTAACCCTCTGTGCTACTTCATGGCGAGTCAAAACTGCCTCTAGAAAAAACTCTGATCTCTCTCTCTAGCAGGAACATTAACCACAAGAGTTATCATGACATTTTTATTGCTGCCTGAAAACTGGACGCAGAAGGAACTCAGCAGCAGGTGCTTTTAAATCGCAAGTTATTGTAGACACAGGGCCCCCATTAAGGTCAGTGCCCCCCTCAAGGTCAGCACTCAGTGTGGCTGCACCATTCACACCGCCCTAAAGTTGACCCTGTCCATCTGTCATAAAAATCGTAGTGGTCATTATTTGGTAGGAAAGTAATCCCGCTGTATACGTATTTGATTATTTTCCGAATGATTTTTGTGCTTTTATTTCTTGGTGTTTCGTAATGGCCTCACAGTGCATTCCGATGTGTTTCCTACAGGAAAATAATGAAATCGAGAGAGAACTGTCTATGCTACAATTCCTACAGGCCAGCCTTAAATGATTCTTATAAATCATCATTATGTATTTTTGCAAGACACAAAATATCCCCGCAAGAGCAACCGAGTGCACGTCTCAAAAATCATGAGCACAGACAAAGTAAAGTTTCACAATCGAAAGGCAATTCCCAGGTAAGTAATTTATTTTCACTAACAGTCTGTAGAAACTATCCTATTAATTTAGGTTACAAACATATTGTGAAGATCAGTATACCTAAAAGATTCTTGATTTACTATACCTGACTCCAAAAAAAAAAAAATAAGATATATATAAAAAAAAATACAAAACAGCAAGGTCAAAAAATAAGTACAGATTTCAACAACACGCATATATGAAATTGATGCAAAAATTACAAAACAATGAACAAATCATTGTGCGCAATTCTGATAAAGGTGGCAACATCGTTATTTGGTCTCGCAATGAGTATATGAAAGAGGCATTGGTACAATTGGATGACTCAAATTGTTACAAAAAGTGCAATATGCAAACAGTTCGAACAGCATGGAATCATTTTTATGCCAAACTCAATGCATGGCGTAGTACTGGCTTATTAAGTATGGATGAACTAAAATATTTAAAAAACGAATATCCAGTGATGCCGGTACTATATTTGATCCCTAAACTACACAAAAATACAACAACCCCACCTGGAAGACCAATAATTTCAGCAAGAGGGGGATTATTGGAAAATACGTCAAAATACATAGATTTCTTTCTACAGGACATCGTGAAAAAACTACCATCCTTTGTGCAAGACTCTAGTGACTTCTTGAGGCGTTTGAGTAACTTTAAATGGGACCCAAACTATTTGTTAATATGTCTAGACGTAACATCGTTATATACTAGCATTCATCACAATGATGGAATTCGAGCGATAGAATATTATCTGAATCGCAGACCGATACACTTGGCACACCATAACAAAATGTTGATTGCTATGATTACATATTGCCTGAATAATAACTATTTTTTATTTTCAAATCAGGTATACCAACAAACAAGAGGAGTGGCTATGGGGGCATGTTTTTCCCCTAGCTACTCCTGTCTGCATATGGGATGGTGGGAGGAAATGGTCTTGAACAGAAAACACAAGGACACAGTAGACAATCATGTACAGCTATGGCTGCGTTACATTGATGACCTATTTATAATTTGGTCAGGCACTGAAGAGGCAGCCCTTGATTTCATACAGGACATTAATCAAAATAATGTCAACCTTCACTTCACAGCTACTATTAGTAGTACACGTGTATATTTCCTAGATGTGAAGGTGTTTATCAAAGATCAGAACATGGAAACTAAACTGTACAGAAAACCTACTTCAGGCAACAGCCTATTGCATGCTACAAGTCACCATCCTCAACATCTCATCAAGAGTATACCATTTGGTGAGATGTTGAGGATACGTAGAGCATGTAGTACAGAAACTGATCTCATTGAGGCACAACAATCTAGTAGAGGCAGATTTTTAGAACGTGGCTATGATGCCAAGACAATAGATATAGCCATTCGAAAAGCCAACTCACGTGATAGAGAGACATTGTTGATGCCCAGAAATCCAGGTGCAGCTGACACTCAAACAAGACTTATACTAACATACAATAGACAACAAAAAACATTAAGAAAGATCATTAATGATAATTGGCCAGTAGTAAGAGGTGATCCGGTGATTGGAAAATCATTACCAAAAATCCTAGTATAACATTCAGAAAGTCTAAGTCCATGAAGGATTCAATAGTTAGCAGCAGCCCTGAGATTTTAAAATCAACCAATTGGCTGACAGCCCGCAGTGGGTTTGTTAAATGCAACAACTGCAGGGCATATAAATACGCAACTAACAGAACAACTTACACTAACCCTTTTTCTGAGGATACTAAGAAAATCACAAAATTTCTGACCTGTCGGACAGAGTTTGTGGTATACGTTTTGAGTTGCTCTTGTGGGTTGCAGTATGTGGGCAGTACTAAGTTACAAGCCCACAAACGTATACTGCAGCACATGAGAGCGATTACAAACTGTGATGCCACTTACCCAATTGCACGTCATTTCAAGGAAAAACATAGCAGTGATTTAAGATATTTTTCCTACTTTTTGATTGATTCCATCCCAATATCTAGGAGAGGGGGCAATAGGGAGGCTAAATTGAGACGTCTAGAGACTCAATACATTATAGAACTAGACACTAAGACCCCCAATGGCCATAACTCAAGTGAAGATTTTTTTACGTGGTTGTAGAATCTCCTAGATAAAATGTATAAATTGTATATACACACGCATAGTACACTTGTTATTTCTCCCCAACTGTCCTGATGAACTCTATTCTTTTCAGTCTGCTGCTAGATAGCATTTATGCTATAAAAGTCATTTTGAAAGAGATTTTTAGAGAATTAATAGATGTTTTTATATGTATGGTGTTTTTAGATACGTTTTAAGGAACAAGGTTTGTTCCGTGGTAGCACAGTATTTTAAGCTATATTTGCACTTAGCACTTTATACGAGTATAGAATTGAATAACATACATGAATAGAATTTGTCTATACTACAAACAGCCATAGTGTATCCCAGAATTTCAGTGGGAATATACATAGTACTTTCAGAGGAATCCATCAGTAGAGCATTGTATTGCAAGAATCATTGTATTTTACATGGACTATCTTGCTCGGAAGGAAAAGCGAGTGTGTTGTTTTTTTATGTAAAGACATCATATACGTTTTAAATACTGTCATTCTTTTTAAAATGCTTTTCTTATATGTATTTTACATGAATTTAGATTTAAGGCATCTTTTACCATATGTATAGTATTGTAGTTCCCCTGATATTTATGGCGATATTTTGCACAGATATAACATGCAATATTATTTGTAAAACAATATGTAGAAGTATTTTTTCCATATCTATACTCAACGTGTCACGTGCACAACATTTTTGCACTTTAAAAATAGGAGGTGGCTCACTGAGCGCGTCATGTGATCAAGGCCGTGTCAGGCCGAAACGCGTCAGGCGGTTGTGGTGGTTGAGCGCAAATAAACCATTGGCATTACATGAATGTGGTTCAACTCCGTCTTTTTCCCAGGAGAAGGGAAGTAAAAGGAAAACGGGAAAGAAGAATATATATGTTTATATATATATATGTATATATATATATATATATATATATATATATGTATATATATATATATATATTCACTGAAAAAACCATAGGTTTCAGGCACGTTATAGTTAGAAATTAGCATTTAAAAAAACCATAGAAATACATTGAAAAAACCATAGGTTTCAGGAACGTTATAATTAGTTGGACATTTCACTCGGACAAAACCATAGAAATTCCGGCGTTCTAGTTAGTTCAGCTAACTATAACTCGTGCCCCCGCAATGCACTGCTGATGACGTCACATATTACATCATTCATGACATGGTCAGTGACATCACTGATGACATCACTGATGACATCTCAAATGACATCACTGATGACATCATCCAGTGACTGTGTGTTTCTGTAAAGTTTAAATTTGTTTTATATATATGCCAACCTGTATGGAAGAATGAGTGGGTGTATAAGTGTCTGTATGGAGGATTTAGTAGGTACGTGACTGACTGTATAAGTGAGTGATTAAATGAGTCTTACTGAATGCATGGGTTAGTGACTAAACTGTGTGAAAGTCTGTATCAGTCTGTCTGTTGTTGTGTAAGCTGCTGCATGGGTTGGTGAGTAGCTGCATGAGTGTCTATATGGGTTATTGATTGCTTGCCTGAGTATTTGTATGGCTGCCTGAGTGTGTGTGTGGGTGGGTGGGAGGTGTGTGACTCTGTGCATAGATGTGTGAGTGGTTGATTCACTGGGTGTATGGGTTCAAGAGTGCATGTGGAAACAGCTGTATGGGTGGGTGAGTGTGTGTATGGGTGTGTTGGTGAGTGAATGGATGTCTCAGTGGTACATGTGCAAGTAACTACATATGTAAAAGGCAGTATATGTGAGTGATGGTGTATATAAATAACTATATGTGAGAGTCAGTAATTGTGAGAGTGGCTGCATGGATGAGTGTGTATTTGTATCAGTGATTCTATAAGAGAGTAATTATGTGTTAGTATCTGTATGAATAAGTGAGGTGGTGTCTGTATAACTGTATAGGTGAGTAAATGGAAGTATGATTGATTCTTTGCATGACTGACTAGGTGTGTGAGTAACTCTGGATATGTGGCAGTGTGTGAGTGTTTGTATAGGTGTATGAGTGCATATGATAGTGTTGTATTGATGAGTGACTGCATGTATGAGTGACTGTATGGGTGAATGAGTGGATGTGTGTGTAGACCTAGGAATCAGTCAGTGCGTATTTAGTAACTGGTATTGATGTGTCTATTGTTTCGAAAATGGTAGTCTGTATTTTAGAGTGGGTGTATCAAAGGTTATATTCAGGTGTGAGGAGGTGCATCAGATTTTCACGTGGATGATGTCATCAGTGATGTTATCAGTGATGTCATTTGAGATGTCATCAGTGATGTCATCAGTGATGTCACTGACCATGTCATGAATGATGTAATATGTGACGTCATCAGCAGTGCATTGCGGGGGCGCGAGTTATAGTTAGCTGAACTAACTATAACGCCGGAATTTCTATGGTTTTGTCCGAGTGAAATGTCCAACTAACTATAACGTTCCTGAAACCTATGGTTTTTTCAGTGAATTTCAAAGGTTTTTTAAATGAAAATTTGTAAGTCTAATGTACCTCAATGCTATGGTTTTTTTTATTTTCTATATATATGCATGTATATATATATTTAAAAAATTGTGAATAGTTTTTAGTTAGGAAAACTATATTCATTCTTTTTTTTTTTTAATATTATACAGAAGTCGCGCACCCTTTGCGCACCCTACACGACGGCTGCGCGCATTCCGGTAGCCATTTTGAAAAGTCGCGCTGGGGTCGCGACTTCGGCGTAATTTGTAAAGTATGAAATATCTTTAAATTCATTATAAATAATAGTTTTCCTTTAAGTGTTTGTCTAAATTTATTAATAAAAGTTTTTTTAAAGTATTATTTTCAATATAATTTCGACGAAAGTAAAGTTTCGAAATGCGCGGTGTAGCCGCTTAATGTGCGCAACATCTCCCCGCACGTATTTCCAGGGTCGCGCAGTGATCGCGCTGAGATCGCGCCGAAGTCGCAATTTCGCGGTATTTTTAAAGTTGAAAAAATGACTATAGAAAGTTTGAATATTTTTCTGTTTTTTAAAAAAAAAACGGAGTAGGGGGGACTGCCACCCCCCTCCCCGGCCATTTTGGGCCCCGGGGACCCCATCCCCCGGGACCTGGCCTCATGGTTAGGGACCGTGGGGAGAGCCCCAATGCCCCCATGCTCCCGCCGGCTCCCCACCTCCTGCGGGAGCTGGCATTGCTTTTCCACATGTGGAGCTGCTCACATGCAGCTCCCCATGTGGAAAAGCAATCTGCTTTGGATTTTGGAAGAGAGAGCAGGTTTCCCTGCTCTTGCTTCCAAAATCAAAAGCAAGTTTGCTATGACAGGGCGGGAGGCATGCTCCCGCCCTGTCATAGCAAACAGCAGTATCCCGGGGGTAGGCACCCCAGGACACTGCAGGAGCCGGCCCTGGGGGGTGGCGGTCCCAAGGGCCATCAAGGGCTCCAGGAGGGGGCCCAAGCGGCCCCCCTCCCTTTATTTACATAGCCCCAGGGAGGTGGTGGTCCCCGGGGCTCTGTAAGGGACCCCCTAATTTACATTATTAATGCCCGGGGAGGTGGTGGTCCCCGGGGCGTGTGGGGGGGACTCGAGCCCCCCCGCAGGTTTAATTATTTGTGGAAAAAAAGCCCCAGGGAGGTGGTGGTCCCCGGGGCTGCGGGTGCCCAGCGGGCCCCCGCAATTATGAATAGGACAATGCCCCCGGGACCTGGCCCACCCGGGGGCCTCATTTAAATCAAGCGCAGGCTTCATTTAAAAAAAAAAAGTTCATCGGGATTCGCGACCCCATTGCGCATTCTGCCGAAATTATAAAAAAATAAATACTTTTGTTGGCCTGGGGGGTCCTTGTGGGACCCCCTGAACAGGCCTAAGGGGTCAGAGTGTTTCTACCCTGCCCCCTTTTCTTGTTTTTAAACATTTATTTTACTGTTTTCTTGTGACTCCGTTCTACCGTGTCACAAAATGGCTGCCAACAGTTCCCAGTTTGGAGTGTTGGCAGCCAATGAGAATGAAGCTCGTGCCCGGGAGGGTTCGCCAATCCACTGCGTCCCTAGATATCGAAACTTTTTCTTTTTCAAATTTCTCAGGAACTACTGAATGGATTTACACCATTTAACAAAAAGGGTTCTTTCTGAAACAAGACCTACCATTTTGCCAAATTTGGTGTAATTCCGTTCAGCAGTTCGGGCTGTAGCTGTGTCTAAAGTTTCCTATGGAAAATTACATGGGGAAAACACGTTTTGGGACCCCCTTTTTTCTCAGCCCCCGCTTGTCGAATCACCCCGAAACTTTCAAGACAGGAGCTGACCGGAGCGGGCCACTAGTTTTGAAAATTTCGCGAAGATTTGCCAACCGGCGCCAGAGATATTGAGAAAACAAAAAACGCTTTTCCTTTGGAAACTAGGTCCTAACTATAACTACCTACTGGCGACCGCCAGTAGGTATATATATATATATATATATATATATATATATATATATATATATATATATATATATACATACATATATATATATATATATATATATATATATATATATATATATATATATATATATATATATATATATATATATATCTACCGGTCCTACTGGTGGTTGCCAGTAGGTAGTTATAGTTAGGACCAAAGTTTCCATAGGAAAAGCGTTTTTTGTTTTGCCAATAACTTTGGTGCTGCTTGACGAATCTTCACAAAATTTTCAAAACACGTCCCCTTTTTGGTTCAGCTGCTGTGTTGAAAGTTTCGTGGTGATCTGTCAAGCAGGGACCGAGGAAAAAGGGGGATTTTTCATTTTTTGAACACAACTACAGCCCAAACCGCTGAACAAATTACCCCAAATCTGGCAGAAAGCTAAATGTTGGTAAAGAAAGCGTGCTTTTTGTGATTTGGTGTAAATCCGTTCAGTAGTTTTTGAGATATTTAACATTAAAAAATATAGATATCTGGGGACGCGACTCCTTGCAGTGGACTCGCGAATTCTACTAAAATTTGATTGGCTGCCAATACTTCAACCAGTAAGTGCTGGCAGCCATTTTGGGACTCAGCTTGAAGCCGACTCCCACAAAAAAGTAAAAAATAAAGAAAGCGGGCAGGATAGGAATACCCTGACCCCCCCCGGATATGGTGGGGGGGGGTCCCACAAGGACCCTGCTGCAGTTTAAAAGCATTTTTAACAAATGTTGCCGCTAAGTCGCGGGTGAACCTGCTTACCCACTGCAAAATTAATAAAAAAAAGCCGTGCAGGCTCCCGTGCATCTCTTATATGAAGCCCTGGCTGGGCCGAATGCCGAGGGCATGTTAAAAATAAAGAAGGGGAGCACCTGGGGCCCCCCTCCTAAAGTTTAATCTAATCCCAGGGACCTCCACCTCCCCGGGTTTTTTGATTTAAATTCCGTGATAGAGCAAAGGGGGAAAGGACAGTCCTCTCTCTGCGTTTATCTCTAACATCCAATAAGGTGCAGGCAACCTGTTTAAATACATCATCATGACAGCTTGCGTTGATTCATGTTTTATAAAACAAGCAGGAAGAAGGCTGAATGCCGAAACGCGTCCTTGAAATAGAGCATATTTTGAAGGGGCCCCGTGAGTGTGGATTTGTTCTTTGGAACGGGAGCTTTAATTTTTTAAATGGACCCACCTCCATTTATATCTGCACCCGTCATGAAGAGTGCAGCAGGCGCCTGAAGGTGGATTCGGAGCAGTGTGTATTACTTGGCTTTTTGCACCACCAGTAAGGCATCTGGGCACCGCCGCCGACGCATGTCGACAGTTATCCAAAACTGTTGGAGACACGGCTATCTAACCGGCTCCTGCGCTGTGTGCCGTGAGACCATATGGTTCGACGAGGGGCCCCACTACGAGTCACCAACAGCGCAAGAAGGTATAAAAAAAGCCTGCTGAATTTGAAAACACAGAGGGGGACAGAAAACACTTACCATGAGTGAGGACGAACTGTGAACTCAGGAAATATGCCTATATGGAGGCTTTATTGTGAACGATGTGAGCCATGCAGGCGGGAGGAGTGAAATTGTGTGTTTCCTGGGAACACCAACGGACTGTGAAATCCCCGTGATAGAGCGAAGGGGGAAAGGACATTTGCCTGAGAGAAGCAGTCCTCTCTCTTTGTTTATCTCTAACATCCAATAAGGTGCAGGCAACCTGTTTAAATACATCATCATGACAGCTTGCATTGATTCATGTTTTCTAAAACAAGCAGGAAGAAGGCTGAATGCCGAAACGCGTCCTTGAAATAAAGCATATTTTGAAGGGGCCCGTGAGTGCGGATTTGTTCTTTGGAACGGGATCTTTAATTTTTTAAATGGACCCTCCTCCATTTATATCTGCACCCATCATGAAGAGTGCAGCAGGCGCCTGAAGGTGGATTCGGAGCAGTGTGTATTACTTGGCGTTTTGACCACCAGTAAGGAATCTGGGCACCGCCGCCGACGCATGTCGACAGTTATCCAAAACTGTTGGAGACACGGCTATCTAACCGGCTCCTGCGCTGTGTGCCGTGAGACCTTATGGTTCAACGAGGGGCCCCACTACGAGTCACCAACAGCGCAAGAAGGTATAAAAAATGCCTGCTGAATTTGTAAAAAGAGAGAGGGACAGTAAACACTTACCATGAGTGAGGACGAACTGTGAACTCAGGAAATATGCCTATATGGAGGCTTTATTGTGAACGATGTGAGCCATGCAGGCGGGAGGAGTGAAATTGTGTGTTTCCTGGGAACACCAACGGACTGTGAAATCCCCGTGATAGAGCGAAGGGGGAAAGGACATTTGCCTGAGAGAAGCAGTCCTCTCTCTGTGTTTATCTCTAACATCCAATAAGGTGCAGGCAACCTGTTTAAATACATCATCATAACAGCTTGCGTTGATTCATGTTTTATAAAACAAGCAGGAAGAAGGCTGAATACCGAAACGCGTCCTTGAAATAAAGCATATTTTGAAGGGGCCCCGTGAGTGCGGATTTGTTCTTTGGAATGGGTGCTTTAATATATATATATATATATTTATATCTATCAAAGTCAATATTCATCATGCAGGAAATAAAAAGACGGCACACCAAGTGATTTAGCACAAAACTTTATGTGCAAAATAAATGACGCGTTTCAGCAATAAGCCTTTGTCAAGTTTATGTTGTGTGCTGAACCCACCACAGAAATACGTGAGAAACCGAAGAGACATAAAGGAATGACTTCCGTATATCCTTCAAATCATATGATTACAAAACATTTCACAATTCATCTTAATGACAATATTAATAACATGTCAAAAAAATATATATATATATCTGAGGATTCATTCATAAATGTAAACAATCTCCAATACAATTAATTTTGTATGCATATATCCGGTTTCAACATGATAAGTGCAAAATCACCTAATAGTGAGTGCTAATTTAAAAAGGCATTTATAGGATTTGGCAGACACACAAGTCCCCAATGAAAAGCAAGAGAGCTGCATGTCAGTTGTCAATTCTAAAACCGATCATGCAGACATCCAAGGCTTACCATGGATTAGCCTGGAAATTAACCCAGAGCTAAAAAAGGGGGATTTTTTTTTTTTTCAAATGTAAGGCCAGTGCCACTGGGATAACCATATTAGCAATATGGTAAAGTTACCAGTTTAATCCTCATGGTCACAGTAATGACCCGAATATGTAAATATGGTAAGCCAAGTAGCACCCTCAGACAAAAATACGAGGGGCTACAATATCAATCAAGGGCAAGTGCCCATTAATAGAGACTATGGGGCCGATTCCGATTCAGGCCGGAAAACGTACCGACCGACTTGGTACGGGAATATTGTCCGACCGACACGTACCGGCACTGCCCGATCCACGTAGTACGATGCAATGCATGTGAATCACCACCGACTCGCACGGAACACAAGCCGAACGACCGAACCGCACGGAAACCAGCTATCCGGCCGGAAAACCACGCGAATCGAACCGACCGACACGCACCAGGAATGAACCCGACAGAAACATACCCGCGAACTCCGACCCGCGCAGTACGATGCAATGCGTGGAAAACCAGACCGAGTCGCACGGAGCCCAAGCCGCACGACTGACACGCATACAAAACCGAGCCGAAGCAACCCAATACTCCGTGACCGACGCGTACGCCGCACATGAAACACAGCAGAAACACAGCTTGAAAGACTCGGAGAAGCCTGCACGAGCCAACTTCAGCGTCCTACTCGGTCAGAAGAACGTCTCCTACATGCCCAAAACCCACAAAGGAAAAATACAAAAAAAAGGGCCAAACAAGCAATGACAAAGTCAATAAATACAGGGGTGAAAAAACATGGAACAAAGACACACCCACAACCCCACCCATATAAAGGCCACAAATCACTACCATGATCCTTTGCAAATTCAACTGACCTGCCAGCACAGAACACCATCAGACAGCAACCACAGACACACTCACAACTCATCCATCACACAAACCACACACCATTAGCACCTCCCAAATAGCACCCTCACATACACCCAGCAAAACCTACACTCACCCACCCTCACTTGCACACTCACACACACATCAACACCCACCACCACCCATCACCATGCCCCCAAAGAAGAATCCAAAGTTCCTAGACAGTGAATTGGAAGTCCTGGTAGATGAGATCCTCAGGGTAGAGCCACAGTTGTTTGGTACATTGGTCCAACAGACCCCCATGTCGCAGAAAACCAAGATGTGGGAAAGGATCGTCGACAGGGTGAACACACAATCACCATGTTTGCGCACAAAGGAAGACATCCAGAACAGGTGGTATGATGTGCGCAGGAGGGTCAAGGACCTACTAAAGAAGGATTACGCCTTGAGTCATCGCACCGGCAGTGGCCCTCCTGCCAAACCAGTATACCTCAGGCCCTGGGAGGAGAAGGTGCGGGCCATCCTACCACCAGTGAGCGTATATGGACTATCAAACATCCCAGAGCCTGGTGAGTACACAACCAATATACCCAATATTGTGTGACAATACACACACATCACTGTCAAGGGGATAGTCAAACTATGCACCCTTAGCAAATCCACAGCAACCAAAAGATAATCATCCCAAGATGTGTATGTTAGTTAGATAAACACAATACATGCCATCTCATAGTGATATGTAACTGTGTCATGACATGTACAAACCTAACAACAAATAGAGCAAGGCAGTGGCACACATCTAACCAACAAACTCTGTCAGACATTTTGCCACCACTAGAACACCACCTCACAGGGAAGCTCACTGAAAGGAAGGAATGCTGTGTATGCTGGTGAAGTGAGTGTAGCCAATAGCATGATGGGAGTTGTAGTCACAGATATCGGTCACCCTCACAATTGGTCCATCAACACCACTCTGAACCATGCTCACATCACAGGGAGTGGAAAGAACTGACAAGATGGCTGACACTGGGTACTGCTGTGGGGAGCACAAGGCCCTGCTGGGAACTGTGCACCAACCAACAGCAGGACACCACTGTCAGCCATCTTGCCATTGCTATCACACTCACACACAGTGAAGTCGACTCAAAAGGAAGGAAGTATGGGCATGCTGGGAAGGGGAGTGTAGGCAATAGCATGATGGGAGTGGTAGTCACAGATATTGGTCACCCTCACAATTGGCCCATCAACACCACCCTGAACCATGCTCACATCACAGGGAGTGGAAAAGTACTCACAAGATGGCTGACACAGGGCACTGCTGGGGGGAACACAAGGCCCTGCAGGCAACTGTGCACCAACAAACAACACGACCACATTGTCAGCCATCTTGCCATTGCTCTCACACTCACACACACTGAAGTCCACTCAAAAGGAAGGAAGGATGGGCATGCTGGGAAGGGGGGTGGAGGCAATGGCATGATGGGAGTTGTAGTCACAGATATTGGTCACCCTCACAATTGGCCCATCAACACCACTCTGAACCATGCTCACATCACAGGGAGTGGAAAAGAACTGACAACATGGCTGACACTGGGTACTGCTGTGGGGAGCACAAGGCCCTGCTGGGAACCGTGCACCAACCAACAGCAGGACACCACTGTCAGCCATCTTGCCATTGCTGTCACACTCACACACAGTGAACTCGACTCAAAAGGAAGGAAGTATGGGCATGCTGGGAAGGGGGGTGTAGGCAATAGCATGATGGGAGTGGTAGTCACAGCTCAACATCCCCCACCCACATGGCCCAGCAAGCTCACACTGAAGCATGCATACCTCAAAGGGAGTGAAAAGCCACTTCAAAGATGTCTGATAATGGTCCTCTGTTGTGGGGAGTACCAGGCCCTGCTGGGAACTGTGCACCAACCAACAGCAGGACACCACTGACTGACATCCTGAGAGTTAACCTGCACCCACTGCAAGGGTGGCATGCTTCATGGTGGGATAACTGGGCTGGGGGGAGAAGGAGGTCCGGATGTCAACTAAATACCACCAATGCAGGTCATGCACACACCTCAACATCCACATTGCAAAGCATCAGGTTGGCAGGACAATGAGCCACACCAATATCAACCTCTGACTGTGACAACTTAGGACAATGCAATGTGCAGGGCCGCATCCAGAGGTACAGTCACAACTGCCATGTGTTTGAACCATTGATGCCTGCAGAAACATAACATACATTGTGTGTCTCTTCCAAAAACAGGTGATGATGGGGACACAGCAGCAGATGAGGAGGAGTCCCTGTCCCAGGCTCCGGTGGCCCATGAGCTCTCTGGTGTGGAACAGCCTCTGCCCTCATCGGATGGCGAAGACCAACCTGGCACCTCCGGTGTGAGTCATCATGCAGCACCAGCAGGACCACCATCTGCACCCCCTGCACCCATTCCTCCAACATCTGCCAACACACAGACCACCCCCGCCGACACAGACAGACCAAGGACACTAAATGACAACAGCACAGGGACCACAGCCCACCGTGAAGCAACGGACAACAACCCCAGTACCAACCCCCAAGGGGGCCTAGAGTCACCTGTGCGTGCCACCACAGGTCCCGCACCTGTGGCCAGGGGTGGTGGGAGGGGTGGTAGGCAGAGGTCGCTGTTTGCAGAGGGGTCTGGACTGCATGATGACCCACAACTGGTACGCATTGCTGATGCATACCAGAATAGCACCGGAGAGGTCAGCCAGGTAGTGGGGATCCTCAAGGACATTCAACAGCAGCAGGCTGCCCATCATGCCCGCTTGGACTCCCACATGTCCCGTGTGGAGACACACATGTCCTGTGTGGAGACACACATGTCTGGCATGGAGTCCAAGTGGGACACATTGGAAGAACTGACAGCGGTGCAGAGGGACATATTGACATGCCTCCGCCAGATTAGCACCAACATGGCCATACCTCCCTGTGTGCCCACAACATCTGGTGCCGCAACAACTGCAACTGCCACAGGGAGGGAGGATGACTCTGGTGGAGAGTCCTCTGCACCGCAGCGGCCTGCACGTGAGGGTCCCCCCAGAAAGAAGAGGGGCCGTCTGAGGAAGGACAACTGAGAGGCCGATGGCCATGTACATCCCCCAGGAACCCAACACCTGTTCTGGAAATTCTCCTTTGTGTGCAAACTGTTCACCCTGTCGAATGCAACACAACTCTCCCACATGACATGGGGAGTTTAAGTTGGACTAATGCATCAGATGACTGTGGACTTTACTCAGGACATTTCTGCTACCAACACTTCCAACTCATCTGGGAACTTTGGATTCCAATCCCAATGTACAGCACCCACCATCCTGTGCACTATCCTCACACATGTATGTAAATAAACTCACTAATACACCATACTTGCCTCTGTTGTGATTCCAACGTTGTTTTTGTCATGGAGATGATGATCTGCTAAATGACACTGTGCATGCTAACTGCTACAGCAAGTTCAACACCGTCATGTGAGTCATGGAGACGTGACACATATGAGGGAGACACACCAATAGGGCAACACAACACATACACACCAGGGCCATCTGACTCATCGCCTACACTGATGTTGCCAGGAAATACAGTGGAATGCACAGACACCACACCTATTCACAGTCTGTGTTAACTAGCCCACAGTTGCAGTAAGCAAATGTCAGTCAGATGTGTGACCACAGACAACGCACATCCCAAAGTGAAGCACAGGTTTGTTACACATTTGCAACATGTTGTTTCCAATACAGATGCAAGGTAATCCCACGTGGCAGTGGCCACACAGTCAACAAGTGTAGAAGAAATAAAGTCCAGGGGTGTGTGGCACATCACCTGTAGGGAAACGACTGCTTCCACCCTGGAAGTTGAATCATGGTGTCGGGGGATTCGAGTTGACCAAACAATTCTGAAAGCACCCTTTGAAGGACAGACATGACACACAGTCAAAAGCACTGAAGAACAGGACAGAACTGCAATACTCATGCCCAATACATGTCACAAGATACCTACACAAAACCAAGTTAGCATGTCAACACTGTTGGGGAGTACAGACTACCTGTAAGGACACATCGCTGCACGCATCCAGTCAAGTAGCACATGGCCACACTCAAACAGCAACAGAGCACCACCAACACATATCATGCAAACTCAAATCATTGACATGACATCTCTGGATACTCACATTCAGCTGAAGAAGTTGGTGATGAGCTGTGTGCGGACATCACCCTCATCATCATCATCATCACTGGCATCGTGGCCCAGGCCATGATCCTCCACAGGTGGCGGATGTTGGTCATCGTCATCCAGGATGAGAGGCAACTCCTTCCGCACTGCCAGGTTGTGTAGCATGCAGCAGACGATGACAATCTTGCACACCTTTGCTGGGGCATATGGGAGGGCCCCTCCTGTCTTGTCCAGGCAGCGAAAGCGGCTCTTCAGGAGACCAAATGTCCGCTCGATCACTCTCCTGGTCCGACCATGTGCCTCATTGTAGCGCATCTGGGCTGGTGTCACAGGGTTCCTGAGGGGTGTCAGCAACCACAGCATGTTGGGGTATCCGGAGTCACCTACATACAGACAATTGCACATTAGCTGAGTTGGGTAAAGAGGGTGGAATACAACATTGCCGAACACACACAATGGTAAAAAGTCAGTACACACCGACAAGCCAGGCACGCTGGTTCTGCATCTGTGACATCATCCTCGGGATGCGACTACTCCTCATCACGTAGGCATCGTGTGCAGAACCGGGGAAACGTGCACACACATGTGAGATGCTCATATCTGCAAGACATACCACCAGAGCATTGATAGAATGGTAATCTTTCCTGTTCCTGTATGCCTGCTCATGTGCCTGTGGTGGTACCAAAGCCACATGTGTCCCATCAATGGAGCCAATGACATGTGGCATCCTCCCCAGGGCATAGAAGTCACTCTTGACGTCAGTGAGTTGTTGACGTTTAGGGAAATAGATGTACTGGTTCAGGTATCTCAACATTGCCTCCAAAACATCGCGTAGCACACGGCTGAACATGGTCTGTGACATCCCACCAGCAGACGCCACAGTGTGTTGAAAGGTACCGGTGGCAAAGAAGTGTAGGGCTGCCATCACCTTCACCTTGGGGGTCAGCGCTGTAGGGTATGTCCGGCCATGTTGCAAATGTGGGGCCAACCGCACCGTCAATTCCTCAATCAGTGGCCTGTTGAAGCGGTACCGTCAGATGCAGTCACGTTCAACCATGGTTGCAAGGTCAGGGAATGGTCTATGGACAGCTGGTGCCCTGCAGTGCATAGGTGAACAAAGAAAGATTGTCAGTCACCCCACATATGTGGCATTGACCATACTCACTATCACATGATACATCATTACAAGACACAAGTACTTGATGTGTGTGCCGTTCTGTATGGACATATATGGCACCTACATGGCCAACATCTAACATCACAGTTCAACATGTGTTGACAACAAGTTCCAGGTCGTGCTATGGGAAATCATTAGGCTGTGTCACAGTACCCATGTACTGCTGTCACGTTCCAAACACACACCACAGTGACATGTGAGGACAGATGTGCCACAGGCATCACAGCACAGCTCATTGACAGGTAGATTCCCAGGGACCCTGTATTGCCACATGGACAGTGGCATGACATGGCGTATCATGTACACGTCAGCAAAACAACCATGACTCCCACAGGTAGTGGCCCCTGTTGCCTCTGCAGGACAGACATGGACGTCTGTGACACACACACACGCACAACATCAAAGTAGATGCACAAACAACTTGGATGTGGAGACTGTCTCCCATTGTGCACATTGAATTAGAGACATCTGAAACACAACATGCACACAGACTGTGGAGGGCCATCACTATTGTGGCAATGGGTCACCCTGTGATGTACATACCTTCCCACATGGGACTCAGGGTGTATGTGACATGACATACACATACACAACCTGGAAATGTGACCATGCCACATGCCCTGAACTGAACAGTTGCACATAACAGTGGTCATGTGCACAACACACAAAGGATTCTGTCCCCATGAACACGTGCACAGCCTGGGAGTGGCTGCCCCCAAGTGCCACCAAAAAAACCACATGTTGACCCCCATACACACACAGGTAATGCAGCCTTACATGCCTTAGGATACAGTGTGGACAGGCTGTGGTGTTGTAGGTGTGCCCCTGAGTCCCTGGCAAGTAATTGTGGCTGGCATACGTTCACCAGTGACAACCATGGTGACATATGCGAGTGATTTGTACAGGGACGCGTTGTACAGCAATGGACCGATCGGTGCGCACGTATTGGCCATTGCATATGATGTGGACGGATGCGAGTTGTCATCCGATATATGCGGTGTACAGCAATGGACCGATCGGTGCGCACGCATTGGCCATTGCATATGATGTGGACGGAAATACGCGTTGTACAGCAATGGACCGATCGGTGCGCACGCATTGGCCATTGCATATGATGTGGACGTATGCGTGTTGTCATCCGATATACGCGTTGTAGAGCAATGGACCGATCGGTGCACACGCATTGGCCATTGCATTTGATGTGGACGGAAATACGCGTTGTACAGCAATGGACCGATCGGTGCGCACGCATTGGCCATTGCATATGATGTGGACGGAAATACGCGTTGTACAGCAATGGACCGATCGGTGCGCATGCATTGGCCATTGCATATGATGTGGACGGATGCGTGTTGTCATCCGATATACGCGTTGTACAGCAATGGACCTATCGGTGCGCACGCATTGGCCATTGCATTTGATGTGGACGGAAATACGCGTTGTACAGCAATGGACCGATCGGTGCGCACGCATTTGGCCATTGCATATGATGTGAACGGATGCGTGTTGTTTTTTGAAATACGCGTTGTACAGCAATGGTCCGATCGGTGCGCACGCATTGGCTATGGCCTGACATGGTAACGGACGCGTTTTCGAAGCTTTAACGAGTCTGATGCAGTGAATTCAGTTGGCCACCCACAGCAATGTTGCAAATTCATGGGTGTCATGAAGTTGAACTTTTGAAGGATGCTGTGGGCGTGTATAAGTGGTTCAATTCCATGGATTGGCCAGATTCAGAAGATGCAAACGACTTGGACCTATCACTTTGGACACATGGGACAGTATCTGCCTCTGCAGCACACATATAATGCTGACTGTTCCCCTGAGAGCTCACTTGCCTGCACTACATGCTCCAGGACGACATCTGCCACCACCACTGCTGCTGTCTCTGCATCCTCTGGCTACTGCAATGGCACGTACTGTGGAGAGAGCCCCAGCCTTCAGCACTGAGGAGAACCAGGCCCTGCTGGACAGCCTCCTTCCTCAGTACAGCAAGCTGTATGGGAAACCAGGGGAGCAGGTGAGTGTGCTGTCCACTGCCTTACTAATTGTGCATGTTGTCTGACTAGCAAGACTTACAGTGTGCACACCACTGGCTAGCATGCTCACTGAGTAGTTGTCAGCCCCCAAAGTGTGTAGTTACATGCACTGAACAGGTGTAGTGCAGTAACAGTGCATTCCAACAAGGTTTGACTTCCCAGGCAATGATACCATGTGGTAACTGCTGGCAAACTGTCCATAGCCATAGTTGCACTGCCTGTGTACATCATATGCCCCTGTGATTGAGACATGTATATCCAACTGTGTGATGCACGGAAATGTTGCATGTGTAGTAATGGCCTTTTCACCTTGTCATCCTCACAGGTTGATGCCCACCAGAAGCAGGACATCTGGCTGACCATCGTCCGGGCAGTACGATCGGTGGGGGTCTACAGGACCAGGATCCGCAACTGCCAGAAGAGGTGGCAGGACCTTCGGGGCTGGACCCGGAGGATCGCAAGGGTCCAGCTGAAGCTGTGGCCACCTCGCAGGAGGGGCGGACACCGGACCCTGACCCCCCACATGCTCCGGATCCTGGCGGTGGTCTACCCTGACCTGGATGGGCAGCTGAAGGCCAGACAACAGCAATGAGGGGGTAAGTGCTAGCCTCAACTGAGTACTATGCCTGACATGCTCTATGCACTCCTTTAGCCTGGCTCCACTTCCACAGTACAACTGTCATGTCGTCCTGGACTCATGTCCCTCACTTGTGTCATGCCCCCTCCTCATCTGATACACAGGTGTGGCCCTTACAGTCTGTGACTTAGGTCACTTGGGTACTGTGTACTTGCAGTTACCTGTGGTTCAAGTTGGGGACAGCATCAGTTACAGGAACTTTGTGGTGGGCTGCATGGGTGGTACAATTGCTCACAATGCCTGTGATCTGACATGTACTCTGGGTATGGCTTTAACATGTGTTCCAATTGCTGCTCTGACTCACCACATTTCTGGGGTATGTGCCACACACCCATGCTGCAGCAGAGACCAAGGTAGGAGCCTCAGTAGTATGTACATCATGTGTGTGACACATGCATAGCCACCTGCCTAGTGTTCAGGGTAATACCATGTTGCACATGGACCAGGACTGTAATGCCTACTCCGGACATCGAAGGCACTCTGTTCTCCCACTCCCGTGTGTCAGCATACATATTGGGCATTGTGAAGAGGGAACTCAGGTGTATGCCTCTGTGTCACCGTGGTGTGGCCTTGCTATTTGGACTCCTGGAGTGTTTAACAATTTGGGGTGGCCAGCCATCTGAGTTGTGACTATGGGATCTGCACATAGGTCAATGCATAGGTCTCTGATCCCTTGACTGTGCACAATGTTGTATGAAACATTGGGGTGCAGGCAGCTTTGGTTCATTCTCATCAAACGTTGAAGTGCTCATGTGTATGGATTTGTGTTTGCAGTCACTCAAATGTCTCATTTGATTGATGTGGGATCATCTCAGTCCTCATGATGTGGGTGGCCAGGGGTGCACATGTGCACCTGTCAGCTACAGGGCTTACTTTTCAAAAACTTCCATGATTGTGACACAGTGCAGACTGGTGTTGTGTGTATGCACTGCCCCTGTGACAGGAGACAGTTATGACTGACTTGCCAGACAGGCCTGTGCCATGACATTACAATCGCAAAGGGTGATCCAGCAGTGGTGTGACATGTCCTGCATGCACACCATTGTTGCATTGTCTATCAGGACATGAGGACATCATTGTGTCTGGTGATGGAACCAAAACCCGCATATCAACAGAGACTTTGCACATCACTTTTCCTGACACATGTACTGAGTCAGTGGCAGGAGATGGCATGTGTTTGGAGTGACACATTTCCATATGTTCTCTTGGATGTCCAACAACTGTGTATGTGGTGCATGTGTGCACATATGATCAGTCGCATACAACAGGCAGCAGACAGATGGGTGCATGGACAGGTAGGATATGTGTGGCATGACTGACTGTCAGGCAGACAATGGGCTTCTTCAAATCAGTGTCAGCACTTATTGCAATGTCTAGCAAATGTTGGCAGGGCTTGCTCTGTGATGTGCTGTACTTACTGTGGTGTGTGTGGTCAGTACAGGTGACTAATGTTGCTCTGTTTATCCTGATTGTTTGCAGATACATCCACAGCCACAGGAGGGGACAGCTCCACGGACCAAGAGGAGCGGCAGAGCCAGACTGGGTCCACTGCAGGGGAGACCGAGGGACCCAGTGGCACGGAGGGTGAGGGGAGCCACACTGAGGAGACCTCAGCTACGACCACCTCGGCTGGGGAAAACAGCACTTCCAGTGAGGACTCCCTTGTGGAGGCGGGTGTCAGCAGACCAGAGGCAACGTCAAGCAAGTCTGTCCCGCCACCACCACCATCTCCACCCTCCCATCTGCTCCCATCCCACATGTCCGTGGAGGCTCCCGTGTAGGGGAGCGTGTCTCCTTCATGCCAGGCACCGCACCCCCTGCCTCTGTCCCCCCTGCTGCCCTGAGTGTGGAGTCTGTGGACTTGCTTAAACAGATCCATGTAGGGCAGACATCAATGCTGAGTGTCCTCCATGCACACACGGGTCTTTTGACACAACTGGTGTCATTCATGGAGGGCATGTCATGTGGCATGTCTGCCCTACATCGGACCAATCAGTCCATGGCCTCCTCACTGACAGCAGCAGTGTCCCTCCTGCAACAGTCCCTTACCCCTCCTACCTCTGCCCCATCCACAATCCCCAGCACCCTACCTGTCCCAAGCACACACACACCGGCACCGGCACGCACCAACACAGACACAAGCAGCACACAGACACACAAGCCAAACTCCAGACGCACACGCACGCACAGTCAGGGGACTGATATCTCACTCACAGGGGATGGGGCCCAGACACACACACACACGCATCCACGAGCACTCCGCAGTCCTCAGATGCCTCTCCCTCCAAAACCCCTTCCCTTGCCTCACCTGCAACCCCCCCTCCCAGAAGCTCTTCCTCTGTGAGCTTGACCTCTTCCCCACAGATACATCTGACACGAAGTCCAGGCGGAAGAGGTGACCACCACACACAGAGGGGAGTGCCCCTCACACCCGGACACCCTCCCCCAGGCACAGGCAGGCTGAGGACCCCATTCGAAAGTCCCCCCGGACCAGGAAGGGCAAGACCCCACCACCACCACCACGCAGCTCCACCACACAGTCTCTCTCCTCCTTCCCTCAGGCCACCACTCCACAGGTTCCACTGCCACACCCTGCCCCAGGTTCCCCCACACACCGATACTGCATCCCCAAACTGATTAGGCCCTCCCCCCCTACCACTTGCTCTTCCACCCCCAACCCAGACGCTCAGCCTGTTTGTGACACTGGTGTGGGGACCGGGTCCCCCCCTCTGTCCTGCCCACCTCATCTGCCCCCCCTTCCACTCCCTTGGAGTCATGCACTGCAGTGGAGTCCACAACCACCCCGTCTGACTCGGGCACTGCAGTGGGGACCCAGTCCACTCCATCTGACCGGCCCACTGCAGTGGTTGCAGCACCCACACCATCTGACTTGTGCCCTACAGTGGTGCCGGCCCCCACTGAGTCAGACACCTCCACTGCAGTTGCCGGTGACACTGCTGCACCCACCACCCCTTCACTGCCTCCTTCTGACATCCCCTGTTCCTGTCCCTGCGGTGCCTGGCCTGCCCCTTGTATGCCCCTCCGAGGGGGATGTCCCCTGTCCGTACCAGTGCAGGCAAGCAATGGGTGACAAGTTGTCACATATCACCCTGTTGGGACTGTGTATTTGGACTGGCCATTGGCCTTAGTTTCTTTTGGACTTGAATTTTTACTTTAACATTTGCTGAATAAAGCCTCTTTTTGTTTACTTGTTGTTTTTCTTTGGATGTACATGATGTAGATGAGTATCATCATGCATTTGCAGTTGTAATCGTGTTCAGACCATGAAAATGAAGTGTTGCTGTGATGGACTCCATGTGGTCCATGGGATATGTGTCCAATGTAGTCTGGATCTATAGCATCCTTTGCTGCAGTCTGAGGGTGTAATGTTCAGCATTTGACACAGGGATGTACGTTTTGTATTTGTAAATTAACATCTTTGGCTTACACTGATGCACATCTGGTGGGCTTACCACTGTTCAATGTTTCTATTTCCCTGACTGTGTGCCCATCTCCACTGGACATGCAGTTTAGCACATAAATGTTGAAGGACTCATCTGTGTATACAGTGCAACTTGCTTGACACGTGTTTTGGGTGTATACAGATGACTGACGTGACACTCCCGTACCCAGGCTGATGTGAGCAGAGCCTTCAGTGTGTTGTAGTTGTTGACTCACTGACCAGGTGTTCTGCTGACATGTTTGAGTCATGCACAGACAAGGTTTGGCAAACCGGACCTTCCACAGGAGTGGAGTGCCCTCATGGCAGTGTGTAATCCCGTGACATTGGCTGGGCCCGTGTTGTGTGTTGTGTGAGCATGTCTGTGTGTGTTCCCTTCCTTTTCCTACACAGGCTGTGTCCCTAGGGATGTTCCTGTTTGTGATGCTTGCTGAGTTGTCCTGTGTTCATCCAGCATCTTGGACCTGGTTTCTCCGGGATGTGGGTGCATGGCAAACTAATGTTCATCAGGTTGTCATCCCTAGTTGTCTTTGCTGTCAGGGCTGGGGATGTGGGCAAATGCAGATGGGACACAGTCAGGATTCCACTTGGCGATACAAAAGGGGATGATGGACGGAACGTTTGAGCCAATCAAACACTCACCCCCAGTCAACTGATCTGGGTTTAATCCATCATCATTCTTTAGCTCACTCCACCACCCCAGTTCAGACATGGCCATATGCAAATCAGTCTGACCCTGTGCCTCATGGGAACAGTCCAGCACGAACTGCCAAGCCATGTCTTCCCTGGACCGGAAACAAGCATCCTAGGACCGGTTTCTGGCATTCCAGCCGTCATCAGCCAGGCTTGCTTGAATCCAGTGGCAAAGTGAGCAAGGGACCCACGTCTGGGCATACCCCCGCCAACTTAGGGCGAACAAAGCGATACAAAAGAGGATGATGGACAGAACGTTTGAGCCAATCAAACACTCACCCCCAGTCAACTGATCTGGGTTTAATCCATCATCATTCTTTAGCTCACTCCACCACCCCAGTTCAGACATGGCCATATGCAAATCAGTCTGACCCTGTGCCTCATGGGAACAGTCCAGCACGAACTGCCAAGCCATGGCTTCCCTGGACCGGAAACAAGCATCCTAGGACCGGTTTCTGGCATTCCAGCCGTCATCAGCCAGGCTTGCTTGAATCCAGTGGCAAAGTGAGCAAGGGACCCACGTCTGGGCATACCCCCGCCAACTTAGGGCGAACAAAGCGATACAAAAGGGGATGATGGACGGAACGTTAGAGCCAATCAAACACTCACCCCCAGTCAACTGATCTGGGTTTAATCCATCATCATTCTTTAGCTCACTCCACCACCCCAGTTCAGACATGGCCATATGCAAATCAGTCTGACCCTGTGCCTCATGGGAACAGTCCAGCACGAACTGCCAAGCCATGTCTTCCCTGGACCGGAAACAAGCATCCTAGGACCGGTTTCTGGCATTCCAGCCGTCATCAGCCAGGCTTGCTTGAATCCAGTGGCAAAGTGAGCAAGGGACCCACGTCTGGGCATACCCCGCCAACTTAGGGCGAACAAAGCGATACAAAAGGGGATGATGGACGGAACGTTTGAGCCAATCAAACACTCACCCCCAGTCAACTGATCTGGGTTTAATCCATCATCATTCTTTAGCTCACTCCAACACCCCAGTTCAGACATGGCCATATGCAAATCAGTCTGACCCTGTGCCTCATGGGAACAGTCCAGCACGAACTGCCAAGCCATGTCTTCCCTGGACCGGAAACAAGCATCCTAGGACCGGTTTCTGGCATTCCAGCCGTCATCAGCCAGGCTTGCTTGAATCCAGTGGCAAAGTGAGCAAGGGACCCACGTCTGGGCATACCCCCGCCAACTTAGGGCGAACAAAGCGATACAAAAGGGGATGATGGACGGAACGTTTGAGCCAATCAAACACTCACCCCCAGTCAACTGATCTGGGTTTAATCCATCATCATTCTTTAGCTCACTCCACCACCCCAGTTCAGACATGGCCATATGCAAATCAGTCTGACCCTGTGCCTCATGGGAACAGTCCAGCACGAACTGCCAAGCCATGTCTTCCCTGGACCGGAAACAAGCATCCTAGGACCGGTTTCTGGCATTCCAGCCGTCATCAGCCAGGCTTGCTTGAATCCAGTGGCAAAGTGAGCAAGGGACCCACGTCTGGGCATACCCCCGCCAACTTAGGGCGAACAAAGCGATACAAAAGGGGATGATGGACTTGGCACTTGTTGGTTACACAAGTCATGTAATTTACAGTTTGTGGTAGCTTTCAGTGATTGTGACACGTTGTGTGTGTGACTGCTGCCACTCCTCAGGGTCAGAGCTGCAATGTTGGAAGTTGTCTATGTGTGTTCTTTGTGGGTGACCTTGGCTTCTTCATTGGTGTGTGACTGTGGCCGGGATCCCATTGATTGGGGTGGATTTCACATCATGCCCATGTACGGCGTACTGTGCAGTGTGTCAGACATTCACGAGTCTTGTTGACTGGCCATGTGTGATGGGTTTCTGCACCTTAGTTCCCACCACCACCCCTGGGATTGTCATGGGTGCATGTGCAATGTCACCAGTCCATGTGAGCTTCACTGCTGCACATTGGTGGAGATCAAGGTGTGTGGTGTTGAGTGTGTGCAAATGAGAGTTGTTGCACGGCTAGACCCCTACCTCCATATTGGCCTTGGCTGACAGGCCGTGCTGATTGATTTGTGCTTGTGTAGGTGTGATGGTAGTTTGTTGCTCAGGACACATGACTGTGGTTCACAGTGTGAACGACATCTAGCTTTGTCATCACAGTGGGATTATCATGCAGGCCAGTGTCACCACAATGTGGGGTCCCTGGGGGTAGTGCTGTGGTGGGTCTGTCTCTTGCTGTGTTAGTTGCTGTTCCTACAAGCTTGTGTGACATGTGTAATTTGGGCTCCCTCTCATCTAACAATGCCTGATTGCCCACATAGGGGAATCCGATCCATGAGTTACTTTTGTGTGGCACTGTATACACATCTGTGTAATTGGGATTCAGGCCTCCTCATGTGTTGTGTGGTTGCCTGGGGACACTGGCACCCCCCCCCCCCAATCACCTGTTGTGTTTGATATGCAGTGTGAGGCTGCCTGTTTGTGTTTGTGCATCTGCACCACTGCATTGGCATATCTTTAGTGTGCCATTGGCTGTATGTTGTTTTGTGGATTTCCCCTGGTGTCCCTGGGACGCCTAGGTCATCAGTCAGCACAATGATCATGGTTTGTATGTCCCATTGCTGCCATGGTATGGTATTTGTTCAACTCACATCTACAGTCTCCACAGGATATCTACATTTGTGTGTCCATTGGTGCAGATATGCATTATGATGGTCACTTCTGTCATTGTGTAATTGATGAATGTTGACAATGTCAGCCTCCATGGGTGATGTTTGTCTGCACATGGCGAAAGGTATGTCTTATTTGCACTGCACTGTTTGCCTCACCCAATCTATGTTGCTATGGGACACAAGCACTACTTTGCCACTGATGTGTTAGTTGTTCTGTGACCAGGAATCATCCATGCTGTTTGGCAGTTGCAGCTTTTTCCATGACAACACTTACCTTTTGGTCACTGTGATAATGTGGGTTTAGACCCCATTGCCACAATGTTCAATTGGGCTTCAGCTATGGACCCCACACTTACATTTTGGTCACTGTGATGATGGGGGTTTAGACCCCATTGCCACATTGTTCAAAATGTGCTTTAGCTATGAACCCCACACTTACATTTTGGTCACTGTGATGATGGGGGTTTAGACCCCATTGCCACATTGTTCAAAATGTGCTTCACCTATGGACCCCACACTTACCTTTTGGTCACTGTGATGATGGGGCTTTAGACCCCATTGCCAAAGTGGTCATTTGGGCTTCAGCTATGGACCCCACACTTACCTTTTGGTCACTGTGATGATGGGGCTTTAGACCCCATTGCCACAGTGGTCATGGTCTGCTTGCATTGTGGAGGCCACACACATTTATGTGTGACACATGTGATAGGGGGTCACATTGTATGTTCAATGTCATGTTCAGTGTTGTAGGCATTTGACACAGACTACACACGCTTGTCATGATGTTGGGGGGATGTCTTTTTCTGACATTCCTTATGTTGGAGTATGCTGGTTGTGTCATGCATTACCCGTCCTATGAGTAGGGGTGGTGGTAGTGGTAGGCATCCAGGCCCCCATGAGTAGGGGTGGTGTTGGTAGTAGGCATCCAGGCCCCCTTAGTAGGGGTGGTGTTGATGATAGGCATCCAGGCCCCCCTGAGTAGGGGTGGTGTTAGTGGCAGGCATCCAGCCCCCTATGAGTGGGGATGGTAGTAGTGACAGGCATCCAGCCCCCCCTGAGTAGGGGTGGTGGTAGTGGTAGGCATCCAGGCCCCCATGAGTAGGGGTGGTGGTAGTGACAGGCATCCAGCCCCCCCTGAGTAGGGGTGGTGGTAGTGGTAGGCATCCAGGCCCCCATGAGTAGGGGTGGTGGTAGTGACAGGCATCCAGCCCCCCCTGAGTAGGTGTGGTGGTAGTGGTAGGCATCCAGGCCCCCATGAGTAGGGGTGGTGGTAGTGACAGACATCCAGCCCCCCCTGAGTAGGGGTGGTGGTAGTGGTAGGCATCCAGGCCCCCATGAGTAGGGGTGGTGGTAGTGACAGGCATCAAGCCCCCCCTGAGTAGGGGGGTGTTGGTGGTAGGCATCCAGCCCCCCCTGAGTAGGGGTGGTGGTAGTGGTAGGCATCCAGCCACCCCCTGAGTAGGGGTGGTGGTAGTGGTAGGCATCCAGCCCCCTATGAGTGGGGATGGTAGTAGTGATAGGCATCCAGCCCCCCCTGAGTAGGGGTGGTGGTAGTGGTTGGCATCCAGGCCCCCATGACTAGGGGTGGTGGTAGTGACAGGCATCCAGCCCCCCCTGAGTAGGGGTGGTGGTAGTCGTAGGCATCCAGGCCCCCCTGAGTAGGGGTGGTGTTGGTGGTAGGCATCCATCCCCCTATGAGTGGGGATGGTAGTAGTGACAGGCATCCAGCCCCCCCTGAGTAGGGATGGTGGTAGTGGTAGGCATCCAGCCCCCCATGAGTAGGGGTGGTGGTAGTGGTAGGCATCCAGGCCCCTATGGGTGTGTGTGGCATTGGTTATTGCCATCCTGCCCCTATGGTTCTGCTGTTGCTAGTGTACGTCATCTCTGCATCCCTATGTGTGTGTGACATATGTCGGGTACGTGTCGTTTGTTTGTGTTGTGGGTGTTTACCTTACCGTCTGCGCCGTACGCGTCCGTACCGGTTCCGGTAATAGATGTAGAGTATTGGTAGGACCTGCGCGATGGGATTCATGGTTGGGTCGTCTCGTTCGTGTTTCTCGTGGCTTCGACTCGTACTCATCGCTGGCTTGTTCGTCTCGTAGCCGTGGATCGTCTTGTGGCGCGAATCGGAGCTTATGTGCAGCTCTCCCGGATGCTCTGATGTGCCGGACGTAGCGACGGGTTCGGCGCGTACAGAAGGCACATCGTACTAGTCCGGCCGGAAGGTGCTGTGTATTTGCTTCCGTGCGACTCGATTCGGCGTTTACGGATCCGGCTCGGGCGGGGAACAGGAGCTGGAATGGGTACGTACGGCTGGGTCAGGATCTGGGCAGTTATGCGCATCGTACTTGCTCGTTCGGACGAATGTTCAAATCGGTCGGGAAACACGCGTTCGGCTTGGTTTTTTTCCGGGAGAATAGTGTTAGGTGCACTTCCGGCCGAGATCGAAATCGGCCCCTATGTGTTACTGCGTTAAAAAAAAAATGCCTAAGACGTAACATGAGTGAGGTACAAACAAACAAACAAATTGTAATAGAATTGTAATAGAAAAAAGGGCCAATCAGTATAAATTAGGAAATAAAGAAGTACTTGATATCAGAAAGAATTAACTTTATCAGATGTTCAACCAATGTGAGTAGTCAATTCCTCACTACTATTCATTCCAAATGGGATTCTGATTTTTGCAACGAGGTTAAGACTTTGAGTCAGGCCAGCAAGAAACTCAAAGGGGTTAAGCAAACTGATGTCCTTTTCAAGAGTAAGACCAGAAATAGAAATAATGACAATAGACCCAGGCTCATCACCACGTATAATAAGAGATCTCAACTTCTGAGGCATTTACTTAGAAAGCATTGGACTCTTCTAATCACTGATCCCATCATTGGCAGCTCCACCATTGGCTATACCATTGATCTACTAAATAAGTAAACTTTGCAGCAACCTATCACCTTTCATCCTACAGGTGGGCACAGAGATGGCTCAACACTTTAAGCGGGAAGGAACATCCTTCCTGTGCAGTACATACGAGTGTCTGTATAGGTGTGAGAGTGCATATGATAGTGTTGTATTGATGAGTGACTGCATGTATGAGTGATTGTATGGGTGAATGAGTGGATGTGTGTGTAGACCTAGGAATCAGTGAGTGCGCATGTAGTAACTGGTATTGGTGTGTCGATGGTTTCGAAAATGGTAGTCTGTATTTTACAATGGGTGTATCAAAGTTTATATTAGAGTGTGAGGAGGTGCATCAGATTTTCACGTGGATGATGTCATCAGTGATGTCATCAGTGATGTCATTTGAGATGTCATCAGTGATGTCATCAGTGATGTCACTGACCATGTCATGAATGATGTAATATGTGACGTCATCAGCAGTGCATTGCGGGGCGCAAGTTATAGTTAGCTGAACTAACTATAACGGGGAATTTCTCTGGTTTTGTACGAGTGAAATGTCCAACTAACTATAACATCCCTGAAACCTGTGGTTTTTCAGTGAATTTCTAAGGTTTTTTAAATGCTAATTTCTAACTATAACGTCCCTGAAACCTATGGTTTTTTCAGTGAATTTCAAAGGTTTTTTAAATGCTAATTTCTAACTATAACGTCCCTGAAACCTATGGTTTTTTCAGTGAATTTCAAAGGTTTTTAAATGCTAATTTCTAACTATGCCTACAAAGGTAGGACATGTGAAGAAAGAGGAAGAAAAGCGCACAAAGAAGCAAGACAAATGCAGAAAGAGGCAACAGAAGTCCAGAAAGACGAAGAAAAGTGCAAGAAGAAGAAAGAGATGTGCAGAAAGAACCAACAGAGGAGCAGAAAGTCCTCCTGTGCCCCCAACTTTTGCTGACGGGTACTGGTGGTAACTGACTCTGACTAACCTGCCCTAGAGCCAGTGCTATGCTAAAAGACACTTAGAATACAGTGAAAACACCTACATACACTAGGGAACACTATGCGTTGGGGTACCCCTGTGATTAGCATGACCTCCTCTGTATTTGCCATGAGTTAGTGCCTGGGTCATTGGATGAGTACATGGGTACTGACTGGATGATTAGAGTACTGCAAGGAGAGTGGATGGTGAATTTATAAACGCTTGTGTTTTGGTGGAGTGATTGGATAAGGACATGGAACTGGTTGGGTGATTGGAGGAGTGCATGGGTAGTGACAAGGAGATGGCTGGACTGCATCAGTAGTCCTCAGGGGATTGTAGCAGTGCATGTGTTAGTGCCTGCGTCATTGCATGAGTACATGGGTAGTGACTGGATGATTAGAGTACTGCAAGGAGAGTGCATGGTGAATCTATAAGTGCTTGTGTTTTGGCGGAGTGATTGGATAAGTACATGGTGCTCGCTGGGTGATTGGAGGAGTGCATGGGTAGTGACAGGGCGATGGCTGGACTGCATCAGTAGTGCTCAGAGTATTGTAGCAGTGCATGAGTTAGTGCATGGGTCATTGCATGAGTGCATGGGTACTGACTGGATGATTAGAGTACTGCAAGGAGAGTGCATGGTGAATCTATAAGTGCTTGGGTTTTGGCGGAGTGATTGGATAAGTACATGGTGCTGGCTGGGTGATTGGAGGAGTGCATGGGTAGTGACAAAGAGATGGCTGGGCTGCATCAGTAGTGCTCAGGGGATTGTAGCAGTGCATGTGTTAGTGCCTGGGTCTTTGCATGAGTACATGGGTAGTGACTGGATGAATAGAGTACTGCAAGGAGAGTGCATGGTGAATTTATAAGTGCTTGTGTTTTGGCGGAGTGATTGGATAAGCACATGGTGCTCGCTAGGTGATAGGAGGAGTGCATGGGTAGTGACAGGGTGATGGCTGGACTGCATCAGTAGTGCTCAGAGTATTGTAGCAGTGCATGAGTTAGTGCATGGGTCATTGCATGAGTGCATGGGTACTAACTGGATGATTAGAATACTGCAAGGAGAGTGCATGGTGAATTTATAAGTGCTTGGGTTTTGGCGGAGTGATTGGATAAGTACACACATGTCACATCAGGCCCGCCCCTCCCTTCACCACTGTGCAAACGCGCCCCTGGTGGGTTTTAAGTTGGGGGATTAATTCCCCTTGAATCCTGAGGGTCCCTGGGGGCCAACTAGCCCACCAGGTACCTCCAGTAAGCGCCACAGAGCTGCGTTGCAGAGAGGTGGATCAAGGCCACTCCCCTTTTTACACCTCTCTGCAACGCAGCTCTGTGGTGCTTACTGGAGGTACCTGGTGGGCTAGTTGGACCCAAGGGACCCTCAGGATTCAAGGGGACTTAATCCCCAACTTACAATGTGCCAGAGGGCCTGTTTGCACAGTGGTGAAGGGAGCGGGTGGGGCCTGATGTGACAAGTGTGCAAACGCGCCCCGTGGCGCATTTTAAGTTGGGAGATTAAGTCCCCTTGAATCCTGAAGGTCCCTAAGGCCCAACTAGCCCACCAGGTACCTCCAGTAAGCACCACAGAGCTGCGTTGCAGAGAGGTGGTCCGAGACCACGCCCCTTTTTACACCTCTCTGCAACGCAACTCTGTTGCACTTACTGAAGGTACCTGGTGGGCTAGTTGGCCCTCAGGGACCCTCAGGATACAAGGGGACTTAATCCCCCAACTTAAAACGCACCACAGAGCGTGTTTGCACACTTGTCACATCAGGCCCCGCCCCCTCCCTTCACCACTGTGCAAACACGCCCCATGGCACGTTTTAAGTTGGGGGATTAAGTCCCCTTGAATCCTGAGGGTCCCTGGAGTCCAACTAGCCCACCAGGTACCTCCAGTAAGCGCCACAGAGCTGCGTTGCAGAGAGCTGTAAAAAGGGGCGTGGCCTCGGACCACCTCTCTGCAAGGCAGGCCTGTGGCACTTACTGGAGGTACCTGGTGGGCTAGTTGGCCCCCAGGGTCCCTCAGGATTCAAGGGGAATTCATTCCCCAACTTAAAACACGCCACAGGGCATGTTTGCACACATGTCACCTGAGGCCCCGCCCCCTCCCGTCACCACTGTGCAAAGGCACCCCGTGGTGCGTTTTAAGTTGGGGGATTAGGTCACCTTGAATCCTGAGGGTCCCTGGGGCCCAACTAGCCCACCAGGTACTTCCAGTAAGCGCCACAGGCCTGCATTGCAGAGAGGTGGTCCGAGGCCACGCCCCTTTTTACACCTCTCTGCAACGCAGCTCTGTGGCGCTTACTGGAGGTACCTGGTGGGCTAGTTGGACCCCAGGGACCCTCAGGATTCAAGGGGACTTAATCCCTCAACTTAAAACACACCACGGGGTGCCTTTGCACAGTGGTGATGGGAGGGGGCGGGGTTCTTCTGGCACCGATTTCGTATCGATGCCTATAGAAAAATACATAATAACCATTTATATTGGGTTACCCAATATATATAAATTGTTATTATGTATATATATATATATATATATAAATGGTTATTATGTATTTTTCTATAGGCATCGATACGAAATCGGTGCCAGAAGAACCATAATAAATCAATAGAAGTAAGAGAATATACTCCAACATGGAGGAGGTTGATATGATTCACATAAACAAATTGACCATGTAAGATCACTCGAATAATGGGAAGAGACTGTACTAATTGATAGAAATATGAGATCAATCAGAACTAATGTCGTATAAATTAGTCCATATGCTGCCTTGAAATGTTGCCAAATAATATATATATATATTTTTTTGTGCTGAAATAATGTGATTAATAAAGTTAAAATTGTAATCTGAACTACCAGTACCACAATGCCTCATAATAGGCAAAAGTGGATACTGAGTATAAAAGTGAAAATAAACAAGGGACTTTGTAAACTACTGTGACCAAGAACGTGAAGTTCGAAACGCGTAGGGAGGAGGAGAGCTTTTTTGTCCGAATAAAGAGCTGAAATCCATCGAGGTGTGTGCCGTGTTTCATCATTTGTTGGAATATATATATATATATATATATATTATATATATATATTGACAAAGAATCTAACAAATAATTTCTTATCAATATATTGGGGGTTCCATTTCCCTTAAATCAGTAGGAAAAATGTAAAGTGTAAAAGTTATAAATGAGCTAAAAGTTCTCCCATTTGCTCAATAAAAAGCAGAAGTCATTCTATTTATAAAAAAAGAAAGCACAGTGAGTAGAGTGGGATAGAACTAGAAGTGGTGTCATTTGTGCCCTTAAAAAGACATCTCCACTGCACAAAAAAATATATTTACAGTTTTGATTAAAAACATTGCTGTTGAGCATATCAGTGTCTTTTTAAATAATATTGCAACAATGTTTCACATAGCCACTGCAGGAAATCTCTAAGCTATGTGGTTACATTAATTCACTCATTCCCAGTCATTCATCCAGGTGTGTGCTAGAAACTGGGTTACTGGTTGACTGGGGTGTGAGCCCTGGTCAAGCAGCAATCACAATCCTAGTTAGGGTAAGGCACAAGCAAACCACAAATTAACCTGTGCTTAACCTCTTGGGTTCACTGAGAGAATATCGATGGCAAAAACATCGATGTTAAAAATATCAAAAAAGAATATAGAATACGAAAATATCAACTCCCATACCTACACAGGTAAGTACAGAAATATCGAATCAAAAATATCGATGTAAAAAATATAGATGTAAAAAATATCGATTTAAATATATATATTAAATAAAATAATATATATTAAATATATTAAAAATGAATATTAATTTTAACAAAATTAATTAAATTTAATATGCATTTTAACAAAATATAACAAAAAACTTAATAAAAAAATAAACACACAAACATAATCATTTATACACATATATATTTACTTTAAAATAATTAATAAACTATTATCTTTAATTGATTTTGAAACTTTAAAATTATATAAAAATAATATATATATATATATCAATAACTTAAAATATAAAAAAATATTCTATAATAATTTAAAACATTAAACTATTAAAAAATATTTAAACTTAAATTCCCCAATACAAGCAGTGCAACAGTAGGGAAAGTGTTGGATAGCGAAGGGGTACAAATTACTATTCCCACTCCAGTGAGAGCAACAGTAGGGAAAGTGTTGGATAGCGGAGGGGAAAAAATTACTATTCCCACTCCAAAGAATGCAACAGTAGGGAAAGTGTTGGATAGCGGAGGAGTAAAAATTACTATTCCCACTCCAAAGAGTACAACAGTAGAGAAAGTGTTGGATAGCGGAGGGGTAAAAATTACTATTCCCACTCCAAACAGTGCAACAGTATGGAAAGTGTTGGATAGCGGAGGGGTAAAAATTACTATTCCCACTCCAGTGAGAGCAACAGTAGAGAAAGTGTTGGATAGCGGAGGTGTAAAAATTACTATTCCCACTACAAAGAGTGCAACAATAGGGATAGTGTTGGATAGCGGAGGGGTACAAATTACTATTCCCACTCCAATAAGTGCAACAGTAGGGAAAGTGTTGGATAGCGGAGAGGTAAAAATTACTATACCCACTCCACTGAATGCAACAGTAGAATAACTGTTGGATAGCGGAGGGGTTAAAAACTTTATTCCCACTCCAGTAAATGCAACAGTAGGCAAAGTGTTGGATAGCCTAGGGGTAAAACTTTACTACTTCCACTCCAGTGAGTGCAACAGTAGGGAAAGTGTTGGATAGCGGAGGTGTAAAAATTACTATTCCAACTCCAGTGAGTGCAACAGTAGGGAAAGTGTTGGATAGCAAAG
This sequence comes from Calotriton arnoldi, assembly GCA_963921515.1. Taxonomy (NCBI): domain Eukaryota; kingdom Metazoa; phylum Chordata; class Amphibia; order Caudata; family Salamandridae; genus Calotriton; species Calotriton arnoldi. Next base: position 514,390 of record CAWUFW010009778.1, on the reverse strand, counting down.
AGACAAAAATTACTATTCACACTCAAACAGTTAAAACAAAAATAATTAAAAAAACATAAAAATAAATAAACAATATTTAGAAATGTAAAATCAAATATATTAAATATATAAAAATTAAAAAATATTATAATGCTAATTGCATATAAAAAACCTACAAATAATATATAATATAAAATAATAAATAAATGTATAAAATACAATTCTTTTAAACTAGAAAACATTTCAAACAAATAAATTAGTTAATACATAAATGTGTTTATTGTATTTCCTACCCTGTAGCACCACACCAATAACAAAACACTACAACATTTTTAATTACATTTTTTACCAAAATTAACATAATTAATAATGAATTAAAAAATATATATTAATAAAAATTACTCATAAACATTAATTGACTACACACACTTTAACACTATGATATCCACAACACACAACTGAATTAAACTCTAAAATAATAAAACACAATTAAAACTTATTTATAAATTAAAAACTATTACTATTAACAAATAATAATAAAGTAAATAAAATGTATTTAATACCCACCCTTTACCCCTTTAAAAGCAAAAACAACAGATAAAAAAATTAAACAATTACCCAAAATACATATCAAATAATTTACATTAATTAACAACTACATATTAATTAATTAAATACAAATAACTTCCCACCCTTTCCTCCTATAAACACCAAAACACACACCTATAATTAATTACACAATTACCATAATTAATTACCAGTGAATGAATTAAAATTAATTAACATCCAATTATTAATTCATCAATTAAAAATACATTACTTCCCACCCCTAACACCTATAAACACCACAACACACCTAAAATGAATTACACAATTACCATAATTAATTCCCAATTAATTAATTAAAATTAATTAACTGCCAATTATTAATTAATTAATCATTAATTACTTTACACATTTAACACTATAACATCTCAACTAAACAAATATCAATAAATAAAAAATAATCAATACACTTAGGGGCCGATTCCGATTCGGGCCGGAAATCTCTCCGACCGAGCCGGACCCGGAGAGATTTCCGACCGAATCGGACCCGTGCAGCCCGACCGAACGAGTACGATGCGCACGTATGCCATCGGACTCGAGTCGGTCGGACTCCCATTGAAGTCAATGGGAGCCTGTCGTACAATGCGTACGCGGGCTCCCATTGACTCAATGGGTGCGAGGCGGACAAGGGCGCCCCCTACAGCGTGTACGCGGCGAAGCGACTCGCGCCGTACACGCACAGGTAGGGGGGACCCATGGGTCCCCCCTGTGTGCGACTCGCGTGGCTACGCATACAGGGGGGTCCGACACGGACCCCCAAAGTACGGCTCCGACTGCTCTTTTGAGCCGGAGTGCGCAGCTCGGTCGGACTGCTCGCGGCGCGCATCGTACTTACCCGGCCGGGGAACGTCTCCATTGCGCGGTGCGAGTTGAGTCCGAGCGAGTCGGTCGGTGAGGTTAGACCCGGGAACGAGTCGGTCGGAGCGGTCGGGACGTCCGGACGAGTCGGTCGGCGATTTCGCATCGTACTCGCTCGCCCGGACGCGCGTACGAATCGGTCGGGCAATAGGGCTCCGAATCGGATCCGGTTAAGCCGAATCCGATTCGGAGCCCTACCGGCCGAGATCGGAATCGGCCCCTTAATATAATTAAATTACTTCCCACACTATTCCCTTATAAACCCGCTAAGGAACTAAAAACGCAAAATTCAAATAAAAAAAATTAATAACTACTTAAAATTTAACACATATATTAAAAATACAAACAATTCTTATACAAAAAACATACAACACATACATATAAAATATATACTAAAATACATAATATTAATAAACAAACAATATTTTTAGCAACTATATTTTTGCAAACGATATTAAACACTTCGATATTACTTACCTAAAATCGATATTCTTGACCACGAGAATCTGTATGTCGATATTTCTGACCCACGATATTTGCAACTCGATATATGTGCAACTCAATATTTTTGAATCGATATTCTGTCTTGGCACCACTTCTTGGTAGTTTGGCACAGAGCAGTCAGCCTTAACTTAGAGGCAATGAGTAAAGTATTTGTGCAACACTACAAGCAGTAAAACTGTTAAAACACCACACAAAAAGATCCCACACCATATTTAGAAACTCCAGCCCAGTAATTTTTAATAAATAAAACAAGACCAAAATGACAAAAATTCAATCAGTAAATCTGGGGATATTCAGTTTTAAAGTTTTAGGTCAAAATAGCGCCAGAAAGCCCAAAGCGCCAACAAGGGAGATCTGGTCGTGCCAGACCGGGCCAAAGTCACAAGTTCAGTCTGACCACGTTGGAGCACGTGCTGGCTACAGGGACCCTGTTAGGCCTGCTGAACAAAGTACCTTAAATCCTGGTTGTGGAGCGTTGCTTGGATCTGCGTCGAAGATGTGCTGCGCAGCCGAAGTGATGCGTCAGTTCCGAGATGGGGCGAGGCTGCTATGCGAGACCCTGTTGCGTCATCATCGAGGCTCCCATTGATGGGACTTGCGATGTAAAGTCCTGGCATCGGGGATGCAGCGAGCCGCTGGCGATGTGTCGGTTCTGAGGAGCTGTGATGTGGAGTCAGGTGTCGTCGTCGAAGATGCTGTTGATGAGGGATGCGAGGATCTGGGTTGGAGATGCACCTCGCCATTGGCAATTTGTTGGTTCTGAAGAATGTGTCAGCGATGTGGGTCTGTGCAATGGATCCAATCCATGCAGCAGCGGCAATGCGTAGGTTCTGCTTGAGGATGCACCACTGAGCTGAAGAGATGCATTGGTTCTGCTCGGGGATATGCCACTCAGCAGAGAAAATGCATTGGTTCCACTGACGAGCACCTTAATCCCACTTCCAAGGGTCCAAGACTGGTGTGGCACCACTTGGCAGGGTAGACTCACAGATAGCAAGGCCCAGGTGCAGGTGCACGGTTGTTGGATGCCTGTTATGTCCCTGAAACTTCAGAGCAGGAGGCCAGCCAACCAGTCCTTGGAGTCACTCTGGGTTCAAGAGATGCAGGTTCAGTCCTTCTCACCCAGGCATGAGGGCAGCAAGCAGCTGGTCAGCACAGCAAAGCAGGAGTCCAGTAGAGTACCATTCTAGCAGAGTGTCAGTCTTTCAGCAGCACAGCAATCCTTCTTCCTGGCAGAGTATCCACAGGTCTAGTAGTGTACTGAAGAGGTGGTGTATGATGTCCTTCTTTTATACACAATAAACACAGGAGGTCTAATGAGAGAAGGAAACCTGCCCAGATGTGTACTGCTCCCTGGTCATATAGAAGTCACACAAAGTACATCTGGTTCTCAGAAAAAAGGGGAGGGAGAAGAGAATTGCCGGTTGGAAAATGCTTTTCTTAAGACAAGAACCCTCACTCACCCGAGGGTGACATGCTTTATCATTGAGTTCCCTCCTCACACCAGGGCCACAAGGTACTAGTGTGGGCTACAACTTCTCCAAAAGAGAGGAGCAGCGGTGTTTTGGGTTAGATGAGCATAAATTTGAGAGTGCAAGCAAAATGGAAAAAGTGGTATGATTAAAACTAGTTCCTGGTGGACTGGGTATCAGCTTTATTCTGGTGCCCCAAGTGGATAGGATTAAAAAGTAGGCGAGGACAAGGGTTTGGAAAAAATACCCCTTTTACAAGGTCAACATATTTCTGCCTATAGATGACCCTGTGTGGGGTTCAGGGGCATTCGTCAGGACCAAAGTAATATAGTCACCCTGTACATATAAGAACTTCAGCTACCGGCCTCACAAGGGTAAGGCAGGTGGTACAAGAGATGACCCACAGTATAAAGTTTGCGGGGTCCATCGTTGTTCAGTAACAAAAGTGTTCACCTCACTCTCAAACCTAAAAGGCCACCCAAACCACAGAGCTTTATCGCATCTGGTCATATCCTAAATAGCATGCCTGGCAAGAGTCCTTCTTTTATACACAGTTGTGCCTTTGAAGTGGGGAGAAGCTTCTAGAGGCATGCCTTTGAAGTGCACAGATGCCCTGCCTTCCCTGTCCTGGCTCCAGACTAAGTACAGGGGGTATGGAGCCCTTTGTGTTGAGACAGGACACAGTCTATTCAGGTGTAAGTGATACTGGACCCAGTTCCTCTCTCTCATCCTGCCAGTGATGTCACATTCAGTCACACCTAAGTTCCCAATGTGTGTGGCTGTCTAGGAGGAATACACAAAGCCCAACTGCCAACTACACCCAGTCATGGGACCAGAGACAAGCTCCAGGCACGAAATGTCTAAGCCTAGAAAATGCCAACTTTCTAAAAGTTCAATACATATACTGGGGAATGGCCCATTAAACAGTCAGCAAGGCTAGGCCACTACAAGTTCAGGACTCCGGCCACTGTTTCGCTCTGCCCGCAGAATGCAGACAGGAGATTTCAGGTCCTAAAATTCGATTGTCGAAGCCAACTGCTCCCGGTGAACAAGAGTCTACCCTGTCCATCCAATGCAACTCTGGATTGGGATTCATTGAAGTTGAAAGAAAAAGTAGATTTGGTTTGAATTAATATGGTTTGCCAAGGGGCGCATCAAGTAGGTGCTCGTCACACACAGACTGAATAGATAAGAGTTCACATCATTTCTGAGTCCTGATGAGAACCTTTAAGTGTGAAGGGTTTGAAACGCGTTGATGTTTTCTCAGCCGAAAGTGCAGGACACTAATGAGTGAGGGAACTTCGGTGGGTGGTATTGAATAGCCATAAGACCACTCCTTTTTTCCTGATCAGCTTGGCACTATAAGGTGGAGCAAGCCCATTTAGGAGAAATGTATTTAGTAGTAGTAGTGGAAGCAAAGGAACATTTCCTCTTGGGCATTTAAATTTAGAACTGTTTGATTTGTGTTTCATGTTGATTTGTAATGACTTGACTTTGTAATTGTTTTTTGTTTTGTGCAGGGTGGGTGACAATGTATTGCACTGAACAGTGTTGAGATGTTTACATTGTATGTTATGTGTATTTCAATGTGTTATGTATCAATTAGTATTTTGCTATAAATGGCAAAAAGAAAAAAGAAGAAGAAATTAAAAGGTGATCACTGTTATTAAATATAGTGATCATGAACACAAATTAAAGTTTGTAGTTTGTAAGTCAGTATTGGCGGATTGTATGTTCGTTTGAACTTTCTAAAAGTGGCATTTTCTGAATGGTAATTTAAAATCTGACTTCACCATAATTTAGGATTTTAAATTAGGAATCCAGAGACACCAAACTTGAATCAGTTATATCTTGCCATTTAGAAGTTACACTTATAAAATGTAATAAGGCAACTCCAATGTTACCCTGTAAGAGAGATAGTCCTTGCAGTAGTGAAAAATGAATGTAAGAATGTTTCACCACCAGGACATGTAAAACTTAATAGTACATGTCTTACTTTTTAAATGCATTACACCCTGCCCTTTGGGCTGTCTGGGGCCTACTTAGGGGTGACTTATATGTATTAAAAAGGAAAGTTTGGGCCTGGTAAATGGTTTATTTTGCACAGGCTCTTAAATGGCAGGCCTGAGACATGTTGAAAGGGCTACTTAGGTGGATGGCACAATCAGTGCTGCAGGTCCACTAGTAGCATTTCATTTATGGCCCTGGGTAGATGTAGGGACTTATAAATAAACTGAATATGTTAATTGGGTATTAGCCAGTGTTACCATATTTTAGGGAAAGAGCTCAAGCCCTTTATCACTATTTAGCTGTGGTAAGGTGCACAGAGTCCCAAAGCCAACAAAAACATATTCAGCCAAATGGGGAGGAGGAAGGCAAAAGGTCTGGGGTGACCCTGCAGAGAGGGTCATTTCCAACAGTGTGTTATATGCCTGAATATCATCAGTTAGATCATCATCTGGCAATATTTTGTCTTGAATTACAGTTATAAACATATCATCCTATTAGGTGTACATTTTCTATTATTAACGCTAATGGGATATTTTGTCAAATTATATATTTTTTTTGAATATTCCTTCACCACACTGCTATGTTATATTTAACTATCAAATGTTTAAAACTTCCTTATCTTTCTGGAGGGAACAAATTATTGTGACACAAGGACAAATATGAGTTTTAATTCCCATTGTAACATTGTTTCCCATTCTGAAACCTTAATAAATATAATTTCTTGGTGAGACTCTGGTCAGAAACAATGGAACCATTTTGAATTCTGTAAATAATATATCCCAGTTTAGGATGTGAGATAATGCTTTGACTCTTAGGGGCCGATTCCGATCTCGGTCGGTAGGGCACCGAATCGGGTTCGGCATTAGCGGATCCGATTCGGAGGCTGATTTTCCGTCCGATTCGTACACGGGTCCGGACGGCGAAGTACGATGCGAACAAGCGCGAATTCACCGTCCGAATTGTTTCCAGCTCCGAACCGCTCCGTACGACTCGGTCGCAAGCAAACCGTGGCGCGCAATGGAGACGTTTCACGACCGAGCTAGTACGATGCTCGATTCGGACAGCCGGATCGAGTCAAAGCGTCCGGCTGGCAAAAGCTCCCGGAGTCGGACTTCGGGGGTCCGCGTCGGACCCCCCTGCACCCGTAGCCGTACGAGTCGAACACAGGGGGGACCCAAGGGTCCCCCCTAAACATGCATGTACGGTGCGAGTTGCACCGACGCGAACCCACTGTAGGGGGCGCACTTGTTCGCGACGTACCCATTGAGTCAATGGGAGCCCATGTACGCGTCGTACGACCGGCTCCCATTGACTTCAATGGGAGTCCGACCGAATCGAGTCCGGCAGCATGCGGCCGCATCGTACTCGCTCGGTCGGACTGCAGGAGTCCGGCTCGGTCAGAAATCGTTCCGGCTCGGTCGGAGAGTTTTCCGACCCAGATCGGAATCGGCCCCTTAGTCGGTGTCATTTTAGGAATGAGATCCTGTCCAGAGTTTTTTCCTGGTCTGATATTTCTTATTTTCTTAAGTGTTCTTAATGATTCCACCCTCCCTTATTGTTCTTACATTTTAGCTCGTCTAATTTTGACTCCAATGCTGCTACTTATTTGTACATTTTTAGAGCTTTTAGCGCCGGCTGCTATCAGTTGTCCTAAACATATTCTATATCATGGATTGCACTAGCAGCATGTTATTTACACTATGGACCAAAAATTTTTTAAATCCCAGGTTCTTACGACTTATCGCTCATATTCAACAAATACGTACTGGATTTCAATGTTAGCTTTTTAAATGTTTTAAGGTTTTTATTAATTCACTATATTGTATTGTGTGCTGCATGTTTTAATGAATGAAACTTCCAAAATAAACATTTCTGACAGAGTATTTGATCCAATTTTCAAATCCTTTTCATTTTCAATCAGCTCCTTCCCTTGGTTTACAGATTTTCTTACCACATCCTTCTTTCTGCTTGATAACATGACTGGGTTTTCTAAATTGTTATCTATTCAGGACATTTTTACTGTTTCTCTCATGCTTGCTGTCTTTTTTTTGTTCATGTCATCTCACTTTACATTTCCACTTATCACTTCTTTCTTCTCCTCTGTCTCACAGTCACACAAACAAACCCACCAACTCACACCAACATATTTCTGAAAGTATGGAAAATATAATTGGTCTTAAATCCGAGGTTTAGACGCACAGTAAAACATTTAATTTGTGAACATCACACAATTACCAAATTCCCCAATTGTTTCCCAGGATCTGGAAGAAAGCTGTGCCAAAAAATAGGTGCTGGGCCCAAATTTTTCTCAAAAACCTGCTAGTGCCACTGCCGCTTGGCTGGTTTTCTAAATACCATGGCTATATTGACTTGTTTCCCTTCATGCCTCTTCCTTCCAGTGCCCTACACTCCATACCCCTTCATCTCACTCTTGCAGTTTCTTTTTCATAACTGCTTTCTTCCTTTGTCCTGTTTTTCTGTCTTTCTCTTCCTCCTCTTGCTGCCTTTCTCTCTTTTGATCTGGGTCAGAGTCTGATGATTAAGAAAAAAAGTACCAAGCCCCAAAAAGGAGTGGCGGTGGCACCCCCCTGGTTCCATCAGCTCAAATTAAGCACTGCAAATTGGGCAAGTGGACACGATGGCCTTTGACAAAACAGGCCTTCTCAGTTTGGGCAATGAATTGACAATGTACATAAAGTGCTCTGCTGTCAGTCAGCTAGGTTTGCACAATATAAATACCACATACATACATACATACATACATACCATGCCGACCGACCATGCCTGCAACCTTGGCATCATCCTTGACAGTAAGCTCACCATGTAAAAACAGAACAGCACAGTCTCATTCACCTGTTTCCTCACCCTCCGCATGGTCTGCAAGATTTTCATGTAACTCCCCATCGACACCAGACGCACCATCACCCAAGCCCTGGTCACCAGCCGACTGGACTACAGCACCGCACTATATGCAGGAATCACCTTGCACCTTCTCAAAAGACTACAGACAATACAGAACACAGTGGCCAGATTCATCATAGACCTTCCCAAAACGGACCCACATCACCCCCCACCTCAAGAAGCTCCACTGGCTCCTCATTCAGAAGAGATGCCAGGTCAAGATGCCAGTTCAAGATGCTGATCCACATCTTCAAAGCCCTCCACAACTAGGGACCAGCGTACATCAACCACTGAATTAACTTCCACCTTCCCTCCAGACACCTACGTTCCACCTCCCTCTGCCTCGCCCACACCCCTGCATCCGCCACAGCAACAGTGGAGGACGCCCCTTCTCCAACCTCGCCGCAATGGCCTGGAATGACCTCCCACTCCACCTACAGACCTCCTCCTCTCTGCTGAAATTCATAAAAGGACTCAAGACCAGGATGTTCGATTGAGCCCCCTGCAGCAGCACCCGTAGCACCTGGGCACCCTCATGGGTGATTAGCCAAGCTTTACAAATCCAGATTGATTGACTGAGTGATTGATTGATACATACAATTTATTACCTTTCTGTCATCAGCAGGCCTATCCCAGGTGGGAACAGAGCAAATTGAGGAAGCACAAGGCCTAACTTATATGTATGTATGTGGAGGTGTATAGTGTAAACTTAGCCTTGAAGCAAGTGATCGCTGAACTGAGGGCCCAAATCATTAATGCTTTCCAAAGGTACAATCATTTGATTGAAATATACAAGGCTGCCACATGGGTTCAGTGCAGGTTACTGTTTGTATCCTAACCATTCTCCCCATACCGTGTTTTACAAATGTTGTTATTATTATGGATATCATGATTCAGAAAACACCATTGACTCCTTTTAAAAAGTCAATTTTGGAACATGATAGGGTATAGTAACATTTTGGAAAAAGACAGGAAATGCAATGCACTTACATCTGTACTATTTTTATTTACACAGTTAATTAAAACCATTGCAATTGTAAGGTGAAAGCAACAAGCATTGGTAATTCATCAATAGTCGAACCATTATGGAACCGTTGTAAAAAAAAATTAAAGACAAGGATAAAAAGGAGATGGGAATCATCTATGAGGTTATTTTTGTGCAGCTAATGTTAAAGTGCAAAGATAAAATATCGTTCCCAGAAGGGTAAATTTCAGCAATACAAGCTAGTAAAACCTGACATTCACTTGGAAGACATTTCTCCCTTGGAATCAATCAATCAATCAATCAATCAATCAATCAATCAAGGGTTTTTAAAGCGTGACTACTCACCTGTGAGGGTCTCAAGGTGCTGGGGGGGAGCTGCTGGTCCCTCTGGGTGAGGAGGATCATTCGAAGAGGCAGGTCTTTAGGTTCTTCTTGTATTGAGTCAGTGACGCGGATTGCCTGAGGTGGGGGGGCAGGGTGTTCCAGGTCTTGGCAGCAAGGTAGGTGAATGAACTTCCTCCAGTTCTAGTCTTGTGAGTCCTGGGGACAGAGGCTAGGGCGCGTTGGGTGGAACGGAGTTGTCTGGTGAGTACGTGGAACGCGAGGCGGTGGTTCAGGTATGCTGGTCCTATGTTATGGAGAGCTTTGTAGGCATGTGTGAGGAGCTTGAAGGTGATTGTCTTGTTGACCGGGAGCCAGTGGAGCTGTAGGAGGTGTTGCGTGATGTGGCTGTGGCGAGGGATGTCAAGGACCAGTCTGGCAGCGGTGTTTTGAACGTTCTATAGTTTCTTGAGCTTTTTTCTGGATGATGCCGGCGTACAGTGCGTTGCTGTAGTTGAGTCTGCTGGTGATGAGTGCGTGGGTGACAATCTTTCTGGATTCTGTGGGGATCCATCTGAATGTCTTTCGAAGCAGGCGGAGTGTGTAGAAGCAGGCTGAGGAAACTGTTGATTTGACTGTTCATTGTGAGCGATGAGTCCAGTATGATGCCAAGGTTGTGCGCGTGGTCCGTAGGATTGGGAGGGAGTCCCAGAGCGGCTGGCCACCAGGAGTCATCCCAGGCTGAAGGGGTGGGACCCAGGATGAGTACTTCAGTCTTGTCCGAGTTGAGCTTGAGGCAGCTGTCTTTCATCCAGGAGACGATGCCCTTCCTTCTGCTGTGATTCTGGTGATTGTGGGTTCATTGGTGAGGGAGAGGATCAGCTGGGTGTCGTCAGCGTAGGAGACGATGTTGAGTCCGTGGCTTCTGATGATGTCTGTGAGGGGGGTCATGTAGACGTTGAAGAGGGTGGGGCTAAGGGAGAAACCCTGGGGAACTCCGCAGCTGATCTCTGTAGGTTCTGAGAGAAATGGGGGTAGTCTAACTCGCTGTGTCCAGCCAGTGAGGAAGGTGTGGATCCAGTCCAGTGCCTTGTCGCAGATGCTGGCTTCGTGGAGTCTCGTGATTAGGGTGCGGTGGGAGACAGTGTCGAAGGCATCCGAAAGGTCCAGTATAATGACGGCTGCGGTTGCCCGGGTTGAGGAGGGAGCGGATGTCGTTGGTTGCGGCGAGGAGTGCAGTCTCCTTGCTGTGGTTGCTTCGGAAGCTGGATTGGAAGGTTCTAGGACATGGTTAACTTCGAGTTGGGCGTTGATGGGGGGAACATTTGTGTAACCACCGTAATAATTAAAAAACACAGAGATTAAAAAGACAAATCATGTTAAGGCCCTGGTTTACGTAACTGATATGAAAACATAAAACATGGAGCATTGAAAATATTGCATTCTGCATATGACACAAGTTAAATGTTCCAATCAGTCGTAACCTGCGTGCAGCACATGGCCTCCGGATAGGATGGGCCTCATCTAAAAAGCTATTTGCTCATGTTCAACTTATACTCACAAGTGGCTTATCATACCACTACAAATTCACTTTTGTAATTCATGCATCATTTAAGTTTGCACCCACAAAATGGTGTTTCCCATGTGCAACATTATCCAATATAGTGTTATATTATGCATAAGTATACCTTCTGTCAGGCTGGACAGTGGGGGCTTCAGGGTATGAATACCCTGGAAAGTTTGGAACACATACCACAAATCTCTCTTTGCCCCACTTCAGCCATGGAAACAGCCATTCAAGGGCAGGAGTAAATCTATTTCAAGGGCGGAATTGGGAAGGGAACATCTACAAAATTAAAGACTGTGAAGGGGACGGGATGCAGTTGCAGTCATTGACATGCATTTTCTCAAACACAATTCTACACTTTTTACATTTACAGGTACTTATCTGCCTTACATGCACGTCATTGGAAATTCGTTAAACTTTTCGGGTGTACCCCCTGGAAAACCCCGACTGAATGTACACATTTTTTTTGCAAATCGGATTTAGGGACAAAGGTAAAGCATTTATTCTTCTCGGACCTCTCCATTAAAAGATCAGCGAATGTTTTGAATTTCCAATGAAGCCACTGAAATGAACTTAATTAAATGCGGTCATACATTCTGCATGAGCATTAGGCATGCGTGGGAGCTGCCGTGCAGTGCACTTCTAAGGGCTGCCGCCCCCAACGTCTTCTTCAATCAGTCTTCGCATTTTGGCGCCCCTTCTGATGTTAGACATAGTTGTAGCGGTCGTACTAACAACCCTAATACGATATGTTAATTATTGCACACTTAAAACGATGGCCAATCTCCCTGTGACGGCGTAAAGTACAAAGGGGCTATCTCTTACTTTGAAACTTCCTGCTTATAGAGGCGTTGAAAGCCGGATTCTGTTCACTACTGCTTGTTATGAATGTCTGAATTTTTAAGAATCTGACTCTAAGCATTACAGCATCATGGCTGGATGTAAATCAAAATTAGCTTTTTGATTATGCGCATAGGCGGCGGGAAGATGTACAACCAACGCTGAGAAACAGAGCCTCTTTCGAGGCAGTCACTGCTTTGACCCTCAATTTCAAATGATATAACACACTCATATTCATCTGACCAAGACCCAGTCCAATTGGAGCAATATGCAGACGAGGGGTGTCCAACGCTGGTCCAGCGTAGGTAAAGCATTGGCAGATTTTTAGGGTATCCTCTTTGACATAAATCAAAATTGACTCCTGCCCTCTTGGACCAGCCATGGATACTCTTGGTCTACACTTGTCAGAAATAAAATAGAATAGAATAACAAATAAAAATAAAATAGACAACAAATATGTAATAATAAAATATACAAATAATAAAAAATGTATACAATAAAGACCTCCATGAAAAGAAAATCAGGAAAAGTCATAGCTTTTGATTAAAATGCTGAAGCGCATACAGCACAATGTATACTGAAAATTGGGGATACATTGTGCTTTTGTGTCTCCCACGCTCAAATCTGTGGGGTGTGGCTGAGACTAACGGACATATGTTTGGTTGCAGTCTGTAATGGCACCGACAATCTGAAAAACAATGGACCTCGAATGTTGTACCAATCATTCAAGTATTCCACCAATCACTTTTTTGTGAGGTCCACACAAAATCTGATGAGGACAAAACTCTGAGAAATGTCCTACCTAAATATTACAAGTAATCATGCCAACATATTTTCAGTCTTTCATAATTTTATTTTTATTAGTGTTTTGTGATATGGAAAATCCAGTGGCGGCTGGTGACCTTTAAAAGTGGTGGCGCGTAATCCTTGGTTCAAATTCCAGTGCGCCAACACAGGCACTCTCGTTCTGCATTGTTGGCAGGATTGTTTTTGTGCAGGAAGGGACACCTTCAACACAAAAACAATCTATGGAGGCGTTGTCCTCATTCTATGTGTGCTGCTGAGTGCAGCACACATGGAAAGAGGAAAAAACTATGAGAAATTAAAACATTTCTCCTCGTTACGCCTGCTCTGAGGAGGTGTAGATTTTGGCACTGCTCCAGGTATACCTGGCTTTGTAAATCTGGGTAGTATCAAAATCCATGGGAGCTGCATGGGAACTGTTAGACCTGGCATTCTTGGCATGGTTTTCCCTGTATTTTTGCCTCTACCTCCTGTATTTTTGCTGTGTGCTGGATTTCGTTTTGCTGGTCTAGATGCTGTGGGCACTTTGCCACTGCTGATCAGTTCCAAAGTGCAAGTGCTCCCTCTGTAAATTGTGAATATGGATTGGTGTTTCCATGCTTGGCTTGTTTGACTTACTATAAGAAGTCCCTAGTACAGTGCACTGTGTGTGCCTAGGGACTGTAGGTCAAATGCTGCTAGTGGGCCTGCAGCACAGATTGTGCCACCCACACAAGCAGCCTTTCCAAGGGTCTCAGGCCTGCCACTGCAGTGTCTGTGCGCACTCTCTGCTGCCATGTCTACCTGGCAAGAGCACCCACTTGCCAGTCCCTAACCTTCCCTTTTATTACATGTGAGTCACCCCTAAGGTAGGGCCAAGGTACCTCTGGGGGCAGGGTGCAGTGTATGTGAAAGGTAGGACATGTACTGATGTATGTGACATGTCCTGATAGTGAAATACAGTGTACCTCGTTTTTCACTATTGAAAGGCTATCTGTCCCATAGGATAGAATGGGAGTTTATTTATAGCATCTTATAAGTATAAATTCCCATTGGGACAAGATAGAAAAATAGAGTTTAGTATGCCTGAACTCAGAATATAAAAATGCATCTTTTAGTAAAGATGATTTTTATATTGTGTGTTTGAAAATACCACCTTTTAGAAAGTGGGAATTTTCTTGCTTAGCCCTCCTGTGTGCCTCTGCTGGTGTGGATTCACTGTCTGGCTTTGGAGTGACAGGGGCTGGGGATGTGCATTCACTGTAGACAGACACTGGGGGGTTTGAGGTGTGTCCTGCCTTTCCTGGATAAGTCAGGGCTGGGCTGAATAGACCTGGGCTGCACTTAGACTAGTGGGAGGAGATTCCTTGCACCTGAATGGGCCTGGTCTGCCTTACACAAAGCTGTCTCCACCTCCTGCTGGAAAGCTGGACCAGGGAAGACAGAACTGGTTTTGACTGAGCACAGAGCCTCTCTGCCACAAGAGAACAAAGAGAAATTGAGTATAATTGTTGGGGCCCAGACCCCAGAACTTTAGAATACTTCTGGATTCAATAGCAACCTCTGCCAAGGAGAAGAGCTGGGAAAGCTGCAGGAGAAGCACTGCCACTTTGCTGTTGTGCTGTCTGAGGTTGGTCTGCAGTGGCTGTTTCTGCCAAGGAGAGGACAAAGACTTTGCTGTGTGGTATATATACTGCTTGAAGATGATCTTTAAGGGCTTGTAATAGAGCTTGCTTCCTATTCTGAAGTCTCAGGGACACAAAGACTTCACCACCAGCTCCCCTGAGCTCCCTTGCCGGGAGTTCTGACCTGCCAAGAGGTGCCTGTTCCTGTGTTGGGCCTCTGGAGGTTGTTACTGCTGCTGGGAGCTGGGAAAAGAGAAGCAACTAAAGAAGCGTGACGCATCTGCACCCGTTTCCGACTCAACACAGCCACGCAGGAAGAATTTCCACGCATTGCATCCATGCCACTGAAGAAACTGATGCAGCGCCTGCCCGCGGCTGGAGAAATTGCAGCACACCGAGTCTCGTGCACCAATCTCCGAAGTCCGAGATCACTGCACCGACTCCGACGCAGGCCCTGCCGTGCGACTGCAAGAACCGATGCATCGGGGGGACCGCAGCTGGAGAGATCGACGCAACGCCGTTGCCACCACTGCTTCGAGAGCCGACACCTCCCGTATCCCCACGCATCGCACTGGGATGCCAAGTCTACATCAACGCTGGGGCCGCAGTAAGAAATGGACACATTACTTCCCCGCACAGCAAGCAACCGACGCATCACCTCCTCTTCAGTAAAGAACCAACGCATCACCTTACCTGCGTGGCAGTAAGGAAAAAACCCATCATCACCTCCCCTGGAGCCAGGAACCAACACATCACCTTCCCTGTGCATAAGGAACCGACGCATCACCTTCCCTGCGGCTACTTTTGCTTATGATTTTGACGCATCCTATGTACTTTGTGTGGAAAGTGTCGCAACTTTTAAAAGTCATATCTTGATAACTGTATGTTGGATTTTTGACTTTTTTTGTGTTGTTTGGTTTAGATAAAGATTTCTTATTTTTCTAAACTGGTGTGGTGTCCATCTGTAGTGTTTTCACTGTAATACTGTATGTGTGCACAAATGCTTTGCACACTGCCTCTGAGATAAGCCTGTCTGCTCGTGCCAAGCTACCAAGGGGGTGAGCAGGGGTTGTCTAAGAGCGTAACTCCCTTACCCTGACTAAAAGCAAGGGTCCCTACTTGGACAATGGTGCAAACCATTGCCAATGAGAGACCCCCATTTCTAACAGGAACACCCACCGCAAAGCCCATGGAAGGCCTCCTTGACACAGAGAAAGGCATGCAGCGCTTTGCGCTGCCTTGTCTTACTCCATATCTATGAGGCCATGCAAAGCCACGCGGGGTGGCTTTACGTCACCTCATAGATATGATTGAGAGGCCTGCATTGCCGGAGCATCTAAAAAAACTGACGCTCCCATGGTGCAGGCCCCTTGTAAAAATCTGCTAAGTTTACTGTCTCACTTTGACTCAGTCTCAATTTGTCTCACTAATTCACACAGTCTCACTCATTCTACTCTGACCCACTCTGATTCACTCAGTCCCACTCCTTCTCACTCATTCTGAATTGCTCAGTCTCAGTTACGCTCACTTTCAGTCTCCCTCCCTCACTCACTCACATTAATTCTCACACAAACTCGTCCCAACTGTCACTCATTCTCACTCACTCTGTTTACTCCTCACTGACTCTCTCACTTTAAGTTGCATACATAGTCACACCGACATGCTCACAGTGCTGGAATGGTGCAGGCACCTTCATTCCATTTTGTCAGCAATCAAACAATGTCACCAGTTGTCTCAGCTTGTTGCCGGACCCAAATCGGGTCTGCATTTTATTTTTATTGTACAAAGAGTGAATCATTTTTCACTCTTGATACAAAAGAAATGGACCGCAAAACAAGGAGGGTGTAGTGTAGCTGTGGAGCCCATAAAGGAGAGCCACCACTAGTCCAGGGACATCCATCCATCAAAACAATCCATCCACTTAATCATCCATCCTTCACTTATCCACCCCTTTCATCTATCCATTTATCCATCCTTTCAATCATCCATTCATCCTTTCACTTATCCATCCACCCTTTCGCTCCAACTATCCATCCTTTCACTCATCCATCCATCATCCATCATCCAACTTCATCGACCATCCACCAGGCGCCACAGACGGCCCCCGCCCCCAGAAACACCAGCCAGCCCACCATCTCCAACTGGACACCGATCACGGCCGAAGACACCGCCTCGACCATGAAAAGCATCCACTCGGGGGCCCCCACCGACCCCTGCCCCCCTCACATCTACCACAGAGCCATGGCCGCCATCGCACCCGAACTACAACGCACCATCAACACCACCTTCAAAACAGGCACCTTCCCAGATGACTGGAAGCGCGCAGAAGTCAGACCCCTGCTCAAGAAGCCCACAGCTGACCCCACCGACCTCAAGAACTATCGGCCCATCTCGCTCCTCCCCTTCGCAGCCAAAGTTGCAGAGAAAACAGTCAACAGGAAACTGACACGATTCATTGAAGAGAACCCCATCCTCGACCCGTCCCAATGTGGATTCCGAAGCAACCACAGCACAGAGACTGCCCT
Source organism: Calotriton arnoldi (assembly GCA_963921515.1). Taxonomy (NCBI): domain Eukaryota; kingdom Metazoa; phylum Chordata; class Amphibia; order Caudata; family Salamandridae; genus Calotriton; species Calotriton arnoldi. The sequence goes on along the minus strand of CAWUFW010009778.1, from coordinate 497,414 downwards.
ACTCGCCGCCACAGACGACATCCGCACCCTCCTGGACCAAGGCCATTCCGCAGCCCTCATCCTACTCGACCTATCAGCGGCCTTCGACACCGTCTCCCATCGCACACTAGTCGCCAGACTACACGACGCAGGCATACAAGGAACAGCCCTGGACTGGATCCGATCATTCCTCACCAGAAGAAGCCAAAGGATCAGACTCCCACCCTTCCTCTCCGACCCCATGAAAATCACCTGCGGAGTCCCACAGGGTTCATCACTGAGCCCCACCCTCTTCAACATTTACATGGCCCCCCTCGCAGCCATCGTCCGACAACACGGCCTAAACATCGTATCCTACGCCGACGACACCCAGCTCATCCTCTCCCTCACCAAAGACCCCACCACTGCCAAACTCAACTTCCAGAAAGGAATGCAAGCCGTCGCAGTCTGGATGACCAACCACTGCCTGAAGCTCAACGCCGAGAAGACAGAAGTCCTCGTCCTTGGTACCACCCCTTCTGCATGGGACAGCACCTGGTGGCCGACCACCCTCGGAAGCCCACCTACCCCCTCAGACCACGCCAAGAACCTCGGCATCGTACTCGACTCATCACTCACCATGAACCGACAGGTCAACGCCGTCACCTCCAGCTGCTTCAACACCCTCCGCATCCTCCGCAAGACCTTCAAGTGGATCCCCCTGAGTCAAGGAAGACAGTCACCCACGCACTCATCACCAGCAGACTGGACTATGGAAACGCACTCTACGCCGGCATCAACAAGTCCCTACTCCGCAAACTCCAGACAGTACAGAACACCGCCGCCAGACTCGTCCTCGGCATCCCCCGACACGAACACATCAGCCAACACCTACGAAGTCTCCACTGGCTCCCCGTGGAGAAAAGAGTCACTTTCGAAATCCTCACTCACGCCTACAAATGCCTACACAACAACGGACCCAAATACCTCAACGACAGAATCAACTTCCACGTACCCAAAAGAAACCTCCGATCTTCCAACCTCACACTGGCCGAAACCCCGCGCATCCACAGAGCCAGAGCAGGCGGAAGATCCTTCTCTCACATTGCAGCCAAGACCTGGAACGAGCTACCGGCAGACATCAGACGCGCCCCCTCCCTGAACACCTTCAGGAAGACCCTCAAGACCTGGCTCTTCGGCTAAACAGATCTGCGGATCCCCCCCCTCCCCTCAGCGCCTTGAGACCCTCACGGGTGAGTAGCGCGCTTACAATTCCCTGATTGATTGATTGATCATCCTCCCTTTGGCTCACCCATCTATCCACCCTTTCACTCAGCCATCCATCCTTACACCCATCCATCCACCATATGTCCAATCCAGAGTTCCACCCATCCATCCACTCATCCATCCCTCCATTTACCCTTTCACTCAGACACCCATCCTCTCACTCACTCACTCATCCATCTATCTGTCTATTCATCCATCCATCAATTCACCCTTTAACTCATCCATCCATCCTTTCATCCTTTCATCATCCACCATGCATTTCACTCATCCCTCCCTTGCTTTAATCATCCATCTTTACATACATCCTTTCACTCATCCATTATTTCGCTCATCCATCCATATTTTCACTCCATCCATTCATCCTCTCATCCATTCTTTTACACCTCCACTCATCCATCCACCCTTTCACTCGTTCTTCACCCATCCTTTCTCTCATCATCCATCCATCCATCCTTTCACTCCTCCATCCATTCACCCTATCACCCATCCATCCATCCATCCATCCTTCCATCCACCCTCCCTTTCAGTCATGCACCCTCTCTCCCTTTCACTCTTCCATTCTTACATCCATTCTTTCACTCATTAATCCATGCATCTGTCCATCCATCCTTCCATCCATCCATCCATCCACCCATCCATTCTTCCTTTCACTGACTCACCCTCCCAAGTTCATTATGAGCCTTTGTGTGCCAAGCTGCAGACAGAAGAGACCCATCAAGAGCCCCACTCCCTCTGTAGCTGCTAAAGCAGGGAGGGAGGTGTGGTAGGGGGTAGAGGTGGGGGTGACGATACCCCTGATGCAGAGGCGTAACTGTACACTTACCTCTTAGTCCACTCGTGCAATTGTCCGCAGCTGGTTCCTTTCTTCTCTTGGGCCTCTACGGTTGAGATAAGAGGCACTCTGTGTGCTCAGCACCATAATGTTTTTTCCAAAGTGAAACCAAATGCAGTACTAAACACGTGTTACTGCCAGGAGAGCAGCCCTCTGCCCCTCCTACAGCCTGCCCCTCTGTGATAATCAAAAAATTGTTGCCACCCACTTCCTCCTTGTCCTCATCGGCCTTCATCACCTCCAGCCATTGAAGTGCATGGAGTTTTGTAGCTCCTCCCAGGGCCACTGGCCATGTGCCCCAAAAACAACCGGATCCATGGCATTCTAATTCAGTACTCCCTCTCATATGATGTCACTGCTGTAGCTTGTGCCTGCAGGTCGAAGTAAACCTCGCCCGGCTGGCGCTTGCGAAGTAGGACATCTGCAAAGTTCACTAAAGTTCACCCAGGAGATTTGGCACACCGCCTCACAGTAATTTCTTTTCAGCTGCTCTGTGTTTATTTTCCCTGTTCTTGCCTCTTTCCAGAGGGTGGCAGGGCAATGCCCCTTTTGCCCATGAACACCAGTCGCCCCTGGGAAAATCTGATTCTAGATCTTTGATACAGGTGGACTGGTGTAGGAATACGCGGCACAATAGAAACTACATGACACTCGTCTCCGGTTATATGTATCCGGGTCTGTCAGAAATTTAAATGCTTTGTGACAACACCAAGGCAGTCATCATGTAGGTAGCATCATTTGTTGAATCTCACTGTTTACAGATTATGTCTATGAATGTCTATGGAGATATCACTGTGACTGAACATACTATTGCCTGATCCTTTGTCCTGGTTTAAAAAAAAGGTCTGTATCTGATAGAAAAAAGGTGATACTTAACCCTGGCACATTTAGGAATTCCACCACACTACAGACTGGAGTCTTTGCCCCCTTTGAAGGAAATGCTCCTCTGAAAGGAAAAAAACTACAACCAATGCAGTTTATTGTGTTATTTCAAGTTCTGTGATACTATGTTATATTTGTTTATGAAATTCATGTTTGCCCCAGTGTATGTTGGTTCAGCTGAGAAGCAGAGATTATTAGTGACAGAAAATGACAGAAAGAAGCAGTGGTTTGAAGGTTATCTTAAGTCTAAATGATCAGTCACATTTCTGATATACATTGGTAGGTTCCAGTGATGTGATTTTATTGGCCTTGGATAGAAAAATCCTGCGAACCTAGAAGGAATGGATTTTATCTTTTCCAGGATGCAGGTTGCTATCTTCATTTTAGAATTCAAGGTGACACCCATTGTTGTTTTTTGGGGTTTTGGATGGGTTAAGATGAAACCAGGTAATGTATAATTTCATATATGAAGGAAAGTTACAATTCTATTAAGAACACAGAGATGATGATTATGCTGTCAGTTTCCTTTACTACTTACAGCAGATAAAACAAGTAGAAACCACAATATCCATAAAACAATGATTTTGCAAACACAGACCAAATGCTTAGGGCCTCCTATGATGACCACCATAATGCAGTGCAATGAGTAAGTTATTTCCTATTATCCTCTTTCTGTAGACAATGGTCTCTCTCCTGTGTCCAAATCAAAGCTTCTGTCAAGCTTGTTTCTCATCCGACACTGCAAATCCAACAATAATATGTTAGGTATTCACAGTCAAATTGTGTTAATATCAAAAAGTACTTAGGGGCCTATTCACAAAGGTATATTTACACATGAGTTAATCTACATGTATAAATATACTCTTACACTTTGGAGTTAACGTACTACTTTTGACTATTCACTATTTCAAAGACTAAATTTACTCCAAAGTGTAAACTTACATGTGCCCATCCCCTAAAACCAAGCAGTGGAGCCAAATATTCAAATGTGTATAGTTACCACTCTTTTCACACATGGGCAGAGATCTCTACCAGCTTGGTGGAGAGATTTGCCACTGTGAGATGGAAATGTCCACCACTGTGGTGGAGATCTTCGCCACCGCTATGGAGCACTCCCTCTGGGAAAGAATAGGCAAGATCATTAAAGTTTATTCAATTTTTAAAAAAAATATGTTACTTATTTTATTAGAAATACTAATGTAAAACTAATTAAAATAGACATCTTTAGCCTATAACTAATACAATAAAATATTGGAGCACATTGCCTCTTCAAAATAAATATTTCAGACAGACAACATCACTCTCCATCTTCACGAGAAACCTCATAACTTGGCTCTTCGACAGACCGCCTCCTTGATGGACTTGAACCTGCACATCCCCTCCCCCCCAGCGCCTTGAGACCCTTACAGGTGAGTAGTCGCGCTTAACAAACACGTGATTGATTGATTGATTTAAATAAATAAAGGAAAAACACTCTACCTTGCAATATTATGTTTGATTAATATTTTGTAAATGTAAATAAAAGTTGTGTTAAATTAATGTAAAATACATTTTAATTGTTAGTAAAAGTTAAAAAATAATTTATAATAGGTCAGTTATTTTATAATTAACATACCTTTAACTTTGTTTTTTTCAGTGAATTTCTGGAGTTTTTTTTTAATGTAAAGTAATATTTTATTACCATAAGTAACAACAACCCCACGCTGTGCATAGTCTTTGGTAATGTACTGTGTGGGGTTTGGCTGCAGGGCCCAGCTACGGGCAACCAACCCCATGCCATGCTCAGACTTCGGTGGACCACAGGGTTGGCCACAGGGCCTGGCTTGTGGCCAGACTCTGCATCCAGCCCTCATGGGCAGGCAACCCCATGCTGTGCATTGCATTCGGTCAGGTGCAGCGTGGGTTTGGTCATGGATCAGGCCCTGCGCTTAATACCGCTGGTGTGCACAAGCCATGCATAGCGGGCAAGGGTGCACAGCATAGTTCCCAAACTCCTGGGAGTGAGCACGGCTGAATATAAGTGGTGTCATTTTAAGTAAGGCAGAGATACTGACTTTATCAAAGGTTTAGAACATCAAAATATAAAAATTGGGCCTAGGGTCAGAATATCAACATATATGACGCACATTTATTGTCTTTATCAAACAATGACTAATAATTATACTGTAATGTATATTTCATGAAAAAGTTAATAAACACATCTTTGAGTCTTTGTTGTAACATTTTTAAAGCAACGAAGTGCAGCCATAGAACACCACAAGAGTGCTCTCCACTCCACCTGAAGAGCATTAAGCTACATACAGGAGTTCTTTGAAAAACACATGGCAAGCTTTCTTGGAGTCATGGATTTTTTGATCCAGGAGACATATTTTTTTTATGTTACTGGGGTGCTGCTGCATTCCCTGCAGCCCTCAAAACATTGCATAATTGCTTGGTGGTACCACTGCCCCTTCTAGGAGCACCAACAAGCTGAAAATATATATTTTAAAAGCCCTTTCAGGGCAGTATGGAGCACTCCTTACAAGGAGCAGTGAAGAATAAATGAGGAGCTCCTGCTACTCATTTTTTACTCATATTTTTTCAAATTTATATTTCATGTGTCCCGCTGCACACCCAGGACACCCATATCTTTATTTTTTGTTGGAGTCTGCATTGGGTTTCCCCAGGACCCCAACCGGCTCCCCTGCCAGCACCTATTCTGGGTGCCGGCGGAGCCGGCAATTAATTTCTGTTTTAATAACAAAATATTGGGGAAGGGGCATGCAGCCCACCTCCCTGAGCCAATAATGGCCAGGGCCGAACTTAATTTAAAGGGGAGGTAGGCCCCCTCCTGCGACTTTACAAGCCCTGTGGACACTCATCCCCAGGACTGTATTTTCTTTTAAGGGGTGGGGCTTGTGCTTCCCCCTCCCCTGTAATTAAATATTGTCCCCCTGGGGATGGAGAGGCTGGGGGAGGGGGACAGTGTGCCGCTTCCTCTTTAACTAAATATTGGCCCCGGTGGATGGGGTTCCCCATGGCATCAGTGATGCCTGGGGAGGGAGGGTCACATGTCCCCTCCCTTTTTAAGGAATTTGGCCCCAGAGGATGGGGTCCTACAGGCCCACCCTTTAATTTAGTTTAGTGTCTGTTAGGCATAAGAGAGGCTCAGGGATGGGGGCTGCAGGCCCCTTTCCTCTTCATCTTAGAATAGGACCTGGGGGATAGGGTCCTCAGGGCCTCTGATAATCTTGAAGAGGGGAGGCGTGCATCCCCATTCCCTATGAAAGTCTTTGTGCCACCCCCCGGGGCCTGGCTCACCCAGTGAGTTTATTTTTCGAAGCACACTTTAAAAAGATTTATGGATCCACCGCAAAGTTGTAAAAACATTTTTTTTTAAAAAGTTTTTGGCCCGGGGGGTCCCCCACTCTGCCTCCTTATATCTTTTTCTAACATTTTTTCTAGGACAAGGGACTGAGTCCAGAGTCCTAAGATGGCTGCAGTGCCACCAGATCGTTGTTGATGTGGTGGCAGCCAATCAGATCTCATTGTGAAATATCTATAAATCTGGGTGGAGAACCCTCCGGATGGCAGAGGTAATGTCCTCCACCATCCTGACGGACACTGCTCCTTACACCAAGCTTTAAATCAAGCCATCAGTACTTTCCTTATGGATGTAGAAATCCTCCAGTGAGCAAAATTAGAGATGTATTTCGGGAAGTCCTTGTGAAGGTGGAGGAACCTCACCCCACTGGTCAGTCAGTCAGCGGTCTAGCAAATGACTGCTGACTGACTGAGCCGATGCCAGCAGTGTAGGGCGGGGCCTGGCACAGCAGGGTGGAGTGGTAGGCGCAGTGCAAGTGAGCATGTCTGTTTGCTGGCCGTCTTAGGCCGGCCAAACAGACATGCCCACTTAGGTTTCTCCAACCCAGCTGTGTTACACAGCTGGGTTGGAGAAACGTCACAGGTGCCTAGGCACTGTCTGAGCAAATCCTGGTGCTGCGCTCAAAGCATGAGAGCAGCACCAGGATTGGGTGCGGAGCCTGTGACCCAGTGCATGCTGGGATTGAGGAGAGCCGAACAATAGGACTGAGGTGGTTGCCACATATTCAGGTAAGTTTTTTATTTCATTATTTCACCGGCCCACCCCCCACTTTAGAACTGCAGCAACCGCCACTGCAGCAGAGTGCCGTCTAGCAGAGTGGCAGTTCTTCAGCAGCACAGCAGTCCTTCCTGGAAGAGGATCTACAGGTCTAGAAGTGTACTGAAGTGGTGGTGTCTGAGGTCCAGTATTTATACCCAGTTGTGCCTTTGAAGTGAGGGAGAAGCTTCTGGAGGTTTCCTTTGAAGTCCCTGGGCATTCTGCCTTCGCTGTCTTGGCTCCAGACTAACTACAGGGGGTATGCAGCCCTTCATGTGGAGGTAGGACACTGCCTATTCAAGTGGAAGTGGGGCTGTGCCCAGCTCCTTCCTTGCATCCCACCAGTGATGCCCTATCCAGACACACATAAGCTCCCTATTGTGTGTGGCTGTCTAGGAGGAATACACATAGGGGCCGATTCCGATCTCGGCCGGTAGGGCACCGAATCGGATTCGGCTGAACCGGATCCGATTCGGAGCCCTTTTTCCCGACCGATTCGTACGTGCGTCCGGCCGAGTGAGTACGATGCGAGCGCGTGCGAATTCGCCGACCGACTCGTTCACGGGTCCCAACCGCTCCGACCGACTCGCACGGATGCGCCTCGCACCGCGCAATGGAGACGTTCCCCGACCGGGCAAGTACGATGCGCGCCGTGAGCAGTCTGACCGACTCGCGCCGTCCGGCTCCAAGAGTCAGTCGGAGCCGTACTTTGGGGGTCCGTGTCGGACCCCACTGTACGCGTAGCCGGACGAGTCGCACACAGGGGGGACCCATGGGTCCCCCCTACCTGTGCATGTACGCCGCGAGTCGCTTCGAGGCGTACCCGCTGTAGGGGGTGCCCTTGTTCGCCTCGCACCCATTGAGTCAATGCGAGCCCGCGTACGCGTTGTACGACCGGCTCCCATTGACTTCAATGGGAGTCCGACCGACTCGAGTCCGATAGCATACGTGCGCATCGTACTCGTTCGGTCGGGCTGCTAGGGTCCGATTCGGTCGGAAATCTCTCCGGGTCCGGCTCGGTCGGAGAGATTTCCGGCCCGAATCGGAATCGGCCCCTTAGTCTGTCAGCTACACCCAGTCATGTGACCAGAGATAGGCTACAGGCACTAAATGGATAAGGCAGGAAAATGCCAACTTTCTAAAAGTGGCATTTTCACCATTACAATTTAAAATCCGACTTCACCATAAGTTAGGATTTTAAATTGTGATTCCAGAGCCACCAAACATGAATGGATTATCTCTTACCATTTGGAAATTACCCTTATAAAATGAAAAAAGGCAATGCCCATGGTATCCTATGGGAGAGATAAGACTTGCAATATTGTAAAACGAATTTAAGAGTTTTTTACTACCAGGACATGTAAAACTTAAAAGTACATGGCCTACCTTTTAAATACATTGCACCCTGCCCTATAGGCTGTACAGGGCCTACTTTAGGGGTGACTTATATGTATTAAAGAGGAAGGTAGAGGCCTGACAAAAGGTTTATTTTGCCAGGTGAAAATAGCAGGTTAAAACTGTTCACGCTTGCTTTGCAACGGCGGGCCTGAGACATGTCTAAACGGCTACTTAAGTGGGTGGCACAATCGGTGCTGCAGGGCCACTAGCATTTAATTTACAGTCCCTGGGTATAGGCAGTACCACTTTATAAGGGACCTTTATGTAAATTAAGTATACCAATTGGGGATGAGTCAATATTACCATGTTTTAAGGAGAGAGCACATGCACTTTAGCACTGGTTAGCAGTGGTAAAGTGCTCAGATTCCTATGGCCAGCAAAAACAAGATCAGTAAAAATGGAAGAGGAAGGCAAAACGTTTGGAGGAAGGCCACCCCAAGGCTGACAGGTCTAACAGGAGCATTTCCTCTTGCTTTACTTCCATGACTCCAAGATTCCAATGGCCTTCAGTTAATGAGATATCAGGGGTTAGATAACCTAATTTCTTATGTTTGCTTTCATTCCAAAGGATGGCTTTCCACAGGCCTGTTCGCTACCACCACATGTCCCAGTGAGATAGCTGATTGGAAGAAATTCAACATCTGATAAGCTATCCCCACTCAGCCAACTCTGACAGGAAGGCAACAGAGTCAGCCTCCACAGGATCAAGATCCTTCTCCAAACCCCAATCATATCAAGTATTCAAGGTATGTTTTATGTGTAGCTGCAGAACAGGACTATTCAATAAAGGAGCAGTCCTTTGCAAATTCCCAATAATGTCCATCTTTCCTCAAAATTTGCCATACCACGAGAGACAGAAGATTTTACCACTCATAAAGGGATCTCTCTTCTTCATCTCAGAAGATGATCCTGGAAGTGAGACAGAAAGACTGGCCAAAGTACAGATGATCTTCAGAAGGGCTAGGAACTTGGGGTGTGTGAAATTTGTGTTTGAAATTTGTGTAATTTGTTTTTGTGTAATTATGTGAAATTTCAGCAAAGTTACGTGAAATTACATGAATGCAAATCTGTCATTATGCACTGTATTTTAGTGTGAAATGAGTCCTCAAATCAATTTTTGGTGTGGGGATGCATTTAAGCAAAGCACTGCAAACATTTTTACCTCAAATGATGTGTAATTACACAAAGTGACATAATGGCATAATTTCAGGAATTTCACGTAACCAGTGTAACGCAAAATTCCGGAAATTATGCAAACCATGCAAGCGTAATAAAATGTTTGCCCTTGCTTGCAAACTCACGAACACCAGAATCAGCCCCTCTTGCTGTCTCTTGTTTTGCCCTGCAACCCAAGATACAATAAATGTGCGAGTTATAACTTTGCCTTGCTTGCATAGGCAATATGGAAGCAACAATGGTTCAGGTAATAATTAAAAAACAAAAACAATTGTAACACATAACGACCCAACATATGACGGGCAATTTTACAAAAAGTGAAAAAATAGTGATAAGGTAGCCACAATCATTTGTCAGGAGAAGTTTGTTAATGAATGAGTACAAAATTCATAAGAAGATTTATCAATAATAAACCGGTGCTCTCAAGGTTACACAAACATATACAATTGAGAACATTCTTCTTGTGTGTTTTATACTCGTTCATTAACAAACTTTTTATTACAAACGATTGTTGGAGCCTTCTCATAATTTTTTTGACTTTTTGTAAAATTGCTCTTCATCTGTTGAGTCTTTATGTGGGTTGTATGATGGAACTACGAGTTCCTCAACAACGCCTACCTTAACAACGCGGTCTCTACAACGACCGCGTCTTAACCACAAATTGCTTTACCACGCATTCCTTTACCACAATTTTTCGTGGTAAAAGCATGCTTGGTAAACGCTTATCCATGGTTAAGCTTACTACCTCCCTTCCTCTCCCCTTCAGCCCTAAATACACCCCCACCCCCTCAAAACTACCCAGAACCCCTCCCACCCCCTAAAAACTAACCCGAACCCCTCCCACCCCCTAAAAACTAACACGAACCTCCACCCCATAAAAACTAACACAAACCTCCCCACCTCCTAAAAACTAACCCAAACCTCTCCCACCCCCTATAAACTAACACGAACCCCCACCCCCTAAAAACTAACCTGAACCCCTCTCACCCTCTAAAAACTAACACAAACCTCCCCACCCCCTAAAAACTATCCCGAACCCCTCCCACCCCTAAAAACGAACACGAACCCCCATCCCCTAAAATCTAACCCGAACCCCTCCCACCCCCTAAAAACAAACCCGAACCCCTCCCACCCCCTAAAAACTAACATAAACCCCCCCACCCCCTATAAACTACCCAGAACGCCTCTCACCCCCTAAAAACTAACACATACCCCCCACCCCCTAGAAACTACCATGAACCCCCTCACCCCTGAACGCCTCTTACCTGTCCTGTTCCTGTTCGACGCTCCTCTCAACTTCGTCCATCCCGAACAATAGACCGATTTAGCCTTAACCACGCACATGCCTGGTTAAGGCTAAGGGCCCAATTACGATCTCGCTATGAAAGCCCTCCTACGACTCGGATAAGGAGGGCTTTCCGAGTGAAACGTGCTCCTGGAATCCGAACGAGTGAGTACGATGCTGCCGAATGCTTGCAGACTCGGTTCGCTCGGACTCCCATTGAAATCTATGGGAGCCTGTGTACAGACAGGTACACAGGCTCCCATAGCAGAAAAGGGGTGGGTGGGGAAAAGCGTACACCCTGTGGCGGGCAACCCATGGTGCCCACCACACGGTGCATGCCTGGATCGGGGGGACACATGGGCACACCCCCGTGACAGATTCGGAGGGCCCCGCGGCAAGGGGGGCCTGCTACGGCCCCCGAAGTACGATTCCGACAGCCATTTCATCTCGCTGAGACCGAGGCGAGGCGGCTGTCTGAATCGTGCATCATACTCGCTCGGTCGGAATTCGGCTGCATTGCGTGGCACGATTCGGCTACGAATGAGTCGTACGAACAGGTTTGGGTCCGGAAACGATTCGGTCGATGCGTACGCGATCTTCGCTTCGTACTTGCTCGTTCGGACCTGTGTACGAATCGGTCGGAAACAAGGGCTACGAATCGGATCCAGGAAAACCAAATCCAATTCGGAGGCCTTTTGAACGACATCGTAATCGGGCCCTAAGTCATTGTTCCAGAGTCGTTGTTCAGGATGTTTCCCCTTTATGTGTTACAATTGTTTTTCTTTTTTCTTTTTTAATTATTCCTTGAACCATTGTTGCTTCCATATTGTTTAATGGCCCTAGGTTTGGGGTACAGGGCTTCCCCTGTTTGTTGCAATCGTCATTGCTTACATAGGCAACACATGTACTTGAGCTCATTGGTTTGTTTGCTGTCTTCTTTAAAGATGGTGACTGGCTAGCTGCATTTTCAACTTTCTGTGGTCCTGTGATAGGGATCACGTGTATGTCAGGCCCTAGCACTACAAATGAACCATTTTAGATATATTTTCTGTATTATAAATCGAGCTTTGAGTATTGTGACAAACTAGAATGTCACTACGTGCACAGATCTTTTAACATTTTAATGTCGGGATACTACTCCTAAGGTAACTTGAAACACTTTTTACATGGTTTCCTGTCACTGACATGTGTTGGGTATTGCTTTGTGATCCTTCAAGGTTGGTGGTTATGTGGGAATTATTTTCTATCACTTTTTTGATATTCGCAATGTGTATGAATGTTGCTCATGTGAGACTTTCAGATTTGAAGGCTTAACAGGATGTATATCAATATACTGCATGATCCATGCTATTTTATTGCAAATGATTTATGACACTACCAATACTCAGCCTTCTGTTTGCATTAATGTTGGAAGTTTTCTGTTCCAAACAATATGAATGTGGTATTGGATAAGAAACTCAATCATATTTTTGGACAATTTGTTAAGGATGTAAATTTGTCTATTCCAGCCCTGAGTAAGTCACTAGGTATTACGCCTGTTTGATGAAACACATGTTGGAGACAGAAAGGATGTATACAAGAAATCTGACAAGATTGTTTTGCCAGAAACAGACTTGAATTAAATTTTGTATTTTGATGGGTATTTGGAGGCAGTCAAAGTGGAATACATAATTAATGGGCTTATCATATGGTGTGTAAGTGTCAGAACCCCGTTCAAAGGGCCACGGGGCAGGCAAGAGTTACTGGGCCCAACCATGGGTGCTGAGACAAAATATCAACGTCAAAATATCGAATTGCATGAATATCAAGTCAAGAATATCGTTGGTGGAAAATATCGAGGTAAGTTTTTTCGTTGTTTAAAATATCGATTTTTGTGTAATGTAGAAATATTGAATTTGTAAATATTGATTGCAAATATATTGTAAATAATATCGACTGTTTGTATGTTTTTTTTGTTTAATGTTTTTTTATAATTAATCTGGTAGTAGTTATTTTATATTTTTTAATACATTTTTGGGTGTGAAAATGTTTGTTTTTATTGTATTTTAATTTATTTTTAGGAGAGGGATGTTGGGTTCATAGGGGATAAGGGTGGGGAGTAATTTAAACATATTTATTTTAATATTTTTATGTTTTTTTAATTTTATGTAAAAATTTAGGAGTGTGATGTTGGGTTTATAGGGGATGAGGGTGGGGAGTAATTTAAGAATGTTTGTTAAAAATAAATGTTAATAAATTATTGAAATATATAAATAATTTAAAAAAATACATTTACAATAATCAAAAATGTTGATATTTTTGGGAGGGTTAATATTTTGGTGTAAATTGTGTAAAATATTTTATAAATATTTTTTAAAGAAAAAAACAAAAATAAAAAATATATTATTGCTTTATTATTTTTAATTTTTTTATATATTATTTTATTGTTTCATTTTTTATTTTTTTAGTTTAAATAAAATGTGGATAATTTTAAATTTAAAATTGTAAAAATTTTAATTGATTTAGAATTTAATATTTATATTTTTTAATTTTTGTGAGAATCGGTGTCTCTATTTTTTAATAATATATTATTTAATAATTGTATTTTTTAATTATTATTATTTTTTTTAAATTACATTTTTGTTCAACATATTTCAGAAAAAGTGTGTTACATTTAATTTTTTTTAAATATTTTATATTTTTACATATTTGTCATTTTTACAATTTGTAGTATTTTCCTTTACTTTTTTTGTTTTGGAGTTAAGAATAGTAATTTATTTTGGGTTTATTATCCAGCATTTTGTTTTTAGTTTAGTTTGTTATGGAGTTGGAATAGTAATTTATTATGGTTTATTATCCAGCACTTTCTTTGACTTTAGTTTGTTTTGGAGTTGGAATAGTAATTTATTATGGTTTATTATCCAGCACTTTCCCTGAGTTTAGTTGGTTTTGGAGTTGGAATAGTAATTTATTATTGTTTATTATCCAGCACTTTCCCTGAGTTGATTTTGTTTTGGAGTTGAAATAGCAAATGTATTATTGTTTATTATCCAGCACTTTCCCTGAGTTTATTTGGTTTTGGAGGTAAAATTGTAATTTATTATGGTTTAATATCCAGCACTTTCACTGAGTTTATTTTGTATTGGAGTTGGAATAGTAATTTCTTATGGTTTATTATCCAGCATTTTCCCTGAGTTTAGTTGATTTGGAGTTGGAATAGTAATTTATTATGGTTTATTATCCAGCATTTTCCCTGAGTTTAGTTTGTTTTGGAGTTGCAATAGTAATTTATTATGGTTTATTATCCAGCACTTTCCCTGAGTTTATTTGGTTTTGGAGTTGGAATAGTAATTTATTATGGTTTATTGTCCAGCACTTTCCCTGAGTTTAGTTGATTTTGGAGTTGGAATAGTTATTTATTAGGGTTTATTATCCAGCACTTTCTCTGAATTTATTTTGTTTTGGAGTTGGAATAATTATTTATTATTGTTTATTATCCAGCACTTTCCCTGAGTTTAGTTGGTTTTGGGGTTGGAATAGTAATTTATTATGGTTTATTATCCAGTATTTTCTCTGAGTTTATTTGGTTTTGGAGTTGGAATAGTAATATTTGGGGGTTTTTATCCAGCACTTTCCCTGAGTTTAGTTGGTTTGGGAGTTGGAATAGTAATTTATTATGGTTTATTATCCAGCACTTTCCCTTAGTTTAGTTGGTTTTGAAGTTGGATTAGTAATTTATTATGGTTTATTATCCAGCATTTTTTCTGAGTTTAGTTGGTTTTGGAGTTAGAAATATTACATTTTTATTGTTTATTACGTAGTTTTTTAGACAGTGTATATGCACATTCAAATAAAAAAAGTAGACTTATGCTAGTTTTTGTTGTTAATGGTTTTATTTGCAAACACATGTATTTTTTTTTGTTCACAATTACATTGTTTTTATTTTGTTTTGTTATACAATTCTTGACAATATTAAAAACAATATTATAAACTCCATCAATGGACTCATACAGTATGAATGAATATTCATGAGGGTTCTTGGAAACCAGGCAGGGGCTACAACACCTGCATAATATCTACATACAAGGTTCACCCCATACGTCATCCTCAAATCCAGCAATGGCTAATACAAGAAACAAGGGACAAAGAAACCCTAGATACCTTTTGTATAAATACAGCACATCTTGCTAGGGTTAAGGAGAGGAGACCGAGACTTCCAGGCCGACACACTGACCAGAGACGCTGAGGCTTCTGCATGCAGACGCTCCAGCTGACCGTGATCTAACACATCCCTCGCGGGGTGTCCAACTCGAGACCAGGACGGGTCCCACACTCTCTCACTTCAGGTAATGGGGTTAAACTAAATCCTAGAGGGATTCTTGGCTTCACACCTACTCACATGCTAGGTACACTTAGGTACATCTAGATAGGCATCGAAGGAGTACAAGCATTTTTATCAGGCATTTTATATTCATGTATGTATTCATGATTATTGCAAGATGGTAGAACTGTACTATCCTTTTATTTTCACTGTACTGCTAACCATATATATCTGCTACTGTCTAACGGTTGTTGCAGCACATCTATTTTACACTAGAAGAACAACTGTGCAATAAATTCTTATTGTAATACGCCCGACTGTTTCTTCTGTGTAACTCTCTGAGACCGAAAAAGTGAGCACGAGTGACTGGGCGAAAAGTAGTATATTGAATGAATGAATGAAGTAGCACTTATTGAGCGCGTAGCTACCCGGAGGCATCCCAGCGCTAAGCGATTAAAAAAAACTAAGGCAACGGGGGAGTCATTTAGGGGAAGAGCCACGTTTTTAGCAGTTTACGAAAGGCCTGATGGTTGGGTTCCTTTCTAAAGTGCAAAGGAAGGGAGTTCCATAGTTTTTCAGCATTATAGGAAAAAAGCCGACCACCACTTCTGGCCTTCTTAATCCTGGGTACAACGGCCAGATGCAGTTCATCTGAGCGCAGCCGCCTATTAGCCCGATAGGGCTGAACCATGGAGTGATTGATAGCTGGTCCATTCCCTCCTAACATCTTGTGAGTGATGCACAAAGCCTTGACGTTAACTCTCTCCCGTACAGGGAGCCAGTGGAGAGACTTCAGGGCAGGTTTTGCCGAGTGCCGATCCCCACGAGCATCCTTGCAGCGCAATTCTGCACTGTTTGGAATTTTTCAAGTGATGAGCTTGGCGCACCTAAATATACGGCATTACCGTAATCTAGCTGTGATAGGATGAGTGCCTGGAGAAGGGGAAGTCCTTTGCGAATCATCCTAAGGATGCCATAACAGGAAGCCACGACTTTCCTGACCTGTGTCTGACCTATTGTTTCCACGATCCTGGGGGATCAGGGTTGTCATGTTCTGAGGGGATGTATGTTCATACAATGCAAACCAAAACAACGCATGCCATGACTAACCCTGGGCATAATACTTTGCTACGCTCACGAAGCATGCAAAGTTTGTGCTACTACGCACTACGCAAATTGCACGTAGCAGAGTGAATAACTGTACTAATAAACGTAGCGTAGCAGGAGTATAATAAACTCCTTCAAATGCTTTGATAAAGCAATTTTTATGCTAAAAAGCATATAACCAATTCACAAAAATGAATGTTGACAATAAAATATCAAGCAATGAGAGAGGTGATGATTTTGGAGTCCCCCTAACCTAGGGGAGGACCAAGCAGATGCCTTGAACACAAAAAGCATATCATGTGAACGATTCAATGGTGGTCCCTTCCTCCTAGGACCACCCCAAGCACAGTTATGGGCAAAAATACAATCCCAACCAAAGGCCCTGCAAAGCATTATGGGACGAGATTAGCAGTGGGCAGTGAATATTATAGTGTCAATATCAAAATAATTCTACAAAGAGCTGCAGTTCAACTAGTCGTCACTGGGTGTCGTCCCTCAAGAGTGAAATGCAAAAGTATTGAAAACCTTTCATGAAGCTTTTGCATTTGACTCGTGAGGGACGACACCCAGTGACGACTAGTTGAACTGCAGCTCTTTGTAGAATTATTTTGATATTGGACACTATAATATTCACTGCCCACTGCTAATCTCGTCCCATAATGCTTTGCAGGGCCTTTGGTTGGGATTGTATTTTTGCCCATAACTGTGCTTGGGGTGGTCCTAAGAGGATGGGACCACCACCTAATCATTCAATAAGATGTGCTTTTTGTTTTCAAGACATCTGCTTGGTTCTCTCCCTAAGTTAGCGAGGATACCAAAATCATCACCTCTCTCACTGCTTTTTGTTTTCACTTTAGTGAAATGACTATATGCAATTTTAGCATATAAAGACAGAGATATTTATTTTATCTTAACTTGCACTGTACAAGTTTGCTTTTGGTAATTATTGTACAGTGCAGTGAGTCAAGCACACAGCTAGCACTACGCCCAGGCTTAATAATAATAACAAACTCCTTCAAATGCTTTGATAAAGCAATTTTTTATGCTAAAAAGCATATAACCAATTCACAAAAATGAATTTTAACATATCAAGCAATGAGAGAGGTGATGATTTTGGAGTCCCCCTAACCTAGGGGGAGGACCAAGCAGATGCCTTGAACACAAAAAGCATATCATGTGAACGATTCAATGGTGGTCCCTTCCTCCTAGGACCACCCCAAGCACAGTTATGGGCAAAAATACAATCCCAACCAAAGGCCCTGCAAAGCATTATGGGACGAGATTAGCAGTGGGCAGTGAATATTATAGTGTCAATATCAAAATAATTCTACAAAGAGTTGCAGTTCAACTAGTCGTCACTGGGTGTCGTCCCTCACGAGTCAAATGCAAAAGCTTCATGAAAGGTTTTCAATACTTTTGCATTTCACTCTTGAGGGACGACACCCAGTGACGACTAGTTGAACTGCAGCTCTTTGTAGAATTATTTTGATATTGGACACTATAATATTCACTGCCCACTGCTAATCTCGTCCCATAATGCTTTGCAGGGCCTTTGGTTGGGATTGTATTTTTGCCCATAACTGTGCTTGGAGTGGTCCTAGGAGGAATCGTTCAATAAGATGTGCTTTTTGTTTTCAAGACATCTGCTTGGTTGTTGGTTCTCTCCTAAGTTAGTGAGGATACCAAAATCATCACCTCTCTCACTGCTTGTTAACTTTTTGTTTTCACTTTAGTGAAATGACTATATGCATTTTTAGCATATAAAGACAGAGATATTTATTTTATCTTAACTTGCACTGTACAAGTTTGCTTTTGGTAATTATTGTACAGTGCAGTCAAGCACACAGCTACGCACTACGCAATTTGCATAGCTACGTGTAGTTGAAGCTGTACTTCACGTAGCTACGTGAAGTGCTACTACGCAAACTACGCCCGGGCTTAGCCATGACATCGCATTTTTTACATCGCATGCACTGTTACACTGCATGCATTCACCACGCAAACCATTACATCGCATTTCCCCTTCACATGCATGCAAAATGCCTTCCCAATGCACACAAATACCACACATTCTATTACCTCGCAAACTTCTCCCTAACGGCCCCCGTAACACTAATATAGCAACCTACCAAACACACTACGCCCCCTGACACTATCCTTAACCATAAGCCCTAAACACTAAAGCCTATAAAACGACCCTAGACTGCAACCTCAACCCTAAGCCCTAACACCGAAAGCCAAAAACAGTACCCTACACTACTATTAACCCTAAGCCCTAAGCCCTAACACCAAAAGCCAAAAACAGTACCCTACACTACTATTAACCCTAAGCCCTAAGCCCTAACACCGAAAGCCAAACAGTACCCTACACTAGTATTAACCCTAAGCCCTAATCCCTAATCCCTAAACCCTAAAACAGTACCATATACTACATCCTCAACCCTAAGCCCTAAAGCCTAAAACACGACCATATAGTACTTCCTCAACCCTATGTCCTAAACCCTAAAGCCTAAAACACTATCCCCCACTACACTCCCTATCAACTACCCTAAAGCCTAAAACACTACGAGTCCTTACCTGTCTCTCGTCGTGGTTCCAGCGTTGTCTCCCCGTCGTCTGTGTCCCGCCGCACGACCTTCCCGGAGCCTGTCCCGGCGCACTAAAAGCATGCGTTGTCAAAGCACATGCGATGTAATGGCGCACGTAGTGAACGCACGCGTCGTACCGTCGCGTGCGTTGTGACGGCGCGCGATGTTAACGCATGCGTTGTAACGCATGCGTTGAGATGGTTGTCTCCCGTTCTGAGGTTGCCAGAAACTATTCTCCCCCCGTTAAGAGGAGATTCTAGTGGCACTGTGAGCTAGCTAAAACAGAAAGGCTAACATTCTCGGTGGGGGTGCTCAGAGCCAGTCTGCCACCAGTTCTATAGTTTATGTTATCCGAATGCGCAGATCCTGTATGGGTAATATAGGAACTACATGACATGGCGCTGCCAACGTTGGTTGGGTACTTATTTAACATAAAATCTGAGTAGTTCAGTCGTGCTAATACTCAGAGACCCCTACTCACAAAACACCAGCGACGTCTGGAGTGGGTGGGCACAAACTCCGCCACAGCTGAGTAGGCTAAATATCCTATTTATTGGCTGTTGGTTAATCAAGCTTGAAGGACACAGTGTTCCTAAAACAATTGTGCACATAACACCTTATCTTAGTTCCCTTGAACAAACTTCTTCTTTACAAAAATGACTGAGACAGGAGATAACCCAGTTCTAAATCTACACATCTCAGACGAAGAAGAAGATTTAAACGCAATACAAATTGCACCAAAATTCAGACATACGATCACCCTGAAACTATTAGAAAATGGTTTATCAGCTAGGGGTGGCATAGTAGCTTTCGTTATTGAGGCACACGAATCAAATAAAACAGAGGTATTTTATTCATGGGTTACAATCCCAGCAGCAGATGCAAGAACACAGACATTTCACTCCTACACAGAATTAGATGCACCAGTGGAATATGGTCCGTTCGAGGACATAGAGGTTCCACTCACGTACCAGGAACACTTATACTGGTTTAAAGGCGCCCTACCCCACATAAGAAATAGAGCAAGATTAGGCCCGCTCGAGGAGAGGGGGCAACATGGCCGATATTAGCGGCTTACACAGCACATCCTGTCATTGACACAATGCCACAGGCAGACTTACTCATACAACACAAGGATTTAATTAAAATCTACAGAAACTTGACGCAATTCATCATGAGGACTTTCACAGTCCAACCTGCAACAGTTGCAACAAATGGTACTCATTCTCAGGGTACAGCAACTAAAATTACACCACAAACATAACATGCGGTAATGGGCAAAATGCCCACGAAACGTGAACAAATGCCATTCTGGGTAGCTCAGAAAATAACTCAGCTCGAGGCAGTATTGCCGAATACTACCCCGTATGAAAAACACAGAATGCTAACAATCTGCTTGCCCATGGGGATAACACCACAAGTAGAAGATTGTATCACTTGGGGTACAGTCTTTGCTGCCATATATACCAGAACTCATGGTATCCCGTCATTAGCAGTAGTACCTGATGTATTGAGACAAATACAGGTAACTATGATCAGGTATCAGCCATAATACTAGCTAATATTAAAGGGGAAGCAGCTTCAGTGGCAATCCACCAACGCCTAAGGGAGTTCAGTCCTAAAGATCAACAACACGAACTACCCAAAATAATTGAAACTGCATATGCAGAATTAGGCAGAGACAGTTTGGGTGGGAAAGCTTTAAAACCACAACTGATGGGCAGTCCTGAAAAGGACACTTCCAAGCAGACGCCAGCTTCTTCTAAAAAGAAGTGGGATAATAAAAAACAACAAAACTTTAAAGGAAACAGATCTCAATCCCGAGGTAGATCTCCTCCACAGGAGCCCTCCGAAAAGAGGTATAATCTCAGGAATAGGGATAACATTAGGAAACCTGACAGGTATCAGGATACTGATACACGTTCCTCTCATTCCTTTCAGGGTTCTTTGAAAAACTCCGAGAGGGAAGGACGGTCAGAAAGACAAGAAGAGCGTACAAAGTCCAGAGACAAACAGCACGCTCAAGACTATACTTCCAAAAAAGAAGAAAAACCAAAGTCAAAACCTCAGTTTAAGAAGAAGAAATTTGCAGGTCTAAAGATCAGACATGCCCAGAATTCTGAGGACACAACTTCTGAACGGGGAATGGGCTCAGACGATGCTAGACAGTGCGGCAGAAGTAACAATAGCTTGCCAGAACCTGAAGGAATTTCTGGTGACATCGGACTTGAATGATTACATCACAGTGGAAACACCAGATACGAGGGTAAGCGTCCTACATAAGTTATACGAAATAACACTCCGGATGGAGGGGGACAAGCCCAGGAAAGTTAAAGGTCTTTTTTGGAAGAATCTGTCATCTGGTTACAACATCCTATTAGCTGAACAAGATTGGCCGCCAGGCAACATTCGTTATGGAGTGCCCTAGGGTAGAAACGGCAATTTTTCCAGCCTTCTCCGACCTCGTTCCCATTCATTTAAAACACACATATGCACGAGAGTTCGCAGTTGCCCTAGCTCCAGCATTGTACAAAAATCATGCCAGATAGGATGAGGATTCAACCCACCACGTGATCCCGTTAAAAGTTTCATCAAATGCACAGAGACAATATCCAATAAAGCAGGAAGCTAAAAAACAGGTCAGGGAGATCTTAGATCAACTTGAATATCAGGGGGTCATTGAAACATGTACCTCACCAATGAACAATCCTTTGTATCCTGTCATGAAACCTGACAATACATATCGTCTAGTTTTGGATTACAGACATTTAAACACTTGCACTAAGACATTTGCAGTCCAAAATGCACACAGTGCCACATTAATGAATAACATTGTGCGGAGAAAATACAAAACTACACTTGATATCTCAAATGGATTTTTCTGCCAAAATATAGCGCCTGAAAGCAGGTATTTGACCGCATTCTCAGCGTTGGGGTCCCAGCGACAATTTTGTCGTCTCCCCAAGGGTATAAGAACAGCCCGGGGTTATTTTCGGCTAGGGTAACAGAGTTATTTCAAAAATTAGACGAAGAGGCATTGTCCTATGTGGATGATATTTATCTGTCGGACGATGACCTGGAGGAACACTTGAATAGAGTAAATACCATAATTATGGGATTTGCCTCTGAGGGCTACAAATTTAATTTAAAAAAATCAAAAATCGCCCACCTGAATGTCCTGTTTTTAGGATGTGAGCTTTCAAGTGAAGGGAAAAGTCTGGCAGCTAACTTTCTAGAAAAGTGTGCGCTACTCCAACCTCCAAAATCATTAAAAAATGTACAATCAATACTGGGATTCCTAAATTTCGGCAGAACATACATTTTGGATTACGCAGAAAGAGTAAAACCTTTCTACGACTTAATAAAACCTGACTTTTCAGTTAGACAATGGACACAGGAACACACAAACATCCTACGTTCACTACAAAAAGACATGATAGCTTCAAAACACTTACAGACGCGAGTAAACGTACGCAATTTAGTGATCCGTGTAATAGCGGGCCAATGCGGGTACACCTACATAACCTTCAATGAAGGCGAAACAGTACCAATCGCTTACAAATCACACCTGTACACAAACACAGAAATGCATTTCACTTCAACAGAAAAAATCCTGACAGCAGTTCAGACCATTGTAGCAAGAGAAAGAGCACTGGCTCAGGGAAAGCGCATAATTGTCGTAACACCAGTACCGGCTTTTAGAAGCTGTTACAAAGGCTAGCATTCCAAGTGCAAAAGCCTTACATCCGAGATGGATACAATGGGCTAATTCTCTTACTGCAACGGATGTTGAATACAGATTTGATCCAAGTCTAAAAACACAAGCATTTCTGCAAGACCCTCTGCCTAATGAAATCTTGCCTCTAGATCAGTATGAATATATTATTTACACTGACGGACCTGCTCAACCGGCCATAGGGAGTAAGCAACAATACAGTGCAGCATGTGCTATCATTAAAGGTCGCATGCGGGATGGAAAGTTCCAACCAAGTTGCACCAAAACGCAATCTCAAGGAGACTGCACGGCTCAGTTGGCAGAGTTAAAAGCACTGATACTGGTGAATACAGATCACAAATTCCCCACACTAATAGTGTGTGATTCTTTTACTGTGTGCAATCATACAATGAATATTTACATCATTGGAAACTAAACGGGTTCAAAGACGCAAAAGGTGGCACAATTAAGCATAAAATGCTATGGGAACAGGTAGTTGAGTTGAGAAACGAACTACCACGGGCTCACGTGATTCATACACTGAGTCATCAATGTGATGGCGTTCACGTAGAAGGGAATTCATTGGCTGATGAAGCCACGAAGGGGGCTTTACGCACAGCTTCCGTAGCTACAATCACTCATTCAAAAATGAGGATAGACGGTAAGATTATGGTTGCTGTCATTGCTTCACGCAAAGGCAGCTCAGCAGTACCAAAGAAATTTCCACTCAAGTACTCCTACAAGTTAGATGCAAACAACATTCCATATGCTCAGATTCCTGGAGTGGGGGACAGAGTAATACAAAATATGGATCGTAGGCAAGGTTTGATTATTGCAGCACACGAGGGTTTGAGCTCTGCGCATACAGGCGTTAGAGCGACTATTTCACTGTTGAAACAGCGCTATTGGTGGCCAGGTCTGACAAAACAAACTAAAGACTACGTCTTGAAATGTGACATCTGCCAGCAGATGAAAGGCTCCAACCATAGCATGCCCGGCACAGACACCGTTATTAAAATCAGACAGACCTCTCGCTTGTGTATATCTGGACCACTGCGGCCCCTTATAATCAGATGGGGCTTACAAGTATATCATGGTTACAGTGGATTCATGCTCAAGATTCCTATGGGTTTGGCCTCAGCGAGTCTTTATCGGGACATACACAGTTGGCACGTTACATTCTGACCGTGGCCCGGCGTTTAGCTCTCGGGCTTACAAAGAGGCCATGGAAAGTATGGGCGTAGCATTGCAGTACTCCTCTCCGTACCATCCTGAGGGAAATTCGGTTGTGGAAAGGAAAAACCGGGACCTAAAGCAATCCTTAACAGCTAGGGTATTAGACAAGGGCGGTAGTTGGGTCAATCATATATATGGGGTACAACGAGCTCTCAATAACCAGCCAAGAAGCTCTCTAGGGGGTGTCACTCCTTACGAGGTCCTATTTGGGACAAGAATGTGGGTACCTGATCTTGATTATGAAGGCACAGTGGCGGATGAGAAACCATTTGATATCCATGATCGTTTGGATGTTTTACAGGATCTAAATGAATCCAGGACACAACAAAGTAACGTCCACCTGAAACAGACCGCCACTAGGGAAGTCAAGGCAGTCACGGCAAGACCTGTCTGGATCCCAAAAGTCGGGGATCTGGTCAGAGAGAAAATAGCGGATAAAAAAAAATTTGGGCCATCCTACAGAAAACCTGTACCGGTCCTAGCAATTCAAGGAACAAGAATTGTACTTCTACCGCCTCTTGCCGGGAAAAAGGAGAAAAGATTTGTCTCAATTGACCTAATCAAACCACACTATGTGGCCGATACTGAGTAGTAGGCCGCGTGGACTCCAAAGTAGCAGACACCCTCCTCTCGCTACAATCCAAGAAGTTCAAACGGAAAGACTCATCACGTTCGAAGAGCCTCCAACACGGAATGAAGGACTAAGCAACAATGCTATGTAGCTCGTTCCCCTTAAACCCGAAGTTCAACTTCAAAATCAAACTCAAAATAACACACAAGTTGCAATAAGACCTAATACAGATGTTTACGTCAACATGCCTCGACAAGAGCAAACCTTGATTTCAACAAATCCTGATGCAATTCTAACAATTGATCGAACTGCTTCTGGCTACTTCATGAACTTTGATACGTTTTCGTTGGATCCAAGTGAACCGGAAACGATGCCAGCCCAACAAACACGCAAGCAGCAGATTATGGACTTTCTGAACTTTCTCAAAAAGACTTACCTGGTATCGCCTTCGGTAGAACTCTGGGTAATTACTGGGATACTGTTCTTTCTTTTCTGGCTAGGCTTAGTTATAACTTTTAGCATGCTTATTAATGGACGATACCTTCAACAAAGACCTGAAGCCGAAAAAGTAAATTTTATTCTGAAACCACATCAATCTTCTCATCGTGAACAAAGAGACTTGTCATCAGTGAACATTACAGCAGTTCCTACATTCAACATATTTGGTCCTACTGAACTTTTAAAAATTTCTCATGTATTTAAAATTTCATTGAGTGATATCATTACCTCCAGTACATTTTCTGATGATTGGGACTCTGAAACTGTTAATGATATGTTGTCTGATTTAGAGAGAACTGCCGCATTTCCGAACACTGAAATGTTAGAAGGTACTTCAGACTATGACACTTTGTACTGTTACCAACATTATGGTCATCATTTCTTGCACAAATCTATATCACCTAGAAATGTTTTTGTGTACCACCAGTGGGAACATTGCCCTACACCACCAAAAGGTATTTCGCATAGATTTGCGCAGAAGTTTCCATATTTTTCAGGGTTTAACACCACTGACCCGACCTCGTATTACTACAAGGTTGCGCCGACATCAGCACTGAAAATTATGTTGACGAACACCAAACAAATATATTCTGCTTCCTTTATCACCCAATTGTCTGAACAGGGTTTTGACCTATGGAAGGGCACAATAGACTTAAAATCAGTCTGGAGTTTTAGAGACTGGCAAGTCCAGGGAACAGAAGCACCATTTAGAGCATGCCTCATTCCACAGCAGATGATATTCCTAAATGACACTGTGCAACAGACATCCTGTCTTGGACTAGCCAAGAACAAGGACCTGAACACACCTCGGTTTCCAACACCATCACAGATGGAGGGGTGGCAAAATTCAACTTCACAAGAAGGGGCAACAGTGGATGACATTTTACAGTACAATAGATCAGACCCTAATTGGAAGAAATGGGTGGTTTGGCCCTTAGACACGAACACATGTCAGAAGAGATTCTGGGGAATAACAGAAGGGTTCAGTATCCATAGGCCAGACCCACGCTATGTACAAAGAGAACACCCAGGGGTAGTGACATCCTACAGTGTTGGGAAGTTGTGCCTCGATTGACTAGAGACCTCAACACTCACAGAAGTGAAACAACATTTATCCTTACTCACACATGACATGGATCTTAGGGATTTTTTGCTAGGTCCCAGGAAATCACTTCAGAAACGTTTCATATATGCTGGCATTTATGCTGTCTACAATGAAAATTGGAAAATATCCCAAGAAGAGGCCGCAGAGAGAATACAGGAAATAGACCGTATTAACTTAGAGAAGGCATTAGCAGTAGTGGATAATGGGTTAACAACTTTGACCTCCAGGATCTATTCCTTAGGCAACATTGCATCTTCTGCAATAGACATACTAGAACAAGATTTGGCCATATTTCAAAACGGGCAATCTCAGTTACGTTCTATTATGCCGTTAGGCTGGGCACTGCAATCTTTGCGTGAAGGCTATGTGCCTTGGCATTTTATCAACAGTACATCTCTGTTTTCTGAATATAATCTAACAGATAAACAGGTAGAAATGGCACAAAGGGGAGCAAAATATACAATGCTGCGTATTGAGAAACTGGATAGATTACCATTTACGGTAGCGGAATCACCATCCACAGAATGGCTAATTCATGGCCACATCACTCTACTGGTCACTACTTTTCAGTTTCAGTATTGCCTTGAACAAAAACACGCAGGCAAATATGAAAAATTGGGTAAGGAATACATTAAGGAATCTTGGGAATTACCGTACAGATTTCGATGCCGGAGTGGGGATCGAGAAGTGTTTCTAAGCGGTACAAACTGCAAGAACGCTTTAAGCGGTTCTCTCATGTGACAGGATATTTCCCTGCACGGGGCTTGTAATGGTTCAGTAGCAAACTTGTCCTGCCACATGAAAGGGACTCCAGCAGCCGTGATTACTCCGGTATTCAGGCTACTCTCGAATGGAAGTTACTTGATGCTGAACGATCAAGGTTGCTGTGGGATGCATCCGGGCATTGCCTATCTGGTCACTGTGAACTCCAGGGTTACTTGCTGTATGCAAGTATTGTTTCCCCCAGTAAATACAGCCAGGGAGGCGCCGTTATGGCCTTCGTTGAATGTTTCCTTTATACAGTTTGATACTTTGAGCAGACTGAAAGCCATGCTTTTACAGCAAACCGTACCCTTAACCTCCGCTCGAGAGACCTTTGATCTTCAAATCGCACGGACCTCGACTGAGATACAGGCACTTATACGTACAAATTGCCCCTTTCATTTCGCAGAAATGGTGGGTCGTATCTTTAATATGTCTGATACGAGTGGTATTGTACACCTATTTAAGACCAAAGGGTCAGGATTTCTAAGTACCTTACAGACGATCCTCGGAGTTATTCCAAATTTTATACACTCCGTATTGGGAAGCGTTTTTGGAGGTCTTCCGCTGATCCTGCTCTCAATAGCAGGTATCCTGATTGTAATATTTTTGCTACGCAATGGACGGCCCAATCACCAATGAGATGGCAAAAGCACTCCTGGAGCGCAAATATCATGAGCGCATGGTACAACATCTGGGCACACCTCGCCTAAGGGAACTGAGCGCCTCTTGGTTCCTATCGTTCTACCTGTTCTTCGATGCCTGTTCTGCGGAGAAGAATGTGTGTTGGATCTCTGTCTGACACTTTCAATGGACACGCCTACGGACTTGAATACCAGGCTGGAACCCGTGAGGTCCCATGCTCGGCAATGTCCCCAGCGTATTCCTATACTGATGGCTGCATTCCTCGAGAACCCGCAGGTACCTTTTACTACAACTGGGTTAAGCATCAGCTCTTCCACTAGCACTCAGGTATCGACTGCAGCACCAGCCGCCTCTGCACCAGCTATTGGCAGCTCTGAATTTTATCTGTGCTCCATTGACGTACTCTTCGAGGTGTTACAGGGACCGTCCTCTGCAGCGGCAAGCAACAACGATGTTGCGTCTCCCGGCCAGGACACTTAATCTACAATTGGCTCATCGTGTGCTGGGAAAGGATTCGGAATTTTTCTTTTTAAATTTCAAACTCAACTAAATTTGGAACACTTCCTAAAAATTGACACTTTCGCTGGAAAAGCATGGCCTTCTGACGCTTGTAGTGGTTCGGCTTATATAAACGAACTCAACTAGGACTTTGGCTTAAAGTGACATTTCCAATACTAGCTTTTCGAAAATAATGTTTTCTCCCCCCCATTAGAATGTTTTTAAATGGTTTTTAAATGCACAAAGCACTCCACAACTCCGGACCAGCCTACCTCAACAGACGACTCAGCTTCTACACCCCCACCCGCCAGCTCCGCTCGACCAGCCTCGCCCTCGCCACAGTCCCCCGCATCCGGAAAACGACCGCCGGCGGCAGATCCTTCTCCCACCTCGCCGCCAAGACCTGGAACACCCTCCCCACCAACCTCCGACAGACCCAAGACCTACTGGCCTTCAGAAGACTCCTCAAGACCTGGCTCTTCGATCAGTAGCAGCACCACCCCCCTCTTCCCCCAGCGCCTTGAGACCCTCGCGGGTATGTAGTGCGCTTTATAAGTGACATGATTGATTGATTGATTGATTGATTTTAATGACAATATTTTATGAAGCTCACTGATAGTTTTATGTGCTGCTACCTAGTAGATACAGTAGTTCGCTAGCATTTTTATCATTGTTGACTGTTTGGAAGAGGAGTGGGTGTTATGTTTCAAATAGGTACCCTAATATAGTCCCGGGTAATACCATACACCTTCACCTACATTATCTCCCTTACAGTACACAGTAACGAGCCTTAAGGATTGAACCTTTACCTCGTTCTAGTCCTGGGTGCAGAAGGAGGGTTTTCCCTGAACAATGGCGTCCTATAAACTCCATCAATGGACTCATACAGTATGAATGAATATTCATGAGGGTTCTTGGAAACAAGGCAGGGGCTACACCACCTGCATAATATCTATGTACAAGGTTCATCCCATACGTCATCCTCAAATCCAACAATGGCTAAATCAAGAAACAAGGGACAAAGAAACCCTAGATACCTTTTGTATAAATACAGCACATCTTGCTAGGGTTAAGGAGAGGAGACCGAGACTTCCAGGCCGACACACTGACCAGAGACGCTGAGGCTCCTGCATGCAGATGTTCCAGCTGACAGTGGTCTAACACATCCCTCGCGGGGTGTCCAACTCGAGACCAGGACGGGGTCCCACACTCTCTCACTTCAGGTAATGGGGTTAGACTAAATCCTAGAGGGATTCTCGGCTTCACACCTACTCACATGCTAGGTACACTTAGGTACATCTAGATAGGCATTGAAGGAGTACAAGCATTTTTATCAGGAATTTTATATTCATGTATGTATTCATGATTATTGCAAGATGGTAGAACTGTACTATCCTTTTATTTTCAATGTACTGCTAATCATATATATCTGCTACTGTCTAACTGTTGTTGCAGCACATCTATTTTACACTAGAAGAACAACTGTGCAATAAATTCTTATTGTAACACGCCCGACTGTTTCTTCTGTGTAACTCTCTGAGACCGAATAAGTGAGCACGAGTGACTGGGCGAAAAGTAGTATATTGTTTCCACGATCCTGGGGGATCAGGGTTGTCATGTTCTGAGGTTGCCAGAAACTATTCTCTCCCCGATAAGAGGAGATTCTAGTGGCACTGTGAGCTAGCTAAAACAGGAAGGCTAACATTGTAGGTGGGGGTGCTCAGAGCCAGTCTACAGACTACACAACAGTCTTATTGTAATTTTATATTTTGAAGGTAAGTACATGAAACAAACATATATTTTAATATGTCTAATAAATATTATATTTTTTGATGATATAATATTTAATGTGTATATTTTACAATTTTTTGTACATTTTTTTGAACATTTGAATTTTTTTTACAATAAATAAAAATATATATTTACTTTTTGGGAATTTTTTATTAATTCTCCATTCTTGTCTATGGGGAGTCAGTCTTTTTTTCATTTTTATTACGCAACCATTTTTTTTCCTTTTTCTCACTTTTCTGTCCATCTGTTTCATTTTTAGGTCATTTTGCAAGACGGAACCTCGCGGATGGAAGCTGTGTTTCGTCGGTTAAGGTAGGTTTGATTTATTTTACTTTTAAGGTAGTTTTAGGGTAGGGGCAAGGTAGTAGTAGTGTAGTTAGATGTGTTAGGTCATTAACTGTTGGATATTGGTGTAGTTAGGTGTTGTTTTGGTAGTTTTGTGTTTTATGTGTTTGATGTAGTGTTGGATAGAAGTAAAGTGTTATGTAGTGTTAGTTATGTGTTGTTTAATTATGTTATATTGTATTTAATGTTGATATTAATGTTTGTAGGTTTTTACGTGTTATTGTGGGATGGTGTTGTTTTTTTTCTTCTTTACAGGTTTTTCCGTTTCGTGGATGGATGTTGCTGAAGATACTTTTATTTTTTTTTAAAAAAGGAAAATGTATTTTGTTTCTTTGAAACAAGTTAAATTTTTACATTTCCTTTTATTTTCCGGGTTTGTTGGAGCGTTTTTTTTTTAGCTATTTTTTGGGTTTTTAGGGTTTTGTTATAGAGAGGATTGCTTCGTTGGAGCCTTTTTTCAATAGTTCTATCTTTGCATTTTTTTAAGCTAATTTTTGGTTTTTCAGTGTTTTCATATTGAGAGGATTGCTTTGTTGGAGCCTTTTTTCGACAGTTGTATTTTTGCATTTTTTTTGGGCCTTTCTTTTCCTATGGATTTGTCTTTCGATTTATCTATAATGGATGTATTCGTTTTCAAAAACTGTCTACTGCAACATAACTGTAAGTTATTTTTTATTATTATGGGTGGGAAATGTTTTTGGGTATATTTTAATTTTTTGTTTCTTTTTTATTTTAATAATTATATTATGTCATATATTTATATGTACGTTTTTAATTTTTCAATGACAATTATAATTATTCATTTAAAATAGAGTAGAATTGTGTAGTTTAACTGTTTTGTCATTTAAAAATGCTCATGATGTTTAGGGTTGTTTTTTGTTTATAGTATCGATTTAGCAATCATGTCTAGGTATTCTAGCTCTTGGCTGTTTGGAAATAGTTGAGTTTTATGTTGTAGGTATTCATACATTGTTTTGTTTGTTTACTTAGTTTAGGGCCTATTTTAGTTAGGGATTGCTCTAGTCTTAGCTCTTGATAGCCTTGTTCTTTTTTATGGATTCTATTAAATTGTGTAAGGTGTGTTGTCCTCTTCCTATTGTGGCTTGCAAGGCATTGTGCCATCCTTCCACTGTGTTGTTAGTTTTATCTTTTGGAGCTCGAGTGGTATCGTAGACGTTCCACCAGGGAATTTGAAATTTTGGTTGTCTACGGTGCCCTTACCTATGCAGCCTTCCCACCCAAGTGTCTTCAAAATAGTCTAGGAAGGGAGTTAGTTTTGTTTGGTAGAAAGGACTTTCAAGTAGCATGTTATAATGTTTGGCTACTTCAGTTGTTGGTACATAGGCTAGGGCTATTAATTTTTTTATTTGATAGGCAAAGTTGCTATTGGTGGTATAATCTATACTTAGAGTAGATTTTTGGAGATGTCTCCAGCTACTTTGGTTGAAGTGATAATAGCAACCTTGTATTACAGTGTGTGGTTATATTTTTAAAATTGACTGAATCATTGCTTGTTCAAAGTCAATGATTATTTTTTGTGGAAATTAGTTTTCTGTGTGTTGTTTTATTATTGTGAGGCGCTCTATGTAGGTGGTATTTTGCTTATTAGGGAGTAGTGCGTATATATGAAGGGGATGGTAGTGTCTTCAAATTCGCCGTGGATGGTATATAGTTGGTTAAAAGGTTTGGGACAAACTTTGAATGTGCCATCCATCATCCACGTTTTGCAGTGTTTTAGTTTTTGTATGTTGTTGGTGGTGGCAAAGATGATAATTCGTTTTTCATGACTGTTATTGTCATGAAGAATGAATTTCTTATCTTTGTGGGTGACCGTGTATTCTGGTAACATTTCTATCTCAGCAAAAGTTTGGGGGGTGGGTAGTATTTAAGCAGTAGCTCTTTTAGTTCTGGCTATTAATCTTTTTAGAGTGGGGATGGATGGTAGTTGTCCTGTGACATGTTCAGGGACTCTAGTTAATACGTTTTTTAGTATTTGGGTGTTGGTCTGTTGGGAGCTGGTGCTTGTTTCTCTTATTGTTTCTAGAGCATCTCTGACCTCTATTTCTGTCTCGTTGGGGAGATGGTTGTGTTCCCTGACAATAACTACATTTGTTTCTACTGTTGTGGCTCTCCCATAGCAAGAATTGTAGTAGTATTTACTACATTTACAATGGGTTTTGTTTCCAGTTATTTTTTCTTGTGTATAAGTGTAGCCCATGTAGCACATAAGTAGTTTTCCCTTTTGTGATGTGATAAATTGCCATTTTTTTTTGTTTATCTGTGAATATATGTATATATATATATATTTATTAATTATAAGGTATTTAATAGTAAACATGTTTGAATAATTCTTTTATTTGAAAATAAACCTACATTTGTCTTTGTTTCATTTTCTTGTTGGATATTATTTTGATGGTCTTGGTTGATTCACTGGTTTCTTTTTTCTGTTGATTTAAAAGCAAGTGTTTTAGGGCCATATGTAGGTGGGCTAATACCGGTCGGTAACGGCCGAAAATCGGTAAATTTCCCGTTACCGACCGGTATTTAGCCCTTTGCGATGTAGGAGGCCGGATTTAAGGAGTCGGCAATTTACTGATTCGTTATTTTAAGGAATCAGTAAATTACCGATTCCTTAAATCCTATGTAGGGAGCACTCAAGTGAGTGCATTTTTGGTTTAAGGATTCGTTATTTACCACCAACTACAAGTTGGTGGTAAATACCGAATACCTTTTAAAAAGCAATTTTGTGCTTTTTTAAAAGTGCCATGTGGCAGACATACATGCCCTTAGGGCATGTATGTGTGCCACATGTGCACACATGCACGATTCAAGGGTGCAACAGGGTGTCAATTTGACACCCTGCCACCCTTGAATATGCTCCCCCTATTACCAATCCGGTATTTACCGAATCGGTAATAGTGAATTGCTTCCCATTCATTCCTATGGGCCTCCAGGCCCATAGGAATGAATGGGAAGGTATTCCTTATTACCGATTCGGTAAATACCGAATAGGTAATAACGAATATTACCGAATCGGTAAAATTTACCGAATGTTTACCTACATTCTATTTACCGATTCTTAAATACCGAATCGGTAAAATTCGGTATTTAGGAATCGGTAAA
The DNA here is from genome assembly GCA_963921515.1 of Calotriton arnoldi. NCBI lineage: Eukaryota > Metazoa > Chordata > Amphibia > Caudata > Salamandridae > Calotriton > Calotriton arnoldi. The sequence goes on along the minus strand of CAWUFW010009778.1, from coordinate 464,192 downwards.
TAGAAATTACCTACATATGGCCCTAAGTGTTATATTTAATTTTATTATTTTTATTTTATTTTTTATTTTTACTTAGTTGAGAGAAAAATATACTTATTATTTTTAGTTGATGAAGTTTATTTGGTTGATGTTGTTGTATGTTGAAGTTTGTAGAATATGTGAAGAGAAAAGTATTTGCTAGTTATATTTTGCTTTTTTATTTAATTTATTGTTTCTCATTATTTTGCTCTATTTGTTGGTTAATTAGTATACTTACTTAGGGGCTGATTACAATGGCGGACGGAAAAGCACTCCGTCCGCCGTGGTTGCAGAAAAAAAACATCTGCATGTACCGCAGCAAATCCGGCGGTCAGATTAGGATGCACTGCTCGAAAAATCAGACTGCGGCGGACGGATTCCACAAAACTCCGCCGGGAACGTCCGGAAAAGCAGAAAATCCGTCCGCGGCGGCCGGAAATGCTGCGGAAAGACCTAAAAACGCCAATCGTCCAGCGGAATGACCGCAAGTGAAATTATGATACGATGGCGGAGCCAGCAGAACGATCAGTTGTTCTTAACAGCCGCGGTCCCGCGAAATGATGAATGGTAGAGCTGGTGGAAGGACCATTGCATTCAGACTGCTGCGGTTGCGCGGAAAGAGGAATGGCGGTCGAAAGCAACCAAACAACAAGGCTACCAAGTGTGGCTGTTTTCTGGCGCAGCCACCAAAAACATCTGACACACCCCAATGACACATCCCCATGGCAAGAAAAAAATACAATTCCCAGGTCAACCCAGATAACACACCTGACATGAATAATCCATTTTGACCCACCCACATAGCTGAGTATAAAACCAACCCCTTCCCTGCCCAGCATCCTTTGCACAACTCCAGCAGTGAAGGGCCAAACACCACAGCACAAAGGAGAGGCAAATCAGCACACATCACACCATCACAACCACCCACACACCACACACATCTCCACCACCACCTTCACACCTGCACTTTTCAACCATTTGCACATCACACACCATGGCACAGAAAAAAATGCCAAAATTCACTGACAATGAGTTGTCAGTCATGGTAGATGAGATAATCAGAGTAGAACCACATTTGTTTGGAAGCATGGTCCAACAGACACCAGTAGCCAAAAAAAATCAAATGTGGGAAAGGATAGTCAACAAAGTCAATGCAGTAGGGACCACCCTGCGCAGCCTGCGTGACATCAAGAGGAGGTGGCATGACCTCAAGAGCAGGGTGAAAGAGTGTGCCAACAAGAACCATGAGCTGGCTCAGAGGACTGGCGGTGGCCCTCCCATTCCACCACTAACATTCACCGAATGGGAGGAGAAGGTGCTTGCCATACTGCATCCAGAGAGTCTCACAGGAATACTCGGGGAGTGGAGGCTGGTAAGTACCAACAAATGTCTCCCATTACACTGCTATGTACTGTCTTGCACAACTAGAAAGCTACACTTCCTAGACCTAAATGCACTTATGTACAACACACTCTTCCCAACACATGTCTCACATATCTAACATTGCCTTCCTCTGAATCACCTCAAAGGTAGCTACCAATATTTCAATGGGGGCATGTGTACAGGCAGGCAGCACTACAACTCCCACCAGGCACTCTTGTCCCACAGCTGGGCAAGATGTAGCCCTCCCCCACCCAGAACATGTGGCAGCCATTTCATTGTTCTCACCAAACTTACAGGTAGGTAGCCATCTTAACAGGGAGGGGGGTTTGTGGGTAGGAAGCCAGCACTACAACTCCCACCAGCCCCCTTGTCCCACAGCTGAGCAAGATGCAGCACCCCCCACACCCAGAACCATGTGGCAGCCATTTCATTGCTCTACTCAAACTAACAGGTAGGAAGCCATCTTAACAGGGAGGGGGGTCTTTGGGTAGGAGGCCAGCACTACAACTCCCACCAGGCCCCCTTGTCCCACAGCTGAGCAAGATGAAGCACCCCACACACCCAGAACCATGTGGCAACCATTTCATTGCTCTACTCAAACTCACAGGTAGGTAGCCTTCTCATGCTCTTTTGTCTCACCCCTGAGCAGGATGGAACACTCATCCCACCCAAGAGCCATGTGTAACCTATTCTCTTCCTCTGCTCCACTTCACAGGGAGGTAGCCATCTTAACAGGGAGGGGGGTTTGTGGGTAGGAAGCCAGCACTACAACTCCCACCAGGCCCCCTTGTCCCACAGCTGAGCAAGATGGAGCACCCCCCACACCCAGAACCATGTGACAGTCATTTCATTGCTCTACTCAAGCTTACAGGTAGCTAGCCTTCTCATGCTCTCTTGTCTCACCCCTGAGCAGGATGGAACACTCACCCCACCCAAGAGCCATGTGTAATCTATTCTTTTCCTCTGCTCCACTTCACAGGGAGGTAGCCATCTTAACAGGGAGGGGGGTTTGCGGGTAGGAAGCCAGCACTACAACTCCAACCAGGCCCCCTTGTCCCACAGCTGAGCAAGAAGGAGCACCCCCCACCCAGAACCATGTGGCAGCCATTTCCCTCCACTGTGTCACCTAGTAACAGGTAGGTAGTCAGTGCATGCACCCTGCCATCCTTCTCAAAATGCATGGAGCCATATGGATTCAAGATTGTTTATTGTTTCAGTTGGTTAAAACCACTACAATACAATTTCTATAATAAAACTACAGTAAAAGTTTTTTTTCTATAAAACCTAAAAAATCGTAAAAGAATCTTTTGCTTGACAATTATTAACACTCAGTTTTGTATGGAGATGTCGTAATTCAATTAGTTAGTCTCTTAATAAAATACAGATATTTTCCAGGTGCATTATTAATAAGTCTTTACAAGAGTGAATATTTCTCCAAATGTTCTTGCCTTATTCACCATTGTATCCCAGAAGCGAGTGCAATCTCAGGGTCGGTCAGTCTTGTTTGGTATTAACGAGCGATGCTCCACAATCATTTCCCTTTTTTTATTTTTTTATTATTTTAATGCTTGCGTATGTACGGAAAGGAACTTTATTAGTTTACAATTCAGTGTAACGTCTGTTGGGTCCAAAGCCGCTATAATTGCAGATCTGCAAGTCCTTATACCTCTGGTATTCATGGCTTGTTTTAATAAAGAGATTCGTGCTTGTGATAATACGGGCCATATGCAGACTAGGTGGACAAAATCCTCTTTACTACTTCCACATAGTCTACAATCTTTCGGCCCTTTGTGAACCCATGTTGGCTGATCGGCAGTAGACGGCAGATTGCCTAAACGCAAAGCCATTAGTTGCAACTTTTTGTAGACCGAGAACTAGATGTTTAGGTATGGCGCTGGAGTAAGTGTTTTATAATTAGTAATTACCATCCAGGCGTGTTTTCTCTTACTGAGGATGTTTTTGTAGACCAACAACGAATGAGAGCCATATGACAACACCAGCCCTCACATGTCAGCAAACTTGGCATAGATCCAAAAGTCACATCCAGTGTGCAGACAGCTAAGCGCATGTAACTGTCACAGAAATTACACTTTGACTCACCAAGTCACATGTGAAATAAATTCAGGGCCCAATCATGCACAGCACAGAATGCAATGTGTAAGTGCCATGGTGTCAGAGCAAGAAGGCCCCCATGAACACAAAACATGCACGGTCACAAACAATCAAAAGTACATGATATGAAAGAACATTTGTAACATTCCAATGGCTAGTTCTTGCTTAGTGGAAACAGATTATATGAAGAGTAAACAAAAATGACGCATTATCAAAAGTTGATGTGCCGAAAGTTGGTAGATGATGCCATGTCCATGTCCTTGTAATCACACAATCTGTACGTGGCACATGATTTCAAGTTACATGTCACACTATGGACAAGTAATGTACGTACCTCAACATCATGTAATGTCATGATGCTCATTATCTTTCAGCCATATCAAGTGATTGCAATGTAAAATGTTTGGTGTATCAAATGTAACATCCAAAAGTCAAATACCAAGCTTGTGGAGTGCACTTAACTGACAACTTAACCTCTGTTCAACAGGAGATCCACAAGCAACTGCAGCTGAAAACACCACCAACCAACAGAGCCTGTCTCCCCCCTGGAATGTGAACTCTCTGATGCAGATTCCCTACGTTTCTCGGATGAGGAGCAACAACCTGGCCCCTCAGGACTGCCAGGGTGCACTACGTCTCAGGGCCTCATTGTCACCACCACCACAGCAACAACAACAGCGCTGACCCTTGCTACAACGACCTGTGCGGCAGCCACCTCCACCATCACCACTGCTGCCTGCAACACTCTACCTGCCTCAGTGGTTACCAACACCACCACACAATCCGAGGATGCCAGAGAGAGTGTGCGGGTGCGTCGAGTCCCAACGCCACAGGTCCGTGTCAGCAGGGCAGGTGGGAGGGCAAGTGGTGGACAATCACAGGAGGACACTGAGACAGAAGCCCTGGTCCTTGGTGTGTATGAACAGAACCAGGGACAGACGGGCCAGGTTGTCGAAGAAGTGCGTGAGCTCCGCCTGCTGTTGAGGTCCATGGACACACTTATGGGCCAACTTGTGGATCTCATGGGCCAGCTTGTGGGTGTTCTGAGGGACAGACATGTGGCTCAAATGACGGCTCAACCCCCCTGCAGTGGCCAGCCTGCTGATTCTCCCACCACCCCAGCTTCGGCCACAGAGAGGGGTGAGCTGCAAGACAATGACTCCTCAGACACCGCTGAGCCTGCAGCAGAGGTCCCCCCTGCCAAACGCAGGAGGGGATGTCCGAGAAACACCACGGGAGGATCACATGGCAAAGCACCAACCAAAGGCAAGTCGCTGAGCAAGCCATGATGGCACTTGTGTTGCCCTTGACATTGACTTTGTTAATTATCCTAACCCACATTGCTATGTTGATGGCAGGAGTTTGTTGGACTGTGTGATAACATCAATGTGATGACTACTCTATTTGTCTCATTTACCATCACTGACAACTCATAAACTCACTTTGCACTTTTTTGAAAACAATCACTTCTCTTTCACAAAAAATTCTTGGAAAATAAACACTCTTTACACACCTATGCCTTTGTGCCAGTTCCATGTTTATCACAGTATGTACAATGTCAACTCAGATTCCAATGTACCACAAGCTCTGATTGTGACGAGGCATTGATAGGGTGAAGGAACCTAGAAAGACACAAGAGATTGACATTTACTTGTCAGGTGATGCCATTACAGCTAAAACACACCAGTAGTCAACAACGTACAAAGCCCATCACACATAACAATGACCAACACCATCAACATAGACATGAGGTACGTGGAAAACAATACACTGAGCCACACACATCAGCCATTAGCAGTGAGCCAACAACAGCCAGCAGTCAGAAAGCTCATCTATGCCTTGCCACTACCATCAAAGCCAACAGACAATGTCACTGTTGTACAATGTCACTTACACTCAAGGGAAGTAGTTGTCGATGAGCTGTTGACGCAGGTCAACACCTTCCTCTTCTCCACTATCATCGTCACTGGGCATGTGTGGATTTGCAGCGGGGGGCATCTGCTGCTCATCATCGTCCAGGTGCAGGGGGATCTCTTTGCGCAAGGCCAGGTTGTGGAGCATGCAGCATGCAACTATGATCTGACACACCTTTTGGGGAGAGTAGAGTAGTGCACCATCGCTCTTGTCCAGACACCGAAATCAAGACTTCTGAAGCCCAAACGCACGCTTCACTACACAACGTGTCCTCCCATGTGCATCATTGTAGTGGCCTTCCCCCGGGGTCCTGGGATTCCTCAGTGGGCTCAGCAACCAAGGCCGGTTGGGATACACAGAGTCAGCTAGGTGTGAGATACACAGACCAATATTGTAATATAAACAGTAGCCGAGAACAGCATGCCACACATACAGCACACAACTTGACTCTGCATACTCACCAACAAGCCACGCACGCTCTGGATGCAGATTTGCCATCAATTGTGGGATGATGCTGTTACGCAGTATGTATGAGTCATGAGCTGAACCAGGAAATCTGGCACAGACATGGGAGATAATCATATCCGCTTGGATTACCACTTGCACATTAATGGAATGGAAATGCTTCCTGTTCCGGTAGATGTGCTCACGTGCCTGTGGTGGTACTAGGCCAACGTGTTTGCAGTCAATGGCTCCAACCACATTAGGTATTTGTCCAAGATCATAAAAATCAGCCTTCACATCAGCCAATTCATGTCTCCTTGGAAAGTGGATGTAGCGGTCCTTGTAGGTCAACATTGCGGACAGGACATCACGTAGCACCATGCTGTACATAGCTTGCGACATCCCATCGGCGATGGCCACCGTGTACTGAAACGAACCAGTGGCAAAGAAATGCAGGGCCACCATCACCTTAACTGTTGGTGTCAAAGCAGTCGGATAGGTTCTGCGAGGCCTCAGATGGGGCTCCAACTGAGCACATAGCTCTTGAAGGGTAGGGCGATTCAGCCAGAATTTCCTTATGATGTCCTCATCCTCCATGTTCGCCAGCACTGGGAAAGGCCAATGGACATTTGGTCGTCTCCTACATAACATGAAAGAGGACACATGTAAATTAAATTCACCAATGAGATGTGTCAAACATCTTACATATTGACTAACACAGCGCCAACATTGACAGGACTGTAACAACAGCTTAATGCACAAGTCACATGCAGAGACACCTTGATCTCATGTAGTCGTACATGTGGTCAGTACATACTGACTACTTAAAAATCAGATTCAGACTATGTGAATGGTAAATGGTACACTCCTACTTCTTGTGTCACCAGCCCTGGGTGTAGCTGACACAGCACATGTGGCAAACAGCAACACTGCTGACTGCTACGTAGCTGCTGTACCTGACACACCTTCTTGCTTAAATCGCACAGAGCACATCTTTTTTACACAATGAGCACAGTGTGTGTAAGCTGATCAACTATCAAAATGAATACAGCAATGTACACAGTGAAATAGGCACATCAGTCCATCATTACTGTGGGTTGATTAGCCATCTTACACATTGACATGTTCACAAATATGAGACTCCATTACACACCAAATCTGTGTACATGCACACAAATATAATATGTGACATGTGAGGAAGTACATGCCAATGCATATAATCATGTGCACTGACATGGCATGTGTGGGCATCAGTGAGTTAAATGTCACACTTGCATTTAACTTTACAACCAGGTGCTAGTATACATTGTAAAGGTATAGTGTTCAATGATGAAAATTGGCTAGTGCCAATGTAATAGCACAATGTGTCCATAGGCACGGTAGGCGTGCACCACCACCGCGGGCCCGGTCATTGGATACAATTGAAAGATGCCTGATTGCGGAACACACCGCCTGGCCCCCGCGGTGGGACACCGCATATGCCAATGCCATTGCAGCCAATGGGATCCACCATCGCGGTAGTGCAATGCATTTTTGAAACTCGCTTTAGGCGTGCACCGCCAATGCGGGCCCGGTCATTGGATACAATGGAAAGATGCAAACCAAGCAGACCAATTGCAACAGCAGAGTACCACTGAAACAACCCTAGGGGCCTATAAATGTCTGTAAGAGAGCCACACATGTCACTTGCATTCAGACACTGCTGCCTGCTATTCATCACCACCAACTGCTGCTGTACCTGTACTCTGGACCCAGTGATGGCGCGAACAGAGAACATCAGGGCCCGTCCCTTCACCACAGAGGAGCTGGAGGTCCTGGTGGACGAGGTCCTTGCACAGTATGGGAGGCTATATGGTGCTCCAGATGTACTGGTAAGTGCCTGAGTAAAAGTTTGAGAGTGCTCAGAATGCTCACATGATGTTACTGTACAGTAGTATGTGCCTGTGAGTTCAAGCCAATGTGCATGTATCAATATTTTGCCAACAGCATGCTCCATACATGACCTAGTACTAATTGCACTTGAATATGTGGGGAGGATGGCAACATGGACACTTGTCTAGCTCTTCTTAAGCCAAAATGAACATACATTGTTATGAGACTGTGTAATGTAAATGTGTGAGACACTGCCTAGCATGCTGACTTCACATCAATGGGGTGTGTAGCCTTATTTCCACAGATCCCTGACTGCATTTAAGGATGTGAATGACATACTGTGGTCTGGCAGTTACCCAGTTACCCTGCTGGTTTGAGAGACTCGAAGTCTGAACACACATTCCCTGTGCTATGTGATGTCCTAGTCCATTAAGTGTTCATATGCTACTTTGAGACATTACAAATGTAGCTTGGCCAGAGGGTACTGAATAATGTTTTTACCTTTTTAAAAATGACCCTATGGAGATGTGTCCATTATGCACAGGAGTACAATGCCTGAGTCTATCACTCTTGGGGGTAATTCACCTATGACACATCAGTTAAATGTGATTTGGAAATGTCATCCTACTATTGATTCCATGATGTGTAGAGTCTTGCATGTTTATGCACTGTATCTCCATTCATATTGTACATGCATGTGATTTCTGTGATGGGCCACGTTTATCCTCAGTGTGAGGCCCTCTGGCCTGCACAGAAACTGCCCAATGTTACAAGGACCCATCACCAAAAGGACTGAGTGAAACATATGTGTTGTCCACAACCCTATTTCTCAATGAGTCATCATAGGCCTGAGGATTGCACAAGACAGGACTGCACCTTGTGAGAAGAGTGTGAGATTGTAAGATCAGGGCCCTAAATGTGAGCACCATGACACATGTAGCTAGGCAATGGTCAGGGACATTATGGGGCGTGTAGTGTAGGACACAGTTAGTCTGACCTCTACACATCATTTCCAGTGTATTGTATGTCACGCTCACTCACATAGTGCATCACAGCTGAGGGCAATTTTTACATTGGTTTCTGTGCTGGCACTCTGCATGTGTATGGGATGGGCATGTAGTGTGTCCATCATCATATATGTAACCATTGCAATGATATGGTTTGCTCCAAGTGTACTATGTGACATGCTGTATGGGCTCTGCTCTCCATTGATGTGTTAGTGTGCTATGTATTTTCATGCTCCTGTACTGTCACACAGTGGTACACAACACAGTTTCACAGAAACCTCCTCTTCTTGTCTCCCATGCCTGCAGCTTAAGGTCCATCAGTGTAAGGCCATATGGAGGGCCATTGCACGCAAGGTACGGTCTCTGGGTGTCTCCAACTGACGTCATACGCACTGCCACAAGAGGTGGGATGACATCTGCCGCCTGAGCAAAAACGTCACTGAGATGACGCCTGGGGGTGATCCCTCGAAGTGGCAGGTTGGCACGTCAGAGCATGACACCACTAATGGCCTGCATCTTGGCAGTGACACAGCCAGAGCTGGATGGACGTTTGAGGGCTCATCAGCAGCAAGTTGGGGGTGAGTATTGTGCAAAGTGTGACTTTGCGTATGAGTGACTGCATGAATCCCAGCCCTGAGCCTGTGCGGACCTCTGTGATGTCTCTAGTGTGATGCAATGGCTTCTAAGTGGCCTCAGTGTTGAGTGCAGCTGTTCTGCATTTGTACGACATTTTGTTTCTCATGTGTTTAAACCCATTACCCTTGTCACATAACATCAGCTTGGCATTTTTTCATCTCACATTGTATAAATGTTGTCTGAACTGAGACCTTCCTACACAGGATAATCCATTGTGTGAAGTGGGTAGCCCAGTACACTTGTCAGACTTGTGTGCGCTGTGTGGCTAGCTCAATAGTGTGCTCATGTGATGATGTGTCAGTGGCTACAGGCATGCACAGATGTGGACTCAGGGAGCAGTGAGTTGGTAAGGGTCACACCTGTCCCATGGGTCCCTTTTTTCACAATCATATAGAGGACAGCACCATTGTGAAGTATACTAGCCCAATATCAGCAGCATGGCATAACATGGTGTACTTACCTGCCATAGTGACAGCAAGTGCACACAGGTGCTGATGGGGTAGATGGTGATGATTGCAGTGATGCATTGGCTAAATTACCTTTTCCATTTGTGCACATGGCAACATGACTGTTACGGTTAGACTCTGTGACTTAACTGCAATGTAGCTGAACCTGGCTATTGCGAGATTGTTTTGGCACTATGGCTTAACATTGTTGGATGTGATCAGTGGGTATGTCAAATTGTGATGTGTAACTGAGGTGTTGTACAGTAATTTGAAGGATGATAATGAAAAAAGGTCACTCAGATTGTCAGTCCTCAGTATGTGTGCATTGTGGAGGGGTGTCCTTGTGCATCAGTGCATGATGAAGTTGTGGCTAATGATTGTAATCAGTGTGTGAATTTTTGGCACATTGGTGTGTCTTCAATGTCATCAGTCAGCACAACGTAGGGCTGTCATATGCCAGACCCTGGGTATTCTCACACATTAGCTGTCCTAATGGGGTCCACCTACTTCTTCATCAACAGAAGACACAATCCTGCCTAGGATCAATGAGGGCCTGTCAGGGACCTGTGGATATGTTGGTATGTGACATGTCACAACCTTTGGAGGCCTTGCATTAATTTCCCCTTCTCATGCTATTGTGCATTGTGTTTGTGACTGCATTGTTAAATGGTGCGCATTGTCACTTCGTTAGCAAATAAGATGTGGCCTTGTGACAAATGCTGCAGTGTGAGTGTCAGAGACATCAACTGGCAGTGAACAGCAGTGAGCATCATGTTAGTGTGCATTCCTAGATGTGTGCTGTGCACAACAAATAACTTGTAACATCTACACAGCAGCCACCAATGTACTACTGTAGTTGTTTCTTCAAGGCCCTACATGGTGGATGTCAGGAGCTGGTTGCCCTTGCAAAAGGACATATTGTACTTTGTATCTGTGGTGTTCCATGAAAAATCTACATATGTGACTGAGCAGACATGTTTTGATGTATAGCTATCTTACCTACAGGCACATAGGTGTGCATACAGAAGGTTTTATGTGTGTTTACAGGGAGGCACAGGCCCAGGTATTTGGCTGTGTCAACGCAACATGGAGCACGACTAACAACTATGGATGTTTCCATGCATCATCTGCTAATTGCATAAATGTGGCATATGCAGAAAGTACATGGACTAGTTAAACATGGTAGATTCATTTTCCTGTTTGTAGTTTTCATTGCATATGATGTTTGTGAGTATGGCCCTATACTGAACCTATGTCTCTGTCTCTTGCAGCATCTATAGAGGGCACAGAAGGACGGGGGCCCGACAGCGTTGGGGAAGCTACTGGCACGACTGGGACACAGGAGTTCAGTGACACTGAGGGGACCAGCGCCTCGGACGGGGACAGGTGTGCCCTGGAGGATTCACGTCCAGAAACACCAACCTCCACATCCTCCCAGTCCAGTGGTGACTCCTCGATGTTGGGGGGCACCGGAAGTTCCAGATTGGCCTCTTCTTCCGCCACACCTCGTCCAGTGCCCACCCTCCCAGATGCTCCCCCAAGTGCTGTCCGTGCCCGCAGCCCTAAGAAGGGTAGAGTCTCCTTCCCCCCAGGCACCGCTGCCCCAGCCCCTGTCTCCCCTGCTGCCCTCAGTGTGGAGGCCGTAGAAATTTTGTGCCAGCTGTGTGTGGGTCAGACTGCTCTCCTGAATGCCCTCCAGGATCCTGGCAACAAGTTGTCCCAGGTTGTTGCGTTCATGGAGGGCATTCATTCGGACGTGGGTGGCCTACACAGAACTGTCCAGTCTTTGTCCTCCACAGTGACGGCAGCCATTCAGCAGTCCCAAGCTCCCTGTCCAGCTCCTGTCCCTTCAGCGACCACCCTGCCAGTGGCCCCACCTGACGAGAGTACACACACGCCTGAGCCCTCAGGCACACAGTCATCCACACGCAGCACACAGCAGCAGCAGTCTAAGCGTACCAGACACCATACACCATTGCCACAACACAAAATAAGCACACATGACCGCAAAACAACAAGCCCATCACAGGAAACTCAGGGACATAGGGCAAAGAAGCATGCATCCACATTACCTGCGTCAAAATCATCACCATCCAAGGGCACTACCATCCCCTTACCTGATCCCAAAGACACACAAACACTTGCCCTGTCTGCTGTGAACCTGGTTCCTGTCACAACTAAGTCAAAAGACATTCAGAAGGCAGATTCACCCAAAACTTCAACTCCCACCCACACCCCTGTGAAGCAGGGACAAGAGAGCAAAGTGGGGGCTTTAGCTCAGAAACCGGGGATGCAGGGGAAAAAGCAAGGCCACACCCAGCGTACCACCAGGTCCAGCAAATCCCCACGTGGAGAGGCACCTGCACCTGCTACACCTTTGGGGAAGAGTGAGGCTGTTGTGCCCACCTCACTTCCCACTCCGGCCAAGACACTTGTGGGATATCGGATCCCCAAACAGTTGAGACCCAGCCCTCAACATTCCCCCTCAGCCACTGAGCCTCCACACAGCATGTCACCACCTCCACGTGCCACCACTCCACCCGGTCCAAGCAGCCTTCAGGCTCCCACATCCACGGATCCCTCTACCTCAGCTAGTTCTCTCCCTCCCAGGTCCAGTCCTCCAACTGGCCCCGACAATCAGCCCCCTCCCAGTTCAACTTCAAGCCAAAGTTGAAGCCAAGTCCCCCTCCCCACACCATTTCTCCCATAGCGGTGCCTGGACTGCCCATTCAAAGCCCCTGACCTGTGGTGATTCCCATGGCAGTGGCCTGTGTTACCCATTTCAGTTGCGGGTTCTCATGCACACATGTGCAGACTAGAAATTTGGACTGGCCAATGACCTTGATGTTTAGCTCTTTTGATGCCCATTTCATGTGCAAGTTCTCATGCACACATGTGCGGACTAGAAATTTGGACTGGCCAATGGCCTTGATGTTTAGCACTTTTGATGCCCATTTCATGTGCAAGTTCTCATGCACACATGTGCGGACTAGAAATTTGGACTGGGCAATGGCCTTGATGTTTTTCACTTTTGATGCCTATCCTGAGATAATGCAATAAAGACTGTTACTCATGTTGTGTGCTTTGTCGCAGCCATTGCTAATGAAAAAGTGCAATGTATGTGTATATGTACATGTGACACATGCTCTGTATGCCACATTCACATTGGCAATTACTTGATTTTCTTTTTCAGAGGTTGTCAGAGGTTACAGGCACTTTTGTGCTTGTTGACTCAGAGGCTTGAGGGTGCAATGATGGTTGTCTGTGATGATGTCCTCTTATCCTAATCATTCTATTGTCAGGTCTCCAATTTTGTACACATGTCATATTCGGATGCTGTACCACAACAGAAGTGAATTCTAGCCACAGGATAACTTGCGTGGTGGCCAGTGTTCATCATATCTGTGGGATCTCTCTTGATGTGTGAACAGCAGTGTAGATGTGTAGTCATCTTGTGTAGGCCTGGCTTCATAGTCACATGGGTACATTAGAATGTGTGCACTTGAGTAGTCATACAGTGTGATTGGCCTGTCTTTGTCAGAAGTGTTGATGTATATGTGCCCCTGAACATGACACCTACACACATGTATGATCCAGGTAATGAGTGCCTGTTTCTTTACATTCTCAGCCATGTGCTTTAGATTGTGGGCACATGTAGGAGTTGTTTGTTGGGCACTGTGCAGTGTGTCAGTGTGACCTTGCAATCCTGGGGTACACCTACTTGTTGTCATTGTCATTTGTGAGTATGCAGAGTGTGTCACTGCAATGTCTGTGTTGTGTTTGGTTGATCTGCCATGCCTCTTGTTTACGTTTGTGCTCACTGTGCTGACCTGCTCATGCAAACTGACATTATATGTGAATTTTCTCATACATTGCTGTCACTTGACACATTTTAGGCACAAGTATGTGGTATGAAGAGTCATACCATCCCCTATAGGGGCATTTGATGCCTACACATTGTGAGTTACTCCTCTATGTGTTTATGCACTGTACACTCCTTACCTGTCCAATAGTGATGTACACACCACTTCAGTCTAATGTCTTCCACCCCATTCCTTGCCAGTGTGTGACCCTCCCCACCACTTCATAGTGTGACACTGTACTGTGGGAGGATGATCTGCGTCCAGGACCAATGTGCCATTCAGGACTGTTTCACCATTTGTTATGTGGTGTTTTCTTCTACTTGATTGCAGTCATGGTTGCTCATGTACAGTGCATATGTTTTACCAGCACAGTCCTCTAGTCATGCTGGATGCATCTGTGTTTTCCTGAGTTGTGCAGCAGTAGGTGATAGCTAAAGTGTATGTCTGTTTGCTGAGGTACTGCTACCCTTCCTGAGTGTGATGTGATCTGTGCCCTGTGATGATTTATGGTGTGGAAGTTCATGGTGGAGCACTCAGACATGTGTGATATTGGTTTTATTGGTGTTCACACACTGCTTACTGTGCATGCACTGCTGTCAGTGTATGTTGCCTTGTCCTTGCCAGGTGTGAGTCCCCCTGATGTCCAGCCGAGTTTGCTATGTGATGATTTTGTATGTGCATATGTTGTGTTTTTATTGTGGATGGATGCAGTCTTTGGCCTGTGTTGGCTCTTTCTACTGACAGGTCCATATGTGTGTAATGTTATATTTGCATGACATTCTGTGTGAGGAGTTTGTGCATTGTAATACATTCCGATGTGTGTTGGATGTGCAGTGTGCTTTTCTTGTGTGAATGTCACATGCAGCAATCCGAAGTCTTGTTAATGAGCTTGTTTTGAGTGCACAATAGTGCTATGTCCTCCTATTTTGACCCGTCACTTGTCAGAAGTGTGAATGTGCATGCTTGTGCTACACATGAACAGCATGCTCACTTGGTAACTGGAGTAGTGTGTATGTCTGTGTTAGCAGATTTGTTGTACTGATCACAGTTACTGTTCATGATTGGCATTTGATGATGCATTTTCAGATTGGGTTGGGGGAGGGTGTCTGTGCAGTTGACCAGAGTGTAAATGTTGTGTATTCCAGTGCTGTCTAGGGTCACATTGCCTATCCACTGTTTGCCTGCACATGGCTGAGCTTGTTGGACTTCTTTGGATGTTGTTTATGAGACATGTGTTTGGCAATTGGGTTTGGATCAGCATTGGTTCAGACATTCCTGAGTGGGATTCTGACATTTGTAGATACACACCAGGGTGTGGGATTGGTTATCAGGAAACTCACAGGACCTTATTCGCACCTTTATCTGTGTTTCCCACAGGTGTTGAGTAGTGAAGGTGTGAGATGGATAGATGAGGGGGATGTGTGAAGGTCATACTTGGGTTTGACAGTCAGGGAGTGTGACAATGAGCCATGAGTGTTGTGCTGGTGGCATGCACATGTCAAGGGACTTGACACAGATGTGGGGCTGTTCAGTGTATGGCTTATGACAGTTCCTATCATTCCTGGGCCAATAAGTAGCTTGCATTGCTGAATGACAGGGATATTGCACAGATGTTAATTTAGTTCAATTTCAAACACTGTGCCACCCATGTCAGATTTTTGGGCCTAGGTGTAATGTGATATGTTGCTCCTGTTGCATGTCATGTACAAATGCTATGTGGGTTTCTCCATGTTTCCTGCACTGGGCACTCCACTTTAGGCTAGTCTATTTATTGTCATACATTGCTGCTGACTTATGATATGTCTATGAGGCTACATTTCAGTGTGTGAGCTGTCTGAGGGCCTTGTCATGCAGTGTGTACAGTTACATGGTTGTTAATCTGCACAGTGACTATTCATTTCTTGAATTACTCACTTTGATTGACATGAGTGGAAGGCAGGTGTGAGCATGAGGGTTGTCCTGAGTGTCAGGTCAGTTTCCTGCTGTCAAGATGGACTCTTCCTGACACTCTGGCATTCTTTAACTACTTAGTAGTTGGTGCTCCCTTTGTTGAGGTGGAGTGATAGTGTGTGGGTGTTCTGTGAGTTGGGAGTGCAGTCAGTGTTGTTGATGTACTGGACATACTCACATGGTATCATTAATTTCAGCAGTGCACTTGTGAGTGAAATACACAGTGGTGCGTACTTTGATTTTTCTGTTTGAGTCAGAAATGTTGTTCTGTGTTGCATGGTATGGGCTGTCATTGTGTGATATGGTCTGCCATTGTATGTGATGGGCCTATCAATGTCTGCTTGGGGGCTGTGCTAATGTGTGATTGTGAGGCAGTGGTGTGTGATGTGCTGTGTCATCTACCTGGGCTCACTAACTCATTCCAAAACTTTGTTGCCCTAATTTGAAGTACACATACACACCCTACTTGGTCTGCCCTCCTCTGTTCCACATTGTATGTGGACTGACCCTTATTTGTGTGCAATGATGACTATAGTCATTTTTGAGGGACTCTTGCCTCACCCCACACTCATGTTCCTATTCAGTTGCTGGTGATGTTAATGAGATGTCACTGTAGACAGGGTCCCTGCACATGACTTCTTGCTGCAGATGTGTTGTGCTGAGTGGTGCTTCTTTTATGTTACATGTGGTGTGGATGTTGTGATGTTGGTCTTGCTTGTCTGGGACAATGTCCTGGACTCCTACTACATTGTGGGCATGTTTTCCCGCGGATTCACCGCTGCGGTGACATGACCGACACGACTGGCCTAGTTGCAGTGATTTCTATGGTGATGGGTGACCCTGATACAGAGGTGTCAAATTGTGACATGCAGGACATGTGTACTTACACTGGGGGGTATGTTCCTGTCTCCACCAGGGTATCTGATGTAGACAGGACACATATTTCAGCACAACAGTTGTGTTTGTATGCGGGGATGCGTTGTTGACTTACCTGCGGTGTTGACCGCGACGGCGTCTTATCTGCTGGTAATGGATGAGGTACCGCAGCGGAAGGGCTTGTAGAGCTGGATCCATGGTGGCCAGGAACGTGTGGAGGTGCCTCAGATTCGAGTTTGTATCTCCGAAGTTGTGCTTCCGCCGTCTCCGGGTGGCTGGTTTCTCCGCTGCGTTCTGATGGGCTGTTTGAGGCATCGTGATTTGTTCGGCGGTCGTTACGTCATTCTGCACGGCGGTCTTTCTCTATTGGCTCCCTCCGCCACCGCTGCGGAATGAAAATTCTGGCGGATCCGGAAACACCGCGACGGACGGGAAATGCGCTATCTTTGCCAAAGATGGCAGGGCCTCGGCACCATGGTTCACCGAGTCCTTAAGGAAAAGTAAAAGTGCGTGTAAAAACTTAGAACGTCTATGGAGGAGAAACTTCGATTCCAGTAGCAAACTTACTTATAAAGCCGCACTGAAGGTCTATTATGCTTCAGTCTGAGAGGAGAAGAAAAATTTTTGGACGGAAAAATTGAACAAGCTGAAAACTGTTCTAAGGAACTTTTTAAATTGTTAAGGATTTCTCCTCACCTAATGCGGTAAAAAGCCTTCCGGCACCTACTTATGAATGGACAAATGAAATTGCACAATACTTCTATAAGAAAATTAATATTATTCAGGACTCTTTTATTGGCGCCCCCCTGGAAAGGGAGAGCGACACGGATATATCTCTCCCTACAGGCCCTACTATGGAGAATACCCTTCTTGAGTTTCCTGTTATGCCCCTAGCCATCTCATTCAAAATTATGCAGACCTTGAAATCGGGTTCTACCTCTGACCCCTGCCCAGCAAAAATCTTGGCATCGGTTGCAGAGGTAATAAACCCTGACGTCAATCGGATACTGAATCTATCTTTGTCCGAGGGATGGATACCAGAGAATTGGAAGCACGGAAAAATTCTTCCGCTTCTAAAAACCTTTGGTGGACCCTCTAGTAGTCAGCAACTACAGACCAATATCGCTTCTACCATACTTCTCTAAAGTATTGGAGAAATACGTGAATACCATCCTCACTGACTTTATCGAGACTAACCAAGTGCTACATCCGAGCCAGTCAGGATTTTGAGCTAACTTCAGCACAGAAACGGCTCTGCTGGAAATCTCTGAGACGATTAAAACCACTCTGGATAGAGGAGGAAAGGCTGTGTTGATACTACTAGATCTCTCTGCGGCTTTTGACACCGTGCCCCACGATCGACTCCTCCGTAGACTGAGGGATAGTGGTATTGGGGGCACGGTGTTCAGATGGTTCTCTTCTTTCCTGGAAAGCCGACAGCAAACGGTCTGGTCTCCTCCTTTTTCAGCCCCCATGCCTCCGCTGAATATAGGGGTTCCTCAGGGCTCCGTTCTAAGCCCTACCCTATTTAATATATACATGGCCCCCCTTTCTCCACTGGCGGAACAGCTTGGGGCTAAAATTGTATCATACACTGATGATACCCAGCTGCTATTTACCTGTGAAAAGGATGAGGCGTTCAATGGTAATGCAGTAAATGCCTGTCTAACCAAGGTATTTGCCTGGTTCAGGCAAAACCATCTAATGTGCAACTCTAATAAGTCGGAAAACATTTTCTTTGGACATACCCCAGGCGCAGAATGGCGTCAATGGTGGCCACAAAATCTATCCCCTCCTGAAAGTCCAGTTTCCATTGCAAAACATTTAGGGGTAAAATTCGACTCCGACCTGACCATGAAGTCCCAGGTCCAAATGGTAGCAGGCACCTGTTTTGGGCTACTAAAAATGATGAGGAATTTTCTCCCTCTACTTTCTATCTCCCATAGGAAAACTGTGGTCCAGGCACTTATCACATCAAGGTTGGACTACGCAAATGTACTGTATCTGGGCTTTCCGGACTACCTACTGAACCGTCTCCAGGTGGTCCAAAATGCCATGGTGAGGGCCGTGCTTATGGTCGGACACAGATCACATATGTCCTCCTATCTCAGAACCCTGCACTGGCTCCCCGTGAAAAAAAGGGTCAGTTTTAAAGCTCTGGTTCTGAGTTTTAAGGCCCTAAATAATATTGGTGCCCCGTACCTCAGGGATAAAATCCAACCTTATAAACCTTTTAGAACTCTGCGCTCATCAACCCAGGAACTGACTATTGTGCCTAGGTTTTGCCGTTCTCGTAAAGGAGGACGCTCCTTCCAGGTAACAGCCGCAAAACTATGGAACAGCCTCCCACTTTCGCTAAGACAAGAGCATGATCTCCTAAGTTTTAGACGCAATGTCAAAACTTGGCTCTTCCAACAATAGGCTCGCCGTCCTTTGGGCATCTAGGTCTTGCTTACACTCTGTCCAGGGGTCAAGGATAGCACCGGGACACTCCCCGGAGTAGCCGTGTGCTTAATAAATACCCCCCATATCATACCATACCATACCATTGTAATATGGCGGACGCGAGGACCGCCGCAGGAGTGAGGAAATAGACTTTTTCCGCCATCGCCAGCACCGCGGATGTGCAAAAAACCGCCATCGTAATCGGCCCCTTAGTTTTATATTTTGGTTTAATGTTGATTTTGTCCTTGTTTTCAAAGTTAATCCTTGTTTTGAGTTTTTTAGGTGGAGTTTTACTGAAGTGTAGTCTATGAAATATAAAAGAAAACGTTATAGTTTTAGTTATTTTCATTATTTAGACTATTTTAACTTTGTTCTAAAAAAATATACTTACTTTTTTTAGATGATGAAGCTTCTTTTGTTGATTTTGTGGTTTGTTGATTTCTGTAGAAGCTGTTAAAAAAAGTATTTGTTAGATATTTTTTGCTTTTTTATTAAATGTATTAGTTTTAAATTCTTTACTTTATTTGTTGGTTGTCATATACATACTTTGTTATATATTTTTTGTAATGTTTATTTTATTGGTCTTGTGCATTTAAATCTTTTTGTTGAATTTTGTAGGTGGGTTTTTAGTGAAGTTTAATCTGTGACATATAAAGGAAAACATGTTATAGTTTTAGTAAAACATTTTTAAGCTAATTTTATTTATTTAGTTATAAAGTTTTGTTCTTACCTTTAATGAGAGAATTTCAGAATATTTGTTTGTGTAGTTCTTTTTCGTTCTGTTTTCTGTCTTGTAAAGGTTAGTTATTCCTCCGTGTTCGTCCATTATACAGTACATTTTGTTAATTAATTAATTGTTTTTATAGTGTTTATTTAATTAGTTACTGTTTTCTATTGGCTAGTGTTGGTGTAGTTTAAATGTATTAGTCAATATAGATTTTTTAAATTTTTTAGCAGTTACCTTTCAATTTGTTTAATATTTGTTATGTTTATTTAATGTTTGGTTTTATTTTGTTTATTATGTTTATTTAAATATATTTGTAGCTAAATGTGATTTTTTTTCCATATGATATATATTTATGTTTGTTTATTTTTGATATTCCTGATATTTTTTATGTTGTACTGTTTGTTTATTTATTTATTTTTGTATTTTTAGTGTATTTGTTTTATTTAATGTTATTAATTATGTTATTTTTTTAGTGTATGTTTAAAATGTTTGGAATATGTTTTTTAATTATATTATTGAAAATATGTTTAATTGTTATTTTCTGTATAGTTTATATATTTTTTTATCGATGTTTGTGTTGTCGATATTATTTATATCGATGTTTTTGTTGTGTTTCATTTTATTTTAATGTTTTCGATAATTTTGTGTTCTTTATTTATGTTGTTGATATTTTTGTCATCGAGCTTTTTCGAAACAATATTTTTTATCGATGTTTCTGTTATTTCTGTTTTATGTATTTGGTGACGATATTTTTGTAAACGATATTGTTGACTCAATATTTTTGTACTTCGATGTTATAGTAGTCGATGTTGTGTCAGTGATCCGGTGACGAGGCTTTTTACTCCTGATGTCCGAGGTCGACCTAATACGAATCTTGAGCAACTGGCCCATGTACCACTTCAGAACTTGATCCCTACTGATAGCGCGGGTCGAGCAGTCCAAGGCTTCTCAGGGGGGAGGTAGACACTGAGGGGTGAACACAGTCTCACAACACAAAATACGTGCAGCAGCATCAATAAATGATTGTACAGTCAAATTCTTGCTTTTAGGAAAAATGGAGAATTTAAGGACAACCACAAAGTAAAATATGATATTCACAAACAATACACTCCGCCCCCTGAGGTCATGGATCTAGTGTTTCGTAGGCGGGTCCCCAAGTCCCACTCCCCTCCAGCTAGCATTTGTGGTTATTGTCCATTCACTATAGGCAACATTCAGGCTAAGCCCCACTAATAGTCTGAGTCTCAGGCGTCCCACTGTGACTCTTGATTAAAGTCCAAAGTGTTGCAACACTGCAGCGCTATCTGACAAGCAAGTTTCCCTGGAGCCGACTGGGCCGAAAATCAGTCTTACCCACACCAGCAGGATCCGAGCGCCTCCTTCGAGGGTGCTGAAGCTACAGCAGCTACCTGTCTTTCAAACACGACCCAGGAGGGCTGTGGTCGGGTGTCCTCATGTTCTTCACACTCGGTCCTGCAGCAGCCGATGGGTTCTCATTGCTCCCCTGATAATTGGTAAGTTTCTCAGGTTCCTTCCCACGGATGGGGGGGTGTACAACGATCCTGGTGCTGGTCCTCAATTACAGCTCGACCAGACCATGATTCTTGCTTAACCCCAGCGACCCCTCCCCAGCATATGGGGTTACTGTTCCTCCTCTGCGCATGGGCTACGGCCCGATTGGCACAGCAGCAAACTTCACAGTGATGCCACCTGGCATAGGGGGTCGCCAACTTGATACCCCACACGGGGTATGTTTTGATCGACACAGCAGCAATCTTCACAGAAGCCCCACCTGGCACACGGGCTCACCTGAGATTCTCTTATCGGCCCCACTTGACAACTTTGCCCAGCATCACTCTCACTCGCACACACACACCGCATCCACAGAAAAAAAACAGGAGGCCGATCTTTCTCCTACCAAGCTGCCAAATCCTGGAACAAACTCCCCCAACACAAAAGGGCATCCTCTTGCTAGGCCATCTAGACTGCCTGTGCTCAGGGCCCTGCCTCACCACACGCCTACACTCAACTACTCTGTGCTTGGATAACATCATAGTTGACAAGCATCACTCTACAAATCCACCTTACATTACATTACATTATATGTCCTTCGTGAGATGTGTCCAGGCCCTTTCCTAGTAACCTCTCTCTGAATCAAACAGCACTCTTTGAAGTGAATGAAGAGCCTGGTTCTCCCTTCCTCCAGTGATTCCCACCCAGCCAACAGGAATGCAGCAATACACAAATCTGTCTGGGTGGATTCCTCTACCTCCTCTCCTCATGTTCCTTCAGTCAGCCTTAATCCTCCCAAAATGGAATCCAAAGACTTCCATGAACTGTGCCATTCAAAGACACACCTACACCCAGTACATATACTACACACGCACTATGCAGCACTACACGCCAAACCGATGAAGGCCTAGGGTGAGTTAAGCACACAGCAGGGGAACTTTAAATGAGTGAGCCTGTAGGCCTGACTCCAGTGACACAGGTAAAAAGACCCTGTTCACTCCTGCTGATCACTACAGGGTATGCTGCCACCACTGTGCTTGTGCTGCTAAACACCTTGCAAAGGCAGTAGCCTTTCACCACTATGAGAATAGTGCTTTGGAGGCCCCTCATGGTGCAAAAATATCGCGATTCGTGAGATAGGCCTATGTCATAGTGCACACACATAATCTCTGTTTGCCCATGACAACAAAAATCAGCATTCGGGTTCCAGACATCAATACAGTTGGGGCAGTCAACGCAGGGGTGCACTTCTCTTACCATGTGGAGGACTTTTCCATCCGAACAATAAGTATCCATTTTCTGTTGAGTATAACAGGAGTGATCCTGTGTTGGATACCCGGGGTGAGGAGTCATTCTTCCTGCTGGACACCAATAAGTTGCTGGCTGTTTTTTTAACATTTGGTACTATATTTTTAATACTTTATGTGCTTTGCATCTTGAATCCTTTTGTTGCCAATTTCTTTAATTCATAAGATATACATGAAACGTGGTAGATCAATTGAGCAGGAGGCAGAGCAAGGGTCATCTGATTGCAGGATTCAAGAGGAACAAAGTAGGAACAAAGTTGGTGATGTTCGAGAGCACAGAGAACTGATGGACCATGGAGAGAGGGGATGTATCCGAGCAGCCAACCTACTGACTTTGGAACTGGTAAAACCAGGTGTAATGTAATCTGGTGGTCATGAAAAGCGCTTTAATCCCCTTGGGCCAGATTTGCGCTATATAAAACTGCAAAAAGGAAAGGGAACCATTAAACTATAGAAAAGTGATAGACTAGTTGACCTCAGGGCTGAAGGCTTGGAATACAGGGTCAGAGGCTATGGAGAACATATAGAACAGAGAACCAGACGAGGCCCATGAGGCAGGAAGATGAAGAAAGAGAGTAGACTTAGCATGGAGAGTGAGAGAATGGATTGGGAAATCTAGCAAAAGGGACTAAGACATATTAGAGTATGAGACCAGGGAACCTTAGGACAGAAGGTTGGGCAAACAGATGAACAGACTTTTTTTTAAGTATCTTTTTATTAACTTGAAACAAACAATACACCACTGTTGTGAATAGTATGACAGAGAGTATGGCAGTACATCAATACATATTATCAGAGCATTTAAGTTCAAGCAGGAAACTCTCTCACCCTCGCCTCCTCTGGGGTCCCAGTTAATCTTCTTCTTCATGTACCAAGGAATGGAATGACCCTCCTATGAGTGCACTACATGGATTCCCCTTGTAAGTATTCCATTTGTCCCACACTCTTCCCCATTTCTTGGGGCACCCTATGCGTACATAAATTGTTTTTTCCACCACCATACACCAATCCATGTCCTTCTTCCAGTCCCAAAGGGCTGCTGGGGCGTCCGTCCCCCAATTGCGCGCTACGTTGCACTTCGCTAGCATCAGGCCTAGTGTAACCCATGTTTGGTGTGCTCTTCCCAGGTCTGTAGCCTCCCAAACATTGAGGAGGCACCATTTGGCAGAGAAAGATAGTTTCTCTCCACATACCTCTGAAATGCAGGACACCACATCCTCCCAGTGTGAATGACTTTTCGGGCGGGACCACAGAATATGATAAAACGACCCTTCCGCCCCACACCGTCTGTTACAAAATGGATCTGTCTTCCTGCCCATTTTGACCAACGTATTGCAGGAGATGTAAGCTCTGTGTAGGATTTTGAGTTGGACTAATCTAAAGCGAGCTCTGATCAGCCACCTCTTTAGGGGATGCCAATGCTTCTGGCCAGTCCTCTTCATGTAGAGCTACTATATTGCTTTCCCAGCATTCCCATAAGAGTATACTGGTGCCAGGAACATTATTGATGAGTTTCTGGTATGTAAGCAAGATTGCCTTGCGGGTTAAGTGACCTTCTAGGAGTCTACATTCTAATGGTGATGTCTCTGGTACAATTGTCCCACTGGGTATCGCTGTCTGTATGGCATGACAAATCTGTAGGTATAGGAAGGTTTCTGTGGGGGCCAGGTCATAGGTTCTCTGTAGCTCTGTGAATGGTACTATATCTGTCCCGGAGTGAAGGACTCGCACGCGTGAGATTCCAATCAATTCCCACTTATCAAACCCTTTTCTTACGTCCATAGCGCCCAGCTGCTCAGACTCCCATGAGGACGTTGCCCTGGTAATTTTGTTCTTACATCTTAAATTAGAGAGGGTCGAGTGCCATAGATGGATTGTTAAAGCAGTGGGACCCTCCAGAGGGTGGCGTCAGGGATTGGTATATAAAGCTTGGAGGTATCCTCTCGGTTGGAGAACCAATCGATCCATCCGAAAGGCCAGTTCAGACAAGGGTTGGTGTACCCATTGATTTATAGTTACCAATTGTGCCGCTCTATAGTATATTTGTATGCTGGGCAGTGCAATCCTCCTGTGATACCAACTCCGAGTAAATGTACTAAGCGTGATCCGTGGGAAACCCCCATCCCATAGGAGGTTCGGACCACACTCTCTATTGATTTAAAATATGTATCAGGAATTGGGAATGGCGTATTTTGCATTAGGTAAAGGAATCTTGGCAATGCCATCATTTTAAATAATTCCGCTCTTCCCAAAAGGGACAGGGGGAGCAATAGCCAGAGTTGTATGTCAGTCTTAAGTCGGGTCAGGGGAGGTTGCAAATTACGGGTATGAAATAGCACCGGATGAGTGGTGACAAAGATGCCCAGATATTGAAACTCATAAATCAACCATCTGGGCCTCGCACCCTGCCTGTAGTAAGGGCCTTGGACCATGAAGGACAAATACGACCGATTTGGACCAATTAATTGTGAACCCGGAGTACCTGCGGAAGGTCGCAAAAATATTCAGAATTCTGGCAACAGAGGACCGGGGAGATGCCACATAAAGAAGGATATCGTCTGCATATAATGATATTTTGTCTTCCCAGTCATCTGACCAATGAAGGCCTCAAACCAGTGGATCCCCCCAAAACCAGGTTGCAAGAGGTTCAAACATTAAGGCGAATATGAAGGGAGACAGGGGACATCCCTGCCTTGTTCCTCGTTGCAGGGGAAAACTCGTGACGTTTACCCATTTACCACAACTTGCGCTAAGGGCTCTGCATATAAGAGGCGGAGCCAGGCCAAAAAGCACGGTTCACAACCCACGCACTTCAGTACCGCAAAGAGGTATGGCCACTCAATGGTATCATAAGCCATGCGCGTGTCTAGGGATAATACTATTTGCGTCTTCTTGGATCCTGTGAGTTCGTCCTAGCACGGCATGAAGGTGTCTTAAATTCAGTGCTGTGTTGTGCCCTGGCATAAAGCTAGATTGGTCTGGATGGACTAGGCCCGAGAGGATCAGAAGAAGACGTAGGGCTAAAAGCTTAGCTAGAATTTTCGTTTCTGTGTTGAGCAATGAAATGGGTCGGTAAGAAGTGCATTGTTCTATTGGCTTCCCCTCTTTATGGATAACAACTATGGTTACAAGTCTCTGATCGGTGGAGAGTTTACCCCGGTCTCTACTTTCTTCAAACATTTTCAACAATTGTGGTACTGTAGAAGAGGATGTGAGCTTGTATAGTTCTACTGGGATACCGTTGGGTCCCATATAGCGTTTGGCCTGTGGGCATCTTTTGCAGCCCTATTGTCTGTCACAATTTGATTGGTCCACCATGGTGACTGCAATTTGTGATGAAATTGCTCGTGCAAACATAGCAGGAAAACTATGCATGGGATTTTATAAATTGCATGGTGACCCATAGGCATCCCAGTGCTGCCTGAAAAAGAGAGCCGCTCCACTGAGACCAGAGGCATCACCTAGAAGATCAATTCTTAAAAAGCCAGGTCTTAAGGGATTTTTGAAAAACTCAGCTCATTGTTCATGGATCGGATTGTCAGGGGGAGGGTGTTCCAGAGCTTGTCCGTGTTAAAGCAAAAGGACCGTCCTCCACTTCCAGCTCTTCTAATAGTAGGGACGGTGGCTAAGTGTGAGTTAGTAGTTCTAAGAAGCCTTTTGGGGGAGTAGGGGGTAACCAATTGGCATGAAATGCACAGACTGTGCGAATGAAATACTCTGTACCGTACACAAGGGTTTAAATTCCATTCTTTGGGCAACAGGTAGCCAGTGGAGATCAAGCAAACCCTGTCTGACTGATTCATACCTAGGTATCCCTGACAGCAAGCATGCAGCAGCATTTTGCATGACTTGTAGTTTTTGAATAACTGCCTTGGGAGCACCTTGGTAGAGCGAGTTGCCGTGGTCCAGGCACAAAATAATCTGAGTCTGGCCTACCAGGCTCCTCAAGATCTGAGGGAGTAAGGCAGAATCATTTGCAGCATAAACAGGATTCCAAAACAGGTGCCAGACAGTTGAGTAGCCTCGGTTTCCATGGTCAGAGTTTTTTCAGCCACACCCCCAGATGTTTTATAGCTGGTTTAGGGGCAGGAGGAGGGCCAAGACAGACCGGCTAGTCAAGGGCCCTTTGGGGATGGGAATTACTCCTGAGGATCATGAGTTCTGTCTTAGCTCCATTCATCTTGAGGCAGGATTTGTTCATCCAGCTGGCTATCTGCTCCATAAAGGGGCCAAAGGTGGACACTGAGGGATCCACGTCTGGGGCAAGAGGAAGAACCAGCTGGGTATTATCTGCGTAAGAGACAATGGAAATCCCAAAGGGATATTCGCCAGGCGTTGCAAGTACACGTTAAACAGAAGGCCCTTGCGGAATTCCACAGGTAACTGGAAGAATAGCAGAAGAGCAAGCCTTCTCGAAAACCTGAAAGAATCTATCCACCAGGAAGGAGCTAAGCCAGTTCAGGGCTTTCCCTGCAACACCAGCCTTACAAATCCTATCTTGGAGTGTAAGGTGATCCACGGTGTCACAGGCTGCGCTAATGTCAAGAAGTATAATAGCAACTGTGGCCCCTTGATCCAATCTCATTTTCGTGTCCCCCACCTCCACTAAAAGAGCTGTTTCGGTGCTGTGCCTAGGCCTAAACCTGGTTTGCTTGTGGTGCAGGAATGAGTTGGACTTGAGGAATTCTGAAAGATGCCTGTCAGCATATTTTTCTGCCACCTTGCTTCTGCCTGGAAGCAAAAGAGATTGGGCGAACCTTCTCTGGGCATGTTGATCAAGGTTAGGCTTTTTTAGAATGGCTATAACTATGGCGTGCTTCCATGGTTGAGGCACCAGACCCTTCTCCAGGGAAAGGTTGACCATCTGCAACAGTGGCATCACAGTTTGCATTTTTCTAGTTTTCTACGACAAAACCTTATTTTGACAGTTTACAAAAAACAAAGAATCAATGCTCCCTAAGCGGTGGGTTTTCTACCTGATTCTTTTGTGTCACTGCCAGGAACAGAAATGGCTGATATTGCTTCAGGAGCCCACCTTAATTAAAGAGAGTCTTCCGGTGCTCTGTCAGCCAGCATTTGTGAGCCGGGAAGGGTTGTTTTGACGGTGGATGCAGTTTTACTTCACAGTCAGAAACACAGCACTTCCCCTGTCACTAATGAGGCAGAGGATCTGTGAGATTAACAGATGGGGCATCTGCCAACTTTTGGCAGATTGCCCATTATCATTAAGGTCCAAATGAGGCGCTAATGTCTCAGGCTGTGATGGAAGAGCTATCCATCTGGTTCAAAGATCACACAAGCTCTTTCTGTTCTTTCTATCCCTTAGTTGAAAAGCAATCCTTCAGCCTCAGTCTTTGTTACTGAGATCCTCCAAGTTCAGACACTTGCCAACGAATCTGTCTCTTCACTTACAGAGAACATACATGCTCCTGCTTTGGATAGCAGGGTCATGACTCGGCGGCAAAGATCACTGAAGCTTCAGACAGCAAGCTTTTGGCACAGATCTCACAGGTATAACAGTGGAAAGCTTATTGTAAACCTTTCTGAATACTTAAAAGAGTGTGTTATAATGGTTAAAACAAGGTTATTTGTCCTCCGTCCTCCAGACCAAAGGACATTTGGCAAAACCTGCGAAGCTACTTACAGGAGTTGGAGACCGCGGATCTGGGTTCTTGAGCATGGGTGTTGTTCTTGTATGTTTTGTGCAGGCCTCGCAGACCCGTGACTGTGACCACCTGACGTGGCATACTCTCTGACTACACTTAGAGGGTCATTACGATGGCGGGCGGACTTGAGTCCGCCCGCCATCGTTGTGGTGAATGGGACCGCCCACCTGTATGGCGGCGGTCCCACACGTAGAATCACGATGCGACCGCCACCGTGGAGATCGCATCTTGCATCTTTACCAATGCGGCGGGTGCTGCTGGATGCAGCACCCGCCGCAATGTTAAAAATGTATGTAGTGCGTTTCAATGGCGGTTTACCCAGCATCTTAATCTGGCGGACAGTGCCTGCTAGGCACCGCCACCATTTCAAAGATGCTGACCGCTCCGCCAGGCAATTGGTATGATTGCATGTGGCGGAAGCGTGGCAGGTGGTCTTTGCGACAGCCGCGGACCTAACACGATTCCCCCGCCATCGTAATTTGGCGGGGGGAAAATCGACGTCAGATGGCGGAGGGCCCTCCACCGCACGGTTGGGGGTGGCGGGCCTTCCGCCATCGTAATTACCCCCTTAGTTGCTTGCCACTTGTACCTCCCTTCCATGTACCAATATTTGCTGTTCTTAATATACCAGCTGCTGTTACCGGTGACCTGCTATATTGTACATACCGCAATAGTCCCAAAAATGTGGGTCTGTTTGTCTTGTTTAATATGTCATGATAAAATGATAAATAAAGCACAAAAAAAAACAGTTGTATAACGGAACAACGCAGGGAAATACTCTGCATGCCTTTACTACACATTTTTAACCCCACTATTTTTTAGAACGCATATGCTTTTACAACGTATGCCGTTACCACGCATTGTGTATATATATATATATATATATATAAAAACAATGTATTTGTGGGGGGAGACCTCCCACACCCCCAAACTTACCTTAAATGCGTGGTAAAGGCATACGTTGTAAAAGCAAGCATATGCATTCTAAAAACGTGTGTGGTAAAGGTGCAACACGGTAAAAACCTTGTTGTAAAGGCTGTTTCCCCCAAAAAACAGCATTGTTTGTTATTCTAACTTCAGATCAGTCAGTTTGCAATAATGCAAGCTTCACACAGATCACAAGAAACATCTGTGAAAGTTTATCTCACACAGGACAGGCTCAGCATTGGATAGCAGCAGTGCACACCTCCTTCACACACAGAACAGTCACACCCCAGGCAGGAGCAGTACAAACGTCTCTTACACCCAACAGGCAGACATATTTCAAGCTTTCCTCACGGACCACAGCACACACAGGGAGAGCTCTGCATTTCTCATCACAAATAAAACAGACAGCACATGCAAGATCCCTTCCTTGAACAAGGATCATTGATGCCAGCAACAATGTGAGCTATACTTATGCACCAAAGAGGCAACAAACAAGCAATGCAGGACCCTCTCCCCCAACAGACAACATTAGAACAGAACATGTCTCACAGACAGCTCCAATATGTTCATCAGCACTGCAGGTGTCCCTGGGAGACACAGGACAGGTATAGGACTGACATCAGCAGTACAGGCCTCTGTCAGTCACAGACCAAGTTCTTCACACATGCATCTGTGGTACCAGCATCCCTCGTTCATGCTGACACATTCACAGCCTTGAAGAACTTATGCATGTCTGCACTGCATTGATGACCAGGTCGAGGACAATTCACCCCTGTGCATGTTTCTGTGTCTCCATGAGCATCAGACAACCACGAGCCCAGAACACAGTTGGCTGCCACAATGCCAAGAAATTGTAAAACAAAAAGCAGCTAAACAACAGTAAATAAACAGAGCATGGAATATGCGCCCCTCCGTTGTGCTGCACGTGGCCACGTCTAAAATTAATGGGCTCTATAATAACAAGTGTCTTTACATTATTCATTGATGAAGATGTTGCCTCCTGGTAGTGGTGTTATGAATAAACTGTGCTGCCATCCCTTTACTCACACGTGACCTGACAATTTGTTTTACAATCGCCTTCAGAAAAGTGGTTGTTAATGTATATAACTATTTTGACTGGAGATTGCATTGTGTTAAAGGCAAAGAACAATCAATTGCCTCAAGGTTTCTGTAATTGTAAATGTATATATATATATCGCTTACTACCCCTGACGAGGCGTCGAAGCGCTTTTTCGGTGAGTAGCACGCTACATCCGGAACCCAAAAAGGATTAGTGGTGAATTAGTGTAGGGAACCTTCATCCATCGTCATCCTTCCTAAAATAACAAAAGAAAATAGAATTTGTTAAAAAAAATGTCAATATTGAGTTTCCCAGACAGAAAGAGCTATGGGGCTCCTAAGAGGTTTGGCTCTGGGCAAATGGCGACCTGTCATGTGTCTTAAAACATCCCTGCTCAGACCCCCTCAAGCGGGGGCGAGGCCAAAGGTGAAATCAGCTCTTGATGGGGCCTGGCGTTTTGCAGGCAGAGAACATTCTGCCTTTATTTACTCCGGTCCGAGTGCAGTCCTGCCAAGTACCACGCATCAGGCGTTGCACTAACGCATTTCCGTGTGGTGGTCCGCATCACCGCACTGAAATGCATAGTTACGCATAAAAGCGCCTCCTGAGCTCTCAAGCAGGAGCGCTAGTAACCATGCACCAGAGAATAGAAACTAAAGCTCAAGGAGAGGCAGTGCGCCGCGCCCACTGCTCCTGGGGGCTGGCTTAGAGTCCCAGCTGCAGCTACTACTCTGTTACAAATGTAACAACAATAATAAGAGTAACCACCGGGCACGGTATATGTGATAAATGACTGCTGTGTGGTTACTACCAAGTCAGGAGGAGGTCAGGACGAGTTATGGACACACGATAAATAGGTGCCATGGGACGTCCTGTTTCTGCTGTGGCGGCGCCAGCACTTCAGGAGTTAAGTTTTGGCAGGCTCGCACCACGTTCTGCCGCAGTAATTTACATGACAAAAATGATGATCTAGTGACCAGAGGGAGCCGACCACACCCGCGGCTGAGTGAACCCCCTGCAGCGGGTCGCAGGGCTGGAATAGTTCATCCCAGAGCACACCACCAGCGGTCGATACGCGCAGCGTGATAATTAAAGTGGCGGTAAAGTAAACATAACCTTTAGAGCAGCCACTAAGATTTTTAATTTTTGTGAGGGCCGTCATCTGATTACGATATGAAAACAGCACTAAGTTGATAAGGAAATGCATTGTTAAAACCGACAAGTCAGCCGCTTCTTCATTGTTTTTTTCCATTTCCAGGTGGCAGCTAAGTTTGCTTTTTGTTCAGGCCACTCGCCAGTGAGCCCAGTGTTAACGCTGCCCCTGTCACTCATCCTGGCTTGTAGAAGTGTGCAGTTTAAGTCCTCTTATTATGACTCTGTCCTATCCAGCACTGCAGGGGACTGCTACGAGCAAAGTGATAGAACATATTAAAGACGGAAGACATTACATATGTAGAATATATTGGGGATGAGATAGTGATTACAGTGTTGTAGATTCGGACTGCAGATCTTCCCTGGTGTTTGTTTTCATTTTAATTGGTCAGCCCCGTACAAGATAATAAAATAACAGCTCTCAGAGATAAGCTACCGGAGACCAAGAGTCAGGGGCCGATTCCGATCTTGGTCGGAGGCGCACCCAATACCATTCGGTCGGGAAAAAAGCCATGCGAATGCCTGTTTCCCGACCGATCCGTACAGCATACCGAACGAGTAAGTACGATGCGCACAACAGCACAGAATCCGGCCGAGTCGTGCTCACCCAATCCAGGTCCTGTCCTCCGACCGAGGCGAATCCGGAAACGCAGAATCGAGTCGCACGGAAGCCAAAATGCAGCCCCGTCCGGCCGAACAAGTACGATGCGCTTTCCGTACGCGCCGAACCCGTCGCTACGCACGGCACGTCAAAGCATCCGGGAGAGGCGCACATAAGCTCCGATTCGAGCCACAACACGATCCACGGCTACGAGGCGAACACGCCAGCGACAAGGACGACGCGAAGCGACGAGGACGACGCGAAGCAACGAGAAAGACGAACGACACGAACCAACCATGAATCCCTTCGTCCCGATCATACCAATATTCTACATTTACTACCGGAACAGGCACGGACGCGTACGGCGCAGAAGGTAAGTCAGACACCAACCACAAAACACATACAACACGTACACGACACATCACACACACACAGAGGGATGCAGAATTTACTTACACCAGCAACAGCAGCACCATAGGGGCGGGATGCCCATCACCAATGCCACATATGCACACAGGGGCCTGAATGCGCACCACCACCCCTACCCAGGGGGCCGGATGCCAACCACCACTACCACCCTTAGCCAGGGGTGCCAGATGCCCACCACCACTACCACCCTTACCCAGGGGGCTGGATGCCTACCACTACTACCACCCTTAGCCATGGGGGTGCCAGATGCCTACCACTACTACCACCCTTACCCAGGGGGGCTGGATGCCTACCACTACTACCACCCTTGCCCAGGGGGCTGGATGCCTACCACTACTACCACCCTTAGCCATGGGGGTGCCAGATGCCTACCACTACTACCACCCTTACCCAGGGGGCTGGATGCCTACCACTACTACCACCCTCAGCCATGGGGGTGCCAGATGCCTACCACTACTACCACCCTTACCCAGGGGGCTGGATGCCTACCACTACTACCACCCTTACCCAGGGGGGCTGGATGCCTACCACTACTACCACCCTTACCCAGGGGGGCTGGATGCCTACCACTACTACCACCCTTAGCCATGGGGGTGCCAGATGCCTACCACTACTACCACCCTAAGCCAGGGGGCTGGATGCCTACCACTACTACCACCCTTAGCCATGGGGGTGCCAGATGCCTACCACTACTACCACCCTAAGCCAGGGGGCTGGATGCCTACCACTACTACCACCCTAAGCCAGGGGGCTGGATGCCTACCACTACTACCACCCTTAGCCATGGGGGCTGGATGCCTACCACTACTACCACCCTTACCCAGGGGGGCTGGATGCCTACCACTACTACCACCCTTAGCCATGGGGGTGCCAGATGCCTACCACTACTACCACCCTAAGCCAGGGGGGCTGGATGCCTACCACTACTACCACCCTAAGCCATGGGGGTGCCAGATGCCTACCACTACTACCACCCTTACCCAGGGGGCTGGATGCCTACCACTACTACCACCCTTAGCCATGGGGGTGCCAGATGCCTACCACTACTACCACCCTAAGCCAGGGGGCTGGATGCCTACCACTACTACCACCCTTACCTAGGGGGCTGGATGCCTACCACTACTACCACCCTTACCCAGGGGGGCTGGATGCCTACCACTACTACCACCCTTAGCCAGGGGGCTGGATGCCTACCACCACTACCACCCTTACCCAGGGGGCTGGATGCCTACCACTACTACCACCCTTACCCAGGGGGCTGGATGCCTACCACTACTACCACCCTTAGCCATGGGGGTGCCAGATGCCTACCACTACTACCACCCTTACCCTGGGGGCTGGATGCCTACCACTACTACCACCCTTACCCAGGGGGCTGGATGCCTACCACTACTACCACCCTTAGCCATGGGGGTGCCAGATGCCTACCACTACTACCACCCTAAGCCAGGGGGCTGGATGCCTACCACTACTACCACCCTTAGCCATGGGGGTGCCAGATGCCTACCACTACTACCACCCTAAGCCAGGGGGCTGGATGCCTACCACTACTACCACCCTAAGCCAGGGGGCTGGATGCCTACCACTACTACCACCCTTAGCCATGGGGGCTGGATGCCTACCACTACTACCACCCTTAGCCAGGGGGTGCCAGATGCCTACCACTACTACCACCTCTACCCATGGGGGCTGGATGCCTACCACCAACACCACCCCCACTCATAGGATGGACAATGCATGACACAACCAGCACACCACAACCTAGGGAATGCAAGAAAAAGACATCCCCCAACACCATGACAAGCGTGTGTAGACTGTGTCAAATACCTACAACACTGAACATGACTTTGAACATACAATGTGACCCCCTATCACATGTGCCACACATATATGTGTGTGGCCCCCACAATGCAAGCAGGCCATGACCATTGTGGCAATGGGGTCCAAACCCCCATCATCACAGTGACCAAAATGTAAGGGTGGGGTCCATAGCTGAAGCACATTTTGAACAGTGTGGCAATGGGGTCCAAACCCCCATCATCACAGTGACCAAAATGTAAGGGTGGGGTCCATAGCTGAAGCACATTTTGAACATTGTGGCAATGGGGTCCAAACCCCCATCATCACAGTGACCAAAAGGTAAGTGTGGGGTCCATAGCTGAAGCACATTTTGAACAATGTGGCAATGGGGTCCAAACCCCCATCATCACAGTGACCAAAATGTAAGTGTGGGGTCCATAGCTGAAGCACATTTTGAACATTGTGGCAATGGGGTCCAAACCCACAAAGAACACACATAGACAACAACCAACATTGCAGCCCGGACCCTGAGGAGTGCCAGCAGTCACACACACAATGTGTCACAATCACTGAAAGATAACACAAACTGGAAATCACATGACAGGGGCAAACAACAAGTGCCAAGGGGAAACCTGACTGTGACCCATCTGCGTCTGCACACAAACTCAGCCCTGACAGCAAACACACCTATGGGTGACACCCTGATGACCAGTAATGTGCCATGCACCCACATCACAGAGAACCCAGGGAGAAGACTTTGGGGGAACATAGGTCAACTCAGCAAGCATCACAAACAGGTACAACACTAGGGATCACAGCATGCACAGCTAAACGGAAGTGAACACACAGACATGCTCATACAACACACACCTTGGGCGCAGGCAATGTCACAGGAGTACACACTGCCATGAGGGGACTCCACTCCTGTGTGAGGAAAGCTGTGCCATATGTTGCCTCAGTAGGGCCCCATCATGTCAGCTGAGCACTTGGTCACACAATCAACAATTAGCACCAAATGAAGGCTCCCGTCACATCAGCCTGGTCATGGAAGTGCCAACGAAATCATCAGCACAGATCCAACACACTTGTATAGCAATGTTGCACTGACAACACAGATGCGTCCTTCCCCATTGATGCCCAAACCTGGATGTCCAGTGGAGATGGCCACACGGTCAGGGAAGTAGACGAATTGAACAATGGCAGGCACAACAGATGTGCAGGGGTGGAAGCCACAGATGTGAATTTGCTAATGTAAGTAGGAAATCCCATTGCCAAATACTGAACACATGACACCCTCAGATGCTGCTATGGATGACATGGATACACCACAGGATAGGACACATTCCCCTGGACCACATGGGTTCCTGCACAGTAACACTTCATTATCATGAGACCAAATATCACCATCACTGCAGCAAGGGCATGGTTAGCATCATCAACAACATGTACATCAGAAGCATAAGCACTAGAGAACAGAAAGTTGCTTTATTCAGCATATGTGTGTATTGAAAACTGAAAACTGAAAGTCCAGAAAAAACACAAAGGCCAATGGCCAGTCCATTGTCAAAGTCCAAACAGGGTGACAGTGGCAGATGTCACCCTACGCATGCCTGCACTGCACAAAACCAGGGACAATCCACTAGGAGGGGCAACCGGGGGGCAGGCCAGGCACCGCAGGGACAGGATCAGGGCTCACCAGGAGGAAGCAGGGAAGGGGTGGTGGGTGCTGGAGAGCCACTGACAGCTGCAGTGGAGGTGTCTGACATGGTGTGTGCCGGCACAACTGGGGGCATGACTCAGATGTTGTGGGTGCCGGCACGACTGCAGTGGACCCTGCAGATGGAGTGGACAGGTCCGCCACTGCAGTGCCCAAGTCAGACAGGGTGGTAGTGGACTCCACTGCAGTGCCTACCACCAGGGGAGGAGAATGGGGAACAGGCAAGGTGGGCTGAACAGAGGGGGAGGACACCCTCACCACATCAGTGGCACAGACAAGCGCAGCGGGGGGTGTGGTGCCGGGAGAGCAAGTGGCAGGGGGAGAAGGCCGGATCCTCTTAGGGATGGTATATCTGTGGGTGGGGAACCTGGGGCAGGGTGTGGTGGGGGCACCTGTGGAGTGGGGGCCTGAGGGATGGAGGAAGGAGACCTGGTGCCTGAGCTGCAGGGCGGCGGCGGGGTCTTGCTCTTATGACTCCGGAGGGACTTGCGGGTGGGGGCCTCAGTCTGTCTGCGCCTGGGGGAGGGTGTCCGGGGCGAGGGGCACTCTGCTCCATGTGGGTGGGCTTCCTCTTCCCCTGAATGCTGTATCAGCTGGATCGGAGGGGAAGAGGCCGAGGTCACTGAGGAAGAGCCGCTGGGTCTTTGGGGTTGCAGGTGAGGCAAGGGAGGGTGCTTTGGAGGGAGAGGCAACTGAGGACTGCGCAGTGCTCGTGGATGCGTGTGTGTGTTCCAGGGCCCCATCCCCTGTGAGTCTGGTTTCAGTCCCCTGACTGTGCGTGCGTGTGCGTTTTGTTTGTGGCGTGTGTGTCTGTGTGCTGGACGTGTGTGTGCTGGTGTGTGCCTGTGCCGGTGTGTGTGTGCTTGGGACGGGTAAGGTGCTGGGGAGTGTGGATGGAGCAGAGGCAGGAGGGGTGAGGGACTGTCTGAGGAGGGACACTGCTGCCGTCAGGGAGGAGTCCATGGACCTATTGCCCCTCTGTAGGTCAGACATGCCCGATGAGATGCCCTCCATGAACGACACCAGCTGAGTCAACAGAGCGGTGTGCGCA
The DNA here is from genome assembly GCA_963921515.1 of Calotriton arnoldi. Classification (NCBI taxonomy): domain Eukaryota; kingdom Metazoa; phylum Chordata; class Amphibia; order Caudata; family Salamandridae; genus Calotriton; species Calotriton arnoldi. Next base: position 427,277 of record CAWUFW010009778.1, on the reverse strand, counting down.
TGGAGGACACTCAGCATGGCTGTCTGCCCTACATGGAGCTGGCGAAGGAGGTACACAGACTCCTCACTCAGGGCAGCAGGGGACACAGGGGCAGGGGGTGCGGTGCCTGGCCCAAAGGAGACACGCTCCCGAACATGGGAGCCTCCACGGACCTGGGGAATGGGAGCCGATGGGAGCCGATGGGAGGGCGGTGGTGGTGCTGGTGGTGGTGGGGACAGCAACACTAGCTGGGGTGTGGTGGCTGCTGACACCCGCCTCCATAAGGGAGTCATCTTCCGAGTTGCTCTGGTCCTCAGCTGAGGTGGATGGTGCTGAGGACTCCTCGGTGTGGCTCCCCTCGCCCTCCGTGCCACTGGGTCCCTCCGACCACTCCTCGGCTGCTGACCCAGTCTGGCTCTCCGGCTCCTCCTGGTCCGTGGAGCTGTCCCCTTCCGTGGCCGTGGATGTATCTGCAAACAATGGGGAAACAGACAGACATCAGTCACCTGCACCAAACGCACACACCACTGTGAGCACAGCACATTACAGAGCAAGCCCTGGCATCATTAGTTGAACATTGCTAAAAGTGCCCTAACTGAACAGGAGAAGCCAATTGTCAGTCTGATGCCAACCATGTCACTCACATCCCACATGGCCTTGCACCCATCTGTCTGGTGTCTGTTGGATAGCAACACCCCAGTGTGGACACATGCACCACCTACACAGTAGTTGGACAGTGCAGAGGACACGGTGTAGCATGTGGACATGCACACATCACAACTCTTGCCACTGAGTCAGTACAGGTTTCCGGATGAAAGGGATGCCCAGAGTCAAATAGGAAATGCATGTGATGCATACCAGCGACAGACACCATGATGCACCCATGTCCTGATAGCCATCGCCACAATGGTGTGCATGTAGCACATGTCACTCCCCTGCAGGATCACCAATAAGTAGACACATGCCATGGCGGAGGCATGACTGCTAAGTCATACATCACTGTCTCAGTGATGTATGACTTGGCAGCCAGACAACAACACTCTGCACTGTGTCACAATAGTAGGTCATGGGGAATGCAAGTCCTGGAGCTGCACAAGTGCACATGTACATCCCCCACACAACACATCATCTTAACCCTCATCTGTCCAGGTCATACCGATTGGACATATGGGAGACCTGTGACACTACCCTCTGAACCTGAGCCCCTCACAATCTGCTGTGAATGGGAAACAGCTGCCTGAACTTCACATTCGCATACCCCAGTCTGCACGGGCAGCTGATCAAACACCTATGTGACACACAAGTATCGTCTCCTATGGTCACATCTCCAGTGGCATGCTGAGCCCCTACCGAGAAACACCCCAGCAGTCCTGGCAACAAATCCACAGCACACTGACACAGAGGCAGACACCTGAGGGGTCAAATCACTGCGCACAATGTATCAGCTGATACACGGGAGTGGGAGTACAGAGTGCATTGCATGGCCTGGAGTAGGCATGACTGTCCTGCCCCACATGAATGAGGGATGAGCCCTGGACAGTGGATAGCTGGCTATGTATGTGTGACACACGTAATCTGCACACTCCTGGGGCCCAAACATTGTTCCCACCTGCTGCATGGGCGTGTGCCACATACCCCAGGCACATGTGGTGGCTCAGCTCAGCAAGTGGACCGCATATCAAAGCAACACGCAGATTACATGTCCGAACACAGGCGTTGTGTGAACAATGGACCCACCCATGATGCCCACAACAGAGTTAGGGAAACAGATGCTGTCCCCCACCTTTAGTGAAGCAAACTGCAAGGACACAGTCCCAAGTGACACAATTCCCTGAATGTAAGGGCCACACCTGGGTATCAGATGAGGAGTGGGCAGTGCACAATAGAGGGACATGGCTCCTGGACAACATGACTGCTGTACTGTGGCAGTTGAACCAGGCCAGAGGAGGGCACATAGCATGTAATACAGAGTTCACAGTGCAGTCTTTGACTCACCCCTCCTTGCTGCTGTCTGGCCTTCAGCTGCCCATCCAGGTCTGGAAATACCACCGCCAGGATCTGGAGCATGTGGGGGGTCAGGGTCCGTGTTCCGCCCCTCCTGCGAGGAGGCGACAGCTTCAGCTGGACCCGTGCAATCCTCCGGGTCCAGCCCCGAAGGTCCTGCCACCTCTTCTGGCAGTTGCGGATCCGGCGCTTGTAGACCCCCACGGACCGGACAGCCCGGACGATGTCCTTCCAGATCTCCTGCTTCCGATGGGCATTAACCTGTCAGGATGACAAAGTGAAAAGGCCATTACTACACATGCAACATATCCGTGCATGACACAGTTGTATATACATGTCTCAATCACAGGGGCACATGATGTACACAGGCAGTGCAACGCTGCCCATGGACAGTTTGCCAGAAGTCACTACATGGTATCATTGCATGGGAAGTAAAACCTTGTTCAAATGCACTGTCACTGCACCATACCTGTCCAGTGCATGTCACTACACACTATGGGGGGTGACAACTACTCAGTGAGCCTGCTAGCCAGTGGCGTGCAGACTTTCAGCCTTGCTAGTCAGACAAAATGCACATTCAGAAAGGCAGTGCACAGAACACTCACCTGCTCCCCTGGTGTCCCATACAGCTTGCTGTACTGTGGAAGTAGGCTGTCCAGCAGGGCCTGGTTCTCCTCAAGGCTGAAGGCTGGGGCTCTCTCCACAGTATGTGCCATTGCAGGGTCCAGAGGGGGCAGAGACAGCAGCAGTGCAGTGGCAGATGTCGTCCTGGAGCATGTAGTGCAGGCAAGTGAGCTCTCAGGGGAACAGCCAGCAATATATATGTGCTGGAGAGGCAGATACTGTCCCATGTGTCCAAAGTGATAGGTCCAAGTCGTTTGCATCTTCTGAATCTGGCCAATCCATGGAATAGCAGCACCAATACACGCCCACAGCATCCTTCAAATCTTCAACTTCATGACATACATGATTTTGCAACATTGTTGTGGGTGACCAACTGAATTTCCAGCAACCGACTCATTCGAATTTCGAAACGCGTCCGTTGCCAGGCTAGGCCATTGTCAATGGGTGCGCACCGATCGGTCCATTGCTGATCACCGCGCACAGGGGTACAACGCGTACCCGCACACATTGAATGCAATGGGCCGGCCGGGGCACCGATCCGTCCATTGCGGTACAACGCGTACAGGGGTACAACGCGTACCCGCACACATTGAATGCAATGGGCCGGCCGGGGCACCGATCGGTCCATTGCGGTACAACGCGTACAGGGGTACAACGCGTACCCGCACACATTGAATGCAATGGGCCGGCCGGGGCACCGATCGGTCCATTGCTGATCAACGCGTACAGGGGTACAACGCGTACCCGCACACATTGAATGCAATTGGTCGGCCGGGGCACCGATCGGTCCATTGCGGTACAACGCGTACAGGGGTACAACGCGTACCCGCACACATTGAATGCAATGGGCCGGCCGGGGCACCGATCGGTCCATTGCGGTACAACGCGTACAGGGGTACAACGCGTACCCGCACACATTGAATGCAATTGGTCGGCCGGGGGCACCGATCGGTCCATTGCGGTACAACGCGTACAGGGTACAACGCGTACCCGCACCATTGAATGCAATGGGCCGGCCGGGGCACCGATCGGTCCATTGCGGTACAACGCGTACAGGGGTACAACGCGTACCTGCACACATTGAATGCAATGGGCCGGCCGGGGCACCGATCGGTCCATTGCTGATCAACGCGTACAGGGGTACAACGCGTACCTGCACACATTGAATGCAATGGGCCGGCCGGGGCACCGATCGGTCCATTGCTGATCAACGCGTACAGGGGTACAACGCGTACCTGCACACATTGAATGCAATGGGCCGGCCGGGGGCACCGATCGGTCCATTGCTGTTCAACGCATCCCTGTACAAGTGACTGGCATATGTCACCATGCCTGTCTCAGATGAACATATGCCAGCCACAGATAGCTCCCAGGGAGTGAGGGGCACACCTACAACACGACAGCCTGTCCAAACTGTATCATAAGGCATGTAAGGCTGCATTTCCTATTGTGTGTATGTTGGTGTACATGTTGTCCTGTGGGTGTCACCTGGGGGCAGCCACCCCCAGGCTGTGCACCTGTTCATGGGGACAGGATCCTGGGTGTTACATGTACATGACCACTGTGATGTGCAACTGTTCATATCTGTGCATGTGCCATGGTCACATTTCACAGTGGTGTATGTGTATGTCATGTCACATACCCCGTGAGTCCCATGTGGGACGGTATGTTTGAGCCAGGGTGTCCCAGTGGCACAATAGTGATGGTCCTCCACAGTCTGTGTGCATGTAGTGTTTACAATGTCTCTGATTTCATGTGCACAATGGGAGACAGTCTCCACATCCACGTTGTGTGTGCATGGACTTTGATGTTGTGCGTGTGTGTGTCACAGACGTCCATGTCTGTCCTGCAGTGGCAAGTGGGACCACTACCTGTGGGGGTCATGGTTGTTTTGCTCTGGTGTATACCTGATACTCCATGTAATGCCAGTGTCCATGTGGCAATACAGGGTCCCTGGGAATGTACCTGTCGTTGAGCTGTGATGCCTGGGGCACATCTGTCCTCACATGTCACTATGGGAGGTGATTGTGACACGGCAGCAGGAGATGGGAACTGTGACACGGCCTCATGATATCCAATGGGCCAACCTGGGACTTATTGATGCCACTTGTTGAACCGTGATGACAGATGTTGGCCATGTATGTACCATACATGCCCTTACGGAACTGCACACTTCATGTAGTTGTGCCTCATAATGATGTATGTTGTGATATTGAGTGTGTTCAATGCCGCATATGTGGGGTGACTGACAATCTTGCTTTCTTCTCCTCTGCACTGCAGGGCTCCTGCTGTCCATCGACCATTCCCAGACCTTGCAACGATGGTGGAACGGGACAGCATCCGACGGTACCGCTTCACCAGGCAGCTGATTGAGGATTTGGCAGTGCAGTTGGCCCCACATTTGCAGCCTGGCCGGCCGTATTCTACAGCGCTGACCCCCAAGGTGAAGGTGATGGCAGCCCTACACTTCTTTGCCACCGGTACCTTCCAACATACTGTGGCGACTGCTGGTGGGATGTCACAGACCATGTTGAGCCGTGTGCTCCGCGATGTTTTGGAGGCAATGTTGCTATTCCTGAACCGGTACATCTATTTCCCTAGACTGCAACGACTCACTGACGTGAAGAGTGACTTCTATGCCCTGGGGAGGATGCCGCATGTCATTGGCTCCATTGATGGGACACATGTGGCTTTGGTACCACCACAGGCCCAGGAGCAGGCCTACCGTAACCGCAAGCACTACCACTCGGTCAATGCACTGGTGGTGTGTCTTGCAGATATGACCATCACACACGTGTGTGCCCGTTTCCCTGGTTCAGCACACGATGCCTTTGTGATGAGGAGTAGTCGCATCCCCAGGATGATGGCACAGATGCAGAACCAGCGTGCCTGGCTTGTCAGTGTGTACTGACTTTGTGCCATTGTGTGTGATCTGATCTGTAGTATTCCGCCCACTTTTCCAAGTCAGCTAATGTGCACTTGTCTGTCCGTAGGTGACTCGGGATACCCCAACATGCCGTGGTTGCTGACACCCCTCAGGAACCCTGTGACACCAGCCCAGATGCGCTACAATGAGGCACATGGTCGGACCAGGAGAGTGATTGAGCGGACATTTGGTCTCCTGAAGAGCCGCTTCCGCTGCCTGGACAAGACAGGAGGGTCCCTCCCATATGCCCCAGCGAAAGTGTGCAAGATTATCATCGTCTGCTGCATGCTCCACAACCTGGCAGTGCGGAAGGAGTTGCCTCTCATCCAGGATGACAATGACCAACATCCGCCACCTGTGGAGGATCCTGGCCTGGACCACGATGCCAGTGATGATGATGATGATGATGAGGGTGATGTCCGCACACAGCTCATCACCAACTTCTTTAGCTGAATGTGAGTATCCTGAGGTGTCATGTCAATGATGTGAGTTGGCATGATATGTGTAGGTGGTGCTCTGGTGCTGTTGGAGTGTGTCCATGGGCTACTTGACTGGATGTGTGTAGCGATGTGTGCTTACAGGTGGTCTGTACTCCCCAACAGTGTTGACATGCTAACTTGGTTCTGGGTGGGTATCTTGTAACATGTATTGTGCATGAGTTTTGCTGTTCTGTCCTGTTCTCCATTGCTTTTGACTGTGTGTCATTTCTGTCCTTCACAGGGTACTTTCAGATTTGTTTGGTCAACTGTGTCCACCGACGACGTGATTGTACTTCCAGGGTGGTAGCTGTTGTGTCCCTACAGGTGATGTGCGCAACACCCATGGACTTCATTCCTTCTACAGTTGTTGACTGTGTGCCCGCTGCCAGGTGGGATTACCTTGCATCTGTAGTGGTTACGACATGTTGCAACTGTGTAATAAACCTGTGCTTCACTTTGTGATGTGCGTTGTCTGTGGTCACACATTTGACTGCCATTTGCTTACTGCACCTGTGGGCTACTTGACTACAACTGGGAATGGGTGTGGTGTCTGTGCATTGCACCGTCTTCCCTGGCAACGTCAGTGTAGGCAATGAGTCAGATGGCCTAGGTGTGTATGTGTTGTGTAGCCCTGGTGGTGTGTCTCCCTCATATGTGTCACGTTGCCTTTACTCACATGCCTGTGTTGTACTTGCTGTTGCAGTTCGCATACACAGTGTAATTTTGCAGTTCATCATCCCCATGACAGCACCCACGTTGGAATCACAACAGAGGCAAGTATGGTGTATTAGTGTGTTTATTGTGATACATTTGTGTGAATAGTGCATAGGATGGTTAGTGCTGTACATATATCTTGCAATCAGAAGTTCCTAGGTGAATTGAAAGTCCTGGTAGACAAAATCCCCAGTATCGGGGCCACAGTTGTCTGAGACATTGGTCCAACTTGTACTCCCCATGTAATGTGTGGGAGTTGTGTTGCCGTCAACAGGGTGAACAGTTTGTGCACAAAGGTGAACATCCAGAACAGGTTCAGGCTTCCTGGGAGTTGCACTTGGCCATCGGCCTCTCACTTGCCCCTCCTCGGACGACCCCTCTTCTTTGGGGGGGGCCCTCAAGTACAGGCTGCTGCGGTGCAGGGGACTCTCTGCCAGAGTCATCCTCCCTCCCTGTAGCAGTTGCAGTTTGTTCAGCACCAGATGTTGTTGGCACACAGGGAGGTGTAGACTGGTTGTTGTTCATCTGGCAGAGGCATTGTAAAATGTCCCTGTGCACCGCTGTCATCTCTTGCAGTGCGTCCCACTTGGACTCCACGCGGGACATGTGTGAGTCCAAGCGGGCATGATGGGCAGCCTGCTGCTGTTTCATGTCTCTGAGGAGCCCCACTACCTGGCTGAGATCTCCGGTGCTGGACTGGTACGCATCGGCTATGCGTACCAGTTGTGGGTCATCATGCACACCAGCAACCTCTGCAAGCAGCGACCTCTGTCTCCCACCCTCCCACCACCCCTGCTGACATGTGCAGTGCGTGCAGTGGCACGCACAGATGACCCTGGTCCCCCTTGGGGGTTGGTGGTGGTGGTGGTGTCCATGGCCCCACGTTGGTCCAGGGTCCCTGTGCTGGTGTTGCTCCTTGTTCTGTCCATGTCGGCAGGGATGGTATTTGTGGTGACAGTCGTTGGAGGGGTGGGTGCAGGGGGTGCAGCTGGTGGTCCTGCTGGTGCTGCAGCTGGTGGTCCTGCTGGTGCTGCATGTTGACTTGCACCGGATGTGCCAGGTTGGTCTTCTTCGTCCGAGGAGGGCAGAGGCTGTACGACACCAGTGAGCTCCGCATCCTCTTGAGCCTGGGACTGGGACTCCTCAGCGTCTGCTGCTGTGTCCCCATCATCACCTGTTTTTGGGAGACACACACAATGTATGTTATGTTTCTGCAGGCATCAATGGTTGACACACCTGACAGTTGTGACTGTGCCTCTGGGTGCGGGCCTGTACATTGCATTGTCCTAAGTCGTCACAGTCAGGGGTTGATATTGGTGTAGCACATTGTCCTGCATTATTTGGGCATTTCTATGTATTTGTTGGGGTGTGAACATGGTCTGCATTGGTTGTATTTGGTTGACAGCCGGCCCTCCTTCCCACCCAGCCAGTCAGTTATCCTACCATGGACTGTGCTTGCATTGCAGGGAGTGGAAGTTGTCTTTCAGGATGTCAGTCAGTGGTGTCCTGCTGTTGGTTGTTGCACAGTTGCCAGCAGGGCCTTGTGCTCCACACAGCAGTAGCCAGTGTCAGCCATCTTGTCAGTCCTTATCCACTCCCTGTGATGTGAGCATGGTTCAGGGTGGTGTTGATGGGACAGTTGTGGGGGTGAGCTATGTCTATGACTATGACTCCCATCATGCTATTGCCTCCACCCCACTTCCCAGCATTCCCATACTTACTTGCTTTTGTGGGGAGTTCAGTGTGTGTGGGTGTGAGAGCAATGGCAAGATGGCTGACAGTGGTGTCCTGCTGTTGGTTGGTGTGCAGTTCCCAGCAGGGCCTTGTGCTCCCCACAGCAGTAGCCAGTGTCAGCCATCTTGTCAGTCCTTATCCACTCCCTGTGATGTGAGCATGGTTCAGGGTGGTGTTGATGGGACAGTTGTGGGGGTGAGCTATGTCTGTGACTATGACTCCCATCATGCTATTGCCTCCACCCCACTTCCCAGCATTCCCATACTTACTTGCTTTTGTGGGGAGTTCAGTGTGTGTGAGAGCAATGGCAAGATGGCTGACAGTGGTGTCCTGCTGTTGGTTGGTGTGCAGTTCCCAGCATGCCCTTGTGCTCCCCACAGCAGTAGCCAGTGTCAGCCATCTTGTCAGTCCTTATCCACTCCCTGTGATGTGAGCATGGTTCAGGGTGGTGTTGATGGGACAGTTGTGGGGGTGAGCTATGTCTGTGACTATGACTCCCATCATGCTATTGCCTCCACCCCACTTCCCAGCATTCCCATACTTACTTGCTTTTGTGGGGAGTTCAGTGTGTGTGGGTGTGAGAGCAATGGCAAGATGGCTGACAGTGGTGTCCTGCTGTTGGTTGGTGTGCAGTTCCCAGCATGCCCTTGTGCTCCCCACAGCAGTAGCCAGTGTCAGCCATCTTGTCAGTCCTTATCCACTCCCTGTGATGTGAGCATGGTTCAGGGTGGTTTTGATGGGACAGTTGTGGGGGTGAGCTATGTCTGTGACTATGACTCCCATCATGCTATTGCCTCCACCCCACTTCCCAGCATTCCCATACTTACTTGCTTTTGTGGGGAGTTCAGTGTGTGTGGGTGTGAGAGCAATGGCAAGATGGCTGACAGTGGTGTCCTGCTGTTGGTTGGTGTGCAGTTCCCAGCAGGGCCTTGTGCTCCCCACAGCAGTAGCCAGTGTCAGCCATCTTGTCAGTCCTTATCCACTCCCTGTGATGTGAGCATGGTTCAGGGTGGTGTTGATGGGACAGTTGTGGGGGTGAGCTATGTCTATGACTATGACTCCCATCATGCTATTGCCTCCACCCCACTTCCCAGCATTCCCATACTTACTTGCTTTTGTGGGGAGTTCAGTGTGTGTGGGTGTGAGAGCAATGGCAAGATGGCTGACAGTGGTGTCCTGCTGTTGGTTGGTGTGCAGTTCCCAGCAGGGCCTTGTGCTCCCACAGCAGTAGCCAGTGTCAGCCATCTTGTCAGTCCTTATCCACTCCCTGTGATGTGAGCATGGTTCAGGGTGGTGTTGATGGGACAGTTGTGGGGGTGAGCTATGTCTGTGACTATGACTCCCATCATGCTATTGCCTCCACCCCACTTCCCAGCATTCCCATACTTACTTGCTTTTGTGGGGAGTTCAGTGTGTGTGAGAGCAATGGCAAGATGGCTGACAGTGGTGTCCTGCTGTTGGTTGGTGTGCAGTTCCCAGCATGCCCTTGTGCTCCCCACAGCAGTAGCCAGTGTCAGCCATCTTGTCAGTCCTTATCCACTCCCTGTGATGTGAGCATGGTTCAGGGTGGTGTTGATGGGACAGTTGTGGGGGTGAGCTATGTCTGTGACTATGACTCCCATCATGCTATTGCCTCCACCCCACTTCCCAGCATTCCCATACTTACTTGCTTTTGTGGGGAGTTCAGTGTGTGTGGGTGTGAGAGCAATGGCAAGATGGCTGACAGTGGTGTCCTGCTGTTGGTTGGTGTGCAGTTCCCAGCATGCCCTTGTGCTCCCCACAGCAGTAGCCAGTGTCAGCCATCTTGTCAGTCCTTATCCACTCCCTGTGATGTGAGCATGGTTCAGGGTGGTTTTGATGGGACAGTTGTGGGGGTGAGCTATGTCTGTGACTATGACTCCCATCATGCTATTGCCTCCACCCCACTTCCCAGCATTCCCATACTTACTTGCTTTTGTGGGGAGTTCAGTGTGTGTGGGTGTGAGAGCAATGGCAAGATGGCTGACAGTGGTGTCCTGCTGTTGGTTGGTGTGCAGTTCCCAGCATGCCCTTGTGCTCCCCACGACACAGCAACAGTGTCAGACATCTTTGATGGGCCTTTCCACTCTCTGTGGGATGTGCATGCGTGAGTGTGAGCTTGCTGGGCCATGTGGTGGGGGATGTAGAGCTGTGCCTACGACTCCCATCATGCTATTGCCTCCACCCCCTTCCCAGCATGCCCATGCTTCCTTCCTTTTGACTCTGCTTCCCTGTGGGGTGGGCTGCCTGTGCTGACAGGATGGCAGGGAGTGTTGTCCTGGCAGTTGTTTGGCTAAAAGTCCAAAGAGTGTCCCTGTGCTTCACACAACATAACCCAGGGTGGTGGTTCTTTGTGGGATCTTCAGTTAGGATGTGAGGCATTGCATTCTCCCAGGTGGGTTCTGTGGAGTATGTGTTGAGGGGGTGTGTGAGGGGAGGTGCTTGTGACTATGGTCAGTGCTGCAAGTCCTCCTTCCCACCCATCCAGATATCCCACCATGGAACGTGCTTGCATTGCAGAGAGTGCAAGTTGGCTTTCAGGATGTCAGGCAGTGGTGTTGTGCTGTTTGTTGGTGCACAGTTGCCAGCAGGGCCTTGTGCTCCCCACAGCAGTAGCCAGTGTCAGCCATCTTGTGAGTCCTTATCCACTTCCTGTGATGTGAGCATGGTTCAGGGTGGTGTTGATGGGCCAGTTGTGGGGCTGAGCGATATCTGTGCCTACTACTCCCATCATGCTATTGCCTCCACCCCCCTTCCCAGCATGCCCATGCTTCCTTCCTTTTGACTCTGCTTCCCTGTGGGGTGGGCTGCCTGTGCTGACAGGATGGCTGGGAGTGTTGTCCTCGCAGTTGTTTGGCTAAAAGTCCCAAGAGTGTCCCTGTGCTTCACACTACATTACCCAGGGTGGAGGTTCTTTGTGGGATCTTGAGTTAGGATGTGAGGCATTGCATTCTCCCAGGTGGGTTCTGTGGAGTTTGTGTTGAGGGGTGTGTGAGGGGAGGTGCTTGTGACTATGGTCAGTGCTGCGAGTCCTCCTTCCCACCCAGCCAGCCATATATCCCACCATGGAACGTGCTTCCATTGCAGGGAGTGGAAGTTGTCTCTCAGGATGTCAGTCAGTGGTGTCCTGCTGTTGGTTGTTGCACAGTTGCCAGCAGGGCCTTGTGCTCCCCACAGCAGTACCCAGTGTCAGCCATCTTGTGAGTCCTTTTCCACTCCCTGTGATGTGCGCATGGTTCATGGTGGTGTTGATGGGACAGTTGTGGGGGTGAGCAATATGTGTGACTACGACTCCCATGATGCTATTGGCTACACTGACTTGTCCAGTATACACAGAATTCCTTCCTTTCAGTGGTCTTCACTGTGTGTTGGTGTTGTAGTGGTGGCTACATGTCTGGATGTGTTTGTTAGTTCTATTTGTGCCACTGCCTAGCTGTAGTTGTAGTTGTGTTTGTACATGTGATGACACGGTTAAATGTAACTTTGAGATGGCATGTGTTGTGTTTATCTGACTGACATACACATTTTGGGATGATTCTGTTCTGGTTGCTGTGTAATTGCTATGAGTGCATGGTTTGACTCTCCCCTTGACAGTGATGTGTGTGTGTATTGTGGCAGAATATTGTGTACATTTGTTGTGTACTCACCAGGCTCTGGGATGTTCTCTAGTCCATAGACGCTCACTGGCGGAAGGATGGCCCGCACCTTCTCCTCCCAGGGCCTGAGGTATACTGGCTTGGCAGGAGGGCCACTGCCGGTGTATTGGCTCAGGAGGTAGTCCTTCTTGAGCAGCTCCCGTACCCTCCTGCGCACGTCATACCACCTGTTCTGGATGTCAGTCTTTGTGCGCAGACATGGTGATTGTGCGTTCACCCTGTTGATGATCCTCTCCCACATCTTGGTTTTCTGGGAGATGGGGGTCTGTTGGACCAGTGTGCCAAACAGCTGTGGCTCTACCCTGAGGATCTCGTCTACCAGGACTTCCAATTCACAATCTAGGAATTTTTGATTCTTCTTGGGGGGCATGGTGATGGGTGGTGATGGTGAGTGATGTGTGTGTTGGTGTGCAGGTGAGGGTGTGTGAGTGTGTGTTTTGCTGGGTGTATGTGAGGTAGCTATTTGTTGGTGTGCTGATGGTGTGTGGCTTGTGTGAGGGATGAGCTGTGGGTGTGTGGTTGCTGTCTGTTGAGTGCTGGCAGTAGAATGGCATTTGCAAAGGATCATGGTTGGGATTTGTGTCCTTTATATGGGTGGAGTTGTGGGTGTGTCTTTGTTCTCTGTCCCCACCCCCAGTATTTATTGGCTTTGTAATTGCTTGTTTGGCCTTTTTTTGTGTATTTTTCCTTAGTACTTTTTGTGCATGTTGGAAACGTTCTTGTGACCGAGTCGAACCCTGCATTTGTCTCGTACGGTCTTCTCTGTTTCGTTCATGCTGTGTTTGTGCAGTTTTCTATGCTGCGTACGCGTCGGTCGCGGTGTTTTGTGTTACTTCGGCTCGGTTTTGTATGCGTGTTGGTCGTACGGCTTGTCCTCCGTTCGACTCGGTCGTGGTTTTCGCGCCTTGCATCGTACTTTGCGGTTTGGAGTTCGCATGTACGTTTCGGTTGGATTTGTTCCGGGTGCGTGTCGGTCGGTTCGATTCGCGTGTTTTTCCGGCCGGATTGCTGTTTTCCGTGCGTCTCGGTCGTTCGGCTTGGGTTCAGTACGTGTCGGTCGGATTTTGCACGCCTTGCATCGTACTTGGCGTGTCGGGCGCCACAGGTACGTGTCGGTCGAAATAAATTCCGGCTCCGAGTCGGTCGGTGCTTTTTCCGGCCCGAATCGGAATCGACCCCTTAGTGTGAAAGTCAGTGACTTTATTTGACTCCTCGTCTCTTTCACCACTTTTCTAGTTGATTCAAACAATGAAAACCAGTTCATTGAATTATATTACGTGTCTGCAGAGTGCCGCTTTTATTTATTTACACAAAATAACGTGCAATACACTTTATGACCATGAGCACACACACACACTCTCTTTTAATTTAAGAACAACTACGTGTGCCTCAGCCTCACTCTCCTGAGGCTTGCACAATGCCTAGTGTAGTCTGCGGCGGGGGCTTGGGGGAGTCCGAGAGGTCTTCATTGCTTGATTTTGCTTGCGACAATGGGGGCTCCTGGGGGTGGCATTCGAAGAATGTCCACCCCCGGGTAGCTTCGGGCCAATGGGTGCAGAGCAGGAATATCGACGTATAAATATCGAGGAACATAAATATCGCTGCAGAAATATCGTGGGGAAGAAATATCGGCAACAGAAATATCGTGGACAAGAATATCGACTGACAGGTAAGTAATATCGATTACAAAAATATCGACGTATTAAAATATCGTTTACAAAAATATAGTTGACAAAAATATCGAATTATTAATAATGTTATGTATTTTAGTGTTTTTATTGAGAATTGTTTGTCATTTTATTATATGTTTGATATTTTAGTAGTTATTAATTTATTTTAAGTTTCATTTTGTGTTTTTAGTTCAGTAGCGGGTTGTGGGTTTATAGGGGAATAGGGTGGGAAGTAATTTAATTATATAGATTTAAATTATAATTGATAGTAGTTAATATTTTTTTTTTATTTGAATTTTGCGTTTTTAGTTCAGTACCGGGTTGTGGGTTTATAGGGGAATAGGGTGGGAAGTAATTTAATTGTATTAAAGTTATTGAATAATTAATGTGTTAATTGATTAATTAATAATAGTTTAATAATTAGTTGTTAATTAATTTCAATTAATCAATTAATAATTAATTATGTTAATTGTTTAATTGATTTTAGGTGTGTGTTGTGGTGTTTATATGTGTACATGGTGTGAAGGGTGGTAAGTAATTAATTTTTTCTTGATTAATTATTAAATATTTATAAATTAATTTCCATTAATTAATTAGTAATTATTAATTGTAATTGTGTAATTAATTTTAGGTGTGTGTTGTGGTGTGTATATGTGTAAATGGTGTGAAGGGTGGTAAGTAATTAATTTTTTTATTGATTAATTATTAAATATTTATAAATTAATTTCCATTAATTAATTAGTAATTATTAATTGTAATTGCGTAATTAATTTTAGGTGTGTGTTGTGGATATTATAGTGTTAATTAATGTGTAATTAATGATTTTTTATTATCTTTGTTAATAATAATGTATGTAATTTTATATATTAATTATGTTAATATTGGAAATTAAATTTAATAAAAATGTTGATGTTTTTGATTTTTATTATTGTGGGATCCAGCACTTTCCCTACTGTTGCACTCACTGGAGTGGGAATAGTAATTTTTACCCCTACGCTATCCAGCGCTTTCCCTACTGTTGCACTCACTGGAGTGGGAATAGTAATTTTTACCCCTACGCTATCCAGCTTTTTCCCTACTGTTGCACTCACTGGAGTGGGAATAGTAATTTTTACCCCTACGTTATCCAGCACTTTCCCTACTGTTGCACTCACTGCAGTGGGAATAGTAATTTTTACCCCTACGCTATCCAGCGCTTTCCCTATTGTTGCACTCACTGGAGTGGGAATAGTAATTTTTACCCCTCAGCTATCCAGTCCTTTCCCTACTGTTGCACTCACTGGAGTGGGATTAGTAATTTTTACCCCTACGCTATCCAACGCTTTCCCTACTGTTGCACTCACTGGAGCATTGTTGGGTGTCAAACATATTGTGCTTATACTCTGCAGGTTTCCCCTGAGTGCCCTGGTGTGTGTCTTCGTGTATTCTGGCAAAGGTCCTGATGAAGGTGGTGTCATCATTTGTTCAGCCACCGAAACGCGCGTCGACCAATGCTGTTTAGACCTTATTGTTCGCAATTCACGTTATTGGTCACAGAGACGACCAATGCTGTTTAGACCTTATTGTTCGCCATTCATGTTATTGGTCACAGAGACTATGTCATCAGTTGTCTCATACCTTCCAGATATATTTTAAAACATAGTATGTATGAGTATGTATGTGGTTGTATGTGTACAGTATAGTATGAAAGTAAGTTTCTTTTCTCTTTTTCTCTTTTATGAAATTGCATTCAGGGGTATCAATTTAAATGTTTTGTATCTAACTTTTTATGAAATTGTTATGCTTAACTGTATGTAAATGTTTGAAACAATTTCATCATTTTTTCAAAAAAAATAATTAATTATAAAAAAGTAAAGAAAGTTTTGATATTGAAAAGAACTGAATAAATAAAAATCTAAATGCATTCATGTTTTTGATATTTCGTTGTCATTTAAGCACATTGATGTTAGCCCATGTTAAAATATAGTTAGATTGGACACAATAAGATAGGTCACGAGGGAGCTTCTTTATAATGTGCTATTGTTTTCCCCTCTTCTCCCTGACCTCAAATTACCCTATTTAGAGGGGGTCCCCAAATACAGCGTCAGCACTCACTGGAGTGGGAATAGTAATTTTTACCCCCTCGCTATCCGTTTCCACTACTATTGTGTTTATTTTGTTATTAAATGTATGTTTTATTTTTTTTTAAGTTTAATGTGTTAATTAAATATAGAATATTTTATTTTATTTTAAATTATTTATATATGTGTATATTTTATTTTTATATAATATAAAAAGTTTATAAATTAAATAAAGATAATAGTTAATAAAATGTATTTAAGTAAATATATGTATATGTACACATTTGTTTGTGTTTATATTTATTAAATTAAGTTTATTAGTTATAATTAGTTAAAATATACATTAAATTTAATTTATTTTATTAATAATATTAATATTATTTAATTAATTGTATTTAAGTTATGTAAGTTTTTTAAGTCGATATTTTTTACTTCTATATTTTTTACATCGATATTTTTGTGTCGATATTATTGTACTTACCTGTTTATGTATAGGAAGTCGATATTTTTGTTATCGATATTTTCACATCGATATTTTTTTCATCTATATTTTTAACATCGATATTTTAACATGGAACCGGGCCAATGATACGGCCCAGAGCGAGAGCGTTCGAGCGGGTGAGGCGCCTGCTGTAGAATGCGGCGATTTTGAACGCCTGTGGTAAGTGTATTATGTATTTCACTTTAAGGAATGTTTCTCTTAGTGTTCTTAAGATGTGTAGTACCGTTCTGGAATGTACAGCTTGTCTGGCATTTCTACCGGAGCTGTTGTCCAGTGAAGTCGTGGGTCCTTTACTGAAATAAACTTTCTCGGAATACTTTCATTTTCTAAACACGGCATTTGGATTTCTTTCTTTCATCATCCCATTACTACAAATATTGGCGACGATTGATGTTACGGCCGTGCAACGTTGGACCCACCGACTACGTTTTCCTTGGCTTTCATTGACTTTAATTTCAACAGTTTTACGGAGACAGCCGCCCGGGTGAGTCCTTTATCTTTTCAGGGATTCCCGGCATATTTTCAAAGCGTATTTACATAGCGGGCTGTTCTCCCAACGTACTCAACCCTAACGCTCCTATCTACTCATATTTTTTCAAAACGGGTTGCACATTCTGAGGCACCCGCACCGGTTGTCGACATACCTGGCATTCTTCAAACTACTGGAGCATTCTGTGGCGCATTCTTCATTCACGCTGTGCAACGTTCACTTTGTATGCGCTGTTACGTAAACTCTTCTACTTTCACGTAACGTGTTCACCTACGTTTTCACGTTGTGGCAGCCATCTTTAACTTCAAGGTTTGTTTATACCATCCTGGCAACACCGTTTCAGTATTGCTCGTATCAGTGACGAGCACACGTTTATTGTTTACCTATCTCTCTTCGCTGATTGTTATTATTTCTATGACAATTTAACAGGATTTTTTCATTTTTCTCATGGCTAATTCTAACAACTTTGTTGCTACACCTCCATTTTTGCAAGTTTCTGGGAAACCGTTAACACCTTGGCATAAGTGGTTGAGAGTGTTTATTAATTACTTGGAAGCCATAGATGCTGATAAATATTCACCATCCCGGAAGAAAGCTTTGTTATTTAACTATTTAGGTACGGCTGGTCAACAACTATTTGATAATTTACCTGTTTTTTCCCAACCTTCAGACGTTGAGAACTAGAATGTTTTTAAGGAAGCCATTGCTCGTTTAGGTAAACAATATAAAGATGAACCATCTGTGATGGTTGAACGTCATGTTTTTTTAAACGGAAACAGCTTCCTGATGAATCCATTGAAGACTATTTGGCAACACTTCGTGTTTTAGCATCAAAATGTGAATTTGGAACTAATCTTGACATTTCTTTTAGGGATCAATTGGTATTTAACTGCTACAACAAGAAAATTCAGGAACGTATTCTCACTTGCAAGAACCCATCATTAGATGAAGTTATGGGAATGGCCAAAAGTATTGAATGTTCTGTTTTGTCATCTAAAATTTTGGCTGAACAATCAGTTCCCAATGTGACTTCTAATGCCAGTTCTAATGTTTTGTGTTTATCTTCCAACGATAGTAATGATTTAGAAGTTAATGCTGTAGCTACCAAATTTAAAAATAAGAAAAGTTTTGAACGTAGAAGCAATATTTTTTGTTACAGGTGTGGCTCTAAGTTTCATGTGAGTAATTTTCCAAATTGTCTGGCTTTGGGTAAACGGTGTACCATTTGTAAAAGAATTGGTCATTTTCACACAGTTTGTAGAACTAGCAAAGATCGTTACAAAGTAAGTCATATTAGCGTGGAAGATGAAACGATTTGTGATGCTTTAAATATCGTTTCTCTTTCTGTACACATCAACATGCTTAATAATTCAGGTCCTATGATCAAGGGACCTGTTTGTGAAGTTTTCATTGGCACAATTGCACTTAATATTGTTGCCAATTCAGGTTCTCCGATTACCATACTGGCAGAGAGAACTTTCCTCAAATTGTGGGCCAATTTAGTGTTGATTCCCTCTGATGTCAACCCGAAGGCTTTTGGGGAATATGATATTATCATGAACGGATATTTTCAGGACACTTAAAATTTAAGGATAGAGTGATTTGGACAAAAATTTATGTTGCACAAAATGGTAGAGACATATTAGGGTGGCGTGATCAAGCAAGTTTAGGAATAATATTGAGACCAGGACATTCTGAACCTGTTATTCTTGGAGACTTACCTGTCTTATCTCTTGAACATTCTGAGTCTCATGATGTTAGGGTGCATGAACTTAAGGTAAAGTATAATTCTGTTTTCAATGGAAAAATTGGTTTGGTTAGTGGTTTTGAGCATACCATCAAGTTGAAACATGATGCTCGTCCTGTTGTTCAGAAAGTACGGCCAGTTCCATTTTCTGTTAGGGAGGACTTAAAGAAACATCTAGAATTATTGTGTTCACAAGACATCATTTGTCCTGTTGAGTCTTCAGAATGGGTTTCTGCAGCGGTAGTCGCGCGCAAAAGTTCTGGGGACATTCGTTTGTGTGCTGACTTAAGAATTTTGAACCGTAATATACTGGTAGATTCACATCCTTTACCCAGAATTCATGACATGCTGGCTAAAATAGGTAATAGTAAGTTTTTCAGTACTATAGATTTACGGTCGGCTTATCACCAGATTCCTTTGTCTAAAAGTTCACAACATCTCACTACTTTTGTCACTCCATTTGGTGTGTATATGTATAAACGTCTTCCTTTTGGGTTAGCTTCGGCAGCTAGTATATTTCAAAGATTAATGGATAATATGTTCAGGGACGCACCTGGTATACAGGCCTTTCAAGACGACATTCTCGTTCATTCAGAAACTGTGGAGCAACACTATGTTTTGTTGGATAAGGTTCTTAATTCCTTACACAAACAGGGCATGACTATTAATGATAAGAAGTGTAAGTTTCTTACCCCTGAGGTTGATTACTTAGGTCATAACTTATCTGAAGCGGGCATCAAACCAAAAGTTTCTTTGATTGATGCTATCAAAAATGCTCCTGTTCCACCTGAAAAGGATTCTTTACGGGCTTTTCTTGGGCTCAGTGAGTATTATGCTCGTTTTGTGAAAGGGTATGCTTTGTTGGTACAACCGTTAAGAGATTTATTGAAAAAACATATTAAATTCATTTGGTCAGAGGATACTCATAAAAGTTTTACATTGGTTAAAGAGATGGTTATTAATGCTCCTGCAATCAAACCATTTACTTATGGTGTTCAGAGCATAATTACGGTAGATGCCAGTGCAAAAGGGCTAGGAGCAGTTTTGAGTCAAATGGTAGAGGGCAAGGAAAATACCATTGCATTTGCATCTCGCACACTCAATCAAGCAGAACAAAACTATAGTACCATTGAACGTGAGGCTTTGGCGTGCACGTGGTCTGTTGAAAAATTTAGGACATATATTTGGGGCACAAGATTTTTACTATATACAGATCATAAACCTCTAATATACATGTTAGGGGATAGTTCTTCCAATAGGGCTTCTTCACGTCTCATAAGATTACTTGCTAGACTCCAAGAGTTCAATTTTGACATTAAATATTTACCTGGGGGCAAAAACGTGCGAGCGGATTGCTTGTCGCGTCTTCCACTTCCACATTCCCATGACAACTCAAAATACAATGATGATTATGAATGTGTGTTCTCTATTCAGGATGTTGTGCATAATTCAAAGATTACACAAGATGAATGGGTGCGCTCTTATGAAATGGACGACTGTTTAAAGAATGTTAAAAATTTCTTGTCAAAGGTTGGCCACATGACCGTGTTCTCACTATTGAAGAAAGGGTTTTTGCCCAAATCGCTGCTGAGGTGTCTTTCTCAGAGGATATTTTGATGCGACAAGACAAATTTGTTCCTCCTAGGGGTCTCAGGGATACTATAATTTCTGTAGCTCATGAGGGACATTTAGGTATCACAGCTACTATCAATAAAATTAAGCAGGCCTACTGGTGGCCAGGTATTGATAGTCAGGTTAGAAAACATATTGATTGCTGTCCACAATGTCTTTGCTCAGACAAGCATTGGAAAACTTCCACAGCACCTTTATGTCCTACACAGTGGCCTGATGGAGCTTGGCAGAAAATAGGTCTGGATTTTGCAGGCCCATTCTCTGTTCTAAGTAGTGATTAAAAAGTACCTTATAGTTGCCCTAGACTATTTTTCTAAGTGGATTTATCTTGCTTGGGTTAAGAATGCTGATTCCTTATCTGTTGTGTTATTCTTACAGCGTATATTTTGTTTAGAAGGTACACCTAAGGAGATCATTACAGATAACGGGTCTCATTTCATATCACAGGATGTCAATGAATTTTTCAAGAAACTTGATATTAAGCATATTTTAGTACCTTTATATAGTCCTTCTTCCAATGGACTGGTGGAACGTGCTAACCGTCTTCTTAAAGAAGGAGTTCAAACTGCGATGGCTGATAGCTTAAATATTGCTGAATTTTTGTGTCAGAAGGTGTGGAATTATAATACAACACCACATAGCACCACTGGGGTTTCTCCTTACATTTTACTTAGAGGTAGGAGTCCCATTTCTAAGCTTAGTCCAGCTTGGTTACTGGATAAATCTTCTTCTCATACTTCCATTGATTTAAATAAAGTGAAAGATATGGTGAAAATGAAACAAGATGTATATAAACAGAATTATGATGAACGTATGCATGACAAGAACAAAACACTAAATCCGGGTGATTGGGTTCTTATTAAAAATTCTAATAAAGTTCCCAAGGGTCAATCCAAATTCACCTTACCAGTCAAAGTGTTGAAGGTAACACGCATGGCAGCCCTTCTTCAAGACAAAGGTTGGAGAAACATTAATGTTCTGGTTAAAATATCTAGAGAACAAGCTGCTATAATTCATAGACATAGAAAAAACTTTTCTTTTAACAATTCTGTACGTGACAATTGGTTTGATCTAGATGATGTCCTAATATCACGTTCTACAAATTCTTTGAATTCAGCTAGTCATGGGGATGGTATCTCTGTTCCATCCACTTCTGCTTTATGCAATAACGAGAACAGTGTTTCTATTTCAGGGGAAGGAGATGGGTTGTGCAGGAGTAATGGCAGAATTAGGTCAGCTCCGTTTCATTTAAGAGATTACATTTGTTAATTCATTTTACTTATTCTGTGTATCGCATTTAAGTGATTCCATTTGTTAATTCATTTTACTTACTTTGGGGCCGATTCCGATCTCGGCCGGTAGTGCTCCGAATCGGATTCGGATTTACCGGATCCGATTCGGAGCCCTGTTTCCCGACCGAATCGTACGCGGATCCGGCCGAGCGAGTACGATGCAAGCTCCCGCAAAATCGCCGACCGACTCGTACGCGGCTTCAACACGCTCCGACCGACTCGCACGGACACGACTCGCACCGCGCTATGGAGACGTTTCCCGGCCGGGTAAGTACGATGCGTGCCGCGAGCAGTCCGACCGACTCGCGCCGTCTGGCTCGAAAGAGCTGTCGGAGCCGGACTTTGGGGGTCCGCGTCGGACCCCCCCGTACGCGTAGGCGCGCGAGTCGCACACAGGGGGGACCCATGGGTCCCCCCTACCTGTGCATGTACGCCGCGATGCGCATGGACGCATACCCGCTGTAGGGGGCGCCCTTGTTCGCCTCGCACCCATTGAGTCCATGGGAGCCCGCCTACGCGTTGTACGACCGGCTCCCATTGACTTCAATGGGAGTCCGACCGAATCGAGTCCGATAGCATGCGAATGCATCGTACTCGTCCGGTCGGACTGCTAGGGTCCGATTCGGTCGGAAGTCTCTCCGGGTCCGGCTCGGTCGGAGAGATTTCCGGCCGGAATCGGAATCGGCCCCTTTGTGTTTTAGTCCCATTGCTTAATGAGTTATATGTTTATATTTTACTGATCTTCTATTTGTATAAAAAAAGGGGGATGTGTGGTAAGTGTATTATGTATTTCACTTTAAGGAATGTTTCTCTTAGTGTTCTTAAGATGTGTAGTACCGTTCTGGAATGTACAGCTTGTCTGGCATTTCTACCGGAGCTGTTGTCCAGTGAAGTCGTGGGTCCTTTACTGAAATAAACTTTCTCGGAATACTTTCATTTTCTAAACACGGTATTTGGATTTCTTTCTTTCATCATCCCATTACTACAATGCCGCGATCTATCCCAGTCAGTTGGGGGTTTTCTGGTTAAGGTAGGCAGAGCGTTTTTTCTTCGGTGCCAGTCAGTGGCTTTTTCTCATATTTAGACTTGGCCTCTTTCTAATTAAATCATGGCCGAGTCCTCTGCGGATGTTAGGGAGGCTTTGAGGCTTTTATGTCAAGCAGGGAGGGAGGATTTACTGGACCCAGGGGTGCTGGGGCAAGCATGGACAGGCTTGGAAAAAGGAGAAGGGCGTCCTCTGATGGTGTTTCTGCTGCTATTCTAGCATGTTCCTCTTCTGACAGCTCCCCAGAGAAAGCTTTTTTTAAACCGCACAGCGTAACCAGTAAAGGTTTAAAGGAAGAATCCTCTCTTACCTCTGTTCAGCAGCCTGCTTCCTCAGTATTGAAGAGAGGGAGGGGCAGATCTCGCACACGCTCAGTTAGGGGCAGACTCCCAGGGAAAGTGAATTCTCTTAAAGGGGACTGTGGCAGTAAGGATGAAGTGAGTTTTGTTGAAAATGAGGTGTTAGCACCATCTAGTGGCGATTTTCATATGGAAAGTTTTGGTATGAAACAGGAGGCTGCTTTTTCAGGTTATAATAAAAAGAGGAACATTCCTATTTTTGGGAAGAGGTTACATTTATCAGTAAGTGTAAAATATTTGCCAGGTGAGAGGTCACTGTCACCTATGGTTTCTGGTGAGAGAAGTGATATGATATTGTGTAATGATATATTATCAAATGGTGAAGCCTCCATGGATTTAAATAAGTTGAATTCACAAGCAGTAAAGGGTAGTCAAGCTTTTCCTACGAAACAGCAGGAGGAGGTTTTTGTTTCTATGCCTGACGTTGGTAATGATACAGATATGTCTTTTAGAGTCAGGAAGGGTCAAAAAGGACATGGAAAATGGGTGTGGGTTAGTGATTGGAAGAAAGGGAACAACAGGTCATCTACATTATGTGCAGAGGATCCTGTGTCAGCAAGTGTTGCCGACTTGCAGGCCAACGCAGGGACGATGCTGCAAAAGGGCATGAAGTGCAGTGAAAGGCTTTCGAGCAGGTCTAAAGCGTCCTGTTCAATTTCAGAACAAGAAAGGGAAAATTTTGAGGTGATTTTCCCAACACCTTCGGACGACCAAAAAATTTCACATTTCAAAAAGGCTGTAAATTGGAGGAATTATGATGGTGGGGTAGGGGATGGGGTACAGTCAAGCTGTAGTGGAAAAAGCGGGGACATACAATTGGATTATGATTGTGGGGATGATTGTAATTGTAATTGTAACTGTCATTTATAGAGCGCGTTATCACCGTCTGGTCTCTAAGCGCTGTGAGAGAGAGCCCTGCCCTGGCACGTGAAGGGGATGTAAATGATTAAATTGTGCCCCAAGCTTCCACAAAGAGGAGTGTTTTTAACTTCTTCCTAAAGGGGAGAAGGGCTTGTTCCTTCCGCAGATTCTCCGGTAACTTGTTCCATAATACAGGGATTGAGGTCGAGAAGGCTCTGCCTCCTTTAGAGGTCATGCTAAAGCGGGGGCAGGCCAGCAGGCCGGCCTCCGAGGACCGTAGTGACCTGCTAGGAGTATAGGTAGCCAGGCGATCCTTAATGTAGGATGGAGCTTGGCCATAGATGGCCTTGTGCGCAAAGCAAAGGCCTTTAAATCTAATTCTCTGCCTGATCGGGAGCCAGTGTAGCTGGCCTAAGAGAGGGGTAGCATGGGCCCTCCTAGGCAGTTTAAAAATCAATCTGGTCGCGTCATTCATAATGACCTGTAGTCTAGCAAGCAGCTTTCCTGGGAGGCCAATATACAGGGAATTCCCGTAGTCCAAACGTGACACTATCAAGGCTGATACTGCCGTTCTGAGAGTTGCAAATGTGAGAAGGGGAGCAAGTTTCCGTAACTGTCTAAGCAGGCCAACACATGTACCTACTACGGCAGATACCTGCTGAGTCATAGACAGCTTGGCATCAATTTTAATGCCCAGGCTTTTTACGGCCTGGGCTGGCTCAGGATTTGCGCCCAACTCTTGTGGCCAGAAAAGGTCACTCCAAGGACTGGAGTCTGTGGTGATGGCCAATACCTCAGTCTTATCAGGGTTGATTTTGAGGGAATTGGCCGTCATCCAGTTGACTATATATTTTAAAATATTTTGCATTCGTGAGTGGGCAGCCGGGGCATTGTCTATCTGGATAATAATTTGAGTGTCATCCACATAGTTGTAGATCTGGCACTCCATGAGATTCAGTGTGGCTATCAAGGGTTGGAGGTAGGCATTGAATAAGAGAGGAGACAACGCCGAACCCTGTGGCACCCCACACGAGAGTTTGCCGGAGTCAGACACATAGTCAGCCAGTTGTACTCTCTGTGAACGGTCAGTGAGGAAGGACGTAAGCCATTTGAGGGCCGTGCCCTGGATGCCTAACTCCGAAATCCACGACAGAAGTTGGTCATGGTTGACCGTGTCAAATGCCGCGGATAGGTCTAGCAATACCAGGGCACATGGTTTTTTCTTATCGGCCTTGAGCCTGATTTCATCCAGCACTGCCAGCATAACCATCTCCGTGCTGTGATGGGCCCTAAAGCCAGCCTGGTTGGTTTGCAGGAGATGGTTGACTTCTATATGGTGTGATAGGGATTTCAGCACGTGCTGTTCCAGCACTTTCGCCAGAAATGGGAGTTGGGAAATTGGCCTAAAGTTTTTTAGGTTCTTCGCGTCTGCCCCCGGTTTTTTCAATAGTGGGATAACTCGTGCTTCCTTAAAATCGATAGGGACGTGGCCACATTCGAGAGATTGATTTAATAGCATTAGGACCTCGCTTTCGATCCCTGGTAGTGCCAACTTGAAGATCCTCGGTGGGCAGGGGTCCGCAGGTGACCCTGACTTAATCCGACCCATTAAAGGAGACAAGGAGTCCAAAGTAAGCATGGGGAAGGCAGTGAGTGGTTTATTATATGCGGAGGGCAAAGGTACTGATGCTAAGGGACAATGAACGGTAGGAGTAAAGTGGATCTCTGTCAATAGGTCCTTCACTTTTCTTAAAAAGAAAGACTGGAATTTATTACAGTCTTCAGGGCAGAAGGGGGGCCTCTGTTCCTGAGTCTGTCTCAGCTCTTTTAAAATCCGAAAAGTTTCTTTTTGTGAGTTGTCAGCATTCAAGATCCTAGTTTCATAAAATTCTGCTTTCCTTGTTAAAATCGCTTTCTTGTAGACTGCAAACATTGCTTTGTATTCAAGCCGGGCACCTGGGTCATAATCTCGACGCCAGGCTCTCTCGCATTGGCGTAAGGCTTGTTTCTTGTTTCTAAGGGCCTCATTAAACCAGGGAGCCCCTTTGCCTTTGTCCCTTACTCTTTCCCTACGCATGGGGGCTACTATGTTAATGGCATTCTTCAGCCTCGTGGAAAGAACAGCGCTTTCTCGGTCAAGGTCAGAATTTCCTTGTGTTGGACATGGGGGAACTGATTTATGTAGAGTGTTAATCAGGTCATCTGCTCTAATTTTTCCCCATCCCCTCAGCACTTTCCACTCCGGGTGGGGACGAGCTGCTTGTCTTGTGGATGGAAACAGGCCTCTAATTAAATAGTGATCAGACCAGGCACAGGGACTGATCTCTAATGGGCTGGTTGGTGGATGGGAGGTCCAGACCAAATCAAGTGTATGGCCCTTCTCGTGAGTAGGTGCATTCACCAATTGCCTCAGTTCCAAGGAGCCTAGTGCCTCTTCCAACTGTTTGGCCTGGCTATCTTTAGGTGTCTGATCCCAGTGGAAATTAAAGTCCCCCATTACCAGGATACATTGATACCGCGACCGGATATCATTAACTAATTCGATGAAGAGCTCAACAAATTTGGGTGACGTTCGCGGAGGGCGATAGACTATCAGGACAATTAGACAGGTGGTCTGGGAGCAGAGTTTAGCCCCCAACACATCTGCCCCCTCGATGCTTTCTGCACATAGGATCTCTGCCTGTAGCTGTTGGTTATACAGAATAGCGACTCCACCCCCTCTAGTGCTGCTAGGTCTGTTATAGCAGAGGGCGGCATAATTCGGGGGCGTGGCTGCCACTAAGTCCGGTGCTGAGGACTCCTCGAGCCAGATTTCTGTGACTCCAAGTATGTCCAGATGGTCATCTTGGAGAAGCGAGAAGACCTCAAGGTTGTGTTTCTGCAAGGAGCGGGTATTAAGAGTAGCTACCCGTAATCCCTGTGGGTCATTGGGCCAGGGCATCCTAGGTGGGTGAGGTGAGAAACCTATACTGCCTACTACCATTTGTGTCCTTAGTAGACCCTCCGCCCTAAGTTTAATATGATGACTCAACGGAGTTAGAAGAAGGAGAAATTGGGGACGATGATGATGAAATCATCGCTGGCATTTTCCAGTCGGGTAAGGGGGTGTCTCTAAAAAGATGTCCAAAGCTCATATTTTACAGATGAAAGACGCAGAAAATAGCTGGAGGGACTGCGAGAAACGCAAAGGATACAAAGAAGGTGACAGAAGAAAGAAATCTTCAATGCTGGACAAACCCTTATGGACAGGTGAGAAGGCTGTTAATAATATATGCAGTAATGCAAATTTAAAGAAACGAAAAGCAGATGAGATATCTGTCGAATATAAGGGTTTAGGTGCTGATGTCTGTTCTCATTGGGAAAATCTTTAAATTCACAGGGAAGAATACTATCATCAGGTAATAGTAAAAATAAGGGTGTTCTATCTGAATCAGATAAAGTTAATCACAGTGAAGAAACTGGGTCTAATAAAAAAGAAGAGAAATCAAAAGTTGAAGGCTTAAAAAGGCATCCTTATATGGGCTTATCTATGCCTCTTGGTGCCCATTTAAGTAAGAATACAAAAGAAAAAATTTGGAAAGGGGAGTTTGTTGACGTTTTTAAGCTGCTTCACAAGGAAATCCAATCCAAGGAGGGTTCCAGGGAAGAAGCTTGGGAACTAGCTAAGAGGCCAAGAGTTCCCACAAATATAGATTCTTGGACCTCAGCCTTTCTGATTTTCGCAAGTGTTTATTGCGAAAAATTTCCAGATAGATCAGTATCTATTTTTAAATACTTGGATACAATCAGAAAGGCTCAGACCGAGTTTGGGGGTTTTGCCTAGCTTCATTATGATGAGGAATTCAGAGCGAGGTTAGTCCTGATTCCTGATAAACCCTGGGGAGAAGTCGACAATGAGTTATGGGTCCAGTGGATGTACCCTCAGAGGCCTCCTCCTATCATGCATATTGCGAGCGGGCTTGCAGTTGCACACCGGCCTTTTCTTACCAGACCCACCTCGGGAGGGGTGGGTAATTGGGCTAAACCACAATCAGTTGTTGCAGGAGCATGCTGGAATTTTCACAGAGAGTATTGCCAGAAGAATCCCTGTAGATACAAGCATGAATGTTCCAAATGTGGTGGCAAGCACACCATTCTGCAATGTTTTGGTGAACAGTCAAACTGGAATAATTTTGGACAAGGCAGAGGGCAGGGCAATTCATTCCAGCCTAACTACACAAGGGCGGTTACCCCAATTGACATTCATAAGCTATGTTATTGGCTTCAATTCTATCCTTTAAGAGACAAGGCGTCAAAATTGGAGTGGGGTTTTAAGGAAGGTTTACATCTGGGTTACCAGGGTCCCCGTTGCCGTAGATTTGCCAAAAATTTGAAATCAGCTAGTCAATTCCCACAAGTTATTGATAATAAACTGCGATCTGAAATTGCAGAAGGCAGAATGGCAGGTCCATTTTCTACTTGGCCACTTCCCGATCTTATCATTTCACCTTTGGGAGTTGTTCCTAAAAAGACGCCAGGTGAATTTCGTATGATTCAACATTTGTCATGGCCTCAAGGTTTATCAGTCAATGATTTCTTAGCTAAGGAGGATACTATTGTACAATTTGTATCCATTGATGTGGCTCTTGTACTGGTGAGGAAAGCAGGCTCACATGCGGAATTAGCAAAATGTGACATTAAATCTGCTTTTAGGTTATTACCTGTACACCCAATGGATTTTGCTTTGTTAGGCATCCATTTTGAAGAAAAATCTTTTGTGGATAAAGTTTTACCCATGGGGTGTGCAGTCTCTTGTCAGCTTTTCAAGGATTTTAGCTCGTTTCTTCAATGGGTATTCACTTTCAGATCAGGTCATGTTCAAGTAACACATTATTTGGATGACTTTCTGTTTGTTGATGTAGCAAAAACTCAACAGTGTAACAGAGCTCTTCAGTTTTTTAAGTCATTAACAAAAGAACTAGGTGTGCCGCTTGCGGATGAGAAGACAGAAGGCCCCGCAAAGTGTCTCATCTTTCTAGGTATTGAAATTGACACAATCAAAATGGAGGCCAGACTACCAGTTTCAAAAGTGAGAGAAAATTTAGAGATGCTTGAAAATGCCAGGTTATCACAGAAATTGACCCTTTATGAAATGCAATGCTTATTGGGTCCTTTAAACTTTGCCTGCAGGGTAGTGAAAGCTGGTAGATCTTTCTGTAGGAGGTTGGGCTTTGGAATGTCAGGGATTACCTTACCTCATCACAGAGTTAGAGTGTCAGTCGCCATGAGAGCTGATTTTGAAGTCTGGATTATGTTTTTAAGGGCTTTCAATGGAGTTACAATTTGGCCCCTAGATGAAAACTTTTTATGGTCAATTCAAATTTTTTCTGACGCGTCAGGAGCCAATGGCTTTGGACTTTTTTGGGAGGGAAAATGGCGTGCTGAAATCTGGCCGTCGAAGTGAATTGCGAAAAAAGAAGTATAGACTTTTTGAATTTTTTCTCTGATTGTAGCATTGGCTGTTTGGGGGAAAAAATTAGCAACAAAACTGTTCTTTTTCATGTTGACAACAAAACTGTGGTTGACCTGGTTAACGGCAAAAGGCCAGAGACAGACTTCTGCTTAAACTATTGCAAAGATTCATGCTAGGTTGCCTGATGTTCAATATAACTTTTAAGGTAAAGCATGTGCCAGGAATAGATAATAATATAGCAGAAGCGTTCTCTCGTTCCCAGTGGCAGAGATTCCGTGGTTTGGCGCCCGGAGCAGACCCACAGAAAACTCAGATTCCACAGGAGGTATGGGAGCTAGCAGACTAAAGATACCACATCTGGTTGAAAACTCTCTTGCTTCTAGTACACGATTAGCTTACAAAAGAGCATGGGCTGAATTTATACAACTAGGAGCTTCTTTTAGAAACAACAACGAAGCAGGTTGGATAAATCGTAATAATGATGTTTTACGGTTTATAATGGACAATTGCTGGAAAACTTGCTGGTATAGCTTTTTATGGAAAATGTTTTTGGGGCTACGAACCATCATCAGGGGAGCTAGGAAGGAGGATTTTGCAAGGCTGGGCTAAAATAAAGAAGCGCCGTACCTTTTTGAGAAAGCCTATATCTCTTAAATTACTGGGCAACATCATAAAAATTTTACCTCAAATTTGCTTCTCATATTTCAAATTTTTATTATTCAAACTTTGTATGGTTTGGTTATTTTTGGAGCCTTCAGAATATCAGAGTTATTAGGTAAAACAGAATCACAAGGGCTAAAAGTGTCAAATATTTCGACAACCAAACTTTCTTTACGTATTTAATTGGAATACTCTAAAACGGATCAAAAAGGTAAAGGGGCTACAGTGGTATTGCGGAGGCTAAGCGGCCCCCTTTGCCCGATGAAAGCTTGGTTCGAATTTAGATCAGCAAACGCTTCTTTGCAAAATTTTGAGTTTAAACATCAGGACGGATCTGCTTTAAGAGCTTCACAGATCTTATCAGTCTTGATAAAAGCATTAAGCCTCTTAGGTTACAATCCTAATGAGTTTGGTACCCATTCATTCAGAATAGGTGCTGCTTCAGAAGCTGTAAGAGGGGGTTTCTCATTGAAACAATTAAAAAGTTTAGGCCGCTGGACGTCAAATTGTTGTTTGAAATATGTTAGAGAGTTAGATGATTTATAGAACTTTTATGGCTTTCCTAACATTTTTCTCTTTTTAGGTAATTCTTTGACCCTACCGGCGTCCATGGCAAGCGTCTGGATCGTTGGACACTCATTTATTAAGTGGTCAGCCAAACAGGCTGAAAGAAATCATTATGGACAGAACCTGGGATTTAGTTTTGAAGATATTAAGATCGATTGGTGGGCCAAAGGAGGTATGAGATGGGGTCAATTGATGCCTTTTTTACATGAATTACGTTTAGCTAAGAAATGTCCACATATCTTACTTATTCATTTAGGAGAAAATGATTTGGTACAGCTTTCAGGTCTTGGGTTGCTAATTGCGATGAAAACTGATTTAGAGCGGATAATTGCATCCTGGCCGAACACAAGACTGATCTTAACCGCTCTTGTACCGAGAAGGGTTTGGAGGGGCGCTGAAAAATTCTCTGCAGTTGACAGAGCCAGAAGGAAAGTTAACAGAGAACTCCATCGTTTCGCCAGTATCAATGGAGTAAGTTGGCTGACTCACGTGGATTTTACCAAAGACGATTTCCAATTTTTCCGCCCTGATGGGGTTCACCTTTCATTTATAGCGAAAGAATTGTATTTATTGAATATTAAGGAGAGGTTATCCGACATGCTGGGGTTGAATACTTGGTGCTAAAGGGCTGTTTCAGCGACAGTTTCTTACTCAGATTTCTTTTTCAAAACCAAGGTCAATTAGCCTGACGTTATATTTGATTTAACTGTTAAGCGACAGTGTGAACAGATTATTATGTTGTGTGGTTCAAATTAATTCAGATTATACTACTGATTTGGTTTGAGATTTTGAATACTAATCAAAAAGGGGCATTTTATCAAAATTCAAAGCCTTTTAGGGGGGGGACAGGAAAAACGCCTGTCCAGGGTTCTTTCCTGGTGGCAGATTTGGACGGGATTGAGGCAGGCAGGAAAGGTTGGGGCAGGCAGAATAGCTTAGGACAGAGGGAAAACAGATGACAGAGGAATGAGGCAGGAGGTAGGAAGGTGGCGAAACTAAGGGGTTGGGGACGTGGTTCAATATGGGGAAAAGTTCATGGGGAATCAAGTAGGGGCGGCGGGGGTGTTAGATTTGAGTTGTATTAGTTAGGCCTTGCAGAAGTTATTGTAAATGCTTTTGAATGTTGCAAATAAAGCTACCTTTTACCCCCATTCGGTCTGTGATGTAATCATTGCCCGATGGGGGCTCCTCCGGGTTGCATTCGAAGAATGTCCACCCCCGGGTACCTTCGGGCCAATGGTTCGGCCCAGAGCGAGAGCACTCGAGCGGGTGAGGCGCCTGCTGTAGAACGCAGCGATTTCGAATGCCGCATTCTATCCCAGTCAGTTGGGGGTTTTCTGGTTAAGGTAGGTAGAGCGTTTTTTCTTCGATGCCCCTCCCACCCTCCCTTTTAATTAGTAAATTATAGCTTTAGTAGTAGCTCAGGTTAGGTATTAAAAGATTATACTGTTGAGGGTAGTTTTTTATAAGCAGGCAGATTTGGACGGGATTGAGGCAGGCAGGAAGGGTTGGGGCAGGTAGAATAGCTTAGGACAGAGGGAAAACAGATGACAGAGGAATGAGGCAGGAGGTAGGAAGGTGGCGAAACTAAGAGGTTGGGGACGAGGTTCAATATGGGGAAAAGTTCATGGGGAATCAAGTAGGGGCGGCGGGGGGTGTTAGATTTGAGTTGTATTAGTTAGGCCTTGCATAAATTATTGTAAATGCTTTGAATATTGCAAATAAAGCGACCTTTTACCCCCATTCGGTTTGTGATGTAATCATTGCCCGAAGTGTCACTCATAGTGGTTAAAATGTCACTCATAATTACACTGATATTATGAAAATGTCACACATAGCAATCTGAACCTTGGCAGCTATGCGAGTGCTTGAAGTATACAAAGGCAGCATGCAGTGCTGTAAAACACTACCCGGTCAATTAATAAAAATGTGAATAAAGATGGAGTTCCCAGAAGATGGATTCGCATCCATACTCCTTGTTGTCGTCATGACCTGGAAGTGCAGGCTAGAGACAGGCCAGCAGCCGATGCGTTGACTGCAGAGGAAGCTGCTACCCATACCATTGAGTGAGCCTCAAGAGAGGGGGGTGTCACATAGGGAGTATCTCCATGGCAACCGATGGACACAGTCTGTCCCCATCAATTATGTTCAATGAAATATGTATTTTCTACCTTGTATATGAATATATAAAGCGAGTCCCCCTAGGCCCTCTCTCAAGCACGTTTGCAAAGGTATTACAATGAGTCACAGGCCCACCTGAACTGTATTTCAGGCATAAAAAGAAACAAGCATTGACAAAGCCAATCTTTGAACAGGGAAAGTACACATGGACATACTCAGTATCCATACTCACATGTACATAGATCATACAACAGTAAATGCACATATTCTGACCTCCTTAATCACACCTACGGACATCCATGCACACGCAGACTAACACAGAAACTGGTATATACATACCACAAGACCTGGCAGACACACATGCACTTAGACTAACAAGCATGCATGTACCTTTCTGTCCGCACACACACACAGCACATACAGACATGCATTCAGTCCCACACAGCACACAAGCACTTAGTTTAAATGCAAGGTGATCTATGTAAACAGGGTTATGGATGCACACCTGAGAGACAGATAACAGAGGCTTCATTTACGCTTAAACTTTACCACACCTGCTGCAGAAATACAACTTGAGGTGGAGAAAGGAGTGGAGTGCCAATGCCCATTCAGTCCTTGGCCTCTCTCTGGTTGATGGGTGATTGAAAACTTCCGTCTCCATGCACATCTAGTTTAGGCAAACAAAGGAAAATGGAACTGTGAGTAAAGCAAAGTAATAGGGGACATGGCAGGTTGCGGCTACCTCAGAGCTACTGTGCCCGACTCCATTTGGTTCTTACTGCCGAGACACTTTCTCATCTTCTTAGAAGAATTACTAATCAATGTGTGGCAAATATGAGTATAGCTGCAGGATTCTTAAGTGATTTGTGATGAATGGGAGACTGATTTTTGCAGTCATAGAGCACTGCTGAGTGATGGAGCACAGATGTGATGGGTATGCAGTGATGATTGTTACTGAGTGATATGTGCAGTTTGTGAGGCAGCAGTTTTACAAGGAATACATTCCTAGAAAGTTCCCTCTGGTACCCTTGATATTCTATTTATAGTCAGTTCACTCACAAGCAGCCATGATGGCCACCATGTTATTTACAAGCAGTCAGCCTCATTCACAAGCATTCAAGGTGTCAGTGCTCTCACAAGATATTAAAACAGTGACTGTTTCTTAGCAAATAGACACAATATGGAACAGTAAAGTGAAGGGTCGGGAGAATAATCTGAACTTGTTTTCATGGAGAAAGTTGTGAATGTGTGTTAGAACCTTCCAGCAGGAGTAGTAGAAATACTCCTTCATTTTCTTCCAGGGGAAGGTGCCCAGGCGTCTGGAGGATAGATGGCTTGTCCTATCGGTGGACTCATGGTCTCCTGTAAGCTTTTCCTCCAGTTTTCCTCCTCCTGAGGGTACTCAGGAAGATTCGGTGGGAGAGTGTGCAGGTTCTCCTGGCCCCATTTTGGTCCTGCAGGCCGTGGTTCCTTATGCTGAATCAGTTGTCTCAGTGCCCTCCACCAAGAGTCTGAGGATTTCCTTCTCCACTCTGTTATGTTCCATATAGGTACCCCAATTTAGGCTCAGGTAGTCACCTAACCTTTCACCTATATTCTCCCTACCATTTACACCACATAACGGTTGTTTGGACTGACCTTTTACCTAGTTACGGTACTGCTTACAGGATGTAGGGCTTTCCCTGAAAACTAGCCTCATCCATTATGCATGAGGATTCTTCGAAACTCAGCAGGACTACCATCTCCTGCATAATAACTATGTACAAGGGTCATTCCTTCCGTCATCCTAAGTCTGACATGACAGAGCAAGGTAGAACCCCTGAGGGTACCACTTTGAGTATATGAACACCATATCTTGCTGAGGTAGTCAGAGGAGAAAAGGACTTCCATGCCGACACACTGACGCGAGACACTGAGGTTCCTGCACGCAGACACTCCAGCTCGCAGTGGTCTGACATCCCTGGCGGGGTGTCCATCTCGAGACCAAGATGGGGTCCCACAGTCTCTCACTTCAGGTAATGGGGTTGACTTTATCCTAGGGGGATTCTTGGCTTTACACCCCAATTCATATTAGGTACACTTAAGTACATCTAGTTAAGGTCGCATCGTAGGAGTACGCATTCATTGTTTTAGCACGATGGTAGAAATCTACCATCCTTTTACTCTGTTAGTGTGTCTAATCATTTATATCTGTTTCTGTCTAATGGTTGCTTCAGCACACCTATTTTACACTAGAATGACACTGGTTCAATAAATGCTTATTGAAAAACGCCCCACCGTTTATTTTGTGTATCTCTCTGAGACAAAGTGAGCATGAGTGACTGAGCGAAAAGTATCGCACTGTTTCCATGATCCTGAGGGATCAGGGTTGTCATGTTCGATAGTTGTCAAGAACTATTCTCTCCTTGGTAAGAGGGGTTTCTAGTGGCACTGTGACCTAGCTGGTATACAGGCTAACATACCCGGTGGGGGGGGGCTAGAGTGTATGTTGTCTAAATGCACAGATCATATATAGGTTTATAGGAACTACACGACATGGCGCCGGCAACGTTGGTTTGGTACTTATTGAACAGTCAAATCTGAGTAGTTCAGTTGTGCTATTCTCAGAGACCCCTACTCACATTTCCCCAGAGACGTCTGGAGTGGGAAGGGAACAATCCGCCACAGCTGAGTAGGCATATCCTATGTAGTGGCTGTAGGTTTATCAAGCTTGTAGGACAAACAGTTCCTATTGTGCATAAAACCTTATCTCAGTTTCCTTGAAAAACAAAAATGTCTTCTTCAAAATAATGGCTGACGAAGACGCCGCTGCGCCAGCACAACGTGCAGCCGCAGGAGTTGAGGAAGAACTGGAAGGGGAAATTAACATTTCACAAAATGTCAGAAATGCCCTTACCTTAAAACTAGCAGACTATGGAGTCTCAGCTAGGGGTATGACAGTCACATTCGTGATTGAAGCACAGAAATCATATAGAACAGAGGTATTCTATTCATGGGTTAAATTCCCACAAGCAGATGCACAATCACATACATTTCATTCTTACACTGAAGATGAACCTCAAAATGAATACTGTCCGTATGAGGACATTGAAGTTCCACTCACCTACTGGGAGCACATAAACTGCTTTAAAGGTGCCCTCCCCCATACAAACGATAAAGTAAGACTAGGTCTGCTCAGAAGAGATGGTGCCACTTGGCCTGTCCTTGCGGCTTACACTCCGCATCCAGACATTGACTCAATGCCAGTGGCAGACTTGCGTCCACTTCATAAAGAAATAATAAAACTTTACAGAAACCTGACACAGTTTGTGATGAGAACTCTCACACTTCAGCCAACAAGAGCTACACAAACAGGACAAATTCAGGGATCTACAACTAAGATTACACCACAAATGCTACACGCAGTTATGGGTAAGATGCCCACTAAACGTGAGCAAATGCCATTCTGGATAGCTCAAAAAATAACACAGCTAGAGGCAGTATTTCCACACACAAGCCCTCAAGAAAAACACAGAATGTTAACAATCTGCTTGCCAATGGGGATAGCTCCCCAAATAGAGGATTGTACCACTTGGGGTACAGTTTTCACTGCCATATATACCAGAACTCATGGTATCCTGTCATTAGCAGTAATATTAGACGTATTAAGACAAATACAAACTGAGTCTGGAGCTGAACCTGCTCTGAACTTAGGGATAACATAATTAGGTAATTTTGCTATAATATTAGAAAGTATAAAAGGGGAGGCAGCAGCAGTGGCAATACGCCAATGCCTGAGGGATTTCACTCCTTTACAACAGGAACGTGAATTACCTAAAATTATTGAAGACACCTATGCTGAATTAGGTAGAGATAGTTTGAGAGCTAGAGCAACAAAACCTCAGCTCATGGGTGGTCCTGAAAAGGATACCACCAAGCAAGCACCTGTCTTCCAAGAAGAAATGGGATAATAACAATAAAAAACAAAAGTATAGAGAGAATGGATCTCAATCCATGGGTGGGTCTCCTCAACAGGAGCCCTCCGAAAGGAGGTACAACCTTAGGAATAGAGATAACATTAAAAACCTGACAGGTATCAGGATACTGATACACGTTCCTCTCGTTCCTTTCAGGGTTCGCCAAGAAACTCCGAGAGAGAAGGACGGTCAGAACACAGACAAGAAGACCGTACAAAGTCCAGAGTCACGCCACGCACTTCAGATTATACTTCCAAAAAAGAAGAGAAGCCAAAATCAAAACCTCAATTTAAAAAGAAGAAAGTAGCAGGTCTTCAAGTTAGACCAGAATTCTGAGGACTCAACTTCTGAACGGGGAATGGGCTCTGACGATGCTAGACAGCACAGCAGAAGTAACAATAGCTCGCCAAAACTGATGGAATTTCTGGTGACAGCGAAGTTGAATGAGCATATCACGGTGGAAACACCTGATACACGAGTAAGTGTCCCACATTGGTTACATAAGATAACACTCCAAATGGAGGGGGACAAACCCAGAAAAATTAAAGGCCTCTTTTGGGAGAACCTGACTTTTGGCTATGACATCCTTTTAGCTGAAAAAGATTGGCCGCCTGAAATTGTTATGGATTGCCCAAAGGGAGAAACGGTAATTTTACCGGCTTTTTCCGATCACGTTTCAATATACTTAAAACTTACATACACGCAGGAGTGGGCGGTAGCCCTTCCTCCAGCATTATATCGCAACCATGTTGGATGGGATGCTGAGTCACCTCTCCATACAATCACAGTAAAAACTACTCCAACACCACAGAGACAATACCCAATAAAACAGGAAGCGAAAAAACAGGTCAGGGAGATCTTAGATCAACTTGAATACCAGGGTGTTATTGAACCTTGCACCTCCCCAATGAACAATCCTTTGTTTCCCGTACTGAAACTTGATAATTCATACCATCTAGTTTTAGACTACAGACATCTGAACACATGCACAAAAACATTTGCCGTACAGAATGCACACAGTGCCGCATTAATGAATAACATTGTGCGGAAAAATACAAAACAACACTAGATATCTGTGGTGATGTGATGCTGGAAGAGATCAGCAGAATTACTGTGATGTCATCAGGAGTGTTGACAAGTATCATGCCCTGAGTGTTCTGTCAGTGACAGTTACTACTTGTGCCTTGGCTGTGCCAGCTGGGACGGCTCTCTGTACCCTGCAATAAATACTTCTTATGGAAATCCATCACTGCGTCAACCACTCTTCATTTCAGTGGCGACAGAAGACGGGATGCCATTCTGCCTACTCACGGCCACTTGCTGTCTTCACCTTTTGTCTACAACTCAACTGGTATCAGGTACCTCTTGCCTGCAGCTCAACTGTGAGTAATGTTTTGTAAATCATCACTCTCATCCAAGGCACACCTACTTAAACAAGTACAGTATAGAGAGCCGTGCCCATTAATTTATCTCCTGAACGATCGCTACTCCAGGCTGGAGCTGTCTGCTTTCTGCTTGGTTTTTTTTTTTAAAAGCAGCTGCGAGGCTCTTTTGTGACTTTATTGCCTGCTTCCACTGGATTTGAACTTTTTATTCTCTCTGCCTCTGTGTTTTTGTGTTAACTGGGACTTTGGTTGCCTTCACGAGGCCAACAACAGTAAATTTGATGTGCGCGACCTCCCCAACGATTTTAAACACGGCCCTACCTTCTCTGCAGCGCGAGCTCCAGCGCGAGAAGTTTTCATTGTTCTAGTGCGGTCTTTCCTCTCAGCGCGAGGTCCTGCTCAGCATTACAGCATTACAGCGCGAGGCTCTGCGCGAGGAATCGGCATTCATTTCACTACTGACACGTCTTTTCCTCACGACGTGCTACGTTGAACGCCTCTGTGACGCAATATGGAGCCACAGCAATTTCAGCGTTGCTTTGTTCCTTAGCAACCGCTGAGTGTTTATCATACGCTGATGTGCACAGCTCATTTGCCGTCAACTTATTCGGTGCTCACATTGAGCAAGCAGAGAGGGTGTTCTCTGCTGGTCTCTCATTGGCTGGGCAGCATCTTCAAGTTTCTCTCGTCACGCTGACACGCACACAGCACTAATCATTGCGTGTCAGCACCATCTGGTGTTTTATCCGCTTCATCCTTTGCTTCTTCAGCAGTTCCCGAATCCCGAATTTCACGGATGTTCCGCCTACTATTTCCTGCTATTCTTGGTTTGGTTGGACTGAACTGCTGGTTGGTCTGAACTGCCCAACATAAGAATTTATTAAAAAATATATTTTTGAAACAAGGCTGTAATCCTGCATCTATGTTATCAAAGGCTGCCATCTAGTGGCCCGAGTCAAGTGTAACATTTTTTTTTTTTGGAGGAATTTCCCTTGTGTGTCACTCCTGTGATACACACACACGCAAAACCAAGTATTAAGCAGAATTAATGAACTTTGTAACATCTTTCTTTTCTTTCTTCATTGGGGCCTCTAGTTCTTCTTTTTCTCTGTTCTTTTCTTCTTTTTTATTTTTTTTCTCTTCACTATTTTTCTTTTTTTTTTTTTTTTTATCTTTCTTCTTTAACGTTTTTCATTCCACAGGTACTCTGCCGACATGCAGAGCGTCACTCCACCAGCACCTTTTCTACAAGTTCCCGGTGAACCACCATAAGAATGGAAATTATGGGTTAGATCATTTATGGCGTACTTAGGCGCAATTGATGGCCAAAGGTACAGACACGAGAGGAAAAAGAATCTCATGTATTATCATCTGGGGGTCGAAGGTCAAAATGTATTTGACCATTTACCTCCATATGATCCTCCTGATGGTGAAGATCCCGACGAATTTGAAATAGCTGTGGCACAATTAGACAAGTACTTTACCAAAACAAAGAACATTGTGGTGCACAGATACAAGTTCTTCACAAGGATGCAGAAACCCGATGAAAGTATAGATACTTTTATCACATCTTTAAAAATTTTAGCCTCAAAATGTGAGTTTGATAACTTCACATCTCAACTCGTGAGAGATCAACTTGTTGCACGATGCTACTGTAAAAAGATTCAAGAGAGACTACTTACTTGCAAAGATCCTACATTAGATAAAGCAATTGATATTGCCAAGAGTATCGAAAGTTCGATGGAGGATGCAAAGCAACTTGAAACTGCTCTATCCAATACTACCATTTCTGGTGCTGTCTCTGCCAAGCCTCCTACTGCCAAACCCCTTTTGTCACACGTGATAATATCAGAAGACCAAGCATGCCTAGAGGTGGAAGAAATTTCACGCAAAGTAGACAATCCAATCCCAGAATCTATTGTTATAGGTGTGGCTCATCCTTACATGTCTCATCTTTTAAAAATTGTCCAGCCATCAACCAACAATGTGGCCAGTGAGGCAAAATGGTCCATTTTGCCAAAATCTGCATGAGTGGCAGAAGAAGGAATGTAAGATGTGTTATTAATGAAAGTGACAATTTCTACGATGAAGATGTCATGAGTCAGGAATATGTTGTAGTAGTTAACAACTGCAATGAAAAGCAAAATCTACTACATATTCCTGATCCTGAGGTTGATGTCACTATTGAAAATAATCAAATTCAACTTCTAGTAGATACTGGAGCACGCATTGCTATTGTGTCGCAAGATAAGTATCTTAGATTTTGGTCTGAAAAGAGCTTATTACCTCCGGATATTCTCACTGTAGCCTTTGAAGGTAGTAGAATTGAATTGTTGGGCTATTTCTGGGCTGCTATTGGTGTTCTAGGGGAAACCATCAAAGGTAAAGTGTATGTTGCAAGACGTGAGATCAATGTTCTTGGTCTTCTTCATCAAGCTGAATTTGGATTGACTATCAAACCTGGTTTAGCTAATCCTGTTTTCATTGATAGACAACCTAGTCAAAGTTCCACTTCCACTTATGACACTAATTCTCTGTCCACCGTTCAAATGCCCAGTAATTGGGAATGCAAGTTCAGCAAAATTTTTGAGGACCGTCTTGGTAAGATCACCAATTTTCAACACTCTATTAGAGTTAAAGAAAATGCTATTCCAGTCAAACATAGATTACGCAATGTTCCCTTAAGCATTAGAGGTGATCTTTCCAAACATTTACAAACATTGTGTGATCAAGGTATTATTGAAAAAGTTGAGTCTACTCTATGGCTTTCTCCCATTGTTTTGGCCAAGAAAAGGTCTGTGGATTTGAGGATGTGTGTCGACTTGAGATGCCTCAATGAAGCCATCTGGGTCGATGGTTTTCCCCTCCCATGCATTGAGGATCTCATCGCTAAAGTAGGGTCATCTTCATGGTTTACCAAGCTCGACCTTAAAGCCGCCTATCATCAAGTCGAGTTACATCCTCAGTCCCGACACCTTACAGCTTTTGTTACCCCTGATGGTGTTTTTCAGTTTTGCCGTCTCCCTTTTGGTCTGGCCTCTGCGGACGCTGTTTTTCACAGACTTATGACTGAAATGTTTAATCATAACCCTCATGTAGTGGTCTTCCAAGACGACATTCTTATTTTCACAAAAACTGAAGCTGAGAATGATTCAGTGATTGATCAAGTCTTCGGTGTGTTAGAAAGCAGAGGAGTGACGCTACAGAAAAGCAAGTGCACCTTCAAAGCAAAAGAGATTGAATACTTAGGTCATATCATCTCGGAACATGGTATAAAACCTAGACCAGGCTTAGTCAAGAGTA
Organism: Calotriton arnoldi; assembly: GCA_963921515.1. Classification (NCBI taxonomy): domain Eukaryota; kingdom Metazoa; phylum Chordata; class Amphibia; order Caudata; family Salamandridae; genus Calotriton; species Calotriton arnoldi. Next base: position 386,041 of record CAWUFW010009778.1, on the reverse strand, counting down.
TTGTTGAGGCGCTCGCTCCTCAAAACAAGGAACAACTCATGTCTTTCCTTGGTCTTTGCGAGTTTTATGCCAAGTTTATGAAGGATTTTGCCAAAACCACAGAATGTTTCAGAACACTACTTAAGAAAGGGGCTACTTACAAATGATCAGAGTGTGAGAAAGGTTTTCAATCCATCAAAGACCATATTGTTAAAGCTCCAGCTCTACAAGCTTTTGTCGAAGGTAGGCAAACTGTTGTCACAGTTGATGCTTGTGAGTATGGTCTAGGAGCTGTGCTATCGCAATATGTTGAGGGAAAGGAGCACACAGTGGGATTTGCCTCCAGGACTCTTCGTCCTGTTGAACGGAAGTACTCCGTTATTGAGAAAGAGCTGCTGGCTTGTGTCTGGAGTATCGAGAAATTCAAGCCATACTTGTGGGGTAGATCTTTTATTCTCAAGACAGACCATCGACCCAGTGGTTGACATTCTGTCAGGGAAAAATATTAAACGCACTACTGCTCACTTGGCCAGATTGTCTACGAAACTACTTGAGTACACTTTCAGTGTACAATACATTCCTGGGGGAAGGAATAGCAGAGCAGATTGCCTATCCAGGCTCCCCATTTCTGATACAGATGAGCAAGACTGGGAGACTGAAGTAGAAGAGTGTTTTATAGCAAATTTTAATCAGGACTGCTTGTCTTTTGTGGAAGATGACTGGATAACTGAAGTTGATAAGGATGTTGTGCTCAGAGATGTCTCACTGACTTCCTGGAGGAATCTGAATTTCTTGATCCCCACCAAGCGGGTTGCCGCCCAGCTCACTCTACTGAGGCGGTGATCCTTACAGTGTTGGATACTCTCCGCAGTGAGGTCGATGGTGGTTCCTCACAGGCTCTTGTCTTGCTTGATCTTTCTGCGTCCTTTGACACGGTTGACCATAATCTTTTGGTCGACCGTGTGAGGGACGGGGGAATTTCGGGACCAGCCTTGGGCTGGATCAGCTCCTTTTTGGAAAATCACTCCCAGGCAGTCTGTACTGTCCAGTTTACTGCCCCCAGAATCGGAATTTCTTGCGGAGTCCCTCAGGGCTCCTCACTTTCTCCCCTGTTGTTCAATCTTTACCTCCTACCTCTTGTTCGAGCCCTGAAAGAGCGTCTAGTTTGTACATTTAACTATGCTGATGATTTTCAACTTATCTTTTCCATCAGCAACTCCTCGGAGTCAGTCTATGCCTTTCAGTCTACCATGCTGTTCATTAGTCAGTGGATGAACAGTAACCATCTAAAACTTAATCCGGATAAGACGGAGCTGGTTTTAACAGGTGGTATTTCTAAAAATCCCTGGGGCCCTCATTTCTGGCCCAGGGAGCTGGGCCAGTCCCCCTCTCCATCTAGCTCGGCCAAGAGCCTTGGGGTAATAATCAGTCAGGATCTCACCATGAAGCCTCAGATTGGGTCGGTGATCTCCACCTGCTTTTTCCAACTCAGGAAAATAAAAAGATCTGCAGATTTCTTACCCATGAAGCTCGGATTCAGGTGATTATCGCCATGGTCATGTCCCATGTCGACTATGCCAATTCACTATACTTCGGCATCCCCCTTTACCTATCCAAACGTCTGCAAATGGTACAAAATCAGGCTGCACGCCTGATTGTTCATCAACCTAGGTACCATCATGTCACTCCTCTTCTAAGGAAACTTCCCTGGCTTCCAGTTGTTCAGCACTGTGCCTTCAAGGTTGGGTGTCTTATTTTTAAGTCACTCAATGGAAGAAGCCCTAAATTCGTGAACAACTTGATTAACAAGTACGCCCCCACACGCAATCTCCGTTCAGCCCACAAGCAACTTTTGTCTATTCCCTCTTTTAAATTGAAGCGCACTGGTGGTGCCAGGTTTGCTATTTTGGCCCCTATGTTTTGGAACTCCCTCCCCTCTGAAATTCGCTTTTGCACCAATCTCCTTGGCTTTAGAAGCCTTCTTAAAACTTGGTTATTCCGAGAGGCTTTTTGAATAACTCTCCAGGACTTGGGTATCTATCAAAGTAGCGCCATGAAACCACTCCGGTGTACGTGCGCTTTACAAATTTATTTTAACATAACATTTAACAGAGAAGTTGCTTTACTGATCAAGAAAGGTTGGCCGAGAGAGAAGTGTCTTTCCTCTGATCTTCAGATGTTTTGGAAGGTCAGTAATGAGCTTTCGGTTGAGGGTGGAAAAGTAGTCAGAGGTGACAAACTGGTGCCTCCTATGTGCTACCGAGAGCTATTTTACCCGCTCATTCAGGTCACCTTGGTGCCACCATTACTAAAAGAAAAGTCAGGTCTGATTTTTGGTGGCCTAGGATGGACACCCAGGTTGATGAGTTAGTTAAACAATGTGCACGATGCAATGCTAGTGACAAAGTTCTTGTCTTAGAGGGTATTGTTGAATCCCCTGTACCTCCTCCTGGTAGAGCCTAGCAGAAGTTAGGCATGGACTTTCTTGGACCTTTCCATGTTCTTCCTGCCAATTCAAGATATTTTTTGGTTCTTATTGATCATCTGTCCAGGTGGGTTGAGGTTGAACCTATCAGTGTCCCCAATTCTAAGAGTGTCATTGACTGTTTGAATAGGATTTTTCTCAGGGAAGGTTATCCTGAGGAAATTCTTACAGACAACGGTGTCCAATTTATCTTGCACGAGATGAATTCCTTTCTACGAGCTTGTGGTATTAAACACACCAGAACCCCTCTTTATCACCCGCAAAGCAACGGCAAAACTGAGAGATTCAACAGAGTTGTTGTGGAGTGTATTCAAGCAGCTTTCAGATCCAAGTTTTGTATTTTTCAAGCTGTGAAAGATCTGGTTTGGTCATACCACACATCGCCTCATGTTGCCACCAATTTCAGTCCATTTGAACTTATGAGAGGAAGAAAAGCTTCTTCACAGGTCTATCCCCTTTGGATGGTAAAGTCTGATGTGGTGACATGAGGAGCATGTGGGAGTCTGCCAACAAAAAATCATCTGAAACATGTGTTAAAAACATTGAACCTACTGTCCAGAAAGAGATCCACAAGATTAGTGTGGGAGATTGGGTTAGAGTAAAAAACCCCGTCTCAGTAAGAAAAGGTCTTTCTAAATTTCTAGATTCTCAGCAGGTTGTAGATATTCGCAAGAATGCTGTGAAATTGGCCAATGGAAATTGGTGAAGCACCTCACATGTGGCTAAGGATCCTTGTTTTTCTCCCAGAAATGTGAAGTCTGACAAAAATGTTTCGGGGGGGGGTGGTGTCAGGAAGAGCTCAAGGGTCCATACCAGGCCAAACAATTTACGAGATTATGTGTAAGTTTTGATGTCTGTTAATTATATTAATCTTTGGTTTTCTTTTCCCTTTTTCCTTCTTGTATCTTTTTCCCTTTTTCCTGGTTTCAGTATCATTTTGTTAAAAGGGGGGAGGTGTGGTGATGTGATGCTGGAAGAGATCAGCAGAATTACTGTGATGTCATCAGGAGTGTTGACAAGTATCATGCCCTGAGTGTTCTGTCAGTGGCAGTTACTACTTGTGCCTTGGCTGTGCCAGCTGGGATGGCTCTCTGTACCCTGCAATAAATACTTCTTATGGAAATCCATCACTGCGTCAACCACTCTTCATTTCAATATCTCAAATGGATTTTTCTGCCAAAATATAGCGCCTGAAAGCAGATATCTGACAGCATTCTCCACGCTAGGTTCCCAGCGTCAATTTTGTCGACTCCCTCAAGGGTATAACAATAGCCCCGGGTTGTTCAGCGCTAGGGTGACAGAATTACTTCAGAATTCGGATGAAGAGGCATTGTCCTATGTAGATGATATTTATCTGATGGGTGATGATTTAAAGGATCACTTGTCCAGGGTGAGCACCATAATTTTGGGGTTCGCCTCTGAGGGCTACAAATTTAATTTAAAAAAATCGAAAATAGCCCACCTCAATGTCCTATTTTTAGGATACGAGTTATCAAGTGAAGGAAAAAGCCTGGCAGCTAACGTTTTAGAAAAGTGTGCACTGCTCCAACCTCCTAAATCGCTGAAGAACTTACAGTCCATATTGGGATTTTTAAATTTTGGCAGATCATACATTTTGGATTACGCCGAAAGACTAAAACCTTTCTATGACCTAATAAGACCTGATTCCTCAGTTAGGCATTGAACACAGGAACACACAGATATACTTTGTTCTCTACAAGCTGACATGATAGCTTCAAAACACTTGCAGACAAATGTAAATTTCCGCAATTTGGTGATCCGTGTTATAGCGGGTCGATCTGGGTACACTCACCTAACCTTCAATAAAGGAGAAACTGTACCCATTGCAAACAAATCACACTTGTACACAAACGCTGAAATGCATTTTGCTTCTATAGAAAAAATACTGACAGCAGTACAGACCGCTGTAGTTAGAGAAAGAGCACTGGCTCAGGGGAAACAAATAATTGTCGCTAACTCCGGTACCAGCCTTAGAGGCTGCTACAAAGGCAAGCATTCCTAATGCTAAAGCCTTACATCCAAGATGGATACAATGGGCTAATTCTCTCACTGCAATGGATGTAGAATACAGATATGACCCTAGTCTAAAAACACAAGCATTCCTGCAATATGAACAAGAATATCCTCTACCAAATTAAATAATGCCTCTAGATCAGCATGAATATATTATTTACACTGACGGATCTGCTCAGGCGGTTGTAGGGAGTAAACAGCCATATAGCACCGCATGTGCGATTGTAAAGGGTTGTATGCAGGATGGCAAGTTCCATCCCAGCGACACAAAGACACAGGGGGCGATTCCGATCTTGGTCGGAGGCGCACCCAATACCATTCGGTCGGGAAAAAAGCCATGCGAATGCCTGTTTCCCGACCGATCCGTACAGCACACCGAACGAGTAAGTACGATGCGCACAACAGCACAGAATCCGGCCGAGCCGTACTCACCCAATCCAGGTCCTGTACTCCGACCGAGGCGAATCCGGAAACGCAGAATCGAGTCGCACGGAAGGGAAAATGCAGCTCCGTCCGGCCGAACAAGTACGATGCGCTTCCCGTACGCGCCGAACCCGTCGCTACGCACGGCACGTCAAAGCATCCGGGAGAGGCGCACATAAGCTCCGATTCGCGCCACAACACAATACACGGCTACGAGACGAACACGCCAGCGACGAGGACGACGCGAAGCGACGAGGACGACGCGAAGCAACGAGAAGGACGAACGACACGAACCAACCATGAATCCCTTCGTCCCGATCATACCAATATTCTACATTTACTACCGGAACAGGCACGGACGCGTACGGCGCAGAAGGTAAGTCAGACACCAACCACAAAACACATACAACACGTACATGACACATCACACACACACAGAGGGATGCAGAATATACTTACACCAGCAACAGCAGCACCATAGGGGCGGGATGCCCATCACCAATGCCACATATGCACACAGGGGCCTGAATGCGTACCACCACCCCTACCCAGGGGGGGCTGGATGCCTACCACTACTACCACCCTCACCCAGGGGGGGCTGGATGCCTACCACTACTACCACCCTCACCCAGGGGGGGCTGGATGCCTACCACCACCCTTAGCCAGGGGGGGCTGGATGCCTACCACCACCCTTAGCCAGGGGGGGCTGGATGCCTACCACTACTACCACCCTTAGCCAGGGGGGGCTGGATGCCTACCACTACTACCACCCTCAACCAGGGGGGGCTGGATGCCTACCACCACCCTTAGCCAGGGGGGGCTGGATGCCTACCACTACTACCACTGGATGCCTACCACTACTACCACCCTTAGCCAGGGGGGGCTGGATGCCTAACACCACCCTCAGCCAGGGGTGGCTGGATGCCTACCACTACTAACACACTTAGCCAGGGGGGGCTGGATGCCTACCACTACTACCACCCTCAACCAGGGGGGGCTGGATGCCTACCACTAATACCACCCTCACCCAGGGGGGCTGGATGCCTACCACTACTACCACCCTTAGCCAGGGGGCTGGATGCCTACCACTACTACCACCCTCACCCAGGGGGCTGGATGCCTACCACTACTACCACCCTTAGCCAGGGGGCTGGATGCCTACCACTACTACCACCCTCACCCAGGGGGCTGGATGCCTACCACCACTACCACCCTCACCCAGGGGGCTGGATGCCTACCACTACTACCACCCTTAGCCAGGGGGGCTGGATGCCTACCACTACTACCACCCTTACCCAGGGGGGCTGGATGCCTACCACCACCCTTAGCCAGGGGGCTGGATGCCTACCACTACTACCACCCTCACCCAGGGGGGCTTGATGCCTACCACCACTACCACCCTCACCCAGGGGGCTGGATGCCTACCACTACTACCACCCTTAGCCAGGGGGGCTGGATGCCTACCACTACTACCACCCTTACCCAGGGGGCTGGATGCCTACCACCACCCTTAGCCAGGGGGGCTGGATGCCTACCACTACTACCACCCTTAGCCAGGGGGCTGGATGCCTACCACTACTACCACCCTCACCCAGGGGGGCTGGATGCCTACCTCTACTACCACCCTTAGCCAGGGGGGCTGGATGCCTACCACTACTACCACCCTTACCCAGGGGGCTGGATGCCTACCACCACCTTTAGCCAGGGGGCTGGATGCCTACCACTACTACCACCCTTAGCCAGGGGGGCTGGATGCCTACCACTACTACCACCCTCACCCAGGGGGGCTGGATGCCTACCACTACTACCACCCTTAGCCAGGGGGGCTGGATGCCTACCACTACTACCACCCTCACCCAGGGGGCTGGATGCCTACCACTACTACCACCCTTAGCCAGGGGGCTGGATGCCTACCACTACTACCACCCTTACCCAGGGGGGCTGGATGCCTACCACTACTACCACCCTTAGCCAGGGGGGCTGGATGCCTACCACCACCCTTAGCCAGGGGGGCTGGATGCCTACCACTACTACCACCCTTAGCCAGGGGGCTGGATGCCTACCACTACTACCACCCTCACCCAGGGGGGCTGGATGCCTACCACTACTACCACCCTTAGCCAGGGGGCTGGATGCCTACCACTACTACCACCCTTAGCCAGGGGGGCTGGATGCCTACCACCACCCTTAGCCAGGGGGGCTAGATGCCTACCACTACTACCACCCTCACCCAGGGGGGCTGGATGCCTACCACTACTACCACCCTCACCCAGGGGGCTGGATGCCTACCACTACCACCACCCTTAGCCAGGGGGCTGGATGCCTACCACTACTACCACCCTCACCCAGGGGGGCTGGATGCCTACCACTACTACCACCCTTAGCCAGGGGGGCTGGATGCCTACCACTACTACCACCCTCACCCAGGGGGGCTGGATGCCTACCACCACTACCACCCTCACCCAGGGGGGCTGGATGCCTATCACTACTACCACCCTTAGCCAGGGGGGCTGGATGCCTACCACTACTACCACCCTTACCCAGGGGGCTGGATGCCTACCACCACCCTTAGCCAGGGGGCTGGATGCCTACCACTACTACCACCCTCACCCAGGGGGGCTGGATGCCTACCACCACTACCACCCTCACCCAGGGGGGCTGGATGCCTACCATTCCTACCACCCTTACCCAGGGGGGGCTGGATGCCTACCACTACTACCACCCTTAGCCAGGGGGGCTGGATGCCTACCACTACTACCACCCTTAGCCAGGGGGGCTGGATGCCTACCACCACTACCACCCTCACCCAGGGGGCTGGATGCCTACCACTACTACCACCCTTACCCAGGGGGCTGGATGCCTACCACCACCCTTAGCCAGGGGGGCTGGATGCCTACCACTACTACCACCCTTAGCCAGGGGGGCTGGATGCCTACCACTACTACCACCCTCACCCAGGGGGCTGGATGCCTACCACTACTACCACCCTTAGCCAGGGGGCTGGATGCCTACCACTACTACCACCCTCACCCAGGGGGGCTGGATGCCTACCACTACTACCACCCTTAGCCAGGGGGGCTGGATGCCTACCACTACTACCACCCTTAGCCAGGGGGCTGGATGCCTACCACTACCACCACCCTTAGCCATGGGGGGCTGGATGCCTACCACTACTACCACCCTCACCCAGGGGGGGCTGGATGCCTACCACTACTACCACCCTCACCGAGGTGGGGCTGGATGCCTACCACTACTACCACCCTTAGCCAGGGGGGCTGGATGCCTACCACTACTACCACCCTCACCCAGGGGGGCTGGATGCCTACCACCACTACCACCCTCACCCAGGGGGGCTGGATGCCTACCACTACTACCACCCTTAGCCAGGGGGGCTGGATGCCTACCACTACTACCACCCTTACCCAGGGGGCTGGATGCCTACCACCACCCTTAGCCAGGGGGCTGGATGCCTACCACTACTACCACCCTCACCCAGGGGGGCTGGATGCCTACCACCACTACCACCCTCACCCAGGGGGGCTGGATGCCTACCACTACTACCACCCTTAGCCAGGGGGCTGGATGCCCTACCACCACCCTTAGCCAGGGGGGCTGGATGCCTACCACTACTACCACCCTCACCCAGGGGGGCTGGATGCCTACCACTACTACCACCCTTAGCCAGGGGGCTGAATGCCTACCACTACTACCACCCTCACCCAGGGGGGCTGGATGCCTACCACCACTATCACCCCCACTCATAGGATGGACAATGCATGACACAACCAGCACACCACAACCTAGGGAATGCAAGAAAAAGACATCCCCCCAACACCATGACAAGCGTGTGTAGACTGTGTCAAATGCCTACAACACCGAACATGACTTTGAACATACAATGTGACCCCCTAGCACATGTGCCACGCATATATGTGTGTGGCCCCCACAATGCAAGCAGGCCATGACCATTGTGGCAATGGGGTCCAAACCCCCATCATCACAGTGACCAAAATGTAAGTGTGGGGTCCATAGCTGAAGCACCTTTTGAACATTGTGGCAATGGAGTCTAAACCCCCATCATCACTGTGACCAAAAGGTAAGTGTGGGGTCCATAGCTGAAGCACCTTTTGAACATTGTGGCAATGGTGTCTAAACCCCCATCATCACAGTGACCAAAAGGTAAGTGTTGACAAAGAAAGAGCTGCAACTGCCAAACTGCATGGATGATTCCTGGTCACAGAACAAAAAACACATCAGTGGCAAAGTAGTGTATGTGTCCCATTGCAACATAAATTGGGTGAGCCAAAAACTGCAGTGCAAATAAGACATACCTTTGGCCATGTGCAGACAAACAACACCCATGGGGGCTGACACTGTCAACATTCATCAATGACACAATGACAGAAGTGACCATCAGAATGCAGACCCACATATTTGCTCCAATGGGCACACAAATGCAGATACCCTGTGGAGACTGCAGATGTGAGGTGAACAGATACCATTCCATGGCAGCAATGGGACACACAAACCATGATCATTGTGCTGACCGATGACCTAGGAGTCCCAGGGACAGCAGGGGAAAACCACCAAACTACATACAGCCAATGGCACACCCAAGATATGCCAATGCAGTGGTGCAGATGCACAAACACAAACAGGCAGACCCACATTGCACATCATACACAACAGGTGAGGGCGGGGGGTGCCAGTGTCCCCAGGCAACCACACAACACATGAGGAGACCTGAATACCAATCATACAGATGTGCATACAGTGCCACACAAAGGTAACTCATGGATCCAAATCCCCTATGTGGGCAAGCAGGCATTGTCAGATGAGAGGGAGCACAAATCACACATGTCACACAGGCACGTAGGAACAGCAACTGACACAGCAAGACACAGACACACCACACCACCACCCCCAGGGCCCCCACAATGTGGTGACCCTAGGCTGCATTACAATCCCACTGTGATGACAAAGCTAAATGTGGTTCACACTGTGAACCACAGTCATGTGTCCTGAGCAACAAACTACCATCACACCTACACAAGCACAAATCAATCAGCATGGCAAGTAAGCCAAGGCCAACATGGAGGCAGGGGCCTAGCCGGGCAACAACTCTCATCAGCACACACTCAACACCACACCCCTCGACCTCCAACAATGTGCAGCAGTGAAGCACACATGCACTGGTGACATTGCACATGCACCCATGACTATTCCAGGGTGGTGGGTGGGAACCAAGGTGCAGAAACACATCACACATGGCCACTCAACAAGACTCCTGAATGTCTGACACACTGCACACTACGCTGTACATGGACATGACGGCAATACCACACCAACCAATGGGATCCCAGCCACAGTCACACACCAATGAAGAAGCCAAGGTCACCCACAAAGAACACACATAGACAACATCCAACATGGCAGCCCGGACCCTGAGGAGTGCCAGCAGTCACACACACAACGTGTCACAATCACTGAAAGATAACACAAACTGGAAATCACATGACAGGGGCAAACAACAAGTGCCAAGGGGAAACCTGACTGTGACCCATCTGCGTCTGCACGCAAACTCAGCCCTGACAGCAAACACACCTATGGGTGACACCCTGATGACCAGTAATGTGCCATGCACCCACATCACAGAGAACCCAGGGAGAAGCCTTTGGGGGAACATAGGTCAACTCAGCAAGCATCAAAAACAGGTACAACACTAGGGAACACAGCATGCACAGCTAAACGGAAGTGAACACACAGACATGCATATACAACACACACCTTGGGCGCAGGCAATGTCACAGGAGTACACACTGCCATGAGGGGACTCCACTCCTGTGTGAGGAAAGCTGTGCCATATGTTGCCTCAGTAGGGCCCCATCATGTCAGCTGAGCACTTGGTCACACAATCAACAATTAGCACCAAATGAGGGCTCCCGTCACATCAGCCTGGTCATGGAAGTGCCAACGGAATCATCAGCACAGATCCAACACACTTGTATAGCAATGTTGCACTGACTACACGGATGAGTCCTTCCCCATTGATGCCCAAACCTGCATGTCCAGTGGAGATGGCCACACGGTCAGGGAAGTAGACAAATTGAACAATGGCAGGCACAACAGATGTGCAGGGGTGGAAGCCACAGATGTGAAATAGCTAATCTAAGTAGGAAATCCCATTGCCAAATACTGAACACATGACACCCTCAGATGCTGCTATGGATGACATGGATACACCACAGGATAGGACACATTCCCCCTGGACCACATGGGTTCCTGCACAGTAACACTTCATTATCATGAGACCAAATATCACCATCACTGCAGCAAGGGCATGGTTAGCATCATCAACAACATGTACATCAGAAGCATAAGCACTAGAGAACAGAAAGTTGCTTTATTCAGCATATGTGTGGAATGAAAACAAAGTCCAGAAAAAACACAAAGGCCAATGGCCAGTCCATTGTCAAAGTCCAAACTTGGTGACAGTGGCAGATGTCACCCTACGCATGCCTGCACAAAACCAGGGACAATCCACTAGGAGGGGCAACCGGGGGGCAGGCCAGGCACCGCAGGGACAGGATCAGGGCTCACCAGGAGGAAGCAGGGAAGGGGTGGTGGGTGCTGGAGAGCCACTGACAACTGCAGTGGAGGTGTCTGACATGGTGTGTGCCGGCACAACTGGGTGGCATGACTCAGATGTTGTGGGTGCCGGCACGACTGCAGTGGACCCTGCAGATGGAGTGGACAGGTCCACCACTGCAGTGCCCAAGTCAGACAGGGTGGAAGTGGACTCCACTGCAGTGCCTACCACCAGGGGAGGAGAATGGGGAACAGGCAAGGTGGGCTGGACAGAGGGGGAGGACACCCTCACCACATCAGTGGCACAGACAAGTGCAGCGGGGGGTGTGGTGCCGGGAGAGCAAGTGGCAGGGGGAGAAGGCCGGATCCTCTTGGGGATGGTATATCTGTGGGTGGGGGAACCTGGGGCAGGGTGTGGTGGGGGCACCTGTGGAGTGGGGGCCTGAGGGATGGAGGAAGGAGACCTGGTGCCTGAGCTGCAGGGCGGCGGCGGGGTCTTGCTCTTATGACTCCGGGGGACTTGCGGGTGGGGGCCTCAGTCTGTCTGCGCCTGGGGGAGGGTGTCCGGGGGCGAGGGGCACTCTGCTCCGTGTGGGTGGGCTTCCTCTTCCCCCTGGATGCTGGAGCAGCTGGATCGGAGGGGAAGAGGCCGAGGTCACTGAGGAAGAGGCGCTGGGTCTTTGGGGTTGCAGGTGAGGCAAGGGAGGGTGTTTTGAAGGGAGAGGCAACTGAGGAATGCGCAGTGCTCGTGGATGCGTGTGTGTGTTCCAGGGCCCCATCCCCTGTGAGTCTGGTTTCAGTCCCCTGACTGTGCGTGCGTGTGCATTTTGTTTGTGGCGTGTGTGTCTGTGTGCTGGATGTGTGTGTGCTGGTGTGTGCCTGTGCCAGTGTGTGTGTGCTTGGGACGGGTAAGGTGCTGGGGAGTGTGGATGGAGCAGAGGCAGGAGGGGTGAGGGTCTGTCTGAGGAGGGACACTGCTGCCGTCAGGGAGGAGTCCATGGACCTATTGCCCCTCTGTAGGTCAGACATGCCCGATGAGATGCCCTCCATGAACGACACCAGCTGAGTCAACAGAGCGGTGTGCGCATGGAGGACACTCAGCATGGCTGTCTGCCCTACATGGAGCTGGCGAAGGAGGTACACAGACTCCTCACTCAGGGCAGCAGGGGACACAGGGGCAGGGGGTGCAGTGCCTGGCCCAAAGGAAACACGCTCCCGAACATGGGAGCCTCCACGGACCTGGGGAATGGGAGCCGATGGGAGGGCGGTGGTGGTGCTGGTGGTGGCGGGGACAGCAACACTAGCTGGGGTGTGGTGGCTGCTGACACCCGCCTCCATAAGGGAGTCATCCTCCGAGTTGCTCTGGTCCTCAGCTGAGGTGGATGGTGCTGAGGACTCCTCGGTGTGGCTCCCCTCGCCCTCCGTGCCACTGGGTCCCTCCGACCACTCCTCGGCTGCTGACCCAGTCTGGCTCTCCGGCTCCTCCTGGTCCGTGGAGCTGTCCCCTTCCGTGGCCGTGGATGTATCTGCAAACAATGGGGAAACAGACAGACATCAGTCACCTGCACCAAACGCACACACCACTGTGAGCACAGCACATTACAGAGCAAGCCCTGGCATCATTAGTTGTACATTGCTAAAAGTGCCCTAACTGAACAGGAGAAGCCAATTGTCAGTCTGATGCCAACCATGGCACTCACATCCCACATGGCCTTGCACCCATCTGTCTGGTGTCTGTTGGATAGCAACACCCCAGTGTGGACACATGCACCAACTACACAGTAGTTGGACAGTGCAGAGGACACGGTGTAGCATGTGGACATGCACACACCACAACTCTTGCCACTGAGTCAGTACAGGTTTCCGGATGAAAGGGACGCCCAGAGTCAAATAGGATATGCCTGTGATGCATACCTGCGACAGACACCATGATGCACCCATGTCCTGATAGCCATCGCCACAATGGTGTGCATGTAGCACATGTCACTCCCCTTCCGGATCACCAATAAGTAGACACATGCCATGGCGGAGGCATGACTGCTAAGTCATACATCACTGTCTCAGTGATGTATGACTTGGCAGCCAGACAACAACACTCTGCACTGTGTCACAATAGTAGGTCATGGGGAATGCAAGTCCTGGAGCTGCACAAGTGCACATGTACATCCCCCACACAACACATCATCTTAACCCTCATCTGTCCAGGTCATACCGATTGGACATATGGGAGACCTGTGACACTACCCTCTGAACCTGAGCCCCTCACAATCTGCTGTGAATGGGGAACAGCTGCCTGAACTTCACATTCGCATACCCCAGTCTGCACGGGCAGCTGATCAAACACCTATGTGACACACAAGTATCGTCTCCTATGGTCACATCTCCAGTGGCATGCTGAGCCACTACCAAGAAACACCCCAGCAGTCCTGGCAACTAATCCACAGCACACTGACACAGTGGCAGACACCTGAGGGGTCAAATCACTGCGCACAATGTGTCAGCTGATACACGGGAGTGGGAGTACAGAGTGCATTGCATGGCCTGGAGTAGGCATGACTGTCCTGCCCCACATGAATGAGGGATGAGCCCTGGACAGTGGATAGGTGGCTATGTATGTGTGACACACGTAATCTGCACACTCCTGGGGCCCAAACATTGTTCCCACCCGCTGCATGGGCATGTGCCACATACCCCAGGCACATGTGGTGGCTCAGCTCAGCAAGTGGACCGCATATCAAAGCAACACGCAGATTACATGTCCGAACACAGGCGTTGTGTGAACAATGGACCCACCCATGATGCCCACAACAGAGTTAGGGAAACAGATGCTGTCCCCCACCTTTAGTGAAGCAAACTGCAAGGACACAGTCCCAAGTGACACAATTCCCTGAATGTAAGGGCCACACCTGGGTATCAGATGAGGAGTGGGCAGTGCACAATAGAGGGACATGGCTCCTGGACAACATGACTGCTGCACTGTGGCAGTTGAACCAGGCCAGAGGAGGGCACAAAGCATGTAATACAGAGTTCACAGTGCAGTCTTTGACTCACCCCCTCCTTGCTGCTGTCTGGCCTTCAGCTGCCCATCCAGGTCTGGAAACACCACCGCCAGGATCTGGAGCATGTGGGGGTCAGGGTCCGTGTTCCGCCCCTCCTGCGAGGAGGCGACAGCTTCAGCTGGACCCGTGCAATCCTCCGGGTCCAGCCCCGAAGGTCCTGCCACCTCTTTTGGCAGTTGCGGATCCGGCGCTTGTAGACACCCACGGACCGGACAGCCCGGACGATGTCCTTCCAGATCTCCTGCTTCCGATGGGCATTAACCTGTCAGGATGACAAAGTGAAAAGGCCATTACTACACATGCAACATATCCGTGCATGACACAGTTGTATATACATGTCTCAATCACAGGGGCACATGATGTACACAGGCAGTGCAACGCTGCCCATGGACAGTTTGCCAGAAGTCACTACATGGTATCATTGCATGGGAAGTAAAACCTTGTTCAAATGCACTGTCACTGCACCATACCTGTCCAGTGCATGTCACTACACACTATGGGGGTGACAACTACTCAGTGAGCCTGCTAGCCAGTGGCGTGCAGACTTTCAGCCTTGCTAGTCAGACAAAATGCACATTCAGAAAGGCAGTGCACAGAACACTCACCTGCTCCCCTGGTGTCCCATACAGCTTGCTGTACTGTGGAAGTAGGCCGTCCAGCAGGGCCTGGTTCTCCTCAAGGCTGAAGGCTGGGGCTCTCTCCACAGTACGTGCCATTGCAGGGTCCAGAGGGGGCAGAGACAGCAGCAGTGCAGTGGCAGATGTCGTCCTGGAGCATGTAGTGCAGGCAAGTGAGCTCTCAGGGGAACAGCCAGCAATATATATGTGCTGGAGAGGCAGATACTGTCCCATGTGTCCAAAGTAATAGGTCCAAGTCGTTTGCATCTTCTGAATCTGGCCAATCCATGGAATAGCAGCACCAATACACGCCCACGGCATCCTTCAAATCTTCAACTTCATGACATACATGATTTTGCAACATTGTTGTGGGTGACCAACTGAATTTCCAGCAACCGACTCGTTCGAAATTCGAAAACGCGTCCGTTGCCAGGCAAGGCCATTGTCAATGGGTGCGCACCGATCGGTCCATTGCGGTACAACGCGTACAGGGGTACAACGCATACCCGCACACATTGAATGCAATGGGCCGGCCGGGGGCACCGATCTGTCCATTGCAGTACAACGCGTACAGGGGTACAACGCGTACCCGCACACATTGAATGCAATGGGCCGGCCGGGGGCATCGATCGGTCCATTGCAGTACAACGCGTACAGGGGTACAACGCGTACCCGCACACATTGAATGCAATGGGCCGTCCGGGGGCACCGATCGGTCCATTGCAGTACAACGCGTCCCTGTACAAGTGACTGGCATATGTCACCATGCCTGTCTCAGATGGACATATGCCAGCCACAGATAGCTCCTAGGGAGTGAGGGGCACACCTACAACACGACAGCCTGTCCAAGCTGTATCATAAGGCATGTAAGGCTGCATTTCCTATTGTGTGTATGTTGGTGTACATGTTGTCCTGTGGGTGTCACCTGGGGGCAGCCACCCCCAGGCTGTGCACGTGTTCATGGGGACAGGATCCTGGGTGTTACGTGTACATGACCACTGTGACGTGCAACTGTTCATATCTGTGCATGTGCCATGGTCACATTTCACGGTGGTGTTTGTGTATGTCATGTCACATACCCCGTGAGTCCCATGTGGGATGGTATGTTTGAGCCAGGGTGTCCCAGTGGCACAATAGTGATGGTCCTCCACAGTCTGTGTGCATGTAGTGTTTACAATGTCTCTGATTTCATGTGCACAATGGGAGACAGTCTCCACATCCACGTTGTGTGTGCATGGACTTTGATGTTGTGCGTGTGTGTGTCACAGACGTCCATGTCTGTCCTGCAGTGGCAAGTGGGACCACTACCTGTGGGGGTCATAGTTGTTTTGCTGTGGTGTATACATGATACTCCATGTAATGCCAGTGTCCATGTGGCAATACATGGTCCCTGGGAATGTACCTGTCATTGAGCTGTGATGCCTGGGGCACATCTGTCCTCACATCTCACTGTAGGGGGTGATTGTGACACGGCAGCAGGAGATGGGAACTGTGACACGGCCTCATGATATCCAATGGGCCAACCTGGGACTAATTGATGCCACTTGTTGGACCGTGATGACAGATGTTGGCCATGTATGTACCATACATGTCCTTACGGAACTGCACACTTCATGTAGTTGTGCCTCAAAATGATGTATGTTGGGATATTGAGTGTGTTCAATGCCGCATATGTGGGCTGACTGACAATCTTGCTTACTTCTCCTCTGCACTGCAGGGCTCCTGCTGTCCATCGACCATTCCCAGACCTGGCAACGATGGTGGAACGGGACAGCATCCGATGGTACCGCTTCACCAGGCAGCTGATTGAGGATTTGGCAGTGCAGTTGGCCCCACATTTGCAGCCTGGCCAGCCGTATCCTACAGCGCTGACCCCCAAGGTGAAGGTGATGGCAGCCCTACACTTATTTGCCACCGGTACCTTCCAACATACTGTGGCGACTGCTGGTGGGATGTCACAGACCATGTTGAGCTGTGTGCTCCGCGATGTTTTGGCGGCAATGTTGCTATTCCTGAACCGGTACATCTATTTCCCTAGACTGCGACGACTCACTGACGTGAAGAGTGACTTTTATGCCATGGGGAGGATGCTGCATGTCATTGGCTCCATTGATGGGACACATGTGGCTTTGGTACCACCACAGGCCCAGGAACAGGCCTACAGGAACCGCAAGCACTACCACTCGGTCAATGCACTGGTGGTGTGTCTTGCAGATATGACCATCACACACGTGTGTGCCCGTTTCCCTGGTTCAGCACACAATGCCTTTGTGATGAGGAGTAGTCGCATCCCCAGGATGATGGCACAGATGCAGAACCAGCGTGCCTGGCTTGTCGGTGTGTACTGACTTTGTGCCATTGTGTGTGATCTGATCTGTAGTATTCCGCCCACTTTTCCAAGTCAGCTAATGTGCACTTGTCTGTCCGTAGGTGACTCGGGATACCCCAACATGCCGTGGTTGCTGACACCCCTCAGGAACCCTGTGACACCAGCCCAGATGCGCTACAATGAGGCACATGGTCGGACCAGGAGAGTGATTGAGCGGACATTTGGTCTCCTGAAGAGCCGCTTCCGCTGCCTGGACAAGACCGGAGGGTCCCTCCCATATGCCCCTGCGAAAGTGTGCAAGATTATCATCGTCTGCTGCATGCTCCACAACCTGGCAGTGTGGAAGGAGTTGCCTCTCATCCAGGATGACAATGACCAACATCCGCCACCTGTGGAGGATCCTGGCCTGGACCACGATGCCAGTGACGAGGGTGATGTCCGCACACAGCTCATCACCAACTTCTTTAGCTGAATGTGAGTATCCTGAGGTGTCATGTCAATGATGTGAGTTGGCATGATATGTGTAGGTGGTGCTCTGGTGCTGTTGGAGTGAGTCCATGGGCTACTTGACTGGATGTGTGTTGCGATGTGTGCTTACAGGTGGTCTGTACTCCCCAACAGTGTTGACATGCTAACTTGGTTCTGGGTGGGTATCTTGTAACATGTATTGTGCATGAGTTTTGCTGTTCTGTCCTGTTCACCATTG
This sequence comes from Calotriton arnoldi, assembly GCA_963921515.1. Lineage (NCBI taxonomy): Eukaryota > Metazoa > Chordata > Amphibia > Caudata > Salamandridae > Calotriton > Calotriton arnoldi. The sequence continues at coordinate 367,821 of CAWUFW010009778.1, read as the reverse complement.
CTTTTGACTGTGTGTCATTTCTGTCCTTCACAGGGTACTTTCAGATTCGTTTGGTCAACTGTGTCCACCGACGACGTGATTGCACTTCCAGGGTGGTAGCTGTTGTGTCCCTACAGGTGATGTGCGCCACACCCATGGACTTCCTTCCGTCTACAGTTGTTGACTGTGTGCCCACTGCCAGGTGGGATTACCTTGCATCTGTAGTGGTTACGACATGTTGCAACTGTGTAATAAACATGTGCTTCACTTTGTGATGTGCGTTGTCTGTGGTCACACATTTGACTGCCATTTGCTTACTGCACCTGTGGGCTACTTGACTACAACTGGGAATGGGTGTGGTGTCTGTGCATTGCACCGTCTTCCCTGGCAACATCAGTGTAGGCAATGAGTCAGATGGCCTAGGTGTGTATGTGTTGTGTAGCCCTGGTGGTGTGTCTCCCTCATATGTGTCACGTTGCCTTTACTCACATGCCTGTGTTGTACTTGCTGTTGCAGTTCGCATACACAGTGTAATTTTGCAGTTCATCATCCCCATAACAGCACCCACGTTGGAATCACAACAGAGGCAAGTATGGTGTATTAGTGTGTTTATTGTGATACATTTGTGTGAATAGTGCATAGGATGGGTAGTGATGTACATAAATCTTGCAATCAGAAGTTCCTAGGTGAATTGAAAGTCCTGGTAGACAAAATCCCCAGTATCGGGGCCACAGTTGTCTGAGACATTGGTCCAACTTGTACTCCCCATGCAATGTGTGGGAGTAGTGTTGCCGTCAACAGGGTGAACAGTCTGTGCACAAAGGTGAACATCCAGAACAGGTTCAGGCTTCCTGGGAGTTGCGCTTGGCCATCGGCCTCTCACTTGCCCCTCCTCGGATGACCCCTCTTCTTGGGGGGGGCCCTCAAGTACAGGCTGCTGCGGTGCAGGGGACTCTCCGCCAGAGTCATCCTCCCTCCCTGTGGCAGTTGCAGTTTGGGCAGCACCAGATGTTGTTGGCACACAGGGAGGTGTGGACTGGTTGCTGTTCATCTGGCGGAGGCATTGTAAAATGTCCCTGTGCACCGCCGTCATCTCATGCAGTGCATCCCACTTGGACTCCACGCGGGACATGTGTGAGTCCACGCGGGACATGTGTGACTCCACGTGGGACATGTGAGAGTCCAAGCGGGCATGATGGGCAGCCTGCTGCTGTTTCATGTCTCTGAGGAGCCCCACTACCTGGCTGAGGTCTCCGGTGCTGGACTGGTACGCATCAGCTATGCGTACCAGTTGTGGGTCATCATGCACACCAGCAACCTCTGCAAGCAGCGACCTCTGTCTCCCACCCCTCCCACCACCCCTGCTGACATGTGCAGTGCATGCAGTGGCACGCACAGATGACCCTGGTCCACCTTGGGGTTGGTGGTGGTGGTGGTGGTGTCCATGGCCCCAGGTTGGTCCAGGGTCCCTGTGCTGGTGTTGCTCCTTGTTCTGTCCATGTCGGCAGGGATGGTATTTGTGGTGACAGTCGTTGGAGGGGTGGGTGCAGGGGTGCAGCTGGTGGTCCTGCTGGTGCTGCAGCTGGTGGTCCTGCTGGTGCTGCATGTAGACTTGCACCGGATGTGCCAGGTTGGTCTTCTTCGTCCGAGGAGGGCAGAGGCTGTACGACACCAGTGAGCTCCGCATCCTCTTGAGCCTGGGACTGGGACTCCTCAGCGTCTGCTGCTGTGTCCCCTTCATCACCTGTTTTTGGGAGACACACACAATGTATGTTATGTTTCTGCAGGCATCAATGGTTGACACACCTGACAGTTGTGACTGTGCCTCTGGGTGCGGGCCTGTACATTGCATTGTCCTAAGTCGTCACAATCAGGGGTTGATTTTGGTGTGGCACATTGTCCTGCATTATTTGGGCATTTCTATGTATTTGTTGGGGTGTGAACATGGTCTGCATTGGTTGTATTTGGTTGACTGCCGGCCCTCCTTCCCACCCAGCCAGTCAGTTATCCCACCATGGACTGTGCTTGCATTGCAGGGAGTGGAAGTTGTCTCTCAGGATGTCAGTCAGTGGTGTCCTGCTGTTTGTTGGTGCACAGTTCCCAGCAGGGCCTTGTGCTCCCCGCAGCAGTAGCCAGTGTCAGCCATCTTGTGAGTCCTTCTCCACTCCCTGTGATGTGAGCATGGTTCAGGGTGGTGTTGATGGGACAGTTGTGGGGGTGACCAATATTTGTGGCTACGACTCCCATCATGCTATTGCCTCCACCCCCCTTCCCAGCATGCCCATGCTTCCTTCCTTTTGACTCTGCTTCCCTGTGGGGTGGGGTGGGCTGGCTGTGCTGACAGGATGGCTGGGAGTGTTGTCCTGGCAGTTGTTTGGCTAAAAGTCCCAAGAGTGTCCCTGTGCTTCACACAACATAACCCAGGGTGGTGGTTCTTTGTGGGATCTTGAGTTAGGATGGGAGGCATTGCATTCTACCAGGTGGGTTCTGTGGAGTTTGTGTTGAGGGGGTGTGAGGGGAGGTGCTTGTGACTATGGTCAGTGCTGCAAGTCCTCCTTCCCACCCAGCCAGCCAGATATCCCACCATGGAACGTGCTTGCATTGCAGGGAGTGGAAGTTGTCTCTCAGGATGTCAGTCAGTGGTGTCCTGCTGTTTGTTGGTGCACAGTTCCCAGCAGGGCCTTGTGCTCCCCGCAGCAGTAGCCAGTGTCAGCCATCTTGTGAGTCCTTCTCCACTCCCTGTGATGTGAGCATGGTTCAGGGTGGTGTTGATGGGACAGTTGTGGGGGTGACCAATATCTGTGACTGCCACTCCCATCATGCTATTGCCTCCACCCCACTTGCCAGCATTCCCATACTTACTTGCTTTTGTGGGGAGTTCAGTGTGTGTGGGTGTGAGGGCAATGGCAAGATGGCTGACAGTGGTGTCCTGCTGTTGGTTGGTGTGCAGTTCCCAGCATGCCCTTGTGCTCCCCACAGCAGTAGCCAGTGTCAGCCATCTTGTGAGTCCTTCTCCACTCCCTGTGATGTGAGCATGGTTCAGGGTGGTGTTGATGGGCCAGTTGTGAGGGTGACCAATATCTGTGACTGCCACTCCCATCATGCTATTGCCTCCACCCCACTTGCCAGCATTCCCATACTTACTTGCTTTTGTGGGGAGTTCAGTGTGTGTGGGTGTGAGGGCAATGGCAAGATGGCTGACAGTGGTGTCCTGCTGTTGGTTGGTGTGCAGTTCCCAGCATGCCCTTGTGCTCCCCACAGCAGTAGCCAGTGTCAGCCATCTTGTGAGTCCTTCTCCACTCCCTGTGATGTGAGCATGGTTCAGGGTGGTGTTGATGGGCCAGTTGTGAGGGTGACCAATATCTGTGACTGCCACTCCCATCATGCTATTGCCTCCACCCACTTCCAGGCATTCCCATACTTACTTGCTTTTGTGGGGAGTTCAGTATGTGTGGGTGTGAGAGCAATGGCAAGATGGCTGACAGTGGTGTCCTGCTGTTGGTTGGTGTGCAGTTCCCAGCATGCCCTTGTGCTCCCCACGACACAGCAACAGTGTCAGACATCTTTGATGGGCCTTTCCACTCTCTGTGGGATGTGCATGCGTGAGTGTGAGCTTGCTGGGCCATGTGGTGGGGGATGTAGAGCTGTGACTACGACTCCCATCATGCTATTGCCTCCACCCCCTTCCCAGCATGCCCATGCTTCCTTCCTTTTGACTCTGCTTCCCTGTGGGGTGGGCTGGCTGTGCTGACAGGATGGCTGGGAGTGTTGTCCTGGCAGTTGTTTGGCTAAAAGTCCCAAGAGTGTCCCTGTGCTTCACACAACATAACCCAGGGTGGTGGTTCTTTGTGGGATCTTGAGTTAGGATGGGAGGCATTGCATTCTACCAGGTGGGTTCTGTGGAGTTTGTGTTGAGGGAGGTGTGAGGGGAGGTGCTTGTGACTATGGTCAGTGCTGCAAGTCCTCCTTCCCACCCAGCCAGCTAGATATCCCACCATGGAACGTGCTTGCATTGCAGGGAGTGGAAGTTGTCTCTCAGGATGTCAGTCAGTGGTGTCCTGCTGTTTGTTGGTGCACAGTTCCCAGCAGGGCCTTGTGCTCCCCACAGCAGTTGCCAGTGTCAGCCATCTTGTGAGTCCTTCTCCACTCCCTGTGATGTGCGCATGGTTCATGGTGGTGTTGATGGGACAGTTGTGGGGGGGCAATATGTGTGACTACGACTCCCATGATGCTATTGGCTACACTGACTTGGCCAGCATACGCAGAATTCCTTCCTTTCAGTGGTCTTCACTGTGTGTTGGTGTTGTTGTGGTGGCTACATGTCTGGATGTGTTTGTTAGTTCTATTTGTGCCACTGCCTAGCTGTAGTTGTAGTTGTGTTTGTACATGTGATGGCACGGTTGGATGTAACTTTTTTGATGGCATGTGTTGTGTTTATCTGACTGACATACACATTTTGGGATGATTCTGTTCTGGTTGCTGTGTAATTGCTATGAGTGCATGGTTTGACTCTCCCCTTGACAGTGATGTGTGTGTGTATTCTGGCAGAATATTGTGTACATTTGTTGTGTACTCACCAGGCTCTGGGATGTTCTCTAGTCCATATACGCTCACTGGCGGAAGGATGGCCCGCACCTTCTCCTCCCAGGGCCTGAGGTATACTGGCTTGGCAGGAGGGCCACTGCCGGTGTATTGGCTCAGGAGGTAGTCTTTCTTGAGCAGCTCCCGGACCCTCCTGCGCACGTCATACCACCTGTTCTGGATGTCGGTCTTTGTGCGCAGACATGGTGATTGTGCGTTCACCCTGTTGATGATCCTCTCCCACATCTTGGTTTTCTGGGAGATGGGGGTCTGTTGGACCAGTGTGCCAAACAGCTGTGGCTCTACCCTGAGGATCTCGTCTACCAGGACTTCCAATTCACAATCTAGGAACTTGTGATTCTTCTTGGGGGGCATGGTGATGGGTGGTGATGGTGAGTGATGTGTGTGTTGGTGTGCAGGTGAGGGTGTGTGAGTGTGTGTTTTGCTGGGTGTATGTGAGGTAGGTATTTGTTGGTATGCTGATGGTGTGTGTCTTGTGTGAGGGATGAGCTGTGGGTGTGTGGTTGCTGTCTCTTGGGTGCTGGCAGTGGAATGGCATTTGCAAAGGATCATGGTTGTGATTTGTGTCCTTTATATGGGTGGAGTTGTGGGTGTGTCTTTGTTCTCTGTCCCCACCCCCAGTATTTATTGGCTTTGTAATTTCTTGTTTGGCCTTTTTTTGTGTCATTTTTCCTTTGTACTGTCTGTGCATGTTGGAAACGTTCTTGTGACCGAGTCGGACCCTGCATTTGTCTCGTACGGTGTTCTCCGTTTCGTTCACGCTGTGTTTGTGCAGTTTTCTATGCTGCGTACGCGTCGGTCGCGGTGTTTTGTGTTGCTTCGGCTCTGTTTTGTATGCGTGTCGGTCGTGCGGCTTGTCCTCCGTCTGACTCGGTCGTGGTTTTCGCGCCTTGCATCGTACTTTGCGGTTTGGAGTTCGCGTGTACGTTTCGGTCGGATTTGTTCCGGGTGCGTGTCGGTCGGTTCGATTCGCGTGTTTTTCCGGCCGGATTGCTGTTTTCCGTGCGGCTCGGTCGTTCGGCTTGGGTTCTGTACGTGTCGGTCGGATTTTGCACGCTTTGCATCGTACTTGGCGTGTCGGGCGCCACAGGTACGTGTCGGTCGGTATAATTTCCGGCTCCGAGTCGGTCGGTGCTTTTTCCGGATCGAATCGGAATCGACCCCAGAGTCTCTAGGAGACTGCACAGCACAGCTAGCAGAATTAAAAGCCCTGTTACTGCACTAATAAATATGGATCGAGAATTCCCCACACTAATTGTGTGCGATTCTTTTTATTGTGTCCAGTCATACAACGAATATCTTCACTACTGTGGTCAAAATAGGTTTAAAGACTCAAAAGGTGGCACAATTAGGCATAAAATGCTATGGGAACAAGTAGCTGAGTTGAAAAACGAACTAGTAAGAGCTCACGTGATACACACGCTGAGAAATCAACGTGATGGCGTTCATGTTGAAGGGAATTCATTGGCCGATAAAGCCGCAAGTACGAACTGCTGCCGTAGCTGCAATCACTCATTCAAAAATGAGAATAGACGGACAGATAATGGTAGCTGTCATTGCTTCACGCAAAAACAGCACAGCCTTGCCGAAAGGTTTTCCACTCAAGTACTCCTACAAGTTAGATGCAAACAACATTCCGTATGCTCAGATTCCAGGAGTGGGGGATAGAGTAATACCAAACATGGATCGCAGATTAGGCTTATTACTAGCTGCACACGAGGGTCTAGGTTCTGCACACGCAGGGATTACTGCAACAGTTTCTTTACTGAAACAACGCTATTGGTGGCCTGGTTTAACAAAACAGATGAAGAATTTAGTCTTAAATTGCGGCATCTGCCAGCAGATGAAGGGTTCCACCGTGGCGCGTCTAGCGCAGACACCTTTACTAATATCAGACAGACCACTCGCTTGTGTCTATTTGGACCACTGCGGCCCCCTACAATCAGATGGGGCTTACAAGTATATCTTGGTGGCAGTGGATTCATGCTCTAGATTCCTATGGGTATGGCCTCAGTGCTCGGCTGACACTCGAACTGTTATAAAAGATTTGCGAGTCTTTATAGGGTCATACGCAGTTGGCACATTACATTCTGACCGTGGCCCCGCGTTTAGCTCTAGGGCTTACAAGGAAGCCATGGAAGGTTTGGGTGTAGCATTGCGGTACTCCTCTCCATACCATCCCAAGGGAAATTCGGTCGTGGAGAGGAAAAAAAGGGACTTAAAGCAATCTTTAACAGCAAGAGTATTAGGTCCAGGTGGTAGTTGGGTCAATCACTTATACGGGGTCCAACAAGTCCTTAATAATTTGCCAAGGAGTTCTCTAGGGGGTGTCACTCCTTACGAGGTCCTATTTGGGACGAGAAATTGGGTACCTGATTTTGATTGTGAAAGCACAGTGGCGGATGAAAAACCATTTGGCATCAATAAACGTTTGGCTGTTTTACAAGATCTGAATGAATCCCGGGCACTACTAAGCAACGTGCAAGTAAAATGCACCACCACTGGGGAAGTCAAATCACTCACGGCAAGACTTGCCTGGATCCCAAAAGTCAGGGATCTGGTCAGAGAAAAGATCGAGAACAAGAAAGAATTTGGGCCATCATACAGAAAGCCTGTACCTGTCCTGGCTGTCGAAGTAACAAGAACAGTACTTCTTCTGCCTCTTGCAGGAAAAAAAGAAAAGAGATTCGTTTCCATTGATCTGATCAAACCACCCTGTGTGGTCGATGCTGAATAGTAGGCCTTGTGGGCTCCTGGGTAGCCGACGCTCTCCTCTCGCTGCGTTACAGGAAGTTCAGACAGAAAGACTCATAACATTTAAAGAGTCACCAATACAACATGATGGAATTTCCAACAATGAAATAGAACTCGTTCCTCTTGAAACAGAACTTCAAAACACAAATGAAAGGCAAATATTAATTCGCCCTAACACCAGTGTCTACATCAATATGCCTCGACAAGAGACACCTGCCAGTTCAACAAAACCTGCTGAGCTACCAAAGTTAGATCGAACTGCATCTGGCTACTTCATCGATTTTGATACCTTCTCTCTTGATCCCAGTGAACCCGAGACAATGTCAGATCCAGTTTCCCGTAAGCAACAAATTTGTGATTTGTACACTTTTCTGAAAAAGACTTACTTAGTATCACCTTGGCTCAAGATATGCATCATAACTGGAATATTGTTTTTTCTGTTCTGGATCGGCCTAGTGACTGTCTTTTGCTTACTCATAAATGGAAATTATCTCCCAGAACGATCTGCAGTATCAAATGTGAACTTGGTCCTGAAACCTCATACATCATCTCATCATGAACAACGAGACTAACCCTGGGCATAATACTTTGCTACGCTCACGAAGCATGCAAAGTTTGTGCTACTACGCACTACGCAAATTGCACGTAGCAGAGTGAATAACTGTACTAATAAACGTAGCGTAGCAGGAGTATAATAAACTCCTTCAAATGCTTTGATAAAGCAATTTTTTATGCTAAAAGCATATAACCAATTCACAAAAATGAATGTTGACAATAAAATATCAAGCAATGAGAGAGGTGATGATTTTGGAGTCCCCTAACCTAGGGGGAGGACCAAGCAGATGCCTTGAACACAAAAAGCATATCATGTGAACGATTCAATGGTGGTCCCTTCCTCCTAGGACCACCCCAAGCACAGTTATGGGCAAAAATACAATCCCAACCAAAGGCCCTGCAAAGCATTATGGGACGAGATTAGCAGTGGGCAGTGAATATTATAGTGTCCAATATCAAAATAATTCTACAAAGAGCTGCAGTTCAACTAGTCGTCACTGGGTGTCGTCCCTCAAGAGTGAAATGCAAAAGTATTGAAAACCTTTCATGAAGCTTTTGCATTTGACTCGTGAGGGACGACACCAGTGACACTAGTTGAACTGCAGCTCTTTGTAGAATTATTTTGATATTGAACACTATAATATTCACTGCCCACTGCTAATCTCGTCCCATAATGCTTTGCAGGACCTTTGGTGGGATTGTATTTTGCCCATAACTGTGCTTGGGGTGGTCCTAAGAGGATGGGACCACCACCTAATCATTCAATAAAATGTGCTTTTTGTTTTCAAGACATCTGCTTGGTTCTCTCCCTAAGTTAGCGAGGATACCAAAATCATCACCTCTCTCACTGCTTTTGTTTTCACTTTAGTGAAATGACTATATGCAATTTTAGCATATAAAGACAGAGATATTTATTTTATCTTAACTTGCACTGTACAAGTTTGCTTTTGGTAATTATTGTACAGTGCAGTGAGTCAAGCACACAGCTAGCACTACGCCCAGGCTTAATAATAATAACAAACTCCTTCAAATGCTTTGATAAAGCAATTTTTTATGCTAAAAAGCATATAACCAATTCACAAAAATGAATTTTGACATATCAAGCAATGAGAGAGGTGATGATTTTGGAGTCCCCCTAACCTAGGGGGAGGACCAAGCAGATGCCTTGAACACAAAAAGCATATCATGTGAACGATTCAATGGTGGTCCCTTCCTCCTAGGACCACCCCAAGCACAGTTATGGGCAAAAATACAATCCCAACCAAAGGCCCTGCAAAGCATTATGGGACGAGATTAGCAGTGGGCAGTGAATATTATAGTGTTCAATATCAAAATAATTCTACAAAGAGTTGCAGTTCAACTAGTCGTCACTGGGTGTCGTCCCTCACGAGTCAAATGCAAAAGCTTCATGAAAGGTTTTCAATACTTTTGCATTTCACTCTTGAGGGACGACACCCAGTGACGACTAGTTGAACTGCAGCTCTTTGTAGAATTATTTTGATATTGAACACTATAATATTCACTGCCCACTGCTAATCTCGTCCCATAATGCTTTGCAGGGCCTTTGGTTGGGATTGTATTTTTGCCCATAACTGTGCTTGAGGTGGTCCTAGGAGGAATCGTTCAATAAGATGTGCTTTTTGTTTTCAAGACATCTGCTTGGTTGTTGGTTCTCTCCCTAAGTTAGTGAGGATACCAAAATCATCACCTCTCTCACTGCTTGTTAACTTTTTGTTTTCACTTTAGTGAAATGACTATATGCATTTTTAGCATATAAAGACAGAGATATTTATTTTATCTTAATTTGCACTGTACAAGTTTGCTTTTGGTAATTATTGTACAGTGCAGTCAAGCACACAGCTACGCACTACGCAATTTGCATAGCTACGTGTAGTTGAAGCTGTACTTCACGTAGCTACGTGAAGTGCTACTACGCAAACTACGCCCGGGCTTAAACGAGACCTGTTTTTCATGAACATTACAGTGTTACAATTCCTGATGGTATAGTTTGGGACAAGGTTGATTATGATGTATTTGGTCCCACTGACATTTTGAAGATACCACATTATTTAAAATTTCTCTAAATGATATCATTACCTCCAGTACATTTACTGATGATTGGGATTTTGAGACTGTAAATAATATGTTGTCTGATTTAGAATAATCTGCTGCATTTTCAAGCACTGAAATGTTAGAAGACACATCAGACTATAACAATATGTACTGTTACCATCATTATGGTCATCACTTTTTACACAAATCCAGTATCCCACATAATGTTTTCACATACCACCAATGGGAACATTGCCCGACACCACCAAAAGGTAGTTCGAAAACTTTTGCACAGAAATTTTCTTATTTTTCATGGTTTAACACTTCTGACCCAACCTCATATTACTATAAGGTTGCATCTACAACTGCACAGAAAAATATGCTGACTAACACCAAGCAGATTAATTCTGCATCCTTTATTTCCAAACTGTCTGAACAGGGTTTCGACTTTTGGAAGGACACAATAGACACAAAATCAGTCTGGGGTTCTACAGAATGGCAAGTTCAGGGAACAGAAGCACTATTTAGAGTGTGCCTCATTCCACAGCAGATACTATTTCTGAATGAAACTGGGCAACAGACTTCTTGTCTTGGACTAGCCAAGAACAAGGATTTGAACACGCCTCGGATTCCCACACCTTCACACATCAATTTTACATCACGTGGACGGGATACAATAGATGACATCATGCAGTACAATACTTCAGATCCCAATCGGAAGGGATGGTTAGTTTGGTCCATAGACACAAATAGATGTCAATCAAGATTCAGGGGTACAACCGAAAGGTTTAGTATCCATAGACTGGACCAAAGCTATGTACAAAGAGAACATCCGGGGGTGGTGACATCACACAGTGTTGGGAAGTTGTGCCTCGATTGGCTAAAAACCTCAACACTGTCCCAGGTGTAACAGCACTTATCCTTACTTCTCAGATGAGGTGGATCTAAGGTTTTTTTTATGAGGTCCCCCAAAGCCACGTCAGAAACGTTTCTATTACGCTGTCTATAATGAAATCTGGAAAATCTCTCAACAAGAAGCTGCGGAGGGACTTCGTGAAATAGATCAAATTAACCTAGAAAAGGCGTTAGCTGTAGTTGACAATGGTATGACTACATTAACATCCAGGATTTCTTCACTGGGCAACATTGTATCTTCTGCTGTAGATATACTAGAACAGGACTTGTCCATACTACAACACGGACAATCTCAACTACGTTCTATTATGCTATTAAGCTGGACGCTGCAATCATTGCGCGTTGGTTGATATTTTCTGCGTACAATCTAACTGAGAAGCAGATTAAGATGGCACAAAGGGGAGCAAAATATACAATGCTGCATATTGAAAAACTGGATAAATTACCTTTTACTGTGGCAGAATCACCATCCACAGAATGGTTAATCCATGGCCATATAACATTACCGGTCACAACTTTCCAGTTTCAGTATTGCCTAGAACAACAACAGGCAGGCAGATATGAAGCGATGGATAGGGAATTCATCAAGGAATCTTGGGAATTACCATATAGATTTCGATGCAGGAATGGGGACATGGAAGCATTTCTTAGCGGTACCAACTGCGAGAATTCTTTAAGTGGATCTCTCATATGCCAGGATATTATGCTTCATGGGGCCTGTAATGGTTCAGTTGCTAACTTATCCTGTCACTTTAAAGGGTCCCCAGCTGCCGTGATTAATCCGGTGTTCAAGTTGCTTTCAAATGGGAGTTACTTGATGCTGAATAATCAAGGTTGTTGTGGGATGCTCACCGGCATCGCATATCTTGTCACTGTAAGCTCCAGGGTTACTTGCTGTATGCAAGTATTGTTTCCACCGACCCATACAGTCAGGGAGGCGCCGTTATGGCCTTCGTTGAATGTTTCCTTTATACGGTTTGATACTCTGAGCCGAATGAAAGCCATGCTTTTACAGCAAACCGTGCCCTTAACCTCCGCCCGAGAAACTTATGATCTGCAGGTTGCAAGGTCCTCAGCTGAGATACAGGCACTAGTATGAACAAACTGCCCTTTCCATTTCACAGAAATGGTACAACGTATCTTTAACATGTTTGATACGATGGGTGTAGTACACCTATTTAAGACCATAGGTTCTGGACTGTTAAGCACCTTGCAGACAATTCTTGGAGTTATTCCCAACTTCATACACTACTTATTCTGAAGCATTTTTGGAGGGCTTCCGCTGATCCTGTTCCTAATAGCAGGTATCCTGATTGTCATTTTTCTGCCAGGCAATGGACATCCCAGTCACCAAGGAGATGGAAAAAATGCTCTTGGAGCATCGATACCCGGATCGCATGCTACTCCATCTGGGCACACCTCACCTACGCGAACTACGGGAATCTTGGTTCTTATCTTTTAGACCAGTCTGGATCGACTGTATTCTGCCTGTCCTCCGATGCCTATTCTGCGGACAAGAATGCGTGTTGGACCTCTGTCTAACACTTCCATCAGTTGCGCCACCGGACGTTGATGCTTTACTGGACCCGATAATGGCCCATGTTCTGCTGTGTCCTCAGCGTATTCCAATGTTGATGTCTGCATTCTTGGAGCCAACACAGGATGCTTCAGCTCCTGTTGGAACAGATACCAGCTCCTCATCAAATACTCAGGCCTTGGTTGTCACACAGGCATCCCCAGCAGCGGCTGTGGAGAGTACGGAGGAACATCTGTGCTCGATTGACCTGATCTGTGAGGTGTTGCAGGGACCGTCATCTGCGATTGCAGGCAACAGTGATGTTGCGTCTCCCAGCCAGGACATATAAACATTTGGCTCATCGTGTGCTGGGAAAATTTGGCTTTTTCAAAAACAACCAAATTTGGAATTCTAAACAATAGACATTTTTTTTTCTAAACTGCATGGCTTTCAGTCACTCATTTTTCGAACTATATATACGAACATAGTTTAGTATAGACTTCTATCGCCTGTAATAAATGTTTTTTAGCATTTTTTAAGACTTTTATACTTTTTAAGTACTATTTTTATGGACTTATTAGTTGTTTGCGTACACCACCTAGCTGTACGTTATGATTTTGAGTATGTCCTCCAGTCGGATGAGGAGTGGGTGTTATGTTCCATATAGGTACCTCAATATAGGCTCAGGTTTTTACCTAACCTTTCACCTATATTCTCCCTACCATTTACACCACATAACGGTTCTTGGGACTGACCTTTTACCTAGTTACGGTAATACTTACAGGACGTAGGGCTTTCCCTGAAAACTAGCCTCATCCATTATGCATGAGGATTCTTCAAAACTCAGCAGGACTACCATCTCCTACATAATAACTATGTACAAGGGTCATTCCTTCCGTCATCCTAAGTCCAACATGACACAGCAAGGTAGAACTCCTGAGGGTACCACTTTGGGTATATAAACACCATATCTTGCTGTGGTAGTCAGAGGAGAAAAGGACTTCCATGCCGACACACTGGCGCGAGACGCTGAGGTTCCTTCACGCAGACACTCCAGCTCGCAGTGGTCTGACATCCCTTGCGGGTGTCCATCTCAAGACCAAGACGGGGTCCCAAAGTCTTTCACTTCAGGTAATGGGGTTGACTTTATCCAAGAGGAATTCTTGGCTTTACACCCACATACATGCTAGGTACACTTAGGTACATCTAGTTAGGGTCGCATCCTAGGAGTACGCATTTATTACTGTCATATATTTTATATACTTGCCTGTATTCATTGTTTTAGCATGATGGTAGAAATCTACCATCCTTTTACTCTTTTAGTGCTTCTAATCATTTATATCTGTTTCTGTATAATGGTTGTTTCAGCACACCTATTTTACACTAGAATGATGCTGGTTTAATAAATGCTTATTGAAAAACACCCCCACCGTTTATTCTGTGTATCTCTCTGAGACAAAGTGACCATGAGTGACTGAGCGAAAAGTATCGCACTGTTTCCACGATCCTGAGGGATCAGGGTTGTCATGTTCGATAGTTGCCAAGAACTATTCTCTCCTTGGTAAGAGGGATTTCTAGTAGCACTGTGAGCTAGTTGGTATACAGGCTAACATACCCAGTGGGGGTGGCTAGAATCAGTCTGGACACCAATCCTACAGTGTATGTTGTCTAAATGCACAGATCCTATATAGGTTTATAGGAACTACACGACAACTCCTGTGGCAGTACCTTCTTCAATACATTCTGACCTCTCTCAGTCTGATGGGCTTGGCTTTCAAGAGTCTAGCCCTCAAAGCCAAGACCTCAAGGCTGTTCTGAGGAGATAGTGACTGCATCCAGCAGAGTTGCAGACCAGCAACTAAGGCATCTTCTGTTCAAAATTGGTTACACTTTTCTCATGGTTTACTTCAAAGGCGGTATGGACAACCTTGTGAAACGTTTTTATGATCCTGGATGTTTTGAGAGAGTGTGTTGTGAAAGGGTTAGCAGTTCAGTGGGTAGCTATCCAAGCCTGCAGAGAGCTAGGAAACTCTTTGGTCACTATAGAAACTTTGGTAAGCCACCTTCAAAATGATGTTAAAAGAAAGAGGAATGTTGGTCATATACCTTAGATGGATCATGGACACACTATAGTGGTAAACAATATATTTTTGACAAAAAATATTGTGTCAAAAATATCATTTACCACTATATCATGCTCCTATACCTATAATGCTAAGTAAAAAAATATCAGAAAAAATATCATTGTCACTAATATCATCCAAAAATAGACACAAATATCGATTTTATTTAATACAAATAGAGTTTAAAGTAGTAAATGTTAAATATTTAAATATATAAATGTAATATAATGTAAATTAAATACATTCCAGTAATATTTAATACTATATATAAATATATACTTGTATAAACACACAAGCACATCTATGTGTTGAATATATATATATACATACACACACACACACATATATATATATATATATATATATATATATATATATATATATATATATATATATATATATATATATATATATATATTATTATGACTGACTACGAACCACAAGTTCCAGCATGCAACAGAAACACCCATCGGGGTGTCCACTAGGGGGCAAAAATTATAAATTGCGCAATTGTCTTGTGGTTGGTAATTTGTTGTTTGTTGCCAAGGCTTACCTTCGAAAAAGGTCAAGGTTGACCGAAACACGTCAGGATTGCCACTGCTGTTCAACATTAAAAAACCACAAACTGTCAGTGTTACGAGTGCGGCTTCATCTTTCCAGAGGGGGAGAAGTGTTTCAATGTCTAGCGGCTTGGTTCCGCTGCAAAGCAACTCACGGCCAGCAAGAGCGCCGTATTTACCCAACCCAGAACCAACCTTCGGTACTTCGTGAAAACGACAACGGGTAATGGTTGCCACCGTATACTGAATACGGTATGGATCTTAGCAGCCTCGAAAATAGGACTGCCTATGTAGTAATGTTGAATGGGAATCATAAATTCTTTGTTGATACAGCAAAAACATTGGCACAACCCATTGGAGGGATATTGTTGTGACTGACTACGAACCACAAGTTCCAGCATGCAACAGAAACACCCATCGGGGTGTCCACTAGGGGCAAAAATTATAAATTGCGCAATTGTCTTGTGGTTGGTAATTTGTTGTTTGTTGCCAAGGCTTACCTTCGAAAAGGTCAAGGTTGACCGAAACGCATCAGGATTGCCACTGCTGTTCAACATTAAAAAATCACAAACTGTCAGTGTTACGAGTGCGGCTTCATCTTTCCAGAGGGGAGAAGTGTTTCAATGTCTAGCGGCTTGGTTCCGCCGCAAAGCAACGCACCGCCAGCAAGAGCGCTGTATTTACCCAACCCAGAACCAACCTTCGGTACTTCGTGAAAACGACAACGGGTATTGGTTGCCGCCGTATACTGAATATGGTATGGATCTTAGGAGCCTCGAAAATAGGACTGCCTATGGAGTATTGTTGAATGGGAATCATAAATTCTTTGTTGATATAGCAAAAACATTGGCACAACCCATTGGAGGGATATTATTGTGACTGACTACGAACCACAAGTTCCAGCATGCAACAGAAACACCCATCGGGGTGTCCACTAGGAGGCAAAAATTATAAATTGCACAATTGTCTTGTGGTTGGTAATTGGTTGTTTGTTGCCAAGGCTTACCTTCGAAAAAGGTCAAGGTTGACCGAAACACGTCAGGATTGCCACTGCTGTTCAACATTAAAAAACCACAAACTGTCAGTGTTACGAGTGCGGCTTCATCTTTCCAGAGGGGGAGAAGTGTTTCAATGTCTAGCGGCTTGGTTCCGCCGCAAAGCAACTCACGGCCAGCAAGAGCGCCGTATTTACCCAACCCAGAACCAACCTTCGGTACTTCGTGAAAACGACAACGGGTAATGGTTGCCACCGTATACTGAATACGGTATGGATCTTAGCAGCCTCGAAAATAGGACTGCCTATGTAGTAATGTTGAATGGGAATCATAAATTCTTTGTTGATACAGCAAAAACATTGGCACAACCCATTGGAGGGATATTGTTGTGACTGACTACGAACCACAAGTTCCAGCATGCAACAGAAACACCCATCGGGGTGTCCACTAGGGGGCAAAAATTATAAATTGCGCAATTGTCTTGTGGTTGGTAATTTGTTGTTTGTTGCCAAGGCTTACCTTCGAAAAAGGTCAAGGTTGACCGAAACGCATCAGGATTGCCACTGCTGTTCAACATTAAAAAATCACAAACTGTCAGTGTTACGAGTGCGGCTTCATCTTTCCAGAGGGGGAGAAGTGTTTCAATGTCTAGCGGCTTGGTTCAGCCGCAAAGCAACGCACCGCCAGCAAGAGCGCTGTATTTACCCAACCCAGAACCAACCTTCGGTACTTCGTGAAAACGACAACGGGTATTGGTTGCCGCCGTATACTGAATATGGTATGGATCTTAGCAGCCTCGAAAATAGGACTGCCTATGGAGTATTGTTGAATGGGAATCATAAATTCTTTGTTGATATAGCAAAAACATTGGCACAACCCATTGGAGGGATATTATTGTGACTGACTACGAACCACAAGTTCCAGCATGCAACAGAAACACCCATCGGGGTGTCCACTAGGAGGCAAAAATTATAAATTGCACAATTGTCTTGTGGTTGGTAATTGGTTGTTTGTTGCCAAGGCTTACCTTCGAAAAAGGTCAAGGTTGACCGAAACGCGTCAGGATTGCCACTGCTGTTCAACATTAAAAAAAACACAAACTGTCAGTGTTTCGAGTGTGGCTTCATCTTTCCAGAGGGGGAGAAGTGTTTATATATATATATATATATCTTTATATAGAGAGAGAGAGAGAAAAAGAGAGGAGAGAGAGAAACATAATTAATAGAAATATTTATTTTACATTAAATTGTTTTATATTTGAAATGTATTACTATGAATATATATAGATATATACATATTATAATTAATAAAAATATTTACTTTACATTATAGTATTTTAACAATATTTTACATGTATTAATATGTAATATGAAATATCTATGTATATGTATTCGTAGTAATACGTTTAAAATATGAATAAAATATGAATAGAATGTAAAATACATTTTTGTATCAAATATGTTACACTCTCTCTTTCTCTTCCTAAATATATATAGTTAGGTAGGTAGTTATAGTTAGGATCTACCTTCCATAGGAAAAGCGTTTTTTTATTTGCCAATATCTTTGGTGCCGTTTGACGAATCTTCACGAAATTTTCAGAACTAATGGGGCGGTCCGGTCAGCTCCTGTCTTGAAAGTTTTGGGGTAATTCGTCAAGCCGGGGCCGAGAAAAAAGGGGGTCCCAAAACGCGTTTTCTTCATGTTAATTTCCATAGGAACTTTTGTCGCGGCTACAGCCCGAACTGCTGAACGGACAAATTTGGCAGAGAGGTGGCTGTTGTTCCACAGTGCACTCTTTGCTTTAAATGGTGTAAATCCGTTCAGTAGTTCCTGAGAAATGTAAAAATAAACAATATCGATATCTGGTGACCACTGTAGATTTGCGAACCCTCCCTATCACGAGCTTCATTTTGATTGGCTGTCAACACTTCAATCCAAGAAGTGTTGGCAGCCATCTTGTGACTCGGTAAAACCAAGTCACAAGAAAAAAGAGAATAAAATGATTTAAAAAAGAAAAGGGGGCAGGGTAGAAACACCCTGACCCCCTAGGCCTGGTCAGGGGTCCCACAGGGACTCCCAGGGCCAAAAAAAGTATTTTTTTTAAAACAATTTTGGATGAATTAACGCTGGGTGCACAAATCCCGCTGGAAAAAAAAAAAAAAAACTAAGCCTGGTATCCCGCGCTTCGTTTTAATGAGCCCCCGGGTGGGCCAGGTCCCGGGGGCAATATGCAACTCCCACCCTGTCATTGCAAACTCTGCTTTGCTTCGTGGAAGCAAAGCAGTATTGCTTTTGGACAAGGGGAGCTGCATGTCAGCAGCTCCCCTTGTTCAAAAGCAATGCCAGCTCCCGCAGGAGGCGGTGAGCCAGCTGGGACAGTGGGGGCATTGGGGCTCCCCCCTCGGTCCCCAACGTGAGGGCATGCCCTAGGGGATGAGTTCCCCGGGGCAAAAAAAAAAGCCCTTAGGCGGGGATAAATGTTTTTTTTTTGTACATAATGGCTGGGCCTCGGGGGATGGGGTCCCCGAGGCAGAGTTTGAGTACTGGGGATGGGGGGCATTTTTTTTTATCGCGTGCTTGGAGTCGCGACTCTATCGCTGCTGTCAGCACGGCCCCCGTGTAACCGCGATGGGTTCACGACTCCAGGCAAAATTAAAAAGAGTATGCATGTTTTTAAAAAGTAAGATTGACAGTTGGGTTATAGGGTGGCTCTAAAAAGAGCCCTTGTTTTCATTATGAGTTTGTTGTAGCTATATGTAAGTGCGGATGCACAGCTTTAGGTTGTTGAGGAAGACTCTGTTTCCTTGATCTGTGAAGTGAACTCCATCACTTCTGTAGATGTCGTCCATATCAAAACGTAGATTTTTGTTATAGATGGACTCCATTCTATGATCTCTGAGGTATGCAGAAACAGCTTTATTGACATTCTTCCTAGCTTTCTCAAACTGTGAGAATTGATTTGACCACTTCCATTTCTGTCTTTGACATATATTAGAGAATACAAAGACAGTTTGAGGCAAAAGCAACATCAATTCTGCAAAGGTATCCTTCATCAGCATTTCCAGACCTACCCCAGTCAATGTGCCAAGGTCATTGCCACCACAGTGCACAATCATGAGGTCAGGGGGTTAGAGATGCAAAAAGGTTTTAACCAAAGTGCACAATCATGAGGTCAGGGGTTGGAGATGCAAAAAGATTTGAACCAAAGGCAGCAATTGGTGCCACTTTAATTCTCTTTGTGCAATCCATTTAATGTACACATTTTGCAAACCTAGGTTTTTGTCAATACCTCTCTGTTCAGCATACCTTTTGCACCAGAAAACATAGCTGTGCCCTACAATCCACACTGTGAGCATCTTGAAGGGATGTCTGGAAGGAAAAGATGTCTGTAGCTGAGGTAGTCAGTTGGTAGAATGAGAGGTATCTAAAATGGTGGAGAACATGTTGTTTTTTAAAAAGCTAATAAGTGATTGGCTGTTCATCAAGATTGTGCACTCAAAAATAGGCATGTTAGTTTGCTAAGATATCATGTTTGTGATTCGTTATTAGAAAATGTTTTAAAGGTACAGTAGATACCATAAGGTAACGTTTTGCAAAAGTCAACCACACCTGCTGTTTGCATTAGTGAGCTTGTGTGCTCAACTTGAAACTACGGTGAACTTGTGACCTGCCAGTACAGTTGAATGCTCTATGAACTGTTACTATGAAAACTGGCATTACGTAGAATGTGGAAAGGGTTGAAACTTAACTGTGGACTTAAAATGTGAAATGGATACTTAAATATAAGTGAAAAGTTAGTAAATTAAGGTTTTCTAAGATAGTAGTATGTGTAGAAGTAGTGTGCTGCTGAAAAACTATACTAGTATTATTAAAAATAGGTTTTTGAACTCCTGTGTGGATTCACGGCTCCACCGCGGTAGAGTCGCGACTCCAGAAAATTACAGAAGCAGTTTGGGCACCATTTGAAGACAGTTAGAAAGGGTTAATATGTCTAACCAATAGAAATGTGTTTTACAATGTGAAATAATAATGGAAGCAATGCGATTTGATACTTACATTTATTTGAGTGCAAAAAGAGAGGGGAAGTTTGCCATTTCTGGTTTCACCTTTCTGAGAGAGGTGCATTACATTTCTTGTTTGGAAAAGAAAATCTTTTAAGAGTTTCTGAATGATATTTGGTATTCTGCAATACTACCTCAAATGTGAGTAACCAATTTATAAGGTGTATTATATATTATTCAGCACTGCTTTATTGTTTCTAGTGATATTTTTACTTTAAAAAAAAAAAAATGTGGAAATTGTAAGACAAATGTGATGTATGAAATATGTTATGAAATGTACAGCTCTCTATTGTACTTTGTATTATTGTATTGAAATGATTTTTGAAATAGTTTGTAGATAGTAGCATGGTAGAAGGATTAGTGTTTGCTTTCTGGAATTACCCAGGCAGTACTCTTGTACTGAACGTTTTACTGAGGCACTACTCATCCAGTCATGCATTCTCTCAGGCACTACCCACTACCCATCTATTTGTATGTTTCTTTGATATATGATGCCACTTTTAAAAGGTACAGACACATGCATGCATGCTTTCTGGAATATTGTGAGACTTTTAACAGATAGATTGAAAAAGTTGCTGCTTTTTATTTGCTTAGGCCCAACACTCTGAGTAGTTGCTGAATAGTCAAGCTGCAGCCCAAAAGTGAGGTTTAAGACATGTTGGCAGAGGGATTAGTGATTAGGCTAGCTCGTATTGGTCTGTGGAGATGTATACTTCAAGTATGCCTCATAATTTTAGGTGTCTCTTTAAAATGGGAAGTGCACTCTGTCAAGTTTAAGGGACTTTTTAGTCTTATGCCTGAGGTATGTGTCTGTGTGCGCATGTATTCTCTCACGTTTTATGACTAAATAGATGGTAGAGATCTAAAACTCTGGTACACATGTATTTGTATGTTTCTTTTACATATAATGGCACTAGGAAAAGGCACAGACATATGCATGTTAGTTAATCCTTCAGACATTAACTATAGATTTGTGCAATCATCCAGGCACTACTATCCCACTGAAAGATTTAGTCAGGCACTACCCATGCTCACATCTACTCACTCAGGTACTACTGATGCACTCTTAGAATGTCCCAAGCATTACCCTTACACTCGTATTTTCTCTCATGTACTTCTCATACAGTCATACAATCATCCAGTTACTACCACTGCAGTCATAGAATCACTCAGGCAGTACACATGTACTTTTTTATTCTTTCAAGCACTACTCATACACTCTTGTCTGCAACCATGTGTTAGCCTTGCACTCATGGTTTGTCTAAGGTATTTCTCCTGCACTGTTCTAATCACCCATTCAGTACTGCTGCTCTCATGCAATCACCCAGGCAGTACTCTTGCACTAAACTATTCACTGAGGCGCTACTCATCCAGTCATCCATTCTCTCAGGCACTACCCATCTATTTGTATGTTTCTTTGATATATGATGCCACTTTTAAAAGGTACAGACACATGCATGCATGCTCTCTGGAATATTGTGAGTCTTTTAACAGACACATTGAAAAACTTGCTGCGTTGTATTTGGCTAGGCCCAACACTCTGAGTAGTTGCTGAATAGTGAAGCTGCAGCCCAAAAGTGAGGTTTAAGACATGTTGGCAGAGGGATTAGTGATTAGGTTAGCTCGTACTGGTCTATGAAGATGTATACTTCAAGTATACCGTATAATTTTAGGTGTCTCTTTAAAATGGGATGTGTAGTCTGTCAAGTTTAAGGGACTTTTTAGTCTTATGAGTGAGGTATGTGTCTGTGTACAGATGTATTATCTCACGTGTTATGTCTAAACAGATGGTAGAGGTATAAAACTTTGGTATACATGTATCTGTATGTGTCTTTTATATATGATGCCACTAGGAAAAGGCACAGACACATGCATGCCATGTAATCCCGCAACATTAACCATAGATTCGTGCAATCACCCAGGCACTACTATCCCACTCAAAGATTCAGTCAGGCACTACCCATGCTCTTATCTACTCACTCTGATACTACTGATGCACTCATAGAATGGCCTAAGCATTACCCTTACACTCTTATTTTCTCTCAGGTGCCTCCCATACAGTCATACAATCATCCAGCTACTACCACTGCAGTCATAGAATCACTCAGGCAGTACCCATGCACTTTTTTTGTTCTTTCAAGCACTACTCATACACTCTTGTCTTTAACCATGCGTTAGCCTTGCACTCATGGTTTGTGTAAGGTATTTCCCCTGCACTGATCTAGTCACTCATTCAGTACTGCTGCTCTCATGCAATCACCCAGGCAGTACTGTTGCACTGAACTATTCACTCAGGTGCTACCCATCTAGTCATCCATTCTCTCAGGCACTACCCACTACCCATCTATTTGTATGTTTCTTTGATAGATGATGCCACTTTTAAAAGGTACAGACACATGCATGCATATTCTCTAAAATATGGTGAGACTTTTAACAGACACATTGAAAAAGTTGCTGCTTTGTATTTGGCTAGGCCCAAGACTCTGAGTAGTTGCTGAATAGTGAAGGTGCAGCCCAAAAGTGAGGTTTAAATATTTTGGCAGTGGGATTAGCGATTAGGTTAGCTTGTACTGGACTATGGAGATGTGCACTTCAAGTATGCCGCATACTTTTAGGTGTCTCTTTAAAATGGGAAGTGCAGTCTCTCAAGTTAAAGGGACTTTTTAGTCTTATGACTGAGGTATGTGTCTGCGTGCATATGTATTCTCTGATGTGTTATGTCAAAGAGATGGTAGAGGTGTAAATCTCTGGTACACATGTATCTGTATGTTTCTTTTACTTATAATGCCACTAGGAAAAGGCACAGACATATGCATTTTAGTTAATCCTTCAGAGATTAACCATAGATTTGTGCAATCATCCAGGCACTACTATCCCACTGAAAGATTTAGTCAGGCACTACCCATGCTCTCATCTACTCACTCAGGTACTACTGATGCACTCATAGAATGTCCCAAGCATTACCCTTATACTCTTATTTTCTCTCAGGTGCTTCCCATACAGTCATACAATCATCTAGTTACTACCACTGCAGTCATACAATCACGCAGGCAGTACCCATGCACTTTTTTATTCTTTCAAGCACTACTCATACACTCTTGTCTTCAACTATGCATTAGCTTTGCACTCATGGTTTGTCTAAGGTATTTCCCTGCACTGATCTAATCACCCATTGAGTACTGCTGCTCTCATGCAATCACCCAGGCAGCACTCTTGCACTGAACTATTCACTCAGGCGCTACCCATCCAGTCATCCATTCTCTCAGGCACTACCCATCTATTTGCATGTTTCTTTGATATATGATGCCACTTTTAAAAGAGAGCATGCATGCATGCTCTCTGGAATATTGTGTCTTTTAACAGACACATTGAAAAAGTTGCTGCTTTGTATTTGGCTATGCCCAACACTCTGAGTAGTTGCTGGATAGTGAAGCTGCAGCCCAAAAGTGAGGTTTAAGACTTGTTGATAGAAGGATTAGTGATTAGGTTAGTTCGTATTGGTCTATGGAAATGCATACTTCAAATATGCTGCATAATTTTAGGTGTCTCTTTAAAATGGAAAGTACAGTCTGTCAAGGTTAAGGGACTTTGTAGTCTTATGACTCAAGTATGTGTCAGCTTGCAACTATTTTCTCACATGTGTTATTTCTATAGAGATGGCAGAGCTATAAAACACTGGTATATATGTATTTGTATGTTTCTTTTACAAATGATTCCACTAGGAAAAGGTACATACATATGCATGCTTGTTTTTAGGAATATAGTGAGAATTACGACTATATACTCAAGCACTAAGGGGCCGATTCCGATCTCGGCCGGTAGGGCTCCGAATCGGATTCGGCTTTACCGGATCCGATTCGAGCCCTGTCTCCCGACCGAACCGTACACGGGTCCGGCCGAGCGAGTACGATGCGAAATCTCCGACCGACTCGTCCGGGCGTCCCGACCGCTCCGACCGACTCGCTCCCGGCTCGAACCGCTCCGACCGACTCGCTCGGACTCGACTCGCACCGCGCAATGGAGACGTTTCCCGGCCGGGTAAGTACGATGCGCGCCGCGAGCAGTCCGACCGAGCCGCGCACTCCGGCTCGTAAGAGCTGTCGGAGCCGTACTTTGGGGGTCCGTGTCGGACCCCCTGTACGCGTAGCCGCGCGAGTCACACACAGGGGGACCCATGGGTCCCCCTACCTGTGCGTGTACGGCGCGAATCGCTTCGCCGCGTACCCGCTGTAGAGGCGCCCTTGTCCGACTCGCACCCATTGAGTCAATGGGAGCCCGCGTACGCGTTGTACGACCGGCTCCCATTGACTTCAATGGGAGTCCGACCGACTCGAGTCCGATAACATACGGACGCATCGTACTCGTTCGGTCGGACTGCACGGGTCCGATTCGGTCGGAAATCTCTCCGGGTCCGGCTCGGTCGGAGAAATTTCCGGCCCGAATCGGAATCGACCCCTAAGTGTACACTGAAGAAAAGAGGCTCATATCTCTCTTTGACTCGTGAATTCACTTAGGCATTCTTATTCGATTATGCAATCAAGGAGGCACTACTTATACACAGTTTTAATCACTTAGATATTACCATACATTCATATAATCACCTAGACACTACTATTCCATTCAAACCTTTACTTAGCCAGTACCTATGCACTCATGTATTCACTGAGACACTACTGATGCACTTATGCAATGGTCGAAGCATTACCTTAATACTCATACTTTCTCAGAAGTATTTCCCATACATTCATACATTCATCCAGGTAGTACCTCTGCAGTGATAGAATCACACAGGCAGTATGTGTGCACTCATGCATTATCTCAAGCTGTACCCATACACTCATGCATTAAACCATGCTTTAGGCTTGTACTCATAGTTTCTCTCAGGTATTTTTCATGCACTGATGCAATCACCCAGGCAGTATCGCTGCACTCATTCAATTATCCAGGCACTACTCTAGCACTGAACTATTGACTTAGGCAGTAGCCATTTAGTGATCCATCTTTATGCACCTCTGTTGCTTCTTTCTGTACTCCTCTTGCCTGTTTCTGCACCTCTCTTGCCTCTTTCTGCACCTCTCTTGTCTCTTTCTGCACCTCACTTGCTTCTTTCTGCACCTCAGTTACCTGTTTCTGCAACTCTCTTGCCTCTTTCTGCAGTTCTCTTGCCTCTTTCTCCATCTCTGTTGTTTCTTTCTGCACTTCTCTTGCTTCTTTCTGCACCCTTCTTCCCTCTTTCTGTACCCCTCTTGCCTCTTTCTGCACCCCTGTTCCCTCTTTCTGCACCTCTCCTGGCTGTTTCTGCACCTCTCTCGCCTCTTTCTGCAGTTCTCTTACCTCTTTCTGCACCTCTGTTGCTTCTTTCTGCACCCCTCTTGCCTCTTTTTGTACCTCTGTTGCTTCTTTCTGCACTTCTCTTGCTTCTTTCTGCGCTCCTTTTCCCTCTTTCTGCACTCAGTTTCCCTCTTTCTGCACCTCTCTTGCCTCTTTCTGCATCTCTGTTGCTTCTTTCTACACTTCTCTTGCCTATTTCTGCACCCTTCTTCCATATTTCTGCACCTCTCTTGCCTCTTTCTGCATCCCTGTTCCCTCTTTCTGCACCTCTTTTGCCTGTTTCTGCAACTCTCTTGCATCTTTCTGCACTTTCCTTGCCTCTTTCTTCACCTCTGTTGCTTCTTTCTGTACTTCTCTTGCCTCTCTCTGCACCTCTGTTGCTTCTTTCTGCACTTCTCTTGCCTCTTTCTGCACCCCTCTAGTCTCATTGTGCATGTCTGTTGCTTCTTTCTGCACTTCTCCTGCTTCTTTCTGCATCTCACTTGCTTCTTTCTGCACCCCTCTTGCCTCTTTCTGCACCCCTCTTGCCTGTTTCTGCACCCCTCTTCCCTCTTTCTGCACCGCTCTTTCCTCTTTCTGCACCCCTGTTCCCTCTTTCAGCACCTCTCTTGCCTCTTTCTGCACCTGTCTTGCCTTTTTCTGCACATATCTTGCCTGTTTCTGCACTTCTCATGCCTCTTTCTGCATTTCTTTTGCCTCTTTCCTTACTTCACTTGTTTCTTTCTGCACTTCACTTGCCTTTTTCTGCACTTCTCTTGCCTCTTTCTACATTTCTCTTGCTTCTTTCTGGACTTCTCTTGCCTCCGTCTGCAACCATCGTGCCTCTTTCTTCATCTCTGCTGCTTCTTTCTGCACTTCTCTTGCTTCTTTCTGCTCCTCTCTTGCTTCTTTCTGTACCCCTGTTGCCTCTTTCTGCACTTGTCTTCCCTGTTTCTGCACCTCTCTTGTCTCTTTGTGCACATCTGTTGTCTCTTTCTGTACCTCTTTGCCTCTTTCTGCACTTCTTTTCTTTCTTTCTGTACCTCTCTTACTTCTTTTTCAACTCTTTTTGCCTCTTTCTGCACCCCTTTTATTTGTTTATGTACCTTACTTGCGTTTTTCTACAACTTTTTCCTATTTCTGCATTTCTTTTGCCTCTTTCTGTACATCTGTTGCTTCTTTCTGCATTTCTTACATTTTTCAGTAGCTGTGTTGTTTGAGTATTTCATTTTGCTGTTTGTAAACCTTTTGGTTTTTTCTTTTCTCCTTTTGGGTGTGTGACCACCTTTTCTTCTGTTTTTGCGGTTGGTTTGCTCGTTGTTATACTTTTCTATTTTTATGTGTTATGAATGCAATAGCATTTTAATTGTATTTTTGTGCTTAGTTGTTATTTTCAAAATTGAAATGTTATTAATTTTAAAATTTTAATTGATGTACCAAAATAATTAAACTATTATTTGTTTTTAGGAAGATATTTTGATTGGATTATAAATAAAAGATGGCAAGAAAACATGAAAGAGAGGAGAACAAAGGAAACAGAAGTACTTAATGAAAAGTAAAAGAGTGGAGTAGAAAAACACCAAAAGGATGCTGAGGATAAAGTGGCTTCTGGTAAGAGAACTAAACAACTTATAAAAAAAGTTGTGGAGAGATTGAACGATCATTATACTAATCAAAGGAGGAAAGAAATGTTTAGAACAAAGGAGAAGCACATAAAGAAACACAATGGAAAAGAAACACATGTGACAAAAAGACAGAAACAATTTAAAGACATACGTGTACGTATGTTTCGTAATAGAGTAATTCAAAATGTATTAAAAGATTGTAAAAAGTATAAAAAAAGATCTGCAGCATATAAGAAGAAGCAACAGATTTAAAGTGTAGTAGATACTGCTTTTGATTTGAAACTAAAATTATTTATATTGGTATTGAAGAGAATGAAAACATTGAACAAAACAATGCACTTTATGAAGGAGAAAAGCAAAAGAAAAAGACTGGTTAATAGAAGTAACTTTTGCAAAACTTTTTCTGGTGAATGGAAGCACACTTCTAGTACTGAGCCTTTCTTTAATGAAGAAAGCTATTTTCAACAAAATACATTAGTTCATGCAGTTGATACCAGTGGTCGTTGTTATGAGATAAAAGATGGTTGTCCAATTGAAAAAGAGAAGATGGTTCCTAGAAATGTGGAAGAAGTAATAGCTGAAGAAGTTCAAGGGAGACGTACACAAGCTCCAGTGTATAAGTGGGATTATAGTAGTATTTGTAGTATTCGACAGGAATCTATCGATATATTACGAATTTCCTTACGAGAATATGCCAAAAAAGTGTTAAACAGAAGATTAAGATGTTGCAAGGACTAGATCCTTGTAAAGTCAGAAAATATACTAAGTTGCAGAGTTCATTCTCTGGCTTCTCTTTCTAGAAAAGTGTGTCGAAGTACTTTTCATCATTTAAGAATGTTAGCAGTACATCGCTCAGAAATGCAGAAGTTAGTAAGGAGATTGTACTACGTAAAAAGTCCTGCATTACCTTTAAGTGAAATGAACACAGCTCTTTTGCATGGTTCAGTATCGGATGTAAAAAAAGTTTGTGATGATATACAGTTTCGTTTCTCTGGTTCACAAGAGGAGTGTAGAGAAAGTGAGAGCTTGATAAGTGTAGGTGTTGAAGAACAGGTGGAAGATATTAGTGCTGAGAAGTTTGCAGAAGAAATTACAAAGTTTAAGATACTTTCATGCGAAAAACCAAACTATGTTTGTATTTGTTGTCGACGTACTCACTATAGAAGTCAAACTAGGAATGTTGATGTGCATTTAAAAAGTGAAAAGGAAAACAATGATAAGTGGGAGCAATTTGGTGCTTATTTGTTGGTGGAAGATCGTTTTGAGTTGGGTTCTGATCCACGTATTTGTAAATATTGTTACAACAAATTAGAAGAGAACAAAATGTCAGCTAGAGCAGTACATAACAACTTAGAGTTGGTAGCTATTCCTCCAGAACTGGCAGATTTAAATACATATGAGTCCATTTTTATTCAATCTGGGCACCCATTTCAGGCTATAGTTCGTATGGAGCCTAAAACAGGTAAGCTGCCTCCAACAGATTTACAAAGAGCTCTGAAAGGAAGAGTTGTGTACTTACCTTTAGATTTTAAGAAAAGTTTTGAAACTGTTGTTATAGAGAGAGAGTTAGTAGATGTCACTAAACTTCAAAAGGCTACATTATATCTTGTACAGAACAATATTTATTATAAAACTGTAAATGTGGAAGAACAGGAAATATGTTTAGAAGATTATACAGAAATTTCAACTGGCCAAATAGAAAACGTGGACAAGTCCAGGAGTGAAGAGCTTTACGAACATTACAGTATACATCCTCTACATTCAAAAGAAGTGATTGGAAACACTATTGAATTATTTCAAATGAAGAAAGCAAAGGGAACTCCCATGAGTGTATGGGAAAAAAGTTTAGAAGCTCGTTGTTTTCCACAGCTGTTCCCCACTGGAGAAGGCGGACGATATGATGAACGAGTAGTACAGATTCCAGCTTCAGAATACCACTCGACAAGATTGTACTCAGAAGATTCAAGATTTCGACAGTGCATTCCATATATATTTCATCAGGAGTTCATCTTACACATGTTTCTGCAAAGGAATTTATGGACAAAGTTCAACAAAGAGACGATCATTTAGAATCTCAGTTAATTAATTTGATGGCATGTCAACGTGGTACTAATGAGTATTGGTATCGTCATCACGGCGAACTTAAATGTATGTTAAGAAACGTAGGTACCCATACGTGGTTTCTAACACTTAGCTGTGCTGAATATGCATGGGACGATTTACTTGAATTTCTGCAACAAGCAAAACATTGAATTGAAGACAGCTGGTGAACTTTGTTCCTTGGATCCTGTGAATGTGTGCAGATATTGTAATCATAGGTTTCAAGCTATGATGTCTTTTATCTGCAATAAAAATAATCCACCTCTTGGAGAAGTTACTGATTTCTTTTGGGGAAAGGAGTACCAAGCCAGAGGTGCTCCTCCTATACACATGCTATTATGGATCAAGAATGCACCAAAATTTGGAACTGATACTGATGAAAGTGTTTTGTCTTTCATCGAAGAGTATGTTACCTGTGCCATTCCAAAAGAAGGAGGAGAAAAGAGCTTGAGACAACAAGTTTTACGTTTTCAAAGTCATTGATGTGGAAAATATTGTCGACTAAAATACAAGTCAAAGGGAAAATTTTATATAAAATGTCGTTTTGGATTCCCACGTCCAATAATTTCAAAAGGAAGAGTCAATAGTTTTATGTCAGCAGTAAGACATACTATAACTCGAAAATCTCAGAAGAATACATACAACATAAAAAGAAGTGAAGATTCAAAGTATATTAATGACTACAATCCAGTGATTTTGACAATGTGGAAGGCAAACATGGATATCCAGTATGTTGCAGATAATTCAATTGCTGTTGCTTGCTATGTTACGTCATATATAACCAAATCTGAAAAGACAGAGTTGAAAGAAATGTGGGAAGGAATTTCACAAGAGAAGAGTCTTAGTAACAAATTGTACAGCTTTAGCTTGAAAATGCTTTCCCATCTAGAGATTGGATCCTATGGATGTTCGAATCGGTTGAGCTCTGCCAGTTTATATTCAAAGTCAAGAGGAATCATTTGGGTAAGTCTAGGTCTTGCCGCCACACGAAATAGAGTATTGAAATCTCTACAAGAAATTGAATACTTAGCATTGAATGAACCAGAAAGTACAGATATTGTTAAAACTAATATGTTGGATACGTACTATCCCAAAAGGAGTCCACATCTGGAAAACCTATGTCTCTATGAAGTACTGCAACATTACAGCTTTAAGAGAAATGTTACAGAAAATATAAATGAAGAACAATATGCAGTAATTGGATGTGATGGATGTTTGGTAAAACATGCCAAGGAAATCTTATTAACCACAAAAAACTCAGTTGGGAAACTCCAGATAAAAGGGAATTTTTCTATTTAGCACTTCTGCAACTCTTCAAGCCTTGGCGTAGTGAAATGGAATTACTTGGAGATTTTGACTGCTATGAAGATTCTTTTAATGCATATAAAGATAACATTCAATGCACAATTTTCTCAACTTATCTACAAATGTTAAATGAAGAGATTGAACAAGAAACTACTATTGCAGCTGAAACAGCTAGAGACAGTTCTCAAGATAGTCAAAGTTCTGCTCCACTAAGTCAAGATCCACTAGGACAACCAATTATTGAAAATGAAGCAGCAATAGCCATGAATGAAGTAGAAACGGCAATGCAACAAGCACAACAGGCTATTATTCAGTTGGAAAAGTTGGAAGAACAACTAAACATTGAACAAAAAGAAATATATCAACAAGTGACAGAACAGATACAACATGGTTTGCTGCATGAAGAAAAAGAATGCCAATGCACATCATTTAAACCTATTCGAATGTAGATCAGTGGTCAAGCTGGGACAGGAAAAAGTTTCTTAATTAAAGTTTTGACCAGTTATCTACCCAAAACTACTGAATCACATTTATCTTGTGTTGTAACAGCTCCAACTGGATTAGCAGCACACAACATTAAAGAGATTACTTTACATTGATTACTCATGCTACCAGTTGAACATGAAAATAAATTGGAATATCAGAAGCTATCTGGAGAAGCTTGTTATGAAGTTTCAAGAGTACTGAAGAAAATGAAACTTCTAATCATTGATGAGGTGAGCATGGTCTCAAACTTAATGCTTGCCTTTGTACATTTAAGAATGCAACAGATTTTAAAAACAGATTATGATGTTCTGTTTGGAGGAAAACATGTAATTGTATTCGGCGATCTACTACAAATTACTCCTGTGAAAGGGCAACCAGTTTCTAAAACACTAGTCCATGAGGACACTAGGAAATCTTTGGGAAGTATTGGAAATGTGAACATTTGGTCTCATTTTGAATATAAAGTACTTATTAAGAATATGCGACAAGCAAGTGATGAACATTATGGAAACATTCTTCAAGATATAAGAATTGGTGTTTTGACAAAACATGGTAAACAAGCTTTACAAAGTCGGCTACTAAGGAACTTCTTTACAAACAAAAACATAGCACCTGCAATAATGTACAAAAAAATTGGAGAAAAGAAGTCTATAGTTTGCCTAATGCCTACACTGCAAGAGTGTTCTACATTCAATCAAGAACTTTTGAAATTGGAAAAGCAACCAATAGTGAAAATGGAAGCTATTGATAAAATGGGCCACAAAGGAGTTACTATTCTTCTCTCAGAGAAATTACAGTCAAAATTGGATTCTTTGGAAAAGTCTGTATCTAAGACTGCAGGTTTAGAAAAGACTTTATATGTATGTGTAAACTGTTGGGTAATTTTCCGGCGTAATTTGAATGTAGAAGAAGGTTTAGTAAATGGAGCATTGGGAAAAGTTGTTGATTTTGTAAATTTTCAGAACAGAGATGGAATTGAATTTTTGAAGATTAAATTTGATCAGATTGAAGAGGTAAAACAGATTGGACATTGTGCTGTTTGTTTTTTGCTTGTAAAAGACTTGTATGTTCGTACTGGTACAATCATCCAGGCACTACCCATGCACTCATGAAATCACTCACACACTATCCATGTACTTATCCATGCATTCAGGCACTACCTTTGCACTCATGCAATCACCCAGGTACTACCCATGTACTCATCCATGCACTCAGGCACTACTCTTGCATTCTTGCATTTACTCAGGCATTACACATGCACTCGTCCAATCACCCAGGCAGTAGGTATGCACTCATGCAATCACCCAGGCACTACTCAAGCACTCATCCATTCTGTCAAATAGTATACATGCACTCATGCATGACCTCAGGCGCTACCCCTGTACTCATGCAATCACACAGGCACTTCCCATGCACTTCTTCAATCTCCCAAGCACTAGCCATGCAGTCATGCAATCACCCAGGCAATACCCATGCACTCATGGAATCACCCAGGCACTACCCATGCACTCATAAATTCTCTCAGGCACTTCTCATGCACTCATCCATGCACTCAGGCACTACCTCTGCACTCTTGCAATCATTCAGACAGAACATATGCACTCATCCAATCACCCAGGCAGTAGCCATGCACTTATGGAATCACCTAGGCACTACCCATACATTCATCCATTCTGTCAAATACTTTCCATGCACTCATCTATGCCCTCATGCGCTACCTCTGCAGTCATGCACTCACACAGATGCTACCCATGCACTCCTTCAATAGCCCAGGCACTACCCATGCACTCATGCAATCACCCAGACACTACCCATGCACTCATCTATGCACTCAGGCACTACCCTTGCACTCCTGCATTCACACAGGTAGTGCACATGTACTCCTCCAATCACTCAGGCAGTAACCATGCACTCATGCAATCACCCAGGCACTACCTATGCATTCATCCATTCTGTCAAATACTACCCATGCACTTATCCATACCCTCAGGCATTACCCCTGCACTGATGCAATCACACAGGCACTACCCATGCAGTCCTTCAATCGCTCAGGCACTACCCATGCAGTCATGCAACCACCCAGGCATTTGGGTCAACCTGCACAGCTTGTTCATTTCTCTCTCTCTGTGAGATTTCTTTGGCCAAATGCACTGGGTGAATGGTCTCCAAGTGATTCTTCATGGAGGACGTTCCGCAGGAGTACTGTATGCCATTTTTTCCAAAAACCTCACAAAAAAGAAATTGCAAGAAGCTACATAAACAGGTCTTGCCAGGATGACAGACAAATAATAAGAGACATAAAATAGGTGTTAGATCCTCCCTCTAACAGAATGAAAAGGTTTTAAACCAATCAGAAGCTTTCTTTTCAGGTCACATGGAGTCGCGTAAGGTGCACGCACCCGTGAAACTTTGTATACATAATTATAAAGTATAAATAGGTGTTTATAAAATATTTTAAAAAGTAAATTAGTGAAAGTATTTAAGCAAAACTGATATTTAAACTTTGTACAGTGATATGTCACACATTGAAAATTACGCCGGAGTCGCGACCCCAGCGCGACCCCAGAAATACATGCCAGCAAGGGTCGCGCACCCTAGGCACATACGTCGCGCACTCGTGAAATTTCGTACAGTTAATGATAAAGTATAAATTCCTGTTTATAAATTGTTTTTAAATTATATTAGTGAAAGTCTTCAACCAAAACTGATATTTATAATTTCTACAATGATATTTCATACTTTTGAAATAATGCCGGAGTCGCGACTCCAGCGCGACTCCGGAAATGCGCACCAGCAGGGTTTGCGCACCCTGAATCCACGCACCCATCGTGTACGGTTCGCGTAGGGTGCGCGACCCCTTTGTAAAATATTTTTAAAAAAAGAAAGCATAACAATACAATAAAACAACTTTCAAAGTATTAAAAGCATTATTTCAAGTAAATATAAATTCAAGTTGTACATATAAATAACAGAGTATATTTTTAGTAGTGTATGATATATGTATTTTAAAAGAGTGATTTTAATTGTTGAAGAAGATTTTAGAGAAACTAAGTATAATTTAAAAAAGGAAAGTTCAAAAATATACTTCCAATCATTTTTATATAAAAGGAATTCTATAAAACACTTATAAATAT
Source organism: Calotriton arnoldi (assembly GCA_963921515.1). Taxonomy (NCBI): domain Eukaryota; kingdom Metazoa; phylum Chordata; class Amphibia; order Caudata; family Salamandridae; genus Calotriton; species Calotriton arnoldi. Next base: position 333,749 of record CAWUFW010009778.1, on the reverse strand, counting down.
CGTAAAAAAGGTAAGATTAAAATAATTTCATACTTAAGATTTAGCATTTAAAAAACCTTAGAAATTCACTTAAAAAACCACAGGTTTCAGGGACGTTATAGTTAGAAATTAACATTTGAAAAACCTTTGAAATTCACTGAAAAAACCATAGGTTTCAGGGACGTTATAGTTAGAAATTAGCATTTGAAAAACCTTAGAAACTCACTGAAAAAACCACAGGTTTCAAGGACGTTATAGTTAGGAATTAGCATTTGAAAAACCTTAGAAATTCACTGAAAAAACCACAGGTTTCAGGGACGTTAGTTAGGTTGACATTTCACTCATACAAAACCAGAGAAATTCGGCCGTTATAGTTAGTTTAGCTAACTATAACTCGCACCCCTGCAATGCACTGCTGATGACATCACATATTACATCACTCATTGCATGGTCAGTGACATCACTGATGATATCACTGATGACATCTCAAATGACATCACTGCTATCAATTCAAATGCTAATTCCTAACTATAACATCCCTGAAACCTGTGGTTTTTTCAGTGAATATATATATATATACATCTAACCCCCCTGCCTACCCCTGCCTAGTACCCCCCTGCCCAATGGGGGTGTCATGTGATGCCGGGTGCGGAACCCTGCTACTCAATGTTCCACTCCTCTTGCTGCCAATAGAATGAAGCACACACACTCAGAACTGTCTTTAAATTCAATTTATTCATATCTGTGCCATCAGCTAATGCGACTCGTTTCGGCCTGCCGACCTTGCTCATGTAAACACGTCCCTATAACTCAAAACCACATTTAAAGTGTGCAATCATCATAGAAAGAGGACTCAAAGCAACATTTCAGTAAGGGCGCCATTTTGGAGAGATGAAAACATATGACGAAACAGGTTCTTAGTAACATAAACACAAAATGTGTAAGAAACATTCACTATCAGATACTTATAGAAATACAAACTGCAATGTTGAAATTAAAATGCATAAGAGTTCAATTGCTTTTTATGTACACAGCTCGTAATACATTTTATATAACAGTGCACTGTCTCAATATAGAGCGCAAATGAAAAGTTATCTTATTGGTCTAAAATACAGCCCAATTGAGCAATTGCAACAAAACACACAGTAATATATTAAGAGAGTCCCTTCCTCTCATTCCTGTGAAATAAAAAAGAAAGGATTCAGACTTTAAAAACACTCACAACACAGTTGATCATCAAACACCAAGGGCACCTATAATTCGGGCTGACAATTTCATGTAATATTCTGTTCATTCTCAATCTAGATTAATGAACAATTACTCATTAGATTTAAGGCCATGATGGGTTGTTGTGTTTATATCTATTATAAGACATTATTTCCTTTCCTCAGTCTCAAAATTCTATCACCTCTTCTACGGTCCACCTCCACTGTTTCAATACCCACAAAGCTCAAACAATTGCGGTCATTGTACTGAAACTCCTCATAGTGCCTGGCCACTGGATAGTATTTATTCCGGTTGATGATGGCACACATATGTTCTAGTACTCTTTTGAGTACATGAAGAATCATACTGCCAATGTATTTTAATCCACACAGACTTTGTAGGACATAAATGATAACACTTGTGCCACATGTAATGAATTGGGATATCTCTCTCTGTTTTACATTGTGTAGTACATCATAGTGTTTTTGATTCTTTGAGTTTATACATGCCTTACATTTGCCACAAGTGTGAAAACCAGCAAGGTTTCTGAATTTTTTGTTGGTTTCACTACTTCCTATAGTTATATCACTGCACACTAGAATGTCTCTGAGTGATCTACTTTTTCGATAAGTGACCACAGGCTTCTCACCCACCAAGTCTCCTATAGTAGGATCACACTTCAACAAGCCCCAATTTTTCTTAGGATCTTGTTCACTGCAGCAGACTCACTGTTGTAAATACTCCAGTCAAAGCAATAATAGGGAAAGCAAAGCGTTGAACTTCGGAGGAGTTCGATTTACTACTCCTACTCCAGTCTAAGCACCATTAGGAAAAGCATTGGACTTCGGAAGGGGGAAATGTACTATTCCCACTCCACTCTACATAACAGTAGGGAACGAGCTGGACTTTGAATGGCTTAAATTTACTATTCCCACTCCAAACAATGCAACAGTAGAGAAAGCGTTGGATTTCAGAGGGATGAAGTTTACTATTCCCACTCCAAACTGCGCATCAGTAGGGGAAGTGTTGGACTTATGAGGGGTAAAATGTACTCTTTCCACTCCAGTCTGTGCCAAAGTAGGAGAAGTGTTGGATTTTTGAGGGGTGAAATTTGCAATTCCTATTACAGTCAGCACAACAGTAGGGAAAGTGCTGGACTTTGGAGGGGTAAAATTTACCATTTCCACTCCAGTTTCTGCAACAGTAGGGAAAGTACTAGATTTCGGAGGGGTGAAATGTACTATTCCCACTCCAAACAGCGCAGCAGTAGGGAAAGTGTTGAACTGCGAAGAGGTTAATTTGACTTTTTGTACTGCAGTCTAAGGAAGAGTAGGGAAAATACTTAATTTCAAACAGATTACATATATGAATAACCCCATGAATGTAGATAAAATATTAAACTCTTAAATAACACAAAGTATATATATATATATATATATATATCACAGGACTTACGCCACACATCATCCAATCATAGGAAAAAGACTAAAACGGACCCAAAATTCAGTGCACAGGATTTTATTAGATGCCCTGCACCTCCGCCACGACGCGTTTCGACCTACAGGAGGTCTTGTTCACATAGCGCGCATGCGGAGTGCCTTCTTGTTTATAAAGTGCTAGTGCTATAACTCGTGACCAATCACATGGTATACTAATAGACATAGAAGAGTTAATTCAAGTTTAAACAAGTCATAACGTCACCAGCTGGACAGTAAATAAGAAAATGTTGGCATAAATAATTCATAATTTCAAAAAACCTTAAAAACATATAAATATGTTATAAAGGCAAGCCAATACATTAACTTTTTAAAAAAACCTTATTTTACGCTTTTTTAGAGCGGTATAAAATTATATCTAATGTCATTGCTAAAAACAGGTGATTCATAACATGCTAGTGCATTTTATCAACTGTAAGCAGTAAAAACCAAATCTGTTATTACCATTTAAAAATAATAAATAAAGTTATACCTCAACTTATCCAGATGCTGTTACTGTTTATTAATGTAAAGTGCTGGTGCATAACAATGAAGCCCACAGTGGGCATTAATCGAATCTTCTGTTGCTATGATAAAGTGCAAGTGCTAGAAGTACCACCCGATTGAACCGATCATGGTTCATAAAGTGCTAAGTGCTAATATTTAAAGACTTAAAAGTAAGGAAGCATGTGAGCAACTTTAAAATTTGTCATGAGCAATTAATATTATATTTGTGCAATTGAGCAAAGAAGAGACTGAAGTTTTTTAAAGGCAGGTGTAAAAATCCTCACTGGAGTTAAGACCAAGAGGTGTCTTTGTGTCTAACTCCAGGATATACCTAGTTTCCAGCTGGCGTAAGCGAGCCTCACGGTTGCCTCCTCTTCTTAATGGCGGGATTGTGTCTATCACATAGTATTTGAGATATTCTGAATTTTTACTATGCATGTCCTTGAAATGTCTCGCAACCGGGTACGTTGGATCGCAATTGTTGATAGCCCTGATGTGCTGGAGTTTCCTCTTGTGGACCTGCAACTTGGTACTGCCCACGTATCGCAGGCCACATGGACACTCCAGCACATATATTGCGTACTCCGTCTTGCATGTTAACAGCTTCGTAATAGGTACTGGTTCTGATCTAAATGGGCTGATGTAAGATGTTTTGCTACTAGCGAATCTACATGCTTTGCACGAGGAACATTTCACAAATCCCTTACGAGAGGACAACCAGTTCTTAACATTTGTGATTTCTGGGCTGCTTTTCACCAACATATTGCTCATAGAGCGTGCTTTTCTAAATGTTAGGTCAGGGGTTTTAGATATTTGATCTCCCAGGACCGGATCATTACGCACCAACCCCCAGTTCTTATTGAATATTTTACATAGGATTTGGTGTTGTCGGTTGTATGTTAGAATCATTCGCGTTACTTGGTTGGTTGAATTAAGACTTGTTTTTTGTAAGTTAGGCTTGGTGGACAAAATAACCGCCCTCTCAATGGCGGACATCTTAGCAATGGCATTGTCCACAATCTTAGTAGAGTAGCCCCTAGCCAGGAACCTTTCCCTACTTTCTTGTTGAGCCCAACTACAATCACGAGGAGTGCTGCAGATGCGCATAATGCGCAGCATCTCCCCATAAGGTATGCTTTGGATAAGGTGTCTGGGGTGATGACTGGTAGCGTGTAATACTGTGTTCCCAGCCGTAGGTTTTCTATGCATTCTAGTTTCAATTTTTCCATCACATACGTATACTTCAACATTAAGGAAACAGACATTTTCTCTACTCATATGTGCAGTAAATTACAAGTTGAAGTTGTTGCAGTTGATCTGTTCTATGAATTGGAGTGCCAGATCCTTGGGGCCCCTCCAAATCAAGAACAGATCATCAATATATCTGTACCAATGACATACATGTTGACCCATAACATCTGCATGCTTTGTTTTGAGGACTTGCTCCTCCCATAGGCCCATATGCAAACAAGCATAACTTGGGGAGAAGCAAGCCCCCATCGCCACACCCCGAGTCTGCTGGTAGATCATTCTGAGTCCCAGGTAAAATCACTTATTTTTCTCAAAAAGTCACTCGTATCTTGCAAATACGACGGTAAATTTCTCACATGACTTTGTAAAAAGTAATCAACATATCTTGAGGTATTTTCCATGAGACTGTTGCATGCAGAAATGATCGGTCTGCCAGGAGGTTTCACTGCATTTTTGTGTATCTTCGGGATGAAGTAAATTGCAGGAATTGCTGGATATTCATTTTTAAGGAATTTAAACTCGTCCGAGCTCAAAAGACCTGCACTTTTCCATGCTAGAAGTTTGGCATGGTAATTATTCTGTGCTTGTTTGACACTCTGCATGTTGCTCCTCTTGTAGCAGTCTTTGTCATTCAATTGTGCAAGGGCTTCCTCCATATATAGTTCTCGTGGCCATAAAACAACATTGCCCCCTTTATCGGATTGCCGTATGATGACGTTGTCATTATCATGTAATTTCTTCTTTAATTGTACATAGCAGTTGTTTCTCCGGCTAATGTTGTGTTGGGCATTTGCAGTGGTTTTGTACAGTTTTTTCAATTCAGCTGTTACTTGATCATGAAAAATATCCAAATTGTCATGCAGCATTACAGGGTGGAAAGTAGACTTAGGTTTAAAAGGTGTACGTATTGAGTCACTGATGTTCACTGAACTTGTTTCATGTTCACCAATGTTCTGCTCGCTTTGCAGCTGGTATAGATCGAACAGTAAATCAACGTCCCCTGCAACATATGTATATATATATATAAAATCCATACTGGCTCCTCGTAACGCGTTTCGGCTGACCCGCAGTGTGAGCAAGGCTGCGGGTCAGCCGAAACGCATTACGAGGAGCCAGTAAACTTACCTGAGCATCATTCTATTGTCGTGTGTTGTGTCCTGAGAGTGCGTTATCTCCCTACGGGGTGGAACTTTGGATTATTTGCATGCCGATCTGCTTTGTCAGCGCACGCACCACCTTCCTTGGGTCCGTGGTCTGGGAAGGAGCTTTTGGAACTGTGGATATATATATATATATATATATATATATATATATATATATCCAAGGAAATGCAAATCCAGAACAAAAGATCCACACGAGCCCACTCGGTCAGTTCAGCAGGTTTATTTTTGGTATAGCAGAAAAGGACGACGCGTTTCGACCACGTCCGTGGTCTTGGTCACATGACCACCGCCTTCATTACGTGACATTTAAAGGTACATGCACATATGAAATCATAAACATAAAAGAAATGTTTGAGGCACATTATTTAAATTGTGACAACACAAATAGTAAAAATGGTGAAAACAGGCGCAGCTGTTATGTAAAACAATATTTATACAATACTGATCATTCTCAGTGATTTGATTTCATTGTCATCTAGAGTCTCATGGAATGTATCCATTGTTTTGGTATCAGGGTGATAATCCACTGATGCCCGGTGCATATTTGGCCGTTCAGGGAGAATTAGGGTCTAGTGCCCTATTTCTAAAGGGTAGCTATGTGCAGTGGTGTGACTAGAGGGCTGTCCCTCGTGAATGGGATTAGTGCAGGACATAAGCTATTGATAATACTCCATGTTCAGTGGTGGTGGAGGTATAGTACCTCTAGCGTGCACACAATAGTGACTAGGAGTAAGGGTGGAAGGTCCGCCGATAGACTCCGGTGCACATAATCCTATCACAAACGTGTAGTTCAAGGAGATTCTCGGCAGCAGTCCTCTGCAAAATCAAAAATACAATAACATTAGCGACATAGCATACCATTGTCAGGTTACAACTGTTCACGGCATCAATCTACTTTTAATGTAGGTTGTTATCATGAGACATGTACAAGATTTAAAATTGACATTGCACCTGTGTTTGACATAGAGAAAAATGTGCAATTAAAACTAAAAAATATATATATACAAAAACTACTGAACGGATTTACACCAGTTAAAGACAAGCGTGCTTTCTGGACCAAGAGCTATCTCTCTGCCAAATTTAGTGTAATTCCGTTCAGCAGTTCGGGCTGTAGCTGTGTCTAGAGTTTCCTATGGAAATTAACATAGAGAAAACACGTTTTGGGACCCCCCTTTTTTCTCGGCCCCCGCTTGACGAAACACCCCGAAACTTTCAAGACAGGAGCTGATCTGAGTGAACAATTAGTTTTGAACGGCACCAAAGATATTGGCAAAAGAAAAAACGCTTTTCCTATGGAAACTAGGTCCTAACTATAACTACCTACTGGCGACTGCCAGTAGGTAATATATATATATATATGTACGCCCCTGCGATAATCGGCACCCGCCCGTGAGTGCAAACGACAAAGGCATGAGGAGCAGCGAGATATATATATATATATATTATCTACTGGCGGTCGCCAGTAGATAGTTATAGTTACAACCTATTATCCATAGGAAATCCGCGACATTCTATTTGAAATAACGTTGGCGCCGGTTGACGAATCTTCGTGAAAGTTTCCAACTTGTTAGGGCGCTCCGCTCCGCTCCTACCCTGAAAGTCTCGGGGTGATACGTGAAGCGGGGGCCGAGAAAAAGGGGGTCCCAAAGCGCGTTTTCCCCATTCATTTTTCCATAGGAACCTTTAGTCGCAGCTACAGCCCGAACTGCTGAACGGAATTACACCAAATTTGGCAAAGAGGTAGTCCTTGGTTCAGACTGGTGCCTTTTGCTTAAATGGTGTAAATCCGTTCAGTAGTTCCTGAGAAAATCAAAAGTAAAAGTACATATATATCTATGGGCGCGTCGGATACGCGTACCCTCAGCGCACCCTGCGCGCACCGTCCCGATCACGAGCTGCATGCTAATTGGCTGTCAGCTGGCTGTCAACATTCCGATTCAGGAAGTGTTGGCAGCCATTTTGTCCTCGGTAGAACCGAGGGACAGAAACAAGTGCGCAAAGCGCAAAAGGGGGCAGGGTAGAAACACCCTGACCCCTAGGTCTGCTCAGGGGGTCCCACAAGGACCCCTGGGCAGAAAAGATTTTTTTTTTTAAATCGGCGGGATGCGCTTAGGGTGCGCGTATCCCGCCGAGAAAAAAAAAGAAACAAGTGTGCAAAACGCACAAAGGGGGCAGGGTAGAAACACCCTAACCCCTAGGCCTGCTCAGGGGTCCCACAAGGACCCCCTGGGCAAAAAAAGCATTTTTAAAAAAAAATCGGCAGGATGCGCTCAGGGTGCGCGAATCCTGCCGAAGAAATCGAGCGCGGTCTCCCGCGCTCGATAGTATTTGCCCCCGGGTGGCCCAAGTCCCGGGGGCATGGTGGGGGTTTAATTTTATGTGTGGGGGCCTCAAGGGCTCCCAAGCCCCGGGGACCGCCACCCCCGGGGCTTTCTTTTAAAAATGGTGCGGGAGGGCTCTGAGGCCCTCCCGCAGCCCCGGGACCACCACCTCCCGGGGCTTTTTTTAAATTAAACAACCTGTGTGGGGGCTCCAGCCCCCACACGCCCCGGGACCGCCACCTCCCGGGGCACTAACAAATTAATATGGGGGTCCGTTACGGACCTCAGAGCCCAGGGACCACCACCTCCCCGGGGCTGTGTACTGAATGGGAGGGGGCCGCGCGGCCCCCTCCTGGAACCCTTGATGGCCCTGGGGACCACCACCCCCAGGGCCGGCTCCTGCAGTGTCCCGGGTGCCTACCCCCGGGACACTGTAGTTTGCTATGGCAGGACGGGAGCCTCGCGGCTCCCGTCCTGTCATTGCAAACTGCTTTGGATATTGGAAGAGAGAGCAGGAAACCTGCTCTCTCTTCCAATATCCAAAGCCGATTGCTTTCCACATGGGGAGCAGCATGTCAGCTGCTCCCCATGTGGAACAGCAATGCCGGCTCCCAAGGGACGTGGGGAGCCGGCGGGACTGTGAGGGGATTGGGGACCCCCACAGTCCCCAACGGAGAGGGCCAGCCCCGGGGATGGGGTCCCCGGGGCAAGTAGTGGCCGGGAGGGGGGCCACGCGGCCCCCTCCCCAAAAAAGAGCAAAAATTTTTTTTTTAAAAAGGAAAGGCCGGCCCCGGGGATGGGGTCCCCGGGGCCTTAAAATGGCCAGAGGAGGGGGCCACGCTGCCCCCCTCAAAAAAATAAATATAGAGGCCATGCCCCGAGGGATGGGGTCCCCGGGGCCAATACAGGCCAAGGGAAGGGGGCCACGCGGCCCCCTTCCCGTTTTTTTTTTAAAGGTAATTTAAAAAAGGGGTAAGGCCCTGGGGGATGGGGTTCCCAGGGCCCAAAAAAGAAAAAAGGAAGGGGGGCCACACAGCCCCCTTCAGGAGAGAACATTTTTTTTTTTTTTAAACGATCGGGCCCGCAGGCCCCGCCCCTTCCTTCACCACTCTGCAAACGCGCCCCCTGGCGCGTTTGCAGAGAGGAACGAATTCCCCTTGAATACTGGGGTCCCTGGGGGCCAACTAGCCCACCAGGTACCTCCAGTATGCGCCAGGGGCTGCCTTGCAGAGAGGTGTACAGAGGCCACGCCCCTTTTACACCTCTCTGCAACGCAGCTCTGTGGCGCTTTTTGGAGGTATATGGTGGGCTAGTTGGACTCCGGGGACCCTCAGGATTCAAGGGACTTAATCCCCCAACTTAAAACGCGCCACGGGCGCGTTTGCACAGTGGTGAAGGGAGGGGCGGGGCTTCAGGTGACATGTGTGCAAACAGGCCCCGTGGCGCGTTTTAAGATGGGGAATTAAATCCCTTCAATCCTGAGGGTCCCTGGGGGCCAACTAGCCCAACAGGTACATCCAGAAAGCGCCACAGAGCTGCGTTGCAGAGAGGTGTAAAGGGGTGTGGCCTCTCTACACGTCTCTGCAACGCAGCCCCTGGCGCATATTGGAGGTTCCTGGTGGGCTAGTTGGCCCCTAGGGACCCTCAGGATTCAAGGGGACTTAATCCCCCAACTTAAAACGCGCAACGGGGCGCGTTTGCACAGATGTCACCTGAGGCCCCGCCCCTCCCTTCACCATTGTGCAAATATTCCTCTAAAATCAGCCGAAATATGAATTCCGATTTACTCACCTGTTATCAGGAGAGACCTCAGTGCTGCATCTTTCAGCCCAGTACTGGTCCTGAAAAGTAATTTTAACCGTACTTACCGGTAACTTGAATTTCCTTCATAGGCTAACATTGACTGGTTTCACTTGGAAATTCTTCTAAGTGTGGAGTTTTGGAACTTTAAAATATTCCTCTAAAATCAGCCGAAATACGAATTCCGATTTACTCACCTGTTATCAGGAGAGACCTCAGTGCTGCATCTTTCAGCCCAGTACTGGTCCTGAAAAGTAATTTTAACCGTACTTACCGGTAACTTGAATTTCCTTCATAGGCTAACATTGACTGGTTTCACTTGGAAATTCTTCTGTGTGGAGTTTTGGAACTTTAAAATATTCCTCTAAAATCAGCCGAAATACGAATTCCGATTTACTCACCTGTTATCAGGAGAGACCTCAGTGCTGCATCTTTCAGCCCAGTACTGGTCCTGAAAAGTAATTTTAGCCGTACTTACCAGTAACTTGAATTTCCTTCATAGGCTAACATTGACTGGTTTCACTTGGAAATTCTTCTAAGTGTTGATTTTTGGAACTTTAAAATATTCCTCTAAAATCAGCCGAAATCCGAATTCTGATTTACTCACCTGTTATCAGGAGAGACCTCAGTGCTGCATCTTTCAGCCAAGTACTGATCCTCAAAATTTATTTTAACCGTACTTACCGGTAACTTGAATTTCCTTCATAGGCTAACATAGAGTGGTTTCACTTGGAAATTCTTCTAAGTGTGGAGTTTTGGAACTTTATAATATTCCTCTAAAATCAACCAAAGTACGAATTCCAATTTACTCACCTGTTATCAGGAGAGAACCCAGTGCTGCATCTTTTAGCCCAGCACTGACCCTGAAAAGTAATTTTAACCGTACTTACCAGTAACTTATATTTTCTAACATAGGAATCCATTGTCTGGTTTTCAGCAGAAAACTTTCAAAGTGTCGATTTTCACAAACTACAAATATTCCTTAAAAATCGCCTGTATGACTTAAACGCATTCATTCAACTGTTTACAGGAGATGCACCAGTGCTGGATCCAGGATCCAACACTGAGTAAGATAAAGTAACGATAACAGTTTTTACCTGCTAAGTGAATTTCCTTCCATAGGATAACATTGGTGATTCTATGAGAAAAAGTTTCTAAGTGTCAACTTTTAAAATACAATAATATTCCTTAAAAATCACGACTGTAACCAAAACGCTTTTACTCAACTGTTTACAGGAGATGTACCAGGACTGAATCTAGGATCCAGTCCTGTGGTTACAAAAGTAATCCATAAAGTAACTAATTGCATTTAACTAGAAATTCACATTGAGCTGAATGTTGCATTGTGTTTGAAAATGTGTTGCCCATTGCAACAACTGTAACTACTGTACTTAAAAGTCTATTGCCTATCTGCAAAGTATTTAAACTAAAGTAATTCATTCTGAGAAAGTATTTTTGTAATGTAATGTATAATGTAATTACAATGTAATTTAAAAAATAAAATATGTAAAAAAAATTGTTTCTAAAAATGTAGTAAATCAGTATGAAAAAATTAATATAACAATTAATACATTTAAAAATTGTCATTTACAAAACCTTTGAAATTCACTGAAAAAACCATAGGTTTCAGGCACGTTATAGTTAGAAATTAGCATTTAAAAAACCTTTGAAATTCACTGAAAAAACCATAGGTTTCAGACACGTTATAGTTACAAATTAGCATCAGTGATGTCATTTGAGATGTCATCAGTGATGTCATCAGTGATGTCACTGACCATGTCATGAGTGATGTAATATGTGACGTCATCAGCAGTGCATTGCGGGGGCGCGAGTTATAGTTAGCTGAACTAACTATAACGGGGAATTTCACGGGTTTTGTACGAGTGCAATGTCCAAGTAACTAAAACTGTCCCTAAAACCTATGGTTTTTTCAGTCAATTTCAAAGGTTTTTTAAATGCTAATTTGTAACTATAACGTGTCTGAAACCTATGGTTTTTCAGTGAATTTCAAAGGTTTTTAAATGCTAATTTGTAACTATAACGTGTCTGAAACCTATGGTTTTTCAGTGAATATATATATATATATATATATATATATATATATATATATATATATATATACATTTATATATGTGTGTATTGAAAAATATTAAAACAATTGATCAAGGTACATAATTCCTATTCAATAAAAAATGAATTATCAGTCAAGAAATAACTGTTATTCAGTTAATAATTAATGAACTTCCCACCCTGTACTCCTGCAAATCTAGCAGCCCACACATAAAATATAACTAAAAAGTAACTACTACATAACATACATATTTAAAATAAGTTAAACAATTAACAATTAATAATCAATTGTTAAATATTACTTAATTAACCTCCCACCCTAGACCCCTACAAACCTAGCATCCCACAAAAAATATTAAATTAAAGAAGTATTCCTCAATTTACACATTTAAAAGTGAATTAAATAATTAATTTACAAATAATAATTAATAGTTAATTATTTATTACTTAATTACCTTCCTACCTTATACCCCTACAAGCCTAGCATCCCACAACTAAAATATAAGTAAAATAAATCAGTATTCCATATTTTATATAATTCAAAATCAATTAAATGATTAACTACTGATAATAAATTGTTAATTATTTATAACTTAATTAATTCCCCACCCTACACCCATACAAACCTAGCAGCCTACAACCAAAATATAGGTAAAATAAATAAGCATTCCATAATATAAATAAATGAACATAAATTAAATAATTAATAAACAATTAATCATTACTTTTTAATTATTTATTACATAATTAACTTTTAATCCTACACCCCTACAAACGTAACAGCCTGCAAATAACATATAATGTAATAAATCAGCATTACATAAATTGTATAATAAATATCAAACATATAATTAAATAAAGTGTATTAAATCATTCTAAATTAATTATTGCCTACTTAACTTCCCACCCTATCCCCTACAAACCCAATAACCCGCTATGACACTGTATGTTACTATTAAAAATTAATACAATTCTAAATCACTTAAAATTACAAGCTATTTTTTAAAAACAATTGATAACATTTATATAAACAACATTAACACATAAAACTAATATATTAACTAAAACACATTAAAATAATAAACAAATAATATTTTTAACCACTATATTAGTGAAAATGATAATTAAAACATCTATATTATTTACAACAATATTACCTCAAAAAACTATATTCTTGTCAACTATATATGTGAATCACGATAGTTGTGTGTCACAAATTTTAATATACAATATTATTGTCTCCCATTTTTTTTAAATCAATATTTTGTCCAAACACCCCTTTGACATCTTGGGATCTAAATTTGGTATTGAGGAGACTTCAGTATGCCTCATTTGAATCAGTTTCTTTATTTTGTAACTATTAAAGTTGCTTTTTTGTGGTCATTACTTCTGCCAATCACGTAGGTGCATTAGGCGCCTTAGTGTTAGACCATCTCTATCATTATAGCCTCCCAGGTCGAGTAGTTCTCGGGTCAGGCCTGGGTTTTTGTCCTAAATGTTATTGCAAGTTTCATTTCCAGCCGGAAATTGTATTTCATGTTTTTTTTCAATATCCTTCCTCAATGGAGAAAGAGGATCTCCAAAAGTTGGATACCTTAGAGCCCTTTACCATGTATTTGGAGAGAACAGCAGGTTTTCATTTCTCAAATTCTCTTTTGATCTCTTTAAGTGCCGGAATAAAGCTGAGGCAGCCCTCTTCCACAACTAGTAGCAGATGGGTTAGAACTTCTATGTCTGCCTCCTATGAATTGAAGGCTGAACTTATTAGTTGAAAGGTTGAAAGTTGAAGGTACACCTGGGGATCTTGGAGAGTTCAACATGAGGGAGGACAACATTATGGCTGAAGCAAAAGGGATTTCCCTGTCAGAGAAATGTAGAGCGGCCATGTGGGCTACCCCCATACTTTCAACCCACATTATTGTGTAGATATTTCAGCTGTCTGCTTTCTAAAATTTTCTAAGACAATAATATCTTCTGTTGTGTCCAACCTCTGAATGATGTTTATGCCTTTAGGAATAGAGGAAGATACTTGGCAGGGAATGGAATTTATAGGAAAGAGTGTGGTATTAAAGTTAATAAAAATAGTAAAAGAATTTTCAAACTTTGTTTGGAACATCGCATGGAGCAATCTTGTCTCGAAAAAGATTGCAATACATCCTTAGGAAGGGGACGAAAAAGCATTAAAGTAGGAGTAATGAAGATTACCGTAATTGAAGCATAACTAGGCCACATCAGATTTTGTATGTTTTCAAGTGGCAAATGCTGCCATTCCATCTTCCATATTGATAGACTTGGGATTTTCAGCGGGTTTACCTCCAGACTTTTTGCTTTTTGGCCTCCTGTTCTTGACCCTGTTTTGTTGGTTTTAGGACTCTGGGCACTTTACCACTGCTATTCAGTGCTAAAGTGCATATGCTCTCCTGGTAAATTATGTAACTGGATTAGTGTTTCCATGTTTGGCTTATTTGATTTACTACTAAGTTCCTAGTATAGTGCACTGTGTGTGCCCAGGGCCTGTAAATCAAATGCTGCTAGTGGGCCTGCGCAAACACAAGGGGATGATGGACGGAGCGCTGGAACTTTTCAGACACTCACCCCCAGTCACAGATCTGGGTTGAATCCATCATCGTTCTTTAGCTCAGTTCGAACCCCAGTTCAGACAAAGCTATTTGCAAATCAGTCTTGACCCTGTGCCTCATGGGAACAGTCCAGCCAACTGCCAAGCCATGTCTTCCCTGGACCGGAAACAAGCATCCTGGGACCGGTTTCAGGCTAACAGCCCTCATCAGCCAGGCTAGCTTGAATCCAGTGGCAAAGTGAGCAAGGGACCCACGTCTGGGCATATCCTGCCAACTTAGGGCGAACAAAGCAAACACAAGGGGATGATGGATGGAGCGCTGGAACTTTTCAGACACTCACCCCCAGTCACAGATCTGGGTTGAATCCATCATCGTTCTTTAGCTCAGTTCACCACCCCAGTTCAGACAAAGCTATATGCAAATCAGTCTTGAGCCTGTGCCTCATGGGAACAGTCCAGCGCCGAACTGCCAGGCCATGTCTTCCCTGGACCGAAAACAAGCATCCTGGGACCGGTTTCGGGCTAACAGCCCTCATCAGCGAGGCAAGCTTGAATCAAGTGGCAAAGTGAGCAAGGGACCCACGTCTGGCCATACCCTGCCAACTTAGGGCGAAAAAAGCAAACACAAAGGAATGATGGACGGAGCGCTGGAACTTTTCAGACACTCACCACCAGTCACAGATCTGGGTTGAATCCATCATCGTTCTTTAGCTCACTTCGCCACCCCAGTTCAGACAAATCTATATGCAAATCAGTCTTGACCCTGTGCCTCATGGGAACAGTCCAGCCCGAAATGCCAAGCCATGTCTTCCCTAGACCGGAAACAAGCATCCTGGGACCGGTTTTGGCTAACAGCCCTCATCAGCCAGGTTAGCTTGAATCCAGTGGCAACGTGAGCAAGGGACCCATGTCTGGGCATAGCCTGCCAACTTAGGGCAAACAAAGCAAACACAAGGGGATGATGGACGGAGCGCTGGAACTTTTCAGACACTCGCCCCCAGTCACAGATCTGGGTTGAATCCATCATCGTTCTTTAGATCACTTCGCCACCCCAGGTCAGACAAAGCTATATGCAAATCAGTCTTGACCCTATGCCTCATGGGAACAGTCCAGCCTGAACTGCCAAGCCATGTCTTCCCTGGACCGGAAACAAGCATCCTGAGACCGGTTTTGGGCTAACAGCCCTCATCAGCCAGGCTAGCTTGAATCCAGTGGCAAAGTGAGCAAGGGACCCACGTCTGGGCATACCCTGCCAACTTAGGACGAACAAAGCAAACACAAGGGGATGATGGACGGAGCGCTGGAACTTTTCAGACACTCGCCCCCAGTCACAGATCTGGGTTGAATCCATCATCGTTCTTTAGCTCACTTCGCCACCCCAGTTCAGACAAAGCTATATGCAAATCAGTCTTGAGCCTGTGCCTCATGGGAACAGTCCAGCCCGAACTGCCAAGCCATGTCTTCCCTGGACCGGAAACAAGCATCCTGGGACAGGTTTCAGGCTAACAGCCCTCATCAGCCAGGCTAGCTTGAATCCAGTGGCAAAGTGAGCAAGGGACCCACGTCTGGGCATACCATGCCAACTTAGGGCGAACAAAGCAAACACAAGGGGATGATGGATGGAGCGCTGGAACTTTTCAGACACTCACCCCCACTCACAGATCTGGGTTGAATCCATCATCGTTCTTTAGCTCACTTCGCCACCCCAGTTCAGACAAAGCTATATGCAAATCAGTCTTGACCCTGTGCCTCATGGGAACAGTCCAGCCCGAACTGCCAAGCCATGCCTTCCCTGGACCGGAAACAAGCATCCTGGGACCGGTTTTGGGCTAACAGCCCTCATCAGCCAGGCTAGCTTGAATCCAATGGCAAAGTGAGCAAGGGACCCATGTCTGGGCATACCCTGCCAACTTAGGGCGAACAAAGCAAACACAAGGGGATGATGGACAGAGCGCTGCAACTTTTCAGACACTCACCGCCAGTCACAGATCTGGGTTGAATCCATCATCGTTCTTTAGCTCACTTCGCCACCCCAGTTCAGACAAAGCTATATGCAAATCAGTCTTGACCCTGTGCCTCATGGGAACAGTCCAGCCCGAACTGCCAAGCCATGTCTTCCCTGGACCAGAAACAAGCATCCTGGGACCGGTTTCAGGCTAACAGCCCTCATCAGCCAGGTTAGCATGAATCCAGTGGCAAAGTGAGCAAGGGACCCACGTCTGGGCATACCCTGCCAACTTAGGGCAAACAAAGCAAACACAAGGGGATGATGGACGGAGCGATGGAACTTTTCAGACACTCACCCCCAGTCACAGATCTGGGTTGAATCCATCATCGTTCTTTAGCTCAGTTCACCACCCCAGTTCAGACAAAGCTATATGCAAATCAGTCTTGAGCCTGTGCCTCATGGGAACAGTCCAGCGCCGAACTGCCAGGCCATGTCTTCCCTGGACCGAAAACAAGCATCCTGGGACCGGTTTCGGGCTAACAGCCCTCATCAGCGAGGCAAGCTTGAATCAAGTGGCAAAGTGAGCAAGGGACCCACGTCTGGCCATACCCTGCCAACTTAGGGCGAAAAAGCAAACACAAAGGAATGATGGACGGAGCGCTGGAACTTTTCAGACACTCACCACCAGTCACAGATCTGGGTTGAATCCATCATCGTTCTTTAGCTCACTTCGCCACCCCAGTTCAGACAAATCTATATGCAAATCAGTCTTGACCCTGTGCCTCATGGGAACAGTCCAGCCCGAAATGCCAAGCCATGTCTTCCCTAGACCGGAAACAAGCATCCTGGGACCGGTTTTGGCTAACAGCCCTCATCAGCCAGGTTAGCTTGAATCCAGTGGCAACGTGAGCAAGGGACCCATGTCTGGGCATAGCCTGCCAACTTAGGGCAAACAAAGCAAACACAAGGGGATGATGGACGGAGCGCTGGAACTTTTCAGACACTCGCCCCCAGTCACAGATCTGGGTTGAATCCATCATCGTTCTTTAGATCACTTCGCCACCCCAGGTCAGACAAAGCTATATGCAAATCAGTCTTGACCCTATGCCTCATGGGAACAGTCCAGCCTGAACTGCCAAGCCATGTCTTCCCTGGACCGGAAACAAGCATCCTGAGACCGGTTTTGGGCTAACAGCCCTCATCAGCCAGGCTAGCTTGAATCCAGTGGCAAAGTGAGCAAGGGACCCACGTCTGGGCATACCCTGCCAACTTAGGACGAACAAAGCAAACACAAGGGGATGATGGACGGAGCGCTGGAACTTTTCAGACACTCGCCCCCAGTCACAGATCTGGGTTGAATCCATCATCGTTCTTTAGCTCACTTCGCCACCCCAGTTCAGACAAAGCTATATGCAAATCAGTCTTGAGCCTGTGCCTCATGGGAACAGTCCAGCCCGAACTGCCAAGCCATGTCTTCCCTGGACCGGAAACAAGCATCCTGGGACAGGTTTCAGGCTAACAGCCCTCATCAGCCAGGCTAGCTTGAATCCAGTGGCAAAGTGAGCAAGGGACCCACGTCTGGGCATACCATGCCAACTTAGGGCGAACAAAGCAAACACAAGGGGATGATGGATGGAGCGCTGGAACTTTTCAGACACTCACCCCCACTCACAGATCTGGGTTGAATCCATCATCGTTCTTTAGCTCACTTCGCCACCCCAGTTCAGACAAAGCTATATGCAAATCAGTCTTGACCCTGTGCCTCATGGGAACAGTCCAGCCCGAACTGCCAAGCCATGCCTTCCCTGGACCGGAAACAAGCATCCTGGGACCGGTTTTGGGCTAACAGCCCTCATCAGCCAGGCTAGCTTGAATCCAATGGCAAAGTGAGCAAGGGACCCATGTCTGGGCATACCCTGCCAACTTAGGGCGAACAAAGCAAACACAAGGGGATGATGGACAGAGCGCTGCAACTTTTCAGACACTCACCGCCAGTCACAGATCTGGGTTGAATCCATCATCGTTCTTTAGCTCACTTCGCCACCCCAGTTCAGACAAAGCTATATGCAAATCAGTCTTGACCCTGTGCCTCATGGGAACAGTCCAGCCCGAACTGCCAAGCCATGTCTTCCTGGACCAGAAACAAGCATCCTGGGACCGGTTTCAGGCTAACAGCCCTCATCAGCCAGGTTAGCATGAATCCAGTGGCAAAGTGAGCAAGGGACCCACGTCTGGGCATACCCTGCCAACTTAGGGCAAACAAAGCAAACACAAGGGGATGATGGACGGAGCGATGGAACTTTTCAGACACTCACCCCCAGTCACAGATCTGGGTTGAATCCATCATCGTTCTTTAGCTCACTTCGCCACCCCAGTTCAGAAAAAGCTATATGCAAATCAGTCTTGACCCTGTCCCTCATGGGAATAGTCCAGCCCGAACTGCCAAGCCATGTCTTCCCTGGACCGGAAACAAGCATCCTGGGACCGGTTTTGGGCTAACAGCCCTCAACAGCCAGGCTAGCTTGAATCCAGTGGCAAAGTGAGCGAGGGACCCACGTCTGGGCATACCCTGCCAACGTAGGACGAACAAAGCAAACACAAGGGGATGATGGACGGAGCGCTGGAACTTTTCAGACACTCGCCCCCAGTCACAGATCTGGGTTGAATCCATCATCGTTCTTTAGCTCACTTCGCCACCCCAGGTCAGACAAAGCTATATGCAAATCAGTCTTCAGCCTGTGCCTCATGGGAACAGTCCAGCCCGAACTGCCAAGCCATGTCTTCCCTGGACCGGAAACAAGCATCCTGGGACCGGTTTCGGGCTAACAGCCCTCATCAGCCAGGCTAGCTTGAATCCAGTGGCAAAGTGAGCAAGGGACCCACGTCTGGGCATACCATGCCAACTTAGGGCGAACAAAGCAAACACAAGGGGATGATGGATGGAGCGCTGGAACTTTTCAGACACTCACCCCCACTCACAGATCTGGGTTGAATCCATCATCGTTCTTTAGCTCACTTCGCCACCCCAGTTCAGACAAAGCTATATGCAAATCAGTCTTGACCCTGTGCCTCATGGGAACAGTCCAGCCCGAACTGCCAAGCCATGCCTTCCCTGGACCGGAAACAAGCATCCTGGGACCGGTTTTGGGCTAACAGCCCTCATCAGCCAGGCTAGCTTGAATCCAGTGGCAAAGTGAGCAAGGGACCCATGTCTGGGCATACCCTGCCAACTTAGGGCGAACAAAGCAAACACAAGGGGATGATGGACAGAGCGCTGCAACTTTTCAGACACTCACCGCCAGTCACAGATCTGGGTTGAATCCATCATCGTTCTTTAGCTCACTTCGCCACCCCAGTTCAGACAAAGCTATATGCAAATCAGTCTTGACCCTGTGCCTCATGGGAACAGTCCAGCCCGAACTGCCAAGCCATGTCTTCCCTGGACCAGAAACAAGCATCCTGGGACCGGTTTCAGGCTAACAGCCCTCATCAGCCAGGTTAGCATGAATCCAGTGGCAAAGTGAGCAAGGGACCCACGTCTGGGCATACCCTGCCAACTTAGGGCAAACAAAGCAAACACAAGGGGATGATGGACGGAGCGATGGAACTTTTCAGACACTCACCCCCAGTCACAGATCTGGGTTGAATCCATAATCGTTCTTTAGCTCACTTCGCCACCCCAGTTCAGAAAAAGCTATATGCAAATCAGTCTTGACCCTGTCCCTCATGGGAATAGTCCAGCCCGAACTGCCAAGCCATGTCTTCCCTGGACCGGAAACAAGCATCCTGGGACCGGTTTTGGGCTAACAGCCCTCAACAGCCAGGCTAGCTTGAATCCAGTGGCAAAGTGAGCGAGGGACCCACGTCTGGGCATACCCTGCCAACGTAGGACGAACAAAGCAAACACAAGGGGATGATGGACGGAGCGCTGGAACTTTTCAGACACTCGCCCCCAGTCACAGATCTGGGTTGAATCCATCATCGTTCTTTAGCTCAATTCGCCACCCCAGGTCAGACAAAGCTATATGCAAATCAGTCTTCAGCCTGTGCCTCATGGGAACAGTCCAGCCCGAACTGCCAAGCCATGTCTTCCCTGGACCGGAAACAAGCATCCTGGGACCGGTTTCAGGCTAACAGCCCTCATCAGCCAGGCTAGCTTGAATCCAGTGGCAAAGTGAGCAAGGGACCCACGTCTGGGCATACCATGCCAACTTAGGGCGAACAAAGCAAACACAAGGGGATGATGGATGGAGTGCTGGAACTTTTCAGACACTCACCCCCAGTCACAGATCTGGGTTGAATCCATCATCGTTCTTTAGCTCACTTCGCCACCCCAGTTCAGACAAAGCTATATGCAAATCAGTCTTGACCCTGTCCCTCATGGGAAGAGTCCAGCCCGAACTGCCAAGCCATGTCTTCCCTGGACCGGAAACAAGCATCCTGGGACCGGTTTCGGGCTAACAGCCCTCATCAGCCAGGCTAGCTTGAATCCAGTGGCAAAGTGAGCAAGGGACCCACGTCTGGGCATACCCTGCCAACTTAGGTCGAACAAAGCAAACACAAGGGGATGATGGACGGAGCGCTGGAACTTTTCAGACACTCACCCCCAGTCACAGATCTGGGTTGAATCCATCATCGTTCTTTAGCTCACTTCGCCACCCCAGTTCAGACAAATCTATATGCAAATCAGTCTTGACCCTGTGCCTCATGGGGACAGTCCAGCCTGAACTGCCAAGCCATGTCTTCCCTGGACCGGAAACAAGCATCCTGGGACCGGTTTCGGGCTAACAGCCCTCATCAGCCAGGCTAGCTTGAATCCAGTGGCAAAGTGAGCAAGAGACCCACGTCTGGGCATACCCTGCCAACTTAGGATGAACAAAGCAAACACAAGGGGATGATGGACGGAGCGCTGGAACTTTTCAGACACTCGCCCCCAGTCACAGATCTGGGTTGAATCCATCATCGTTCTTTAGCTCACTTCGCCACCCCAGTTCAGACAAAGCTATATGCAAATCAGTCTTGAGCCTGTGCCTCATGGGAACAGTCCCAGCCCGAACTGCCAAGCCATGTCTTCCCTGGACCGGAAACAAGCATCCTGGGACCGGTTTCAGGCTAACAGCCCTCATCAGCCAGGCTAGCTTGAATCCAGTGGCAAAGTGAGCAAGGGACCCACGTCTGGGCATACCATGCCAACTTAGGGCGAACAAAGCAAACACAAGGGGATGATGGATGGAGCGCTGGAACTTTTCAGACACTCACCCCCAGTCACAGATCTGGGTTGAATCCATCATCGTTCTTTAGCTCACTTCGCCACCCCAGTTCAGACAAAGCTATATGCAAATCAGTCTTGACCCTGTCCCTCATGGGAAGAGTCCAGCCCGAACTGCCAAGCCATGTCTTCCCTGGACCGGAAACAAGCATCCTGGGACCGGTTTCGGGCTAACAGCCCTCATCAGCCAGGCTAGCTTGAATCCAGTGGCAAAGTGAGCAAGGGACCCACGTCTGGGCATACCCTGCCAACTTAGGTCGAACAAAGCAAACACAAGGGGATGATGGACGGAGCGCTGGAACTTTTCAGACACTCACCCCCAGTCACAGATCTGGGTTGAATCCATCATCGTTCTTTAGCTCACTTCGCCACCCCAGTTCAGACAAAGCTATATGCAAATCAGTCTTGACCCTGTGCCTCATGGGAACAGTCCAGCCCGAACTGCCAAGCCATGCCTTCCCTGGACCGGAAACAAGCATCCTGGGACCGGTTTCGGGCTAACAGCCCTCATCAGCCAGGCTAGCTTGAATCCAGTGGCAAAGTGAGCAAGGGACCCATGTCTGGGCATACCCTGCCAACTTAGGGCGAACAAAGCAAGCACAAGGGGATGATGGACAGAGCGCTGCAACTTTTCAGACACTTACCGCCAGTCACAGATCTGGGTTGAATCCATCATCGTTCTTTAGCTCACTTCGCCACCCCAGTTCAGACAAAGCTATATGCAAATCAGTCTTGACCCTGTGCCTCATGGGAACAGTCCAGCCCGAACTGCCAAGCCATGTCTTCCCTGGACCAGAAACAAGCATCCTGGGACCGGTTTCGGGCTAACAGCCCTCATCAGCCAGGTTAGCATGAATCCAGTGGCAAAGTGAGCAAGGGACCCACGTCTGGGCATACCCTGCCAACTTAGGGCGAACAAAGCAAACACAAGGGGATGATGGACGGAGCGATGGAACTTTTCAGACACTAACCCCCAGTCACAGATCTGGGTTGAATCCATAATCGTTCTTTAGCTCACTTTGCCACCCCAGTTCAGACAAAGCTATATGCAAATCAGTCTTGACCCTGTCCCTCATGGGAATAGTCCAGCCCGAACTGCCAAGCCATGTCTTCCCTGGTCCGGAAACAAGCATCCTGGGACCGGTTTTGGGCTAACAGCCCTCATCAGCCAGGCTAGCTTGAATCCAGTGGCAAAGTGAGCAAGGGACCCACGTCTGGGCATACCCTGCCAACTTAGGGCGAACAAAGCAAACACAAGGGGATGATGGACGGAGCGATGGAACTTTTCAGACACTCACCCCCAGTCACAGATCTGGGTTGAATCCATAATCGTTCTTTAGCTCACTTCGCTACCCCAGTTCAGACAAATCTATATGCAAATCAGTCTTGAGCCTGTGCCTCATGGGAACAGTCCAGCCCGAACTGCCAAGCCATGTCTTCCCTGGTCCGGAAACAAGCATCCTGGGACCGGTTTCGGGCTAACAGCCCTCATCAGCCAGGCTAGCTTGAATCCAGTGGCAAAGTGAGCAAGGGACCCACGTCTGGGCATACCCTGCCAACTTAGGACGAACAAAGCAAACACAAGGGGATGATGGACGGAGCGCTGGAACTTTTCAGACACTCTCCCCCAGTCACAGATCTGGGTTGAATCCATCATCGTTCTTTAGCTCACTTCGCTACCCCAGTTCAGACAAAGCTATATGCAAATCAGTCTTGAGCCTGTGCCTCATGGGAACAGTCCAGCCCGAACTGCCAAGCCATGTCTTCCCTGGACCGGAAACAAGCATCCTGGGACCGGTTTCAGGCTAACAGCCCTCATCAGCCAGGCTAGCTTGAATCCAGTGGCAAAGTGAGCAAGGGACCCACGTCTGGGCATACCATGCCAACTTAGGGCGAACAAAGCAAACACAAGGGGATGATGGATGGAGCGCTGGAACTTTTCAGACACTCACCCCCAGTCACAGATCTGGGTTGAATCCATCATCGTTCTTTAGCTCACTTCGCCACCCCAGTTCAGACAAAGCTATATGCAAATCAGTCTTGACCCTGTCCCTCATGGGAAGAGTCCAGCCCGAACTGCCAAGCCATGTCTTCCCTGGACCGGAAACAAGCATCCTGGGACCGGTTTCGGGCTAACAGCCCTCATCAGCCAGGCTAGCTTGAATCCAGTGGCAAAGTGAGCAAGGGACCCACGTCTGGGCATACCCTGCCAACTTAGGTCGAACAAAGCAAACACAAGGGGATGATGGACGGAGCGCTGGAACTTTTCAGACACTCACCCCCAGTCACAGATCTGGGTTGAATCCATCATCGTTCTTTAGCTCACTTCGCCACCCCAGTTCAGACAAAGCTATATGCAAATCAGTCTTGACCCTGTGCCTCATGGGAACAGTCCAGCCCGAACTGCCAAGCCATGCCTTCCCTGGACCGGAAACAAGCATCCTGGGACCAGTTTCGGGCTAACAGCCCTCATCAGCCAGGCTAGCTTGAATCCAGTGGCAAAGTGAGCAAGGGACCCATGTCTGGGCATACCCTGCCAACTTAGGGTGAACAAAGCAAACACAAGGGGATGATGGACAGAGCGCTGCAACTTTTCAGACACTCACCGCCAGTCACAGATCTGGGTTGAATCCATCATCGTTCTTTAGCTCACTTCGCCACCCCAGTTCAGACAAAGCTATATGCAAATCAGTCTTGACCCTGTGCCTCATGGGAACAGTCCAGCCTGAACTGCCAAGCCATGTCTTCCCTGGACCAGAAACAAGCATCCTGGGACCGGTTTCGGGCTAACAGCCCTCATCAGCCAGGTTAGCATGAATCCAGTGGCAAAGTGAGCAAGGGACCCACGTCTGGGCATACCCTGCCAACTTAGGGCGAACAAAGCAAACAGAAGGGGATGATGGACGGAGCGATGGAACTTTTCAGACACTCACCCCCAGTCACAGATCTGGGTTGAATCCATAATCGTTCTTTAGCTCACTTCGCCACCCCAGTTCAGACAAAGCTATATGCAAATCAGTCTTGACCCTGTCCCTCATGGGAATAGTCCAGCCCGAACTGCCAAGCCATGTCTTCCCTGGACCGGAAACAAGCATCCTGGGACCGGTTTTGGGCTAACAGCCCTCATCAGCCAGGCTAGCTTGAATCCAGTGGCAAAGTGAGCGAGGGACCCACGTCTGGGCATACCCTGCCAACGTAGGACGAACAAAGCAAACACAAGGGGATGATGGACGGAGCGCTGGAACTTTTCAGACACTCGCCCCCAGTCACAGATCTGGGTTGAATCCATCATCGTTCTTTAGCTCACTTCGCCACCCCAGGTCAGACAAAGCTATATGCAAATCAGTCTTGACCCTGTGCCTCATGGGAACAGTCCAGCCCGAACTGCCAAGCCATGTCTTCCCTGGACCGGAAACAAGCATCCTGGGACCGGTTTCGGGCTAACAGCCCTCATCAGCCAGGCTAGCTTGAATCCAGTGGCAAAGTGAGCAAGGGACCCACGTCTGGGCATACCCTGCCAACTTAGGATGAACAAAGCAAACACAAGGGGATGATGGACGGAGCGCTGGAACTTTTCAGACACTCGCCCCCAGTCACCGAGCTGGGTTGAATCCATCATCGTTCTTTAGCTCACTTCGCCACCCCAGTTCAGACAAAGCTATATGCAAATCAGTCTTGAGCCTGTGCCTCATGGGAACAGTCCAGCCCGAACTGCCAAGCCATGTCTTCCCTGGACCGGAAACAAGCATCCTGGGACCGGTTTCAGGCTAACAGCCCTCATCAGCCAGGCTAGCTTGTATCCAGTAGCAAAGTGAGCAAGGGACCCACGTCTGGGCATACCATGCCAACTTAGGGCGAACAAAGCAAACACAAGGGGATGATGGATGGAGCGCTGGAACTTTTCAGACACTCACCGCCAGTCACAGATCTAGGTTGAATCCATCATCGTTCTTTAGCTCACTTCGCCACCCCAGTTCACACAAAGCTATATGCAAATCAGTCTTGACCCTGTCCCTCA
This sequence comes from Calotriton arnoldi, assembly GCA_963921515.1. Taxonomy (NCBI): domain Eukaryota; kingdom Metazoa; phylum Chordata; class Amphibia; order Caudata; family Salamandridae; genus Calotriton; species Calotriton arnoldi. The sequence continues at coordinate 308,164 of CAWUFW010009778.1, read as the reverse complement.
TGGGAAGAGTCCAGCCCGAACTGCCAAGCCATGTCTTCCCTGGACCGGAAACAAGCATCCTGGGACTGGTTTCGGGCTAACAGCCCTCATCAGCCAGGCTAGCTTGAATCCAGTGGCAAAGTGAGCAAGGGACCCACGTCTGGGCATACCCTGCCAACTTAGGGCGAACAAAGCAAACACAAGGGGATGATGGACGGAGCGATGGAACTTTTCAGACACTCACCCCCAGTCACAGATCTGGGTTGAATCCATAATCGTTCTTTAACTCACTTTGCCACCCCAGTTCAGACAAAGCTATATGCAAATCAGTCTTGACCCTGTCCCTCATGGGAATAGTCCAGCCCGAACTGCCAAGCCATGTCTTCCCTGGACCGGAAACAAGCATCCTGGGACCGGTTTTGGGCTAACAGCCCTCATCAGCCAGGCTAGCTTGAATCCAGTGGCAAAGTGAGCGAGGGACCCACGTCTGGGCATACCCTGCCAACGTAGGACAAACAAAGCAAACACAAGGGGATGATGGACGGAGCGCTGGAACTTTTCAGACACTAAAGAAAGTAAGTCCGTTTTTTATATAGCGCAGCTACTCACCCTTACGGGTCTCAAGGCACTGGGGGCCGTCGTGGAAATTAAGTGAGCTATTGCCCAGAGTCACATGGTGCTGAGCTGAGCTGCCGCCGGAGCCGGGGATCGAACCGTGAACCCTGTGCTCCGAAGTCAGCTGCCCTGGCCGGGGACCGGTTTCGGGCTAACAGCCCTCATCAGCCAGGCTAGCTAGAATCCAGTGGCAAAGTGAGCAAGGGACCCACGTCTGGGCATACCCTGCCAACTTAGGGCGAATAAAGCAAACACAAGGGGATGATGGACAGAGCGCTGCCACTTTTCAGACACTCACCCCCAGTCACAGATCTGGGTTGAATCCATCATCGTTCTTTAGCTCACTTCGCCACCCCAGTTCAGACAAAGCTAAATGCAAATCAATCTTGACCCTGTGCCTCATGGGAACGATGATGGATTCAACCCAGATCTGTGACTGGGAGTGAGTGTCTGAAAAGTTCCAGCGCTCCGTCCATCATCCCCTTGTGTTTGCTTTGTTCGCCCTAAGTTGGCAGGGTATGCCCAGACGTGGGTCCCTTGCTCACTTTGCCACTGGATTCAAGCTAGCCTGGCTGATGAGGGCTGTTAGCCCGAAACCGGTCCCAGGATGCTTGTTTCCGGTCCAGGGAAGACATGGCTTGGCAGTTCGGGCTGGACTGTTCCCATGAGGCACAGGGTCAAGCCTGATTTGCATATACCTGTGTCTGAACTGGGGTGGCGAAGTGAGCTAAAGAACGATGATGGATTCAACCCAGATCTGTGACTGGGGGTGAGTGTCTGAAAAGTTTCAGCACTCCGTCCATCATCTCTTTGTGCTTGCTAGTGGGCCTGCAGCACTGATTGTGCCACCCACACAAGCAGCCTTTCAAGAGGTTCTCAGACCTGCCACTGCAGTGTCTGCACGCAGTTGTGACTGGCATGTCAACTTGACAAGTGCACTCACATGCCAGGCCCTAACCTTACCTTTTCTTACATGTAAGACACCCCTAAGGTAGGCCCAAGGTACCCCTGTGGGCAGGGTGCAGTTTATGTGAAAGGTAGGACTGGTACTGATGTGTGTGTGACATGTCTGATAGTGAAATACAGTGTATTTCATTTTTCACTATTGAAAGGCTATCTGCCCCATAGGATAGAATAGGAGGTACTTTGTAACATCTTACAAGTATAACTTCCTATTGGGACGAGATAGAGAAATGGAGTTTAGTATGCCTGAAACCAGGATTTAAAAATGCATCTTTTAGTAAAAATTATTTTTATATTGTGTGTTTGAAAATACCACCTTTAAAAAGTGGATATTTTATTGCTTAGCCAACCTATGTGCCTCTGCTGGTTTGTGTATTGACTGCCTGGTTTTGGAGTGACAGGGGCTGGGAATGTGCATTCACTCTAGACAGCCACTGGGGGGGGGGGTTGAGGTGTGTCCTGCCTTTCCTGGGTGACTCAGAGCTGGACTGAATACACCTGGGCTGCATTTAGAGCAGTGGAAGGAGTTTCATTAGCACCTGATTTGGCCTATTCTGCATTTAGAGTGGTGGGAGGAGAATGGGCCCTGTCTCCCTTGCACAATGCTGTCTCCACCTCCTGCCAGGAAGCTGGGCCAGAGAGGACAGAACTGGTTTGGACTGAGCTGAGAGATTTTTGCCACAAGAGAACAAAAGAAAATGTGGTATAAATATTGGGGCCCAGACCCCAGAACTTTAGATTGGTGCTGAACTAAGGAACCTGCCATGAAGAAGAGCTGGAAAAGCTTTCAGGAGGAACTGCTACTTTGCTGCGTGCTCTGGTTTGTTGGCCTGCTGCTTGCTGCGTCTGTCTTAGGCAGGGAAAGGACTGGATTGTACTTTCATCATCCTGCTGTTAGAGTTTTCTCCATGGGCTTGAACTAGAGCCGGACGCCACCAAAAAGACTGCTGGCGGTTCTGTTACCTGAAGGCACCGCAGAGGGCACCGCTGCACTTCTCACCACAACCCTGGTCTCACCGACGACGAAGACCGCCGCTGCCACCGAGACGCTGCTTCCAACGTGACCTATGGGCACCGCACTCCACACCACCTCTCTTCACTCCGCCACCCTGGTCTCACTGACGATGCCATTGCCATCTGACATCGCTGCCGTGGTCTGCACCGTGGTCTGGGGGCACCTCTCGTAAGCTACACGCAGCAGCGCTCCATCCCAAATGGCAGCCACAGCCCACCCACGCCAGCCCCATCACACACCAATCCGCGACGGCCGCCAAAGCTTCACCATGACCGTCAGCACCACAGAGGGCACTGCCGCACTTCACACCGCAACCCTGGTCTCACCGACAATGACTGCTACCACCGAGCCGCTGCTTGCACTGCGACCTGTGGGCACCGCACTCTGCACCGCTCCATTTCACACCGCAGCCTTGACGGCCGCCGCTGGAGCACATTGCTGCAGTCGGCCGGAGCAGAAAGGTACTGTTTACAAGTCTTCTGACACAGATGCCGGTCTGCACCTACGCGGTCGACCGGCCCTGGTGGTTTTGGTTATTTTCAGCACCCCTGTAACACCGGACGGAGCTACCGCCTTCAAGGAACTGCATTTTGAAGTGTATTTTTGCAGAGTACAGATTCTGATAATTGTATGATGGACATTTATCATTTTGGTCTTGTTTTGTACAGATAAATATTCGTTATTTTTCTAAAACTGGTGTGGTGTCCTTTTGTAGTGTTCTCACTGTATTACTGTGTGTTATGTGCATATGCTTTACACATTGCCTCTGAGATAAGCCTGACTGCTTGTGTCAAGCTACCAAGGGGGGGAGCAGGAGTTATTTTTGAAGGGTATCCCCTTATCCTGATTAGAAGGAAGGGTCCCTATTTGGACAAAGGTCCAAACCATTGCCAGCTAGAGACCCCCATTTCTAACACATAACCAATGAAATTAGGTGGAGCTGGATTGTTACCTCAGGCTCATTAATATACCATTAGAGCCTTCTGTTTAAAGCTAAAACAGTTGTTAAAGGCCCTCTTCCATGTGAAAGTCCCAAGCCGCAGGCGAGAGCTCACAAAGAAGTAGAAGGCCTTTAATAACTGGTATAGCCTGAAGCATATGAGCTATAAAGCTATTAGAACAGTCCATCTATTGAGGGTAGAATGTTCAAAATTAAACAAGGAGAAACAGAAAGACAAACATGGTAATGTTGAAAGAGAAAGTCTGTCCTGGCTAATATGGCCCCTCAGCCAGTCCATTATCTTCAGTGCAGCTCCCAACATTCCCAAGCTCTAATACTTGCACTGACTCTAAATATAATACTTATTTATGGTGGATTATTTTACCGTGATCCGACCCAATTTTGCTTCTATTTCTCAGCTCTTACAGAGGGATATTCCTTCTTAAAAAACTCTTCACACTCTATAGAGGTTTTGCTGTACATCGAATGTGACCACTCAACATCTTCCTGCACATTGTTCACTTGTAAAGATGGATTAATCATGTTTTCTTTTTGTTTGACTGGCATCAGTCTGAAATACCTGAAGCAGAAATGATCAGCCCCCTCTGAGTCAGTGATGTGGTCGATCCAGAAAATCCAAAATAGCCGATGAGTAAGACTGGACTAGGTGCTAAAAGCAGCCCTGGACAATGTTTTCATGGCAGGGCCATTCTGGACAGGGCGAGCGAGCAGAGTGGAAGAAGGAGTGTGTGGGCGCGAAGGGGTTAGGACAAAGAAGATGAATTTCCTCCCCAGGCACTACTTACTTATGTGGCTTAACAGCAAACGTTTTCAAATTCAGTGCTTAAAACCCCATAGTTTTTACAGGAAGTTCTGAAGAGAAATGTATGAAATATTGCAGTTCCTTAGGGTCTGGCAGGTTGAATCCTGTATTTTAGGAGAAAAAACTATAGCCTGAAGTCCTTAATGGTGACTTCTTAGCACCAAACATGCAACTACCAAAACAATGGGGTTTTTCAGCTAAAGTGTACCACACTTTCACAAGCAACCTTCGTGTATAATACCGTTTGCATTATGCTCCAGACATCCACCAACAAACTCGGACATCTCATAGCATAATTTAACACAATTTTACCTATGCTTTGTTAAGGTACATAATTTTATAAAGCACTTTCCATCCAAAGGCATCTTGGCACTGAGCTTAAAACTGAAGGCTTCCTTTAGGAAAAGCCAGGCCTGCATTTACCTTCTAAATCTTCGATAGTCCCTTTCCAGGAGTCTCAGGTAGGCTGTTCCACAGGAAATGACTGAATACAAAAGTCTTGGGGCGTGATTACGAGTTTGACGGTGCTGCAGCGGGCTGCCACGCCAGCTCCCCGCTGCAACACCGCCAAAACCGTAGTCAGCCTGCCCGCCGTATTCCAACTGGAATACAGGTTGGGCGGTCCTGGGGTGGCAGTCCCACGACGGTGCCTTTTTAAGGCTCATAGGAGAGCCTTAGAAAGACACCGCTGTGGGAGCATCACAGCCTGTTCCTGCACGGACCAAAATGCACAATGTTGTGTATTTCGTTCCATGATGGAACAGGGGGTGCATACAGACAGGGGGTCACACCATGTGCTCCGCTGCATGCCCCCCATGCACAGAGCCAATGGGGGGGCCCTGCAGGTCCCCTTTAGTTTCCTCAGTGCTACTCTTTTCATGGCGTGCTCACTGCCATGAAAAGGGTCGCAGTGAGGAAACTTGTAAATGCTAAGAGGTGACGCAGCGGCACCGCCAGCACATTACAGCCTCACACCACTGCTCCATCGCAGCGGGATCAGGGATCCCCGGTTGTTGGGGTGGTCCTGTGGTTGTCCCACCACCATAGTTGTAATATGGCGGGTAGACCGCCAGTCTGACGATCCAGGGACCGCCACCACGGGCTCGGCGGTTACATGGACTGCAGAACTCGTAATTAGGCCGTCACATGACTGCTCATTTGGGAATGTACGTATTCGTATCAGGCAGTGCTTAATTTGAGCTATCGGTTGCCGGTGGGGTCCACTGGCACTCACCAGTACTTATTTTTCCTCAACAGACTTTAATCCAAAGCAAGAGAGAGAAATAAAAAAAAGAGAAAAGAAGGGGGAAGAGAATTACGGAAAAACAGCGCTCCAGATAAAAAGCAGGGAAGAAAAAGAAGCTGAAATGGTGAGATAAAGGGGCGAGGAGTCTCTGATGGTAAATGAGAGAGGCATGAGGTGGAATGAAGGCTGCGCAACCTTGGTATTTGGCAAGCGTCCAATGTTTGCAGCGCCATTCGCCGGCGTCTGAAAAATCTTTGGGCCCTAGTACTTATTATTTTACAAATTAAGTCCTGGAGCAGGGCTTTAGATGCACAGTACTTGTAAAAAGGAGGTGAAAAAAGAGTTAATACTATTTAATGCTTTATGGACAAGACACATCCTGCCATTTAAAGATTGGGCACAGATGTTACTTCCGCCTGTTTTTTGCCAGAATTGGGAGGTAAGTACAAAATGAGTCCACTTGTAAATTGGACACAAGGAAAGAGTTTTACTACTGCCCTTGATCCGAATGATTTATCAACATCGATAAAGAGCCCGAGGCCAGAATTCGATATTCATTAAGCCCGTAGTGCAGATATTCTTGGAAAAGTGCTGGACTAACTGCTGGTCCCTGCTGAGCCCCACAAGTGAGAAAACTGGGGGACTTGATGGCATGTTGGTGTATTCTTCCAAAAGCAAACACATTCAGTTGTGCCTCCTACTTCCGGCTTCTCCAGCCAGGTCATCAAGGTCGTACAATCATGACTAAACTTATAGAACTTTTCTAGTCTCTAGGCACTGATAGCAGCTGTTATTACTCATCTCAATGGCACTCTGTTGCTCAGCCTCAGAATGATAAAATGCTGAGAGTACCCGCTGCTATTCAAACCTGCGACCTTCAGGTTACACACAGATCTCTACAGTTAGTACATCAGCCCACTGAACTATCCTACAGGCATATTGCAAGGTAGCTGACGAATGGTCAGTGGTGTCAAGTGTTACTGTCAGGTTGAGTAACATGAGAGAGTAGTCATCGCTAGCACAGCTTGACTGGGACAGCTTGACCCGGGGGCAGCCAGAATGGACTCCATGACCATTCTGGGCCTGGACCAGGGTCGGACTGGCCTATAGGGCAACCAGGCAGTGCCCAATGGGCTGGTCTGACAGATCAGTGTGTGGGCTGTTTTTTTGACTATTTGTGGGCCTTTTTTATGGTCTGGTGTCACTGTTGATTTCTCTGCTAATACTACAAACATTGCGTACAGAAAGCATAAATCCATACATTCTCCCATACCTTAAAAAACACCAGTCAAGCTAGTTTTTGCAAGTTTAAAACTGCAGTGATTTGCAAATGTGGCCATTTTTTTAAGCTATTTTATTCAAAATCGATGCCACTTTTAAATTTGGTGCCCGCGTCTATTTTATACCCCGAGCCTGGACCCATTCTGAAGAGATCCAAACGTTGGACTGTGTCCAGGCAATCATGAAATGATAACCAGCATGTACACCCCCCAAGTGAAGGAGAGAGGGAGGAGGCAATATGAAATCAATTCAAAGATTGACTGTGAGATTGGTCTATGGATAGAAGTGACCCCGACTCCTGAAGGTACAGAAATGAGTTTCTTGAAAAGCGAGCAGTGAGGGTGAGCAGCCAATGAAATTGCAGTCCACTGCCCTCTATCTACCAGCTGTCAGCATTGCATAAAATGTGAAAATTATAGAATAATAAAAGTAATAACAACAGCAACAATATTTCAATGTCAATTCACCAAAATGCCTGGGGTAACAGGAGTAACATCACATGCCCTTTGACCTTCAATTTCACTAGCACACACATGCTTATACATACACACACATTCATACTTACACTGTCTCACGTAAACACACATTCATTTGCAAGCACACACACAACATACATTTAAAAGCATTTATTTTTACTTACCTCATCTGTCAGGAAAGGTCATATTCCAACTAATCATACTCCATTTTTTATTACAATATTGGTGAATAGTGAAACATTATTCACTACTAGTGTAATAATTAAAATGAGACGTCCACTGTGTTCCTGGTACTGGTTCTGCCACCTCTGAGGCCAGAGATCACAGAGGCAGTGCCAGGGGTTTCAAGGGGCGAGCCAGGGGTCACAACTGCAACCCCTGGCGACCCCTAAATGACGTCCATTAATAATAACAACAACAATAACACTAATCATACTAAATAATAATCATAATAATATTAATTAATGATCATATATGATGCATACAAGGTCCTACACAACCTAGGACTGACCTACATACACCACCACCTGAAATTCCACCAACCAGCCAGACATTTACAATCCGCATCCCTCTCGCTCGCCCACACTCCCGCATCAACAGCAGGAGCGGAGGACGCTCCTACTCCTACCTCGCAGTGAAGTCATAGAATGACCGCTCCCTGCAGCTCCGAACTTCCCCTTCTCTACTGGAATTCCGTATGGGGCTCAAAACCTGGCTGTTCGACCAGTACCTCGGGCCCGATAACATCATGGGTGATAAGCAGTGCTATATAAATCGACTAATTGATTATTTGAGGAGTACAAACGGGACCTGTGCAAACAGCAAGGCAAGTAAAAAAAACCTTTTAAATGTTGTGTGCACATGAGTGAGATTGTGCATGTGTAAAAAAAGTGTGTGTATGTGTGAGCATGTCTGTGTGTCTATGTGTGTGTGCGAATGAAAGTGAGAGAGAATGAAGCAGTGAGTATGAGTGAGAATGAGCAATAGGAAAAGTGAGAATGACTGAGAATGAATGAAAGTGAGGTAGGGAGAATGAGAGTGTACCTGAGTTTGTTTGAGACTGAGTCAGAGTGCAAATGAGTGAGAGTCTGAGTGAGTCAGATAATGAGTGAGACTGAATAGGAATCAGTGAGACTGGGTGTATCGGAGTGAGTCAGAATGAGTGAGAATGAGTTGGTTTAAGTGAGAATGAGTGTGATTAAGTGATAAAGAATCAGACTAGGTAGGTCAGAGTAAGACTGAGAGAGAATGAGTGGGACTGAGAAAGAATGAGAGATAAATTGAGTGAGACTAGTTAGTTAGAGTGAGATTGATTGTATGAGAATGAGTCGGCCTGAGTGAGAACAAGTGAGATTGAGTGAGACTTAGTGAGACTAAGTGAGTCAGAATGAATGAGAATGAGTGGGACTCAGTGAGAATGAGTGAGACAATGTGAGACACAGTTAGACTGATTGCATACGAATTTATGGGATTGAGTGAGATTGAGTTGGAATGAGTGAGACTGACTGAGAATGAGTGAGACTGATTGTGTTAGTGGGACTGAGTGAGACCGAGTGAGTCAAAATGAGAATGAGTGGGCATGAGTGAGATTGAGTGAGTCAGAGTGAGTAAGAATGAGAGGGAGTGAGATCAAGTGAGAATGAGTAAGTCACAGTGAGATTGAGTGAGTGAGAATGAGTGGGACTAAGTCAGAACAAAGGAGATTGAGTGAGTTTGAGTAAGTCAGAGTGAGATTGAGTGAATCAGAATGAGTGAGAATGAGTAATGGACTGAGTGAGACTGAGTGAGAATCAGTGAGACGGAGTGAGCCTGAGAGGGTCAGTGTGAGAATGAGTGAGTCTGCGTGAGTCAGTGAGACCAAGGGAAACTAGATGAGTCAGAGTGAGTAAAAGTGAGTGCAAGTGTGAATGAGAGTACGTAAATGTGCGTGAATGAGATTGAGTGTGAGCCCGTGTGAGAAAAACCCAATAAACCCTTCAGGAAGTCAGGCTCGCTCACTGGAATTCGAGCCAAGAATTACACCCCACAATTTTCAAAGGTCACTAGCAGCCACTGTTACCAAGAAGCACCACTACAGGACCTTTTTGCAACAGACCATGATCCTGCAGCTGCTTATGGCCCCACAGGGCTTAACTGCTCAGCAAGAGCTCTGAGGACCGCATCCCTACTCAGTGAAACAGGCCTCAGGCCAGCAGGGCAAAGCAGCAGCCAGAGATCTGCTGCAACTTCTGGGCCAGGCAGCATCCTCTTGCAACCTGTAGTGAGCTCCCAATAGGACGAGTTGCCATCTAAGGACTGCCAACACCTCCACCAGACATGCAGGTGCTGCAAGGGGTGAACAACCTTGAAATGGCCATCAATGAGTGTGCAGGGTAGGGGTATGGCTACAAAATGGGCACAGGCTAACAAGAACACGTGGCTGACAGCAAGCTGTGCCTCACGCGACCACCAGAAGCGACACCGTAGCCTCTGCCACCATATTCTTCTCCTCTATACCAGTCATTAAATGCCCAAACTCTCATTACAGTAACTCAGAGAGGGCATTTAATTACCTCTGAATCCCTCGACCGTGGGCTGCACTCTTCTATGAACATATTGATTAGAGGGGTGAGCCAGCCTATCAGATTGCTTACAAAGATAGCCATCATTACTGGCAGTTACTCCTGAGCTGAAGCTCACTCTACAGGCTTTTTAGAGGGACGGCAGGGGTGATAGGTTGGTGATGCTGGCAGGATGTTGTGGCGAAGAGTTGCTGCTGCCAAGGGGCCTCCACAAGATGCTCAACGACGTCCATGAAGCACGAATTTCTGAAAATAAAGGCACCTTGAAGCCTAACAAATCGAAGCAGGAGCTTGGATTTTCCTTGAAATAGGATGTCCTGTTTCAGTTCTTTGAATGCATTAATCACCGGTCTTCCAACTCCTCTGTACGAATTTCTTGCCTGGGCGTGTCCATAGCATTATTGACCTTGGAGTCGGCTAATAATGCTGCATATTTGCACGCTAATTGCTGTAATACTTAAGTATCACATCATCTGGTGTGTTCTATGAAATGATCAACTTCCGCAGTTTGGTTGTTGGTAAACTTTTTATTGTGATAAAAAGAAATAGCAAAGACAAAACAAAAAATCACTTTTTTGTTTTTGGCTAAGATACCGCCACACTTCTCTCAAAAGCTTGTGTCCTCAGGCACTCTCTGGGTGTCATTTCTGCAGTGCCAGCCAAAGTGCCTTGGTGCATCTTCAAGTCCTCCCTCTCCATGTCTGTGTCAGAAGCCGGATTTAGAAAAACAAAGCCGGTGCAGAAGTAAGGCTTTTACTATCATTAGCATGAGCGCTTATCCCTCTAATGCATACTGAATGACTGCCCATGAATATGCAGATATCCTTCAACCGCTCGATTCCCTCCCCTGCTTCTGTAATGAGCTGCTGGGAAGCCAGCTTTTTGTAGAACAAGACAGATGGATGTCTGAGGGGGGGATTCACGCCCCCCAAGACTGACGGCCCAAGAAGAAGGCAGAAGAAGCAGCAGCACTCTTTCATTCCTGGGTGGTTTAATGAGGCTTCTACAGTGACCTCTGCACATTAGTGTCTAATCCATGTCAGAGAGAGTGTGCCAGACTTCACTTTATAGGGAAAAGTTTCAGTACAAGCATAGCAGTGCAGTAAACTGCAAGGAATTTCGGGTGCCCAGGCAAGACAACATTTTGTTGTTTGGGTGCCCTTTCCTGTAGCAAGAAGACCTTTATTTAAGCCTTTTATTAAAATTTGGCGTTTTCTTCGTGACAATATTTGGTGGTGCAGAAAGGCAGATGTCTAGAGAAGTCTTAAAGTTCAAATTTTAAAAATGTCAGACTCTGGAGGACACCTGTCGTTCTGAACCTGCAGTGTTTAATAAGTACTTGACATGATTTATGTCTGTTTATATGCATGGGTGTGCTTTCTGGATAGCACAAACCTAGCCTAAAGGAAGCTTGCTGCACAAGATTAAAGGAAAGGATATAGTCAGTGAGTGATAGAAGGGACAGCTGAGTTCTGAGAGTGGAGGTGGACTGCTACTTCGCTGTTTTGTAGTGATCTTTAAAGAGGTGACCTTCACCTCTTTCCTAAGTTTGGGCACGATGAGGGTGGTTCTGATGGATATGGTGATTTTTGTTCCAGATCCTGGGTGCATTGATGGAGAAGGCCTGTTGATTTTCTTTTGGGCCAGTTCCTCTGAAGTCTGATGGTATCCTGGCCTAGAGCATCCACATCACCATGGCAAGCATGCAAGGGTATTTTTTCCAATGTACTTTTACTTGCCAATGTGAATGGCTGTTCTACTAGAACTGTGTCAGCCAGCAACCAGGAAACACTACAAAAATCCTGAGCAATTCTGAAACCTAGAGACCCAGGGGAATCCGGGGTGTTGTGTGGATCCTGCCACATTTAACTACCCATAATAACCTGCAAATATCAAAGTATAGGTCTAAAATGGCTAAAATGGCTATTTTTCCATATCTATGTGACAAATAAAGGTGGGCACTTCCATCCCATGGCCATAGTCTTACTGTCTTGCATTCCCACACTTCTCCTGATTGAAATGCTGACGTCCATGTGTGGGTAGACCTAACATACGTCATTGGAACAAACCAAAACTTTAACCATGCAAAAACATAATTGACACCATATTGACTTTACACAGTCGAAGTTTTGACCAGTTCCTGTCATGGGCAATAGGCCAAGCCACACAAATGGCACACTGTTTTTATTGAGAGTAGTGTGGACACATTCAGTGGTAGGATTTTTGTGGATCTCCACAGTTTTTAGAGCTTTCCCTCAACTAACTGTGAGGGAAATGAATGATGTTAGCCAAAATTAGACATTTGCGTGGCATTTTGAGTAAGAAAACATAGTGGGATCCACACAAGTCACACCACCCTGGAGTCCCCCGGGTGTCTAGTTTTTAGAAATGTCTGCAATGGGTAGGTTTCCCTTTGTGGAGGCCAAGCCTGAGCACAAATACTGCAGCTACTGACGTAACTAAAATCATTCAACTTTCATTGCAAAATCTTAAGGGGTGATTACGATGGCGGAAGGCCGGCCACCGCCAGCCGTGCGGTGGGACAAGTTCTCGAAATGCATTGGGCTTCGTTTTCTTTGGATTTTCCTTTGTTTTCATTTTGTTGCAAAAAAGAAATGTGCAATTAATGTTGATGATTTGTATTTTGATATATTGAGTTCTTGAAATGCAAGATTTATAGAATGACTGTGTAATGAATATTAAATGTAAAGCATAAGCAGTTAAAACATTTGATGCATTATAATAATTTAAGGTAAAAAACGGATATCTAGTGAGTATTTACCCCCTCAGGCTGTGCACGTTTGAGTCCAGGTTGCCTTTCGGGGACCTGGCCCCTTGTCGCTTAATTGTACATGTAGGGCAGACACAGGTCACACGTAGCACGCTATACAGTTTTAAATATTCGATTGGTCAGTTCAATTCTAAATAAAGGGTGTGCACAACCTACACTCTCACCCTAACTGTATAGCTTGCCACAAAACCAGTCAGGCTTAACATAGAGGCAATGTGTGAATTATTTATGTAGTACTCAAAAAGCAATAAAGCTAAAACACAAGAAAAATGCCAAATCAGTTTAGAAAAATAGAGTAAATTTTAATAAATAAAAAAATAACATCAAAACCACACAAATTCAGTAAGTGGAGCCAGAGTTATGAATTGCTAAAAGATTCAGGTAAAAATAGCTCCAAAAAGCACAACTTGCCAATCACGATTATCTGGTCGCGCAGGACTGGGACAAAATCACAAGTTCCGCTGAACCTTCAGTGGCGGCTCCTCCGCTATGGTGGAGGAGCATCGCCGCACTGCTTTCAAGCAGTGCGAAGTAGAAACATAAAATGATAATAACTTGGAGTTATTATCATTTTATGTTTGTGCTGCTTGGCGGGCGGGTAGACGGGGCTCCTCATTTCTTGGAGCATCGGAGGAGTGGTTTGTCCACTCTTACGTGCGCAATGACTGTTTGGTCAGCCCTCTCGGACCGCCCAAACCAGTCATTCACACTTTCCCCTCAGCCTGCATGGAGAACATGCCCAGGCCCCCATTCCCTGGTTGAGCATCGAACCAGGATGCTCAAAACCAATCACAACGCAGCATTGCAGCGTTGTGATTGGTCAGGGGAGCCTGGATGCCTACCAGTCACAATGCTATATTTGGTCAGTGAGGCCTGGCTGTGCTTCCTTTTCCTCGAGGGGAGCAGGAGCAGAGGCGCGGGACCCAGCGGCACAGTAAGGTAATATATATATATTTTTTTTATTATGCGCACCCTCCCACCCCGCGCGATCCTCCACCCCCGCAACCGCTCCCGTCCCGCCACCCGCGAGCCATGCCGGCCGCCACTGCAAACCTTGATAGAGCAGGGTTCAGGCTCGTCCCAGTGGTAAGTTTACTTTCTCACACAGTCCAGATCCACGTGAGAAGCCTCAGCTGGAGCTTTGCATTGGTGGGGGATGCATGCAGTCGTTGCTGATGCGAAGAGCAGGTCACCGTCAGAGCTTCATGGTGACGGGAAACATGGATGATTGTGAACAGTGCAAAACCTCTTGGTGGTCATGACTCACTCCAGAAGAGGCCAGCAGCAGGGCTCAGACAGGTCCCCGGGATGCTTGTTGTGTCCCTGTAGCTCAAACCGGAGGTCAGCCAACTGATACTTGTAGTCACTTCTGAGATCCTGAGTACAAGGCAAGCAGGTCCAGACTTCCTTCTAAAGACAGCTGGGCAGTCCTGTTGTGTGTGTGAGTCACTCTCTGTGTCTAACCCTAAACTGATTCTGGCCAGTTCTTCCCCTTCACCGGGGGTTGGCTTCAAACTGTCTAGGGTAACAAAGGGCAGGTGGGCCCAGGTAACAGCTGCATTTGCCAGTTACAGAACAAGCATATTCAGAGGTCGGGAAGGGGGTGGACAAGTCCCTCAGGCTACCCTTTAAAGCTCAGGAAAGGCTGAGTACAACCCATCCAGCCCAGGCCATCCTGCTCAGGAGAAGAACATCCTTTCCCACACCCAAGGGAATTTGTCACCCATCTGAAAGGAATACACATCACACTATAGGTGAGCCATTACAATCACGTGATCCTGGACACTAGCAAAAAGGCACATTTGGTTTAGGCAGAAAAATGCCAAGTTTCTAAAAGAGCGCGAGAGAAGTGCCCTTTTGAATACTAAGTTTCTAAAAGTGGCATTTTCAGAATAGTATCTTAAAATCCAATTTTACTATTCAAGAGGATTTAAAATGGCAATCCAAATGACTGGAATAAGCATTTCTCTATCTGCCCCCAAAATGAAGTTATCACTTATTAAGTGTAATAAGGTACTCAGTGTTAATCTATGGGAGACCTATCCTGTCTACAGTTAAACACAACGTTAAGAGTTTTCACTGTCAGGACATGTAACTGTTAAGTACTTTTGTCCTACTTTTTAAATACCCTGCACCCTGCCCTATGAGCCTTTATGGTCAACCTTAGGGGTGACATATAAGTATTAAATAGGACGGTTTAGACCTCGCAAGGGGTGTATTTTGGCAGGTCAAAATTGCAGTTTAAAACTGCACCACGGACAGCAGTGGCAGGCCTGAGGCATGTCTTACAGTGCTACTTTAGTGGGTGGCATAATAAGTGCTGAAGCCCACTTGTAACATTTAATTTACAGTCCCTAAATACATGTGGTACCATATACTAGAGATGTATAACTACTTTAAATGGACCAATAAGGTGTATACCAATTTTATCATTTTTAGAAGGAAGAGCACATGCATTTTACCATTGATTAGCAGGAGTAGAGTCCTAAAAGCCAAGAAAAACAGGTTAAGCAAACGAAGCCGAATATCTGGGGTGGCCCCTCAGGAAGTGCCAGGTTCAACAGTTTTCATGTGAGATTTTGTGCCCCAAGTGCCAATTTACAAAAGTAGTTGTTAGAAATCGGGTTGTTGGTTGACTAGGGTAGGAGTCAAAGACAGGCAACCACAATCCTAGTCAGGGTAAGACACCAACAATCCCCAAATTAACCTGTGCCCCCCCCTACTAGCTTAACACAGAGCAGTCAGGCTTAACTTGAAGGTAATGTGTAAAGTATTTGTGCAACACTTCAAACAGTGAAAACAGTGAAAATGCTACACAAGCACATCCTACACCAGTTTAGAAAAATAGACAATAATTTAATAAAAAAAATAAGACTAAAATGACAAAAATCCAATAAGTAGAACTCGAGTTATTAATTTTTAAAGAATAAAGTGAAAATAGCACCAAAGAGCACTAAGTGCCCACAAGGGACATCTGGTTGTGCTCGACCAGGACAGAGTCAAAAGTTCAGGCTTGATGCGACGGAGCATGGGCTGGCTACAGGGACCAGATTGGCCAGCTAAGTAAGAGTACCTTGGTTTGGGTTGCATAGACTTTGAAGATCCTGTCGACGGAGGGAAAGTGGAGCGCAGAGGGGGTCAATACGCTGATGTTGATCCACGCGTTCAGCGGTGATTCACTGGTCCTGGTCACTCAACAGCGACGATGCATCATCTCCGATGCGATGCAGAGTTTCAGCCTCAACGTCGATGCTATTGTTGATGAGGATGCAAGGACTCAACCTGAAGAGCGTCACGCAGTGGGGTTTCTGAAGACGGAGCGGCGGCTCCGAGCCATGTAAAAGCAGCAATGCTTCGGTTCTGGTCCTTACAACAGGGGCGATGCACCGGTTTCGATCCGATCAGTGTCAAAGATGCGTCGGTGCTGACCATGCAGTAGCGGCGATACTCCGGTTACGTCCCCACAGCAGTAGTGAAGTGTTGAACAAGCACCTTATGCCCACTTCCAAGGTTCCAGGGCTCGGGTGACACCACTTGGCAGGGTAGACCCACAGATGGTAGAGTCCAGGTGCAGAAGCAGGATAGTTGGAAGTCTCTTATGGCCCTGACACTTCAGATCAGGAGGCTAGCCACCTAGCCCTTGGATTCACTCTGGGTTCTGGGGGTCAAGTGATGCAGGTCCAGTCCTTCTCACCCAGACCAGAAGGGCAGCAGGCAGCAGGTCAGCACAGCAAGAAAGCAGTTCTTCAGGAGCAGCAGTCCAGCACAGTGCCAGTCCTCCAGCAAATTAGCTGTCCTCCTTCCTGGCAAAGTATGTACAGGTCCAGAAGTGAACTGAAGTGGTAGGGTTCTTATACCCAGTGGTGCCTTTGAAGTGGGGGAGACTTCAAGGAAGGTATTTGAAGTGCACAGAGGTCCTCCCTCCCAGCCCCAGATCTATACTCACTACAGGTAGAGGTAGTGTCCAGCTCCTCCCTCCCATCCTGACAGGATGGCCCATCAAGTCACACCTAATCTCCCTTTGTGTGTGGCTGTCTAGTGCGAATACACAAATCCCAGCTGTCACCCACCCCAGACATGCAATCAGAGACAAACTGCAGGCACACAGGGCTAAGAGCAGGAAAATGCCAACTTTTTAAAAGTGGCAGTTTCAAAATTGTATTGATAAATTTGACATTGCCATTAAAGAGGATATATCATTACAATTCCATCAGTATTAAACATGACAGATCTACCTCCTCTCAATCAGGAATTACACCTTATTAAAAGTGATAAGGAATCCCCAATGTTATCCTATGAGAGGGTAGGCCAAACAGTAGCGAAAAAAGAATTTGGGAGTTTTTCACTACCAGGACATGTAAGACTTAAAAGCAAAAGTCCTACCTTTAGAGAATATAGCACCCTGTCCTATATGCTACTTAGTGCTTACCTTAGGGGTGACTTATATGTAATAAAAGGGGAGTTGAAAGCTTGGCAATGGGTTTTAAATGCCAAGTCGGCGTGGCAGTGTAACACTGCATTCATGCTGCAATGGCAGGCATAGGACAAGTTTTATAGTGCTACTAAGGGGGTGGAACAAAAAGTGCTGCAGGCCCACTGGTAGCATTTCATTTACAGGCCTTGGGTATAGGTTACACCACTCTACAAGGGTCTTACAAGTAAATTAAATATGCCAATTAGGTATCTGTCAATCAAACCATGTTTGGGGGAGTGAGCACAAGCACTTTAGCACTGGTTAGCAGTGCTAAAGTGCACAGAGTCCTAAGGCCAACAAAGACAAAGTCAGCTAAATTTTTGCAAAAAAGTTTTTCATGATTCATAATGATGGCTCACGATGTGCATAAGAAATGATTATATTCATTGTGCATTTTTTCCAGATTTTCGCCCCTGACGAAGGGACAAGTTCCCGAAATGCATTGGGCTTCGTTTTCTTTGGATTTTCCTTTGTTTTCATTTTGTTGCAAAAAAAAGTGCAATTAATGTTGATGATTTGTATTTTGATATATTGAGTTCATGAAATGCAAGATTTATAGACTGACTGTGTAATGAATATTAAATGTAAAGCATAAGCAGTTAAAACATTTGATGCATTGTAATAATTTAAGGTAAAAACGGATATCTAGTGAGTATTTACCCCCTCAGGCTGTGCACGTTTGAGTCCAGGTTGCCTTCGGGGACCTGGCCCCTTGTCACAAGCTATACAGTTAAGCACAGGTTTATTTAGTGACTTTTGTGGTTCACTCCTGACAAGGATTGTGTTTATTATTTGAGTGGGGCTGTCACCCCTTTTAACTAATAACCCAATTTCTTACAAGAAACCCACCCATTTATATTTTTCCTTATTTACTTTTTTAGTTCAATGACCAGTTTCTTTAGGACAAAAATCAGTGATCTACTCAAATGATCCCTTACTGAATTCCAAATGGTGTCTACATTTCAGAAATGTACAGTTTTTTGGGGTCTCCCATAGGTCTCATACCTATTTTCACAACAAACTGCAAGTAGGTGGACTCCACAAAAATTAGGAAATATTGACTACCTCTTAAAAGAATGACAACTTTGTGATAATAAAAATGATTTTGTGCTACTCTGCCTGCTCTTTGCATGTTTTTTGCATACTACCTGGTTTGCGACCTCAGGTTGTTTTGCACAGTGACTGATATACTAATCAATAAGAACAACAAGGTGATGGATGGAATGCTAGAATTATCCTCAGCCACTGGCAATCACTCAGGCTGCACTCCAGTCCATTGTTTTGCGCCCACCGTGCCACCTCAGTTAGACACAGCCAAATGCAAATCAATCTTGACCCTCCTCCAATAGGAACAGTCCAGCCCGGACTGCCAGACCATGTTCTCCCTGAACCAAAACACAAGCAACCCAAGACTGGTTTTGCCATGATTTGGGTTCTTCAGTCTAGTGTAGCTTGGGTACAGTGGCACGTTGAGCAGGGAACACATGTCTGGGCATACCTGTAGCGCTTGGGGAATCATCTGTGACAACAACAAAGTGATAAATGGAATATTACAATTAATCGCAGCCACTGGCAATTCCTCAGGCTGCACTGCAGTCCATTGTTTTTCGCCACCATGCCACCTCAGTTTGGACCCAGCCATATGCAAATCAGTCTTGACCCTGCTCCAATAGAAAAAGTCCAGCCCGAACTGCCTGGCCAGGTCTTCCCTGAACCAAAACAAAAGCCACCCAAGACAGCTTTTGCCCTGATTGTGGTTCTTCAGTCCAGTGTAGCTTGGCTTTTGTATACTTCACTGATATACTAATCAGTCAGGAGTCTGATGTGGCTCTCTGTGAATGGCTCAGAATGCAGGAATGGAGGCTTGTGAGGGACAGAAGACCTCCATTTGTGCCGTTTCATTTACTGAGTACCGACATGTTTTTTTTAAAGAGACAACCAAATGATCTGATCTGGATTGAAGTTACTTGCTGACCTCTTTCATATCCTCAACCTTTGCCCTGCTCTTAACCCTGATTTAATTTCATGATGTGCGGCTGCACCAGAGAAGACAGAGTCCGTCCCCTGAAAAAGGCACCACACATGCATCAGATTAAGACTGAAATAGATCGAGGGGGAGGAGGCAATTGAACAGTGCACATCATTTAATAAGCAAACTACCCTGTTGTTTGGGCTAACAATAGAGTGTAGTCTGCCTATTAAAACACACATTATTCTTCCAGGAAATACATCACTGGGAGTAGTATTCACTGTTCTTAGGGAGCTCCATATTATTCTACTATATGTAGCACATATGTTAATACTCAATTCTCTTCAAAAGCCATATATTTCACCCACTGTAAGTGCTGCAGTCCCCCAACAAGAGAAATACCAATAGGTCTCAACAATTCACTCTACCAATTGTTATGGGGGGAAAATGTGATGTGGTTGAATTTTGCAAAACACTTTTAAGGTTTTATTTTCTTGAGAGATGTGTAACTGATTGTTTTGTTGGAAGGGATTCCCCCCTCCCTTCCAAACAAAACAATCAGTTACACATCTCTCCCGAAAACAGTACCCTGAAAAAAGAATAAGCAATTATAAAACACATGAATTTATTAGTACATTTCATATGACCCAAAACGTATGCACAACTTCCAATATGGTATGGTCAGCCATGTTTATGCATGCCAAAAGTATAAATGGTGCCTTCATCTGAGCACACAAACCACTTGGCACACGCAGCTTTGGACAAACTGACACTTGAGAAGACCAAAACAAAGAAAATAAGAAAAACTCAGTTATTGTGATATCAATGAAAACAAATCACTTCAATTTTTCCCAATCATGAAACCACACAGAAATCACCATTCCATGGGGTGTTATTGAATCCATTTACCAAGTGCACTGAGCAGGTGGTAAATGTATGCGCGGGCCTATGGGTGGGGTACAGGATGTGGCTGTGGGTGTGGAGTAGGGGAGGGGAAGGGAAGCTTTTCTCTGTCAGGGAACGCATTCTGTACTCCCCCATTTGAAAAAAGACAAAAAGAGTTTTGGTTGCTCCTGCAGCTCAAGCCTAATGAGGTTTTTGCAGTGGGAATTACTGGTTGGAAACATCGGGTCAGGCTCTTCCGAAACCTGTTAACTGGGGTAAAACGGGTGTGGAAAAACCTAACAACTTATAACAACTTATAATCAGGCAGAGCGAAACTGTGAACAATGCGTTAATTTCACTCCACTTAACTTGTAATCAGGGCCCATGTGCCTAAATAAATATTGCATATTCCTAAGAAACCACAGGAACCATTTAACTTGCGATGTAAAGTGAAACCACCAAATAATGGACTAACAATTTCCTTGTTATTTATGGGTAGAAATTAATCACCATTATAAAACCCAATGTGAACCAGTTGGAAATCCAAGATAGGTTTTTATGTACATGCTCATATGATGGGCAGATATATTCTAATCCATTGCAGGTGCAATGAGAAGAAGATATTTACTTAGAATACATTTCACATATAATAAAACCAACAAGAAAACGTTGCTCAGCATAGGAAACTTTAGGGGCTTGTAGAGGAAACGGGGAGAATATTATTAAGCGCCTATCACAAGTAAGGTTTCAGATGCCCGAGGCTGCCAGCTGACAAAGATTTTATTTACTATCAATAAGCTCACTGGTAATTCCTTCTAGCCTTGCTCCATAGTAGTTAGATTGAAGCACATGACCAACACAACAGAGCCAATCGGCACGGGAATCGTTCGTGTCTCTTGACCTGAACTGCACCCTCAGGGCAGAAGTGGGTGTGGTGGACACTAAAAGGTCAAATTTAGTATTCTAACTCCAGTCCTAGTATATTTAAGGAAAGAGCAACTTTCTCCCCAAATATTCCAGGAGGCTTGGGCCAATTTAATAGAAATTGCTATTTGGAAATCGCATAAAGAGATGTACGAAGGTAAGCATACCTCTAGTGCTTCAGCCAAACTGAATTATTTTCTTGTACACATTTGAATAATATATTGTTTGTTAGTCTTGAAATACAACATCTCAGCAACAGAAACTCCATTTAGATGTTTGCTGTAATTTGGCAATGCATTATGGGAGTTGTAGTACAACTAAGTAGTGTGTGTCGATGTATAAACTACATAAATCTATATATTAATCTTCATGTCAAAAACACATAAATCACATTATCAACAATATTACAGAAACTTAGTAAACATTTATTTACAATAACATACATTTCCACAGATCACACCCAGGACGTGTCTGAAAACATTGAGGCTGATGAAGCAATTGACACATAAGTGGAAATTGTGAACATCCCAATTGCTACTCCTACGCCCATAACTCAAACTCCAACTACGGGGCGAGAGAACGTGGCACCATTACCATACATTGAGGAAGGTGCTGAGGAGCAAACACAAGTCAGGAACACAACTTCTTCTGTGCGCAGGACATACAGACAACGTAGAGTCCAACAACAAACAGTTCCCAATGATGATGTCTCTGATGACATGTCAGACAGTTCACAATTGTTTGGTGGCCTTGAGAAATCAATTATCACAGTACAGCGCCTGCAAGCCAAGCAGATAGATAAAAGTTAATAGGCATCTGCAAAGCATGTCACATTCAATGCTGCAATTGCAGAAAGGTCAAAAGTGTTGGATTGCTGCTCTGGAGCAGAAGCAACATATGCAAATGGAACGCTATAACGCATTTATGAAATCAATAAATTGACTGGCAGTTGCCACCACCACTCCTGCCAGGAGAACTGTAAACATCCAAAATGGCATGAGGCACTGCTGCCAAGATGTAGCACACAGGCTGGTCCAAGTGACCACAGCTCTGGAGAACATTCAGACAAATAACCTGTCTGTCCCCAACATATTACCACCATCTGAAAGTGAAGACGGCTCTAGCCTCAGTGGCATATCTGTGCCAGATGGATGCTGTACAAGGCAAACATGCGACACACATCTGACACAAGTTTTATAGTGCTACTAAGGGGGTGGCACAAAAAGTGCTGCAGGCCCACTTGTAGCATTTCATTTACAGGCCTTGGGAATAGGTTACACCACTCTACAAGGGTCTTACAAGTAAATTAAATATGCCAATTAGGTATCTGTCAATCAAACCATGTTTGGGGGAGTGAGCACAAGCACTTTAGCACTGGTTAGCAGTGGTAAAGTGCACAGAGTCCTAAGGCCAACAAAGACAAAGTCAGCTAAATTTTTGCAAAAAAGTTTTTCATGATTCATAATGATGGCTCACGATGTGCATAAGAAATGATTATATTCATTGTGCATTTTTTCCAGATTTTTGCCCCTGACGAAGGGACAAGTTCCCGAAATGCATTGGGCTTCGTTTTCTTTGGATTTTCCTTTGTTTTCATTTTGTTGCAAAGAAAAGTGCAATTAATGTTGATGATTTGTATTTTGATATATTGAGTTCATGAAATGCAAGATTTATAGACTGACTGTGTAATGAATATTAAATGTAAAGCATAAGCAGTTAAAACATTTGATGCATTGTAATAATTTAAGGTAAAAAACGGATATCTAGTGAGTATTTACCCCCTCAGGCTGTGCACGTTTGAGTCCAGGTTGCCTTTCGGGGACCTGGCCCCTTGTCACAAGCTATACAGTTAAGCACAGGTTTATTTAGTGACTTTTGTGGTTCACCCTGACAAGGATTGTGTTTATTATTTGTGTGGGGCTGTCACCCCTTTTAACTAATAACCCAATTTCTTACAAGAAACCCACCCATTTATATTTTTCCCTATTTACTTTTTTAGTTCAATGACCAGTTTCTTTAGGACAAAAATCAGTGATCTACTCAAATGATCCCTTACTGAATTCCAAATGGTGTCTACATTTCAGAAATGTACAGTTTTTTGGGGTCTACCATAGGTCTCATACCTATTTTCACAACAAACTGCAAGTAGGTGGACTCCACAAAAATTAGGAAATATTGACTACCTCTTAAAAGAATGACAACTTTGTGATAATAAAAGTGAGCGCAACGAAATTCGTTTAATTGATTTAAATGTTTACTTACCTGTATAGGTCCGTAATCCGTACTTTGCTACCTCCCACCCTGCCCCTCCCCCGCCCCACGTCACCGCCCGGCCGGCACTCCTACACGGACCGCGACTGCAATACATTATTACAACCTGAATAAAAGGTTATCTTTTGTTAATGAAAAAACATTCCCATCATGTGTGTTGGCTATTTCTTAGATGTGGTCATCATTCTTACCTTAAAAATAGTTGTATCTGATCTCTGTGCATCAAGCTCGACTCTTTGTTGCACTTGTCTCATCCTGCTGATTCTGTAGTGGTGGTAGTTCATCATCTGAGTCTGATTCTGGCTCTATGTTGACTTATTGAAGACCTTTCCTCATGGCTTTATTGTGAAGAATACCACATGTGGCAATAATTTTGCAACAGATCTCAGGTCTGTAGAGTAGTGCTCTGCCAGTTTTATGTAGGCATATAAAACGTGATTTTAGTATTCCAAAAGTGCGTTCAATTATTGATTGCGTTGTTTTATGTGCCCTGTTGTACTGCCTTTCACTTCTGGTTCTTGAATTCAAGTATGGTGTCAGTATCCAAGGCGCAAGGTATATGAACTGTCTCATTAAAAAGTATGAGAAGGAGAAACAATTAGAATATTTTACAAACATGCTATTGAACACTGTATGAATTGAGTTTGAAATTCTTTTAACAAGTAAAACACCATTACCAAATTCACCCTGAGGCAGACGGTTATTTATTCCTCCGTGGAGGAACATAAAGGACTCATGTGTGCTGCCTGGTAATCTGGCTACAAGGTCAATTATGATGCATGAGGCATCACACACTACCTGAACATTGAGTCAATGGGTTCTTTTCCTGTTTCTATAAATAAATTCATTTGTAGAGGGGAGACATATGGCAATATGTGTACCATCAACACAACCAATAACATTTGGAAACTGTGATACCCGATAAAACATTAGTTTTGTCTGTTGTATATCCTGGGGAGTGTTTGGAAAAAAAGCATATTGGTTCAATTTGCCAACCATGATGTTCAAAACACTAGGAAAAAACCTAGAAAATGCACTTTGTAACACTCCCCCTGCTATAACTCCCTGGTAACTGCCAGAAGCTAAAAGGTGTAGACAACACAATACCTGCACATGTGGTGGAATGGTATTGCTTCTGACTGTTGGGGTTTGTAGCTGAGGATGTAACTCAGAAATAAAATCCAAAATTACCTCAGTATTCAGACTATACTTCTAATAAATCTCCTCCTCAGTCTCTTCAAATAGGGTGATTCGCCCCCTACATATCCTCTGCTGTCTCTTTCTCCTCTGCCTAACAGCCAAAATCCTCAACCTCTTTCCCAAGACATGCAGAGCTGCCATTCTGAAAGAGCCAGATGCATTTTAAGTGACTTTTTGTAGTTTGCACCCGACTAGCATCTGAAACACATTGATGGAATTTACATTTATTGAAATGTCCATTTTGCGACTAATCGCAATTAGGAAATCCTATGACATAGTGTTAGCGAATCGCTTTTGGTAATACCAATTTGTGATTTCCTATTTTGAAATGCAAAAAATACGAAGGCTACATGATGGAAATTGAAAATTGCGTCATCGAAAATGCCTTTCAAACATACCAAAACACCATTTTGCATTTCCGAACGACCTGAAATAGCGATTCGCCCCATTAGGAAACGCAAAATGGCTTCGTACATTTGGCCCTTATTTACTATTGTAACTCCAGTCCTAGAATATTTTGGAGAAAGTTATAAATTCCCCAAGTATTTTTATGAAGGGCTGAAAAATAGTCATTTTGAATTGGAGAAAGTGCTGCCCTGAGGGTTCCGCTTAGGGCACAGATCTAGGAATACCCAACGGCTGTAGTGGAGCATGAACCACTGTGAATATATGTGATACTGTGGAGACCGCAATAACTTTTGCTGAACTAAAAAATATTTTACAGGGAGTCATTTTCGTTAATATGATCTTTTAGGCCCATTCACCATAAATTACGGGAATTAATCACAGGCTTACAGACTCTCCTTAAAATCAGTATTAAAGTAGGGAAAAGGGTGCTAGTAAGAAGACATGATTGGGCAAATTTTTCAAGCACTGTGACAGTGCAAAGTCACAAAAAGCGGTACAAATCAGCTCAAAGTCTTGATAAACTATTTACTTCATCAAACAAGAAACGCAAATTGCGCTTTGAACTATTCTGAATTAAGAGGGTGTTCCATAGGTGGCATATGGGCATTCTCATGAAAACACCCACAAGTTTCAACACAAAGCCTTATCTATTAAAAATGGTACACAGGGCTTTACACCATAAAGTAACGCCTCCTCGAGACAGACTTGAAAAAGGAGAAATGTTTTTATTTGGGGAGTGTTTTAATGCTAGTCTAAGCACAGAATGTTTTACTGCAATGGTAACCTTCAAATACAAAACCAATATTAGATATAACAAACACAACTAAGCACTATTGCGCCAAGGTGTGTGTGTGGCGCTAGGCAGGTTCAAAGAGCACCAGAGCAGAGGGAGAGAAAAACAGTGCTATATCTTTGTGGATATTGTGCTGTCCTGCTCTCTCCCTTGTACACAATTCAGAACAGAAACTCTGGTCACTGTGCAATATTGAGTGACATATTGTAATTCTACCCCCTAAGATGTTTAATTTAAAATTATTGAGAACAGTGTGAGAAGCCAGCAACAGTGAGATGTTTTAAAGGTGACAAGAATGAGAAGAAAATAATCCCAGAATGTCTTAGTGTTTCTGACCAGCCACCCTGAAGCGTCTGTCGTTTTTTTTAAACACAATACCAACATGGGGATAGTCAATTAGTCTGGGTTTGTGTTAAAAACATTAACCCTGACAGCGCATTCTAAAAGCATCTGCCAATCAAAGAGAGCACCACAATATTCTGCCCCATCGCACCACTCATAAGACACACAAGAAGCATGGTGCACAGAAAAGCACTTGGGAGATGGCAGGTCTTGCTCATGGGTTACTGTAGGAGCCATGATGAAGCTTGCACAGTGATGCAGCTTACACAGACATGCGGATTGCAAAGTAAAGCGGAGCCCCCTATTGATGAAGGGCACTAGCCAAATCATAAAGTTAAATGGGATGATTAATATCTGGAATTTACATCAATAGACCATATCATGACCAGGCGGTGTCACCATGTTAATGCATCAACTTTTATCACTGAAGACAACACCCTGTCACAAGAGTACATTTACTTATCATGTGTTAAAATACACAAAAATTAATGTATTTTCTAGGTCTGGGCAGAATTTTAAATATGCCGAAGTAATCTGAGTAATTTTGGTAATTCCGCTTTACTCTTGGACATGAAATTACTGATAATTACGCAATTGCTCCTCCTCGAGTAATTAAGAGTAATTTGGGGGTAAAAAATCCTACTGTGAGAGCACATTTAGCAAGCGCAAGTGGCCACTCATTATCACTATTCACGTTATGTTGTATTTAGTGCTGCTTCGTAGCGCCAAATGAATCCTTGCGTCAATTTCGGATTCAAGCGTGCATTTTGCGGTAAGAAAATAGTGCTAAATGCTCGTAGCAAATTGAGGGGGGCTGCAATTTCCCGATTTTAAGTTGTATTTTTGGGCTGCGTTCTTGGTGCGTCTGCGTAGACTTCTAGTCCCGGCCGACGCAGATCAAGTAGATTTCTGCTATCAATTAGCACTAGATGTAGACTATAGGCTTTTCTTATATCGAATGGGGGACCCAAACTATTATAGGAGGGTCCGCTTTAAGATCTTGAAGGTTGCTATTCGTATCTGGCTGGAAATGTGTAACAAATATTAAATCTCTTTTTTAAATAATTCAACGCCATTGTGGGACAATCCTGCCTTCCCGTCAGTGTTTCAAGATCCAAACAGGAAGGCCTGGGCGAAATATGGGGTACAGACTATTGGGCATGTTTTTGATTTGAATGGCTTCTGTTCTTTTTCTGGTTTACAGGCTAGCTATGGGCTTCCGCATCACTTTTTCTTTTAATATTTACAAATAAGAGATTATTTCATGACACGTTGCAGCTACCCAATGGATTTTGTAGATTCTGACCTAATGGTCTGTCTTTATACAGTAGGCAGGAAACCAACAATAAGCTTGTGATATCCGACTCTTTGTCAGCATCTAACTGACTATAATTTGTTACTGGCTTCAAAATGGGGTCGGCAACTTGATACAGCTGTGCATGTTTCAGATATACAGGGCCTGATTCACAGAACTAACTTACATGAAATACGTAAAGTTAGTAATTTTCGGTATTCACAGAATACACTTACCACTACTAACTTTATGTCCGCTCCCGGGCCGGAGATTCCGGCCCTGTGGCGGAATCTCCGCCTCCGGGCCGGAATAGCATTGAAACGGCCTAAATGAGGGTATTCCGGTCCGGAGGCGGAGATTCCGGCCCAGAGGCGGAAATTCCGCCACAGGGCCGGAATCTCCGGCCCGGGAGCGGACATAAAGTTATTAGTGGTAAGTGTATTCTGTGAATACCGAAAATTACTAACTTTACGTATTTCACGTAAGTTAGTTCTGTGAATCAGGCCCACAGAGTGCATTGGAGATTGTTGACAGATCAGTCCACTCTATCAATCTGAAGCTGCAGCAATTTAAGACTATCTGTCTTTTATATTATACGCCCAAAATAATCTCTAAATGGAGTCACAATGCTCTCCGGGATAAAACTAGGGGGTCTATTCCGATGGCGGGCGGACAAAGTCCGCCCGCCACCGCAACGGCAAAAGGGACCGCCCGCCATAGGTGCGGCGGTCCCGCCATTCAAATCTGGATGCGCCCGCCACACTGGCGGGCGCATCCAGCATTCTTGACATTGCGGCGGGCGGTGCTGGAAGCAGCACCCGCCGCAATGCAAAAAATGCATGATGTGCATTTGCATGCACAAGGTGACAGGCACTGTGCGGTGCCTGCCACCTTGTGCATGCAAATGCAGGGGAGTACCATAGGTACCCCCCATGTCCACGCCCCCAACATCCTGGGGGCCCGCAACGGGCCCCCAACAGCGAAAACCGCATGCCTTTCCATGGCGGCAACGCCGCCATGGAAAGGCTGCTCTCCACCTGCATCTTAATATGGATGGCGGTGTCTTGCAGACACCGCCACCATGTTAAGCCCCTTTTCCACCCGGTCGACTTGTCGACCGGCGGAAAAGTGGCGGACGGTCTTCCCGTCCGCCACGGACCCCCCAGCCATCCTAATATGGTGGGGGGTCATTCAGGCGTGGATGGCGGGCGGATCGCCCCCGCCGGGCCGCAGTGGCTACCGCCCGCCATCCTAATAGGCCCCTAGGTGTCCTAAATGCAGGCCACAGTCAGCAGATATGGCTCATATGTTTGTTGTATGTCCTGTTCTCCAACAGTATTGGTCTGATGAAATTAAGTTAATGTCTTATTCTCTTAGCTTGCATAGGGTTTTACCCCCTAAAGAGATTTTGATGGGTGTTAAATACGAATGTGATGGCGGTACCAAGGATTTAGTGTCAATAATGATAGTCTGTGCCCGGTTATATGTGGCCCGTGTCTGGATCACAGATGCTCCCCTTTTAGAAATGGGGGTCTCTAGTTGGCAAGTGTTTGCACCTTTGTCCAAGTAGGGACCCTTCCTTCTAGTCAAGATAAGGGAGTTACACCCCTGCTCACCCCCTTGGTAGCTTGGTATGAGCTGTCAGGCTTATCTTAGAGGCAGTGTGTAAAACATTTGCACAAAACCAACAGTAATACAGTGGAAGCACTACAAAAGGACACCACACCAGTTTAGAAAAATATCCAATATTTTTATATACTCAAAACAAGTCCAAAATCCACAATACAGTACTTGAGAAAATAGATACTTTGCAAGATGTCTCCTAAACTGCAGAAATATCTCAAAAAACACAGTTCGTACGAGTCAGTAGCTCCATCCGGGGCTACTGCGATGCTGAAAACAACAGAGTCTAACATCCAGCCGACCGCGTCGATACGGGCCAGCAAAAGCGTGAACAGACTCAGTAACAGTACCTTTCTCGTTGCAGCTTACACTGGGGTGCGAGCCAGTCGTGGCAACCGTCGCGGTTACGTTGCAAAATGGAAGCGGTGCACGGCGAGGTGTCCTCTCGATGCGGTGCAGGCAGCGGCTCGGTAACAATTGTCCAGACTGCGTCGGTGAGACCAAGGCTTACAGTGGAGGGCAAGACGGTGCTCGATGCGGTGCTGGCAGGTTGCGGTGCAGGCGACAGAGCCGGTTTGCAGGAGCTGGTGTCGGTCGGCCCAAACGGTTGCGTGGGACGAGGCAGTGCGTCGTGAAAATTTATGAGCAGTGCCCCCAACCACGATGCGGTCACGGGTGTCGAGTCAGCAGCAGCGACAGCGTCGGTGAGACCAGGATGGCAAAGTGAAGCGAGGCGGTGCGGACTGCGGTGCCCACAGGTCACGGTGCAAGCAGCGGCTCGGTGGTGGCGGCGTCAGTCGTCGTCGTCGGTGAGACCAGTGTTGCGGTGCGAGATGCGGACAGTGCGGTCTGCGGTGCCGTCAGGACACAGAGCCAGCGACAGAGTCGGTGACGGAGTGGGTTGCGGTTCCCTTCTCTGTGGCAACTGAAACAGCAGTTCCAGAAGCGGTACCCAGAGGTTGGTGAAGTCTTTGCAGTCCCTGAGACTTCAGAACAGGAGGCAAGCTCAATTTCAGGCCCTTGGAGATACTCAGCACAAGTAAAGAAAGTTCAGTCCAGTCCTTTCACTGCCCAAGGCAGAAGCAGCAACTGCAGGCCAACCCAACAAAGCAACAACACAGCAACAGGGCAGTACTCCTCCTGGCAGCTCTTCCAGCTCTTCTTCTTGGCAGGTTCCTTGATTCCAGCGAGTTCTAAAGTTTAGGGGTTTGGGCCCCACTTTTTATAGCCCAAAATCCTTTGTCCTCTCAGGCAGAGAGGGTCTGTGCCCAGCCAGAAGCAGTTCTGTCCTCTCTGGTGCAGCTTTCTGGCAGGAGGGGGAGACAGCATTGTCAGAGGCAGACCAGGCCCATTCAGGAGAAAGGAAATCTCCTCCCCCTACTCTAAATGCAGCCCAGGTCTATTCAGCCCTTCCCTGACCCACCTAGACTCTCTGGGGCCACCGCTCTTCTCCAGCCCCTGTCATCCAAAACCCAGACAGTCAATCCACAAACCCAGCAGAGGCCTACTGTATGGCTGAGCAAGAAAATACCCACTTTCTTAAAGTTGTATTTTCAAACACAGAATGTAAAAATCACCTTCACTAAAAGATGCATCTTTAGATTCTGAGTTCAGGCATACTAAACTTTACTTCTCTACCTTGTTCCCAGGGCCAGTTATGTTTATAAGATGTTATAAACAAACTCCCCATTCTGTCCTATGGGAACGGGTAGCCTTGCAATAGTGAAAAACGAAATTGGCAGTAATTCACTACCAGGACGTGCCACACACACCAGGGCATGTTCTACCTTTCACATACACTGCACCCTGCCCACACGGGTATCTTGGGCCTACCTTAGGGGTGACTGACATGTAAGAAAAGGGAAGGTTAGGGCCTGGCAAGGGGGTAACCTTGCCAAGTCGACATGGCAGTTTCCAGACTGCGCACAGGCTCTGCAATGGCAAGCCAGAGTTACATTTACGGGCTGCTTGGGTGGATGGCAATCCAGTGCTGCAGCCCACTAGCAGCATTTGATTTACAGGCTTTGGCACACTCAGTGCACTTTACTAGGGACTGACAAGTAAATGAAATAGGCCAATCATGGAAACACCAATCCATAACACAATTTACAACAGGAGCACTTGCACTTTAACACTGATCAGCAGTGAGAAAGTGCGCAGAGACACTAAACCAGCAAAAACAGAGTCAAAACCGGGAGGTCAGAAATTAAAAAATCAGGGGAAACACGCCAAAAGATGCCAAGTCTAACATCCCCTAAAGCAACTGAATGGTGGTTGCTCTTGAGACAAATATTCGAGTCAAGGCCCTTCTTCACTCAGGAAATTTGACAAAGTTTGGGCAGGCCCCGACCGCTGAATTTTGAAGTGACCACACATAGGGGTCGATTACGATGGCGGTCGTAAAAGCATTCCGACCGCCGTGGTAGCAGAAATTAACCGTCCGCATGTACCGCAGAAAAAGCGGCAGTCAGATTAGGATGCCCCGCCAGAAAAATCCTACCGCGGCGGACGGATTCCACGAAACTCCGCCGGGAACGTCCGGAGAAGCTGAAAATCCGACCGCGACGGACGGAATTGCTGTGGAAAGACCCAAAAATGCCGATCGACCAGCGGAATGACCGCAAGTGAAATTATGATACAACGGCGGAGCCAGCGGAACGATCAGTTGTTCCCGACCGCCGCGATCGCGCGAAATGAAGAATGGGAGAGCCGGCAGAAGGACCATTGCATTCAGACCGCACCGGTTGAGCGGAAAGAGGAATGGCGGTTGAAAGCAACCACACAACAAGGCTACCAAGTGTGGCTGTTTTCTGGTGCAGCCTCCAAAAACATCTGACACACCCCAATGACACATCCCCATGTCAAGAAAAAAATACAAATCCCAGGTCAACCCAGATAACACACCTGACATGAATCCTCCATTTTGACCCACCCACATAGCTGAGTATAAAACCAACCCCTTCCCTGCCCAGAATCCTTTGCACATCTCCAGAACTGAAGGGCCCAACACCACAGCACAAAGGAGAGGCAAATCAGAACACATCACACCATCACAACCACCCACACACCACACACATCTCCACCACCACCTTCACACCTGCACTTTTCATCCATTTGCACATCACACACCATGGCACAGAAAAAAATGCCAAAATTCACTGACACTGAGTTGTCAGTAATGGTAGATGAGATAATCAGAGTAGAACCACATTTGTTTGGAAGCATGGTCCAACAGATACCAGTAGCCAGAAAAAGTCAAATGTGGGCAAGGATAGCCAGCAAAGTCAATGCAGTAGAGACCACCCCGCGCATCCTGCGTGACATCAGGAGGAGGTGGCATGACCTCAAGACCAGGGTGAAAGAGCGTGCCAACAAGAACCATGAGCTGACTCAGAGGACTGGCGGTGGCCCTCCCATTCCACCACTAACTTTCACCGAATGGGAGGAGAAGGTGCTTGCCATACTGCATCCAGAGAGTCTCACAGGAATACCTGGGGGAGTGGAGGCTGGTAAGTACCAACAAATGTATCCCATCACACTGCCATGTCCTGTCTTGCACAACTAGAAAGCTACACTTCCTAGACCTAAATGCACTTACGTACAACACACTCTTCCCAACACATGTCTCACATATCTACCATTTCCTTCCTCTGATTCACCACAAAGGTAGCTAGTAATATTTCCATGGGGGTATATGTACAGGCAGCCAGCACTACAACTCCCACCAGGCCCTCTGTCCCACAGCTGAGCAGGATGAAACACTCCCCCACCCACAACCATGTGGCTGCCATTTCATTGCACTCCTCAAACTTACAGGTAGGTAGCCTTCTTAACAGGGAGGGGTGTTTGTGGGAAGGAAGCCAGCACTACAACTCCCACCAGGCCCCCTTGTCCCACAGCTGAGCAGATGGAACACACCCCCCACCCACAACCATGTGGCAGCCATTTCATTGCACTCCTCAAACTTACAGGTAGGTAGCCATCTTAACAGGGAGGGGTGTTTGTGGGAGGAAGCCAGCACTACAACTCCCACCAGGCCCCCTCGTCCCACAGCTGAGCTGGATGGAACACTCCCCCCACCCACAACCATGTGGCAGCCATTTCATTGCACTCCTCAAACTTACAGGTAGGTAGCCTTCTCATGCTCTCTTGTCTCACCCCTGAGCAGGATGGAACACTCCCCCCATCCAAGAACCATGTGTAACCTGTTCCCTTCCTCTGCTCCACTTCACAGGTAGGTAGCCTTCTTAACAGGGAGGGGTGTTTGTGGGAAGGAAGCCAGCACTACAACTCCCACCAGGCCCCCTTGTCCCACAGCTGAGCAGGATGGAACACTCCCCCCACCCACAACCATGTGGCAGCCATTTCATTGCACTCCTCAAACTTACAGGTAGGTAGCCATCTTAACAGGGAGGGGTGTTTGTGGGAAGGAGGCCAGCACTACAACTCCCACCAGGCCCCCTTGTCCCACAGCTGAGCAGGATGGAACACTCCCCCCACCCACAACCATGTGGCTGCCATTTCATTGCACTCCTCAAACGTACAGGTAGGTAGCCTTCTCATGCTCTCTTGTCTCACCCCTGAGCAGGATGGAACACTCCCCCATCCAAGAGCCATGTGTAACCTATTCCCTTCCTCTGCTCCACTTCACAGATAGGTAGCCTTCTTAACAGGGGGGGTGTTTGTGGGAAGGAAGCCAGCACTACAACTCCCACCAGGCCCCCTTGTCCCACAGCTGAGCAGGATGGAACACTCCCCCCACCCACAACCATGTGGCTGCCATTTCATTGCACTCCTCAAACTTACAGGTAGATAGCCATCTTAACAGGGAGGGATGTTTGTGGGAAGGAAGTCAGCACTACAACTCCCACCAGGCCCCCTTGTCCCACAGCTGAGCAGGATGGAACCTTCCCCCACCCAGAACCATGTGGCAGCCATTTCCCTCCTCTGTGTCACCGAACAGGTAGGTAGTCAGTGCATGCACCCTGCCATCCTTCTCAAAATGCATGAAGCCATATGACCACACCAGACCTCACATGTCAGCCAACTTGGCATAGATCCAAAAGCCACTTCCAGTGTGCACACAGCTAAGTGCATGTAACTGTCACAGAAATAAAACTTTGACTCACCAAGTCACATGTGAAAGAAATTCAGGGCCCAATCATGCACAGCACAGAATGCAATGTGTAAGTGCCATGGTGTCAGAGCATGAAGGCCCATATGAACACAAACCATGCATGGTCAATCTGACAAACAAAGTAAAGTACATAATATAAAAAAGGTATGTATAACATTACAATGGCTAGTTCTTGCTTAGCTGAAATTGATTCCATGAAGAGTAAACAAAAAACATGCATCATCAAAAGTTGATGTGCCGCAAGTTGGTAGATGATGACATGTCTCTGTAATCACACAATCTGTACGTGGCACATGGTTTCAATTTACATGTCACACCATGGACAAGTAATGCATGTACCTCAACATCATGTCATGATGCTCATTATCTTTCATCCATACCAAGTGATTGCAATGTAAAGTGTTTGGTGTATCAAATGTAACATCCAAAAGACTAACACCAAGCTTGTGGAGTGCACATCAATGACCATTTAACCTCTGTTCAACAGGAGATCCACAAGCAACTGCAGCAGAAAACCCCACCAACCTGCAGAGCCAGTCTCCCCCCCGGAACTTGAACTCTCGGATGCAGACTCCCTACGTTTCTCGGATGAGGAGCAACAACCTGGCCCCTCAGGACTGCCAGTGCGCACTATGTCTCAGGCCCTCATTGTCACCACCACAGCAACAACAACAGCGCTGACCCCTGCTACAACGACCTGTGTGGGAGCCACCACCACCATCACCACTGCTGCCTGCAACACTCTCCCTGCCTCAGTGGTTACCAACACCACAACACAATCAGAGGATGCCAGGGATAGTGTGCCGGTGCATGAGTCCCAATGCCACATGTCCGTGTCAGCAGGGCAGGTGGGAGGGTAACAGGGGGACAGATACAGGAGGACACTGAGACCGAAGCCCTGGCCACCATCGCAAGAGTCCTTGGGGCATATGATGAGAACCAGGGAAAGATGGGCCAGGTTGTGGAAGAAGTGCGTGAGCTCCACCTGCTGCTGAGGTCCATGGACACACGTATGGGCTAACTTGTGGACCTCATGGGCCAGCTAGTGGGTGTTCTGAAGGACAGACATGCGGCCCAAATGACGGCTCAACCCCCCTCCAGTGGCCCGCCTACTGAGACTCCCACCACCTCAGCTGCGGCTACAGAGAGGGGTGAGCTGCAACAAAATGACTCCTTAGACACCGCTGAGCCTGCAGCAGAGGCCCCCCCTGCCAAACGCACGAGGGGACGTCCGAGAAATACCAGGGGAGGATCACGTGGCAATGCACCATCAAAACGCAAGTCTCTGCGCCAGCCATGATGACACTTGTGTTCCCCTTGACATTGATTTTGTTAACTATCCTTACCCACATTGCCATGTTGATGGCAGGAGTCTGTTGGACTGTGTGACTACATCAATGTGGTGACTACTCTATTTGTCTCATTTACCATCACTGACAACTCATAAATTCACTTTGCACAATTTTGAAAATAATCACTTCTCTGTCACAAATACTTATTGTAAATAAACACTCTTTACACACCTATGTCTTTGTGTCTGCTCCATGTTTATCACAGTATGTACAATGTCAACTCAGATTCCAATGTACCACAAGCTCTGATTGTGACGAGGCATTGATAGGGTGAAGGAACCTAGAAAGACACAAGAGAATTACATTTACTTGTCAGGTGATGCCATTACAGCTAAAACACACCACTAGTCATCAACGTACAAAAACCAGCACACAAAACAATGAGCAACAACATCAACATAGACATGATGTACATGGAAAACAATACCCTGTGCCACACACATCAGCCATTAGCACAGAGCCAACAACAGCCAGCAGTCAAAAAGATCATCTATGCCTTGCCACTACCATCAAAGCCAACAGACAATGTCACTGTTGTACAATGTCACTTACACTCAAGGGAAGTAGTTGTCGATGAGCTGTTGATGCAGGTCAACACCTTCCTCTTCTCCACTATCGTCGTCACTGGGCATGTGTGGATTGGCAGGGGGGGCATCTGCTGCTCATCATCGTCCAGGAGCAGGGGGATCTCTTTGCGCAAGGCCAGGTTGTGGAGCATGCAGCATGCAACTATGATCTGACACACCTTTTGGGGAGAGTAGAGTAGTGCACCTCCGCTCTTGTCCAGACACCGGAATCTAGACTTCAGGAGCCCAAAAGTACGCTCCACCACACAACGTGTCCTCCCATGTGCATCATTGTAGTGGACTTCACCCGGGGTCCTTGGATTCCTCAGTGGGCTCAGCAACCAAGGCCGGTTGGGATACGCAGAGTCACCTAGGTGTGAGATACACAGAGCAATTTTGTAATATAAACAGTAGCTGAGAACAGCATGTCACACATACAGCACACTACTTGACTCTGCGTACTCACCAACAAGCCACGCATGCTCCGGATACAGATTTGCCATCAATTGTGGGATGATGCTGTTACACAGTATGTAGGAGTCATGTGCAGAACCGGGGAATTTGGCACACACATGGGAGATAATCATATCCGCTTGGCATACCACTTGCACATTAATGGAATGGAAATGCTTCCTGTTCCGGTAGATGTGCTCACGTGCCTGTGGTGGGACTAGGCCAACATGTGTGCAGTCAATGGGTCCAACCAGATTAGGTATGTGTCCAAGATCATAAAAATCACCCTTCACATCTGCCAATTCATGTCTCCTTGGAAAGTGGATGTAGCGGTCCTTGTAGGTCAACAATGCGGACAGGACATCACGTAGCACCATGCTGAACATAGGTTGAGACATCCCACCAGCAATGGACACCGTGTACTGAAACGAACCAGTTGCAAAGAAATGCAGGGCTGCCATCACCTTAACTGTTTGTGTCAAAGCAGTTGGATAGGTTCTGTGAGGCCTCAGATGGGGCTCCAACTGACGACATAGGTCTTGAAGGGTAAGGCGATCCAGACGGAATTTCCTTATGATGTCCTCATCCTCCATGTTCGCCAGCACTGGGAACGGACGATGCACATTTGGTCGTCTCCTACATAATATGAAAGGGGACACATGTCAATTTAATTCCCCTATGAGATGTGTCAAACATCTTACATCTTGACTGACACAGTGCAAACAATGACTGGACTGTAACAACATCTTAATGCACAAGTCACATGCAGAGACACCTTGATCTCATGTAGTCGTACATGTGGTCAGTAATTACAAACTGACTACTTCCAAAATAGAATCTGACTATGTAAATGGTGAATGGTACACTCCTACATCTTGTGTCACCAGCCCTGGGAGTAGGTGACACAGCACATGTTGGAAACAGCAACACTGCTGACTTCTACATAGCTGCTGTACCTGCCACACCTTCTTGCTTAAGTCGCACAGAGCACAACTGTTCGACACAATGAGCACAGTGTGTGTAAGCTGGTCAACTATCAAAATGAATACAGCAATGTACACAGTGAAATAGGCACATTATGTGGTCAGTCCATCATTACTGTGGGTTGATTAGCCATCTCACACATTGACATGTTCACAAATATGAGACTCCATTACACACCAAATCTGTGTACATGCACACAAATATCATGTGTCACATGTGAGGAAGTACATGCCAATGCATGTAATCATGTGCACTGACATGGCATGTGTAGGCATCAGTGAGTTGAATGTCACACTGGCATTTAATTTTGCAAACAGGTGCCAGAATACATTGTAAAGGTATAGTGTTCAATGATGAAAATTGGCTATTGCCATTGCTAGAGCACAATGTGTCCATAGGAGCGGTATGTGTGCTCCGCCACTGCGATCACAGTCATTGGCCACAATTGAAAAATGCCAAATAACGGTAGAGACCGCTTGGCCCCCATGGTGTGCCACCGCCAATGCCATTGCAGCCAATGGGAACTACGATCGCGGTAGTGCTATACAATTTTGAAACCTGCGGTAGGCGTGCTCCGCTACCACGGGCCCAGTCATTGGATATAATTAAAAGATGCAGGATTGCGGTAGTGACCGCCTGGACCCCGCGGTGTGACACCGCCAATGCCAATGCCATTGCAGCCAATAGGAACCGCGATCGCGGTAGTGCAATACAATTTTGAAACCCGCGGTAGGCGTGCTCCGCTACCGTGGGCCCGGTCATTGGGTACAATTGAAGGATGCAGGATTGCGGTAGTGACCGCCTGGACCCCGCGGTGTGACACCGCCAATGCCAATGCCATTGCAGCCAATAGGAACCGCGATCGCGGTAGTGCAATACAATTTTGAAACCCGCGGTAGGCGTGCTCCGCTACCGCGGGCCCAGTCATTGAGTACAATTGAAAGATGCAGGATTGCGGTAGTGACCGCCTGGCCCCCGCGGTGTGACACCGCCTATGCCAATGCCATTGCAGCCAATGGGAACCGCGATTGCGGTAGTGCAATACAAGTTTGAAACTCGCGGTAGGCGTGCTCCGCTACCGCAGTCCCGGTTTTTGGATACAATTGAAAAAATGCTAACCAGGCAGACCAATTGCAGCAGCAGAGTACCACTGAAACAACCCCAGGGGCCTATAAATGTCTGTGAGAGAGCCACACATTTCACTTGCATCCAGAAACTGCTGCCTGCCATTCTTCACCAACAACTGCTGCTGTTCCTGTATTCTGGACCCAGTGATGGCGAGAACTGAGAACATCAGAGCCCGTCCCTTCACCACAGAGGAGCTGGAGGTCCTGGTGGACGAGGCCCTTGCACAGTACGGGAGGCTATTGTGCGTCAGATGTACTGGTAAGTGTCTGAGTAAAAGTTTGAGAGTGCTCAGAATGCTCACATGATGTTGCTCTGCAGTAGTATGTGCCTGTGAGTGCAAGTCAATGTGCATGCATCCATATTTTGCATATAGCATGCTCCATCCATGGCCTATTAAGAATTGCATTTGAGTATGTGGGTGGGATGGCAACATGGACACTTCTACAGCTCTTCTTAAACAAAAATAAACACACGTTGGTCTGAGACTGGGTAATGTAAATGTGTGATACACTGCCTAGCATGCTGACTTCATGTCAATGGGGTGTGTGTGTAGCCTTATTTCCACAGATCCATGACTGCATTGAAGGATGGGAGTGACATGCATTGGTTTTGCAGCCATATAGTTACAATGCTGGTTTGAGACACTCGAATTCTGAACAAACATTGCCTGTGCTATGTGATGTCATAGTCCATTACGTCTTCACATGCTCATTTGTGACATTACAAATGTATTTTGTCCAGAGGGTACTGAATGATGTGTGTACAGTTTTCAAATTGCCCCTCTGGTGATGTGTGCATTATGCACAAGAGTACAGTGCCTTAGTGTAACACTCTTGGTGGTAATTCACCTATGACACATCAGATAAATGTGATTTGGAGATGTCATCCTTCTATTGATTCCATGATGTGTTCAGTCTCGCATGTGTAGGCACTGTTTGCCCTCTCATATTGTACATGCATGTGATTTCTCTGATGGCCCACGTTTAACCTCAGTGTGAGTCCCTCTGGCCTGCACAGAAACTGCCCAATGTGACAAGGACCCATCACTAAATGGACTGAGTGAAACATATGTGTTGTCCACCACCCTATTTCTCAATGAGCTATCTTAGGCCTGAGGATTGCACAAGACAGGACTACACCTTGTGAGAAGAGTGTGAGAATGTAAGATCATGGCCCTAAATGTGACCACCAGGACACATGTAGCCATGCACTGCTCAAGGACATTGAGGGGTGTGTAGTGTTGGACACAGTGAGTCTGCCAAGACACATCATTTCCAATGTATTGTATGTCATGCTCACTCACATACTGCATCACAGATGAGGGCAATTTTCACATTGGTTGCTGTGCTGGTACTCTGCATGTGTATGAGATGGCCATGTACTGTGTCCATCATCATACATGTAAAAATTTCAATGAGATTATTCAATCCAAGTGTACTACGTGTCATGCTGTATGGTCTCTGCTCAACATTTATGTATTAGTGTGCTATGTATTTTTTATGCTCCTGTACTGACACACGTTGGTACCCAACACAGTGTCACTGAAACTTCCTCTTCTTGTCTCACATGCCTGCAGCTTAAGGTACATCAGCGTAAGGTGATATGGAGGGCCATTGCACGCAAGGTGCGGGCTCTGGGTGTCTCCAACCAAGGGCATACACACTGTCACAAGAGGTGGGATGACATCTGCCGGCTGAGCAAAAACGTGGCAGAGATGATGCTAGGGGTGCTCCCTCGGAGTGGCAGGTTGGCGTGCAGGAGCATGACACCACTAATGGCCCACATCTTGGCAGTGACACAGCCAGAGCTGGATGGACGCTTGAGGGCCCATCAGCAGCAAGTTGGGGGTGAGTATTGTGTGAAGTGTGACTTTGGGTGTGAGTGACTGCATGAATCCCAACCGTGAGCCAGTGCGAAGCTCTGTGATGTCTCTAGTGTGGTGCAATGGCTTATAAGTGGCCTCAGTGTTGAGTGCAGCTGTTCTGCATTTGTACAACATGTGGTTTCTCATGTGTTTAAAACCATGACCCTTGTCATTGACAGATGAGATGTGGCCTTGTGACATATGCTGCAGTATGAGTGTCATAGACATCACCTGGCAGTGAACAGCAGTGAGCATCATGTTAGTGTGCATTCATAGATGTGTGCTGTGCACAACAGATAAATTGTGACATCTACACAGCTGATACCAATGTACAACTGTAGTTGTGCTTCGAAGCCCAACATGGTGGATATCAGGAGCTTGTAGCCATTGCAAAAGGACATTTTGGAGTTTGTATCTGTGGTGTTCCCTTAGAGAGACTCCATATGTGACAGAGACAACATGGTTTGATGTATAGCTAACTCACCTACAGGCACGTAGGTATGCTTACAGACAATAGTATGTGTGGTTACAGAGAGGCACAGGGCCAGCTCTTTGGCTGTGTCAACGCCACATGGAGCATTACTTTCAACTATGCATGTTTCCATGCATCATCTGATGATTGCATAAATGTACCACATGCTGAATGTACATGGAGGAGTTCAACATGGGAGTATCATTATAAAGTTTTGTGCTTTGCTTGCATATGATGTTTGTGAGTATGGCACTATACTGAACCTATGTCTCTGTCTCTTGCAGCATCTACCGAGAGCAGGGAAGGACGGGGGACCAACACCAGTGTGGAAGATACTGGCACGACAGCTACACATGAGTTCACTCACACTGAGGGGGCCAGCGCCTCGGAGGGGGACCGGGGTGCCCTGGATGATTCACGCCCAGAAACGCCAACCTCCACATCTTCAGACTCCAACGGTGACTCCTCGATGTTGGCGGGCACAGGATGTTCCAGATCTGCCTCTTCTTCCGCCACACCTCGTACAGTGCCCACCCTCCCGGATGCTCCCACAAGTGCTGTCCATGCATGCATCCCTAGGAAGGGTAGAGTCTTCTTCCCCCAGGCACCGCTGCCTCTGCCCCTGTCTCACCTGCTGCCCTCAGTGTGGAGGCAGTAGACATTTTGCACCCGCTGTTTGTGGGTCAGACTGCTCTCCTGAATGTCTTCCAGGATCATGACAAGAAGTTGGCACAGGTAGTTGCATTCATGGAGGGCATTCATTCGGACGTGGGTGGCCTACACCGAACTGTCCAGTCTTTGTCCTCCACAGTGACGGCAGCCATTCAGCAGTCACAAGCTCCCAGTCCAGCTCCTGTCCCTTCAGCAACCACCCTGCCAGTGGCACCACCTGACGAGAGTGCCTACACGCCAGAGCTCTCAGGCACCAAGTCCTCCACACGCAGCACACAACAGCAGCACTCTAAGCGTACCAGACCACAGACACCATCACCACAACACAAAACGGGCACACATGAGCGCAAAATCAAAAGCCCATCACGTGACACTCAAGAGCATCAGGCCAAAAAGCAGGCATCAACATCACATTCATCAAAATCACCACCATCCATGAGCACTCCCATCCCCACACCTGCTCCCAAAGACCCACAAACACTTGCCTTGTCTGCTGTGAACCTGGTGCCTGCAACGACTAAGCCCAAACACATTTCAAAGGTAGATTCACCCAAAACGTCAACTCACACCCACACCCCTGTGAAGCAGGGACAAGAGAGCAAAGTGGGGGGTTTACCTCGACAACAGGGGATGCAGGGGAAGAGGCAAGGCCACCCGAAGCGTACCACCAGGTCCAGCAAATCCCCATGGGGAGAGCCACCTGCACCTGATACACCTTTGGTGGAGAGTGAGGCTGTTGTGCCCACCTCACTTCCCACTCCGGCCAAGAAACTTGTGGGCTATCGGATCCCCAAACAGTTGAGACCCAGCTCTCAACATTCCCCCTCAACCACTGTGCCTCCACGCAGCATGTCTCCACCTCCCTGTGCCACCACTCCACCAGGTCCAAGCAGCCCTCAGGCTCCCACAGCCTTGGATGCCTCTGCCTCAGCCGGTTCTCTCTCCCAGGTCCAGTCCTCAAACTGGCCCCGACAATCAGCCCCCTCCCAGTTCAACTTGAAGCCAAATTTTAAGCCAAGTCCTCCTCCTCACACCATTTCTCCCACAGCGGTGCCTGGACTGCCCATATGTAGCCCCTGAGCTGTGGTGATTCCCATGGCAGTGGATGGTGTTACCCATTTGATGTGCAAGTTCTCATGCATACATGTGCGGACTAGAAATATGGACTGGCCAATGGCCTTGCTGTTTGATACTTTTGATGCCCATTTCCTGTGCAGTTTCTCATGCACACATGTGCAGACTAGGAATTAGTACTGGCCAATGGCCTTGATGTTTTGCACTTTTGATGCCTATCCGGATATTATGTAATAAAGACTGTTACTCATGTTGTCTGCTTTGTCGCTGCCCTTGCTAAATAAAAGTTTAATGTATGGGTATATGTTCAAGTGACACATGCTCTGTATGCCACTTTCACATTGGCAATTACTTGATTTACTTTTTCAGAGGTTGCCAGAGGTGACAG
This sequence comes from Calotriton arnoldi, assembly GCA_963921515.1. NCBI lineage: Eukaryota > Metazoa > Chordata > Amphibia > Caudata > Salamandridae > Calotriton > Calotriton arnoldi. The sequence continues at coordinate 265,201 of CAWUFW010009778.1, read as the reverse complement.
GCACTTTTGTTCTTCTTGACTCTGAGGCTTGAGGGTGCAATGATGGTTGTTTGTGATGATCTACTCTTATCCTAATCATTCTATAGTCAGGTTGGCTAAATTGAACACATGTCATATTAGGATGCACTACCACAACAGAGGTGAATTCTATCCACAGGATAACTTGCGGGGTGGACAGGGTCCGTCATATCTGTGGGATCTTTCTTGATGTGTGAACAGCAGTGTTGATGTGTAGTCATCTTGTGTAGGCCTGTCTTCATAGTCACATGGGTACATTTGAATGTGTGCACTTGAGTAGTCATACAGTGTGATTGGCCTGTCATTGTCAGTAGTGTTGAGGTGTATGTGCCCCTGAACATGCCCCCTACACACATGTATGATCCAGGTAATGAGTGCCTGTTTGTTTACATTATCAGACATGTGCTTCAGATTGTGGGCACATGTAGGAGTTGTAGGTTGAGCACTGTGCAGTGTGTCAGTGTGTCCTTGCACTCCTGGGGAACACGTACTTGTTGTCGCTGTCAGTTGTGAGTATGCAGAGTGTGTCACTGCAAAGTCTGTGTTGTGTTTTGTTGATCAGCCATGGGTCTTGTTTAAGTTTGTGCTCACTGTGCTGACCTGCTCAGCCACACTGACATTATATGTGAGTTATCTCATACATTGCTGTCACTTGACACATTTTTGGGACAAGTATAGTATGTGGTATGAAGAGTCATACCATCCCCTATAGGTGCTTCTGATGCCTACACATTGTGAGCTACTCCTCTATGAGTTTATTGCACTGTACACTCCTGACCAGTCCAATACTAATGCCTTGCCAGTGTGTGACCCTCCCCACCACTTCATAGTGTGACACTATACTGTGGGAGGCTGATCTGTGTACAGGACCAATGTACCACTCAGGACTGTTTCACAATTAGTTATGTGGTATTTTCTTCTACTTGATTGCAGTCATGGTTGCTCATGTGCAGTGCATATGTTTGAGCAGCACACTCCTCTAGTCATGTTGTATGCATCTAGGTTTTCCTGAGGTGTGCAGCTGTGGGTGATGGCTAAGCTGTATGTCTGTTTGCTGAGGTACTGTTACCCTTCCTGAGTGTGATGTGATCTGTGTGCTGAGATGATTTTTGGTGTGGAAGTTCATGGTGGAGCACTCAGATATGTGTGATACTGGTTTTGTTGGTGTTCACACACTGCTTACTGTGCATGCACTGCTGTCAGTGTATGTTGCCTTGTACTTGCCTGGTGTGCATCCCCCTGTTGTCCAGCTGAGTTGGCTATGTGATGAATTGGTATGTCCATATGTTGTGTTTTTGTTGTTGATGGATGCAGTGTTTGGCCTGTGTTGGCTCTTTCTACTGACAGGTGCATGTGTGTGTGATGTTCTATTTGCATGACATTGTGTGAGAGTAGTTTGTGCATTGTAATACATTCTGATGTGTGTTGAATTTGTAGTGTGCATTTCTTGTGTGAATGTCACATGCAGCAATGTGGATTCTTGTTCATGAGCTTCTTTTGAGTGCACATTTGTGCTATGTCCTATATTTTAGGTGGCACTTGTCAGGAGTGTGCATGTGCATGCTTGTTCTACACATTGACACCATTCTCACTTGATAACTGGTGTGGTGTCTATGTCTGTGTTAGCTGATTTGTCATATTGATCACAGTTAGTGTTCATGATTGGCATTTGATAATGCAATTTTGATTGGGTTGGGGTATGGTGTCTGTGCATTTGTCCAGAGTGAAATGTTGTATATTCCTGTTCTGTCTAGGGTCACATTGCCTATCCACTGTTTGTCTGCACATGGCTGAGCTTGTTGGACTTCTTTGGATGTTGTTTGTGAGATTTGTGTTTGGCTATTGGTTTTTGATCAGCATTGGTTCAGACATCCCTGAGTGGGATTCTGACATTTGTAGATACACACCAGGGTGTGTCATTGGTTGTCAGGAAACTCACAGGACCTTATTTGCACCTTTATGTGTGTTTCTCACAGGTGTTGAGTGTTGCAGGTGTGAGATGGGTAGATGATGGGTATGTGTGAAGGTTCTACTTGGGTTTGACAGTCAGGGAGTGTGACAATGAGCCATGTGTGTTGTGCTGGTGGCATACACATGTCAAGGAAGTTGACACAGATGTGGGGCTGGTCACTGTATGGCTTCTGACACTTCCTATCATTCCTGTGCCTATGCATAGCTTGCATTGCTGTATCCCAGAGATATTGCACAGATGTCACTTTATTTAAATTCCAATCACTGTGCCACCCATGTCTGATTTGATGGCCTAAGGGTAGTGTGATATGTTCCTCCTCTTGCATGTCATGTACAAATGCTATGTGGCTTGCTCCATGGTTTTCCAGCACTGTGCACTTCACTTTGCGCTAGTCCATTTATTGTCATACATTGCTGCTGACCAATGGTATGTGTATGTGGCAGAGTTTCAGTGTGGGATCTGTGTGAGGGACTTGACATGCAGTGTGTACAGTTCAGGGGTTGTTCATATGCAGAGTGACTCTTCATTTCCTAATTTACTCAGTTTGATTCACATGAGTGGAAGGTAGGTGTGAGGAGGAGGGTTGTCCAGCCCCTGACCTTCTGTGCAGGGTGTTCATCTTCACCCCCACCTTCCCAGTCAATCTACCTTGCCCTTTGAACTGTGAGGTGTGAGGTCGAGCCACACCTGGCTGCTAAATAGTGCATTGAGGGGGGGGGCACAAGAGGGGCACACAGCATGGGCAGACATGGATGTGGGAAGCGTGCTGTGGGCTGTGACCAACTGATGCGGGCCACCATGTGGGTAGGGTGAAGGTGGGGCCCTGGGCAGCTGCCCACACTGCCCATGCCTGGCGCCGGCCCTGCCTACTACATTGTGCGCAGGTTTTCCCGCGTCTTCACCACTGCGGTGACATGACCGGGACATTGCAGTGATTTCTATGGTGATGGGTGACCCCAATGCGGAGGTGTCAATTTGTAGCAAGCAGGACATGTGTGGATACACTGGGGGATATGTTCCTTTCTCCACCAGAGTGTCTGATGTAGACAGGATCCGTATTTCAGCACAAGAGTTGTGTGTTGTGGTTGTATGCGGAGATGTATTATTTACTCACCTGCGGTGTTGACCGCGGCGACGTCTTATATGCTAGTAGTGGATCAGGTACAGTAGCGGAAGGGCTTGAAGAGCTAGATCCATAGCGGTCAGGAACGCGTGGAGGTGGCCGGGATTCGAGTTTCGCTCTCCGCAGTAGTGCTTCCGCCGTCTCCGAGTGGCTGGTTTCACCGCTGCGTTCTGATGGGCTGTTTGGGGCATCGTGATTTGTACGGCGGTCGTAACGTTATTCCGCACGGCGGTCTTTCTCTATTGGCTCCCTCCGCCCCCGTTGCGGAAGGAAATTTCTGGCGGGTCCCGAAACTCCGCAGCGGACGGGAAATGGGCTATCTTTGCCCATTGTAATATGGTGGACGCGAGGACCGCCGCAGGAGTGCGGAAAAGGACGTCTTCCGCCAGCACCGCAGATGTGCCAAACACGCCATCCTAATGAGCCCCATTGTGCGGTCGTAAGCACCCTTTTCTGTAGGGGAGCTTGTACTGTGGTCGGAAACCGGCTGCAGCTCAAACTCCCATACAGAAAAGGGAGTTTGTGTTCATCCCTGCACCGCATGGCAGGCACCACCAGGTGCAGGGTTGAACCCCACAAGGCCCCCAACCGAAGGCCACTGGCTGAGGGGGGCCCTGCTAGGGGCCCCCAAAGTTGCTTTCCAACAGGGTCTCCATGTCGGAAAGCCCGGCATGGAAACCCTGCCGGAAACCGACATCGTAATCCGGCTGGCGTAAAATGCCGTCCATAGAGATTACGTGCTGGTTCCGACTGGCAGACGGGCTCCTTGAACCCGTCGGAAGCCAGCCGGAATGTACGGCCGGCTTCAAAACTGACAGCCTCCATTGTAATGAGGCTGTCGGTTTAAAAACCACAATGAGGCGTTCGGAGGCTTTCCGAGCCTCATCATAATGAGGCCCAAAGTGTCTTGTGGGAACAGTAAAATTATGACCCTTTCCTTTTGAACCAGTCTCTTGTGATTTTTAGTGGGACATTCGAATGTGAGATATGTCCTTGCGTTCAATTTTGATGCCACCAAATGCAGTTCTCATAATTTCACAAAAAAATCAAATTTTACGTACCTCTAGCTCAGACAAACAGATATCCCTTCATTTTCCATCTAAATAGATGGGTCTCAAAGGCTCCATGGAGAAATCCATTTGGTTACACTAAATAGACCCTTTTTGCCTAACCACACATTAGCAAAGAATAAGCTTGAAATAGGCTGGATATACTGATCATTAGGTACTCTTTGGGCATTATCTATCAATATCGCTTTCTATAAACTTTGGTAGTAGGCCATGAAGAGCTGAAATGACCTGCCACTCAATTTTGAAATTACTTTTACTAGCAACTATTAGCTGATGGGATGTGTGATGCAGTCCGGAAACATGGCCTTTTTCACAACATTCAGTAGTCAACCTATGGACTGATTGCCCCCCAACTGCATGGCATTTTACAATGATCTACACAGATCCATGTGATACCCATCACACTGATCTAGGTGGGAGCTAGACAGTGCTTCAGTGACGTATTCTTGGTGAGGCTGAGAGAGTTAGAGGCCAGATGTTATGTTATGTTGAAATGCTTATATAGCGGAGACAGCTACCCACTCAGGGTTTCCTGGTGCTTTTCAATATAGAGAACTCCCTCATGACCTATATTTCTTTCATCAATGTAGAACTGAATTCAGCATGGGCTAAACGATAATGTCATGACATCAACAAAATTGCATAAGATAAAATTGATTTTATCATTATTTATTTGATTTCTTTTTTATCATGGAAGACATTTGTATCAAAAATTTCTTTACTTTTTTCTCAGTTTTTTTATATAAAACTATTTTTGTGTGAATATACATATAAGTGAACAAAATTGTTACATAAAATTCAAAAATAAATGCAATACATTATTAAGCAAATAACCCCTGAGTGAAGAACCATAGAAAAGAAAACTATTTATACATACTACAACAAATCCATCCAACCTCATACAGACTCATACAACATTCACAAATACATATATCTGGAAAAGAGGGATACAAAAGATTGCACAATCTCCACGACCATATAGATAGATATGTTCAGCAGAATCTGAACAGTATAGGTCGACGCGCGTTTCGGTGGCATATAAGGGGTAGTGCCGCCACCTTCCTCAGGACCTTGCCAGATACCAAAGATACACAATTAACCCTGGGCGTAGTTCGCGAAGTAGCGCTTCGCGAAGCTACGCAAAGTGAAGTTCGCACTACGCGAGCTTCGCGTAGCACTACGCGAACTGCGTAGTGCGTGTTCGCAATGATTACACAGTGCCGGATGCTTGTCCGCACTGTGCAATCATTGAAAACGGCATCTTGCACAGTGCGAGCTGTCTTTTACTGCCGCTCGAGTAGATTTTTACTCGAGCGGCAACTTTCTCAACGCGGACTGGTAGTTTCTCATCGCGAGCGGTCGCGAGCATACGCGACCACTCGCAATGAGAAACTTGACCTCCCCGTGTTGAGAATCTCGCCGGGAGGTTTATTTTCCACGCTCGCGATCGGCAACTTGTGTTGCTGATCGCGAACGAGGAAAAAGTCTCGCCGGGATGTCATTTTGCTTGCTCACGGTCGCCAACTTGACGTTGAGGACCGCGAGCAAGCAAAAAATGACCGCTGCACTACGCTACGCGTGTTTGCACTGTGCTACGTGCAATTCGCGTTGTGCGAAGTAGCGCAAACTTCGCAAACTACGCGAGCGTAGCGTAGTTTTCCGCCCAGGCCTATACACAATAACACCCAGTGGATACCTAAAAAGTATAAACACAAAATATTCAGAGCCCATACACTACAGCAATTCAATCAATTGGACCTTGATGCTGGACATATAATTAGAGTCATAGTTGTGACTATAAAGAAGAACCAGAGCCAGAGATACCGAACACTGTGCAATTCACACAACAGAGAAGTTAAGTGTGTCTCTCCCCATACTTAATGTGGGAGAAATTATATAAGAATAAAAAACAGAATACAAAAAACACACAAACAGAATAGATGAGTGCACCAGCCACTTTGTGACATGATATGAAGCCAGGAGAAACCATATGCAGGAAAAATGGGAAAAAAAAGAATAAAAAGCAAGAACCCTTGCGCAATTCCCCTGTGTCTATCGATAGCTACCACTTGTTAAAATGTGGTATTTACTCGAGGGTACTTACAAGTCGTATTCATGCAAGTGTTATATCAGAAGGGGATGGCCACTAACTACTATCATAACATGTAGCAGTGTCTTTTACTGGTAATACATGTTCTGTCAGGAAGAGATAAATGGTATAGAAAATATCGTAAGTAATGAAGGCCCAAATCAATGGCTCAGATTATGTCTTTCAGGAGAGCAAATTATGCCTTACCTAGAACCCTCACGTTTTGTGTCCGGTAGGCTAGATATCATGTGTGAGGTAAGTCACAACAGAAGTGAATTTTCTGCAAGTAAATGAAACCCCATTAATACCTATGACAAAAGGGAGTAATGTCGTAACTACATAAACTTAAGGACCCGGACATCTACATACCTAATTGCGTGGGGCCAGGCGTTTATTCAAATATATTATCTCGTAGGGTTGTACTAAACAAGGCGGCTCCTCATGTGTGCTATGGCGGAGTAATAGTTCCGAAGGGTAAATGCCGGGTAAACTCTAAAACGAAAAAATTACATAATGTGAGTGAGCCCAAAATGACTTAACTATGAAAAGTGATCTACACAGAACGAAAGAGGCATGGAGGAAACCTCATATGCATTGCAACTCCTCCCGTAAGTCAAGTGTGCTACGATATAGAGGTCAACTGTCGGTGACCTAAGTTCATATGTGTCTAATAAACGGACATGTGCGCATAAAAAAGACAACTAGATTCGCGGGTAGGCAAACTAATGATGGCAGCCATAAGTTGCCGGTTTAAAACCTTGCTGCAAGCAGAGTATCAAAAGATACCTTCACCATGTGGACTACAGGGTGAAAGCCGACTCGGATCAATAAATCAATACATCCGATATCATAGAGGTGCAAGGTTTATACTTACAATGGCTCTCGCAAGCGAAGTCGTTTGCCAAGTCAATCGGATGTGGGGTTGCTCGTGGACCATCGAAACACCCAGCAGGGTGGATGGGGTAGTACGCTATGCGGAAGCTTATAAATAACGCACGGCCAGTTCGTAGTCACATGACGTATAATTAAAACTAAAGTAGGGCAAGAAAAGCAAAACACGGACGCCATCTTCGAATGGCCTAATCAGCCACCGTTCCAAGGCAGCAATGAGAAAGAACTCAAAACAAAATGCAAATGATGAAAATAAACGAACTGCCTAGTGAAGGTATAATAATGCTGGTTACTCGTACGTCAAGGGGAAGTATCCGCTTACCAGAGTAGAATTGCAAGGGTGGCCAAACAATACCATTGTGATATAGCCACAAGGGGAAGCTGTAACATGCTTAAACCATCTAACTCCCCGTCCGGGTGGATGGCGATAAAATATCAACGTGGAAGTGTGACGAGAAATATTTTTAAAAAAAGGGTGCAGCCCCGTCTGAGCGCATGGGCAGAGGTCGTTATGTAATACAGCTGAGAAAAACAGCTTGAGAGGTGCCAAACCAAAGGCGCCATCCTTAAATGAGCTAAAGAATACGCATTTCAAGAGAATGCAATAATATAGCCAGGAAGGATACAGCATATGGTAGAGTGGTTGTTCTCCTATTAATAGTATGTTACGATCGGTTAATCTAGTCTGTGATGTAATAAAAATGACCATCAACACAAGGCAAAATTGCCAAGCGCGTGTGTTGTCCTAACCAATGTCCAATAAGGGGATGCCGATGAGTCATAGTTGTCGCAATGACCCAAACCACGAAGCATATAAAAAACATGAGAGGGGACCCAGATATATATAATTCCAAGGTGGATGAATACTGAAATGGAGAAAGATTTGGGAAATGAGATGATAAGTGCACTAGAGTGGTGAACTACTAAGAGGGACTAAATTACCGGGTTCTGGTGACATTCCAAACAATGTCTTCATTAAGTCCCTCCTTTACACTATTCAAGGTAAAAATCCAAAACGTTTCCCTTCTTTTTCGGGTAGTTTCTACAGGTAGGCCTGCCTGACATTTCACTTTCTCCAGAATACACCACCTAAGGTCATTTTCTGAATGTTGCTTGTCTAAGAAGTGTTGAACTATGGGGGCCATGATCTTATGTGTACGAATAGCAGATTTGTGCTCACTAAATCTTGTACGAAACTCTCGCCCCATCTCGCCAATATACGCCAAATCACATGGACACAATAACATGTATATAATGTTGTAACTCCTGCAGTTAGTAAGGTCTCTTAGCTTTATGTTGTTACCTTTATAGGTCAGGGAGTCCGTGACTAAGGCCATGTCACAAGCGTGGCATGACCCACATTTATGATTGCCTAAAACTCGAGGTAATCCAGTGATGGTGGTCTGATGCTTTGTACTAGGTGATAGAGGTCTTGTGTGCACCAATATATTGCGCAAATTGCGATTTCTCCTGTAGGCCACCAAAGGTGGTTGGAGTTGTGGTTCATTCTCATTTGTGTTCAAGATCTTCCAATTCTTGTGAATAACATTCTTAATTTTGAAATTAAGTTGAGAATGGTTGATGACACATGTGACTTGGTCTTGAGGTGTGCGGTGCGTGCCTTGTACTAGGGCATCACGGTTGTAATATTTGGCCCTTTTAAATGCATGTCTTACTAGCCTATGTGGGTAACCACAGGCCAGCAGACGTTCCTTTAATGCATCTCCATGTTTGTGAAAGTCATCCATGTTTGTGCAGTTACGCCGCACACGCAGAAATTCCCCAAATGGAATTGAATCTTTCTGGCAGGTGGGGTGAAAGCTCTGGTATTGTAATATGGTATTCTTGACTGTGGGCATCCTGAATAGACTAACTTGTAATGTGTTGTTAGATCCAAAGATAAGGATGTCCAAAAATTCAACGTGATCCGAACTGGATTTAGCAGTGAACTTTAGATTACTGTCGCTGGCATTGAGCCACAAAATGTACTCATGCAATGTATCAGTGTCACCTTTCCAAATAAAGAAAATGTCATCAATGAAACGCCTCCATGTGCTGACATTTTCATAAAAAGGGGCCGTTTCATTGAAGATATTTTTCAACTCCCATTCACCCATATAGGTGTTTGCTATGCTCGGCGCACAGGAAGCCCCCATACTGGTGCCCTTAACTTGTTGGTAAACAAGTCCATTGAAGTCAAAGAAGATGTTCATTAGAACTATCTCCAAACACTCAAGGATGAAGCCATCAGGTCTAGCTCCTGGGGACCGTTGAAGGAGAGATACCACTGCCTGCAACGCTTGACACTGAGGGATGTTGGTGTACAACGCCTCAATGTCAAGCGTTACCAGTATGTCAGTGTTGGGGTTGTATGGCATACCCTCAATTTTGTTGATGATATCCCCGTATCACGGATGTAAGAGGCATAGTTTTTAGTTAGGGGGCATAAATAAGAATCAACATATTTAGGAAGGGGCTCTGTGCTAGAGCCAATGGTGGAAATAATAGGACGTAACGGCGGATCAAGCACGTTTTTGTGGGTCTTGGGGACCCCATATAAGGCTGGAGTCGTGGGGCAAGGTTTGTTTCGAAAAGTGTATTCTTCTTGGCAAATGAGTCCTCGGTCTAAAGCTCTGTGTGTCACTTCTTGGATGCGGGTATTCAATTTTGCTAGTTCTCTCGGATGTGATTTTTTATAATGTTCAGGGACTGCCAACATCTCCAAGATCTTGTTGTTATAGTCAGTTTTGTTCATAACGACTATCCCCCCACCTTTGTTACAAGGTTTGACAATAAGATCTTTGTTGTATTTGATCTTATTTAAAGCCAAGTTGTCTGTCTGAGTTAAATTACTTCGTGTATTAAAAGTATGTTTGATAATACGAGATATCTCTTTGATGACATTTTGTTCAAAGATATTGACCTCAGGACCTACCATGTCCAAAGTAGGTGTGAACTGGGAGGGAAGTCTGCATTTCGATTGGTTATCTTCAAGGTCACCCATGGGTCTGTCCAAAAAGAATTTCTTAAGTCTGACTTTCCTGAAAAAGGAAAACAGATCTTCATGTAATTTAAAAGAATCAAGGCGGGTGCTGTGAACAAATGAGAGGCCTCGACTGAGGACAGCATGTTCCTCATTAGTGAGGTTCACAGAGGAGAGATTAAAAATAGGTAAAGTGTCTTTTACGAAGGGATCACAACAGATGGCCATTCCTTCTATCGCCAATACTGTTCGTTGCGTGTCTTCAAGTAGGGTTGTTGATGCTGTGGGGCCATCTGTGGTGGCTCCCCCCTGTCTTGTGCCCATCTTTTGTTCCTCCCTCTGTATTGGCCTCTCGGTAAAAAAGGAGACTGACCAGGGAAAGATTGTTGAGCCATTTGTCTGCCCCTATAGGGTCTAGGATTGTATTGAGCTCCACCCATTTCATGGGAGTTATCATTGTCCGAATCTGATGAATATGTATCAGAGAAGTTGATAATTCTTCTTCTATAGTTGTTGGTATTGCCTTGTTGATTTGGACCTTGGTTCCAATCTTGATAATAGGACGAGTTCAGGTATGAGTATGCTTTCTCTTGAGTATACCACCTAATGTCCTTTTTCAATTTTTCTGTTTTTTTATTCATCAGGTAGGTCTCAAAGTCTTTCATGTCAGTACTTATCTTTTCCAGTCTCGCTTTTGCTTCTTCAAGAGCAGTGGAAGTATTCAATTTATCTTCAAGTGCCGCTATTTCTTGGCTCAAAACAGCCATTACCTCTCTTGCTGTTTCAATGATTAAAATCATCCAATCCCTGGAGCAGCGGTTCGCAATCAGGGACCACCGCTCCAGGAACTGGCGGATTTCGGCAAATAACGCCGGGACATTGCGTACCCTCAAGCCTGACGGTATCACTCCCACTCGTAGATATTCAAGCATGTAATGAGCATGTGACTCCATGCGCTTGAGTTTTTTTCTGAGGTTCAGCAGGTTGTTCCATTCACCATTATCTCCCTGTTGTAATGTGGATGAGCTGTCACTAGAGATGGCCTGTCCTATCAGTGTGGAAAAGTCCTCATCCGAGAACCCAAAAGTTTTAAGCCCCTCCATGTGGAAGAATGTTAGCTCCAACTGGGGAAAAAATAAACTATAATGATATTATGGGAAAGATAAGTAACCTACCATTAATGATATGGCACTCAGAGAGAAAAGTAGACCCGAAAGAGTGCAGTAGAGATATAAAGTGGTGCAGGGATACGATATCTGACAAACCAGTGCAACAAAAAAATTACAAAAAGGTCCAATCAATGCTTAGAATAAATGTGAAAAATACAAATTTTTACTCTCACAATCCCACAGTTGAAAAACCGTGAATGCTTATGCAGAAAAGGGGGACCCCCTCTAAAGAAGATAATTTAAGGTCAGGGAGAAGAGGGGAAAACCACAACACAATATAGAGAACTCCCTCATGACCTAAATTTCTTTCATCAATGTAGAACTGAATTCAGCATGGGCTAAACGATAATGTCATGACATCAACAAAATTGCATAAGATAAAATTGATTTTATCATTATTTATTTGATTTCTTTTTTCATTGAAGACATTTGTATCAAAAATTTCTTTACTTTTTTTCTCAGTTTTTTTATATAAAACTATTTTTGTGTGAATATACATATAAGTGAACAAAATTGTTACATAAAATTAAAAAATAAATGCAATACATTATTAAGCAAATAACCCCTGAGTGAAGAACCATACAAAAGAAAACTATTCATACATACTACAACAAATCCATCCAACCTCATACAGACTCATACAACATTCACAAATACATATATCTGGAAAAGAGGGAGACAAAAGACTGCACAATCTCCACGACCATATAGGATAGATGTGTTCAGCAGAATCTGAACAGTATAGGTCGGCGCGCGTTTCGGTGGCATATAAGGGGTAGTGCCGCCACCTTCCTCAGGACCTTGCCAGATACCAAAGATACACAATAACACCCAGTGGATACCTAAAAAGTATAAACACAAAATATTCAGAGCCCATACACTACAGCAATTCAATCAATTGGACCTTGATGCTGGACATATAATTAGAGTCATAGTTGTGACTATAAAGAAGAACCAGAGCTAGAGATACCGAACACTGTGCAATTCACACAGCAGAGAAGTTAAGTGTGTCTCTCCCCATACTTACTGTGGGAGAAGTTATATAAGAATAAAAAACAGAATACAAAAAACACACAACCAGAATAGATGAGTGCACCAGCCACTTTGTGACATGATATAAAGCCAGGAGAAACCATATGCAGGAAAAATGAAAAAAAAAGAATAAAAAGCAAGAACCCTTGCGCAATTCCCCTGTGTCTATCGATAGCTACCACTTATTAAAATGTGGTATTCCCGGTGCTTTTAACAACAGATAAAGTATCTCCCAGCTCAGGTGATTCAAAACAGCCAGGCCTTTAGTTGTCTGTGAAAAGTGGGCAGTGAAGTGCAAGATCTCAGGTGTTCTGCAAGAGCGTTCCAAAGCTTAGGGCCGAGGAACGTAAAAGAGCGACCTCCCATGAAAGTAAGTTTAATTGTAGGGATAGTGCACAGGGAACGGTTGCCGGAATGTAGATAGTGATCAGGCTGATGAAGTTTTATCAGGCCATTGATATGGTGGGGGCAATCCCTGCCCTTGCTTTGAAGACATATCACAAAGCCTTAAATTGGACATTTTTTTCAACCCCTAGCCAGTGAGGCTTGATGCGGATAGATGTAACAGAGGCATGCTTTGGCAGTCGATAGATCAGCCTTGCGGCCGAATTCTGCACCACCTGCATGTGTCTCATGGAGGCTTTGTCAGCCCCCAGGTGGAGGATGTTACCATAGTTTAAGAGAGATAGAATGAGAGCCTAGATGGCAGTCCTTTGGGCAGATATAGGGAGAATCCAGATGAATTTCCGTAGCCATTGCAAAGTGGCAAAGCAGGTTCCGGATACCTTTGCCAATTGTGGCTTCATGGAGAGCTTATTGTCTACCAAGAAGCCTAGGTTCTTGATTTTGGAAGTGGGCATAGGGTTATCACCAAGAGCCGCTGGCCAATAATGTGGTTCGCAGAGGCTCAGGTTCTTTCCAAGGATCAACACCTCCATTTTTTCACCATTCAGTTTCAGCAAGTTATTATTCATCCATGAGGCTACTTGAGCCAGACAATAGTTCAAAGACAGAGAGCTGATGATAATGAAAAGGTGATTTGCGTATCATCAGCATAGGAAAAAAGGGTGGGACCTCAGCACTCTACCAACTCGCCCAGGGGGTGCACATAGATATTAAAAAGTGCTGGGCTTAGAGCTGATCCCTGAGGAACCACAGAGGTCAAAGCATGACACATAGATGAAGCGCTGCATTAGGAAACCTGGAAGGTATGACCCTTCAGGAAGGAGGCTAGCCAAGCCAAAGCCTTTCCCTGGATCCCCAACTGTGTCAGTCTCCCTATAAGCATGTCATGGGACACAGTATTGAAGGCAGAGCTGAGATGAAGTAGAATCAGTGCTGGCATCTCGCTCTCATTAGGAGCTGCCTGAGGTGTTCTGTGACTACTAGGAGGGCGGACTCGGTACTGTGTCCTGCTCTGAACCCTGATTGGGAGTCATGTAAACATTTTGAGACTCCACAAAAGTAGAGAGTTTTCTACAGACTAGCTTTTCTAGACTTTTTGACAGACTAGGGAGAAAAAAAATGGGTCTAGAATTAGACCAATTGGCACAATTCAAGTTGGTTTTCTTCTGAAGAGGAAGAACCGTGGTGTGCCTCCACGCCTGAGGAATAGAGCCCTTCTTTAACTAACAGATCACCCTCAGACATCAAATTTGAAAGAATACTGCCTTCAGTGATTGTCGAAATCAGGACTCTGTCCAAAGGAGCTAGAATGAAACGTTTTGGTCAGTTTCTTTCTCTAGGTCCTTTAGTCCAGTATCATTCCCAGCGGCGGCTACTGCTAATCCAAGGTGGGGGGCGGAAAAAAAAGAATAATGAAAATATAAACTTACCTTTCCTGCTAGCCGCCACGATCTTCTGCTTCCGCGGCACAACTCGCTGCTCCTCTGCTCACGCCCGGGCACTGCAATTCCCATGAGCACGAGCTCCCAGACCCCACACAATCTCAGCACTTCTCTTTTGCTAATACTCCCAGCATGAGAGAAGCGCTGGGATTGGGTGGAGCGGGCCGGTTTTGCAGCAGGGTCTGGGAGCCTGTGACCCTGAGCACTAGGATACCTCCAAGGAACAGCCTGGAGATATTTAAGTGCGCAAGTCAATTTGGCCGGCCGTGGACAGCCGGCCTAACCGATGAGCGCTTTTTTAGTGCCTACCACTCCTCCTCCCTCTGTGTGACACTGCCACATGGCCGCACCCCACCCTAGACTCGGCGGAGTGGAATTAAAATGACAATAAAGTAGTTTCATTGTCATTTTATTTTTCTTCTGACTGCTGCATTTCAGCAGTGGGGCGATGCTCCTCCATCATAGCAGAGGAGCCGCCCCATATCATTCGTCTTGTGGCCTCCACGGAACATTATGATGTTGTAAGGTAGTCATTGATAGCGGACCAGTGGGATCACTAAAAAATAGCAAGAAATGGTGTGCAATTTTCTGGTGGCCACAGCCTGTCTCTCAACACTCTTGTCAGGTACCTTCCCAATGGAGGAATGTCTGTCCTCCTCTCCCCCTCAGTACTTCATGTCCAACTTCCTTATCCTGGATGTGCTGTGCAGCTTTTACTGAGAATGTAACCCACTATCTCCCTTGTGATGCTCTATTTTTATCAAACTGATGTGTCGCACTTGTTTAATCTATCGTGTGGGGTCATCTGATGGTCCGTAATGACCTCCAACCAGCAGCATTATCCTTTTGAAAAGCCCAATCACCAGGATTCTTCTGCAGCTGTTTTTGTTGATTTCCGTAGAGTTTTCATATTTGTTTGGTGATACTTTCGAAAGTCACACACATTTCTGGTCACTATGTATTCTTCTTGTCCAGCAGTGAGCAGAGATGTGGTGTCAAAGTCGTGTTAGTCTTTCTGGATATTTGTGCACCAGCTCTTCATCTCTTTTCTCCCTTCCCCAAATAGAGTAGTGGGGCAGCAGATGCAGTGTCACTGTGATCCACAGGTAAGAGGGGCCCCAGCGTGTTTTATTTTAACATATCCAGCTCTTGGTGACGATTCATAGGTGTGAGATGGATTTAATGTCACAAAGAGTGAGAAGGATCAAAGGTAGGTACTGACAAATCCAGAACTCCTCTAGAGCAGTGGTTCTTAACCTTTTGACTTCTGTGGACCCCCACTTAATCATTACTGGAATCCAGGGACCCCGCTGAATAATTATTGGAATCCGGGGACCCCCACTGAGTCATTATTGGACGCCAGGGACTTAAGCCTAAGCAATTTCGATGATTTGAACCGCAAAACAATACATACAAAAATTATGAAACACTTTATTTAATTCACAAACCAATATAAAAAAACATGGCAAGGATTGAGCTTTTCTGATTTCAATTAAGCTAAACCATTGTCCATACCATATTCTGTTGGATGCACTTGCACTGTTCCACAAATCAATCTGTGGATACCAACTTAATTTTCAACTTCCAATTTCAAATTCCTGCACATTTACAGAATGTTTAAAAAATGCCCATTGTACATTTGCTACTTAATTTAAAGACACATCATTAATCTATTAATATTATTTAATTTGTAAAGGAGTCACAGACTCCCTGAGCAGGCTTTGCGAACCCCCAGGGATCTCGAGACCATGGGTTAAGAAGCACTGCTCTAGAGGAAGATGAGAGACAGAGAAAAAGAGGAAAAAGAAAAGAGTAAGAGACCGGGAAGAGCGAAAGAAGACAAGAAAAGGGAATAACTCAATAGACGAGTAGAAATGAAAGAAAGATAGTGGATAGTGAGAAGGGAGGCATGCAACAGAGGAAACAGAAAATAATTCAGGGGTGAAAATATGTGATAGAAAAGAAATGGCAGGTATAAAGCAGGGAGAAAAAAGAAGGGCCTGGTATGGATGTGTGAGACAATGTCCAAAGAGGTGATATGAAGAAGAGGGCATCAAGAAATTAAAGTGACTGGGAGAGGAAAAGAACAAATACTATAGGAAAGACAGAATGACAAAAAAGATATGGAGGGGAAGAAAGTTGAAAGAAGATAAGAAGAGAGAACAGAAACAAAGAGAAGGTACAGCATAGGAAAAGAGAAAAGGAAGGGCAGAAATAATAGGAAAAAGACAGGAACAGAGGAAGAAAACATGGCGGAGGAAAGGGAGAGGTGAGTCAGGAGAGAAAGAAAGGGCAGAGATAGAGTAGTGCAGATAATCTATGAAGTGAGATGGAGAGGAGGAAGAAGAAAATGGTAGGAGAGAATTAAGTGGGAAATCGAGAAAAGAGGAAAGAGGGCAAAGAAATGGACAGGGTGAAAGGTAACAATGAGAGGAAAAAGAGGGTGGGGCAACAGAGATACGGATGAGAGAGAAAAGCCATAAAAACAAAAGTGGGAGAAGTGTAGACAAAATAAAGCTGTGGATATGAAACGGAAGGACAGCATAGGGAGGACGCATATTAAGTTAGAAAAAAAAGAGGGAGAAGTGGGGGAGAGATAAAAGGGAAAGAAGGCTAAGGGGAACAATGAGAGGAGATGAAAAGGTATGAAATGGCTTAAGAAGCTAAGAACGAGTGGGAGTGGGAAAGAGAATAAGTGGAAGTGAATATGGAGGAGAAAAAGTGAAAAGTGCAGAGCAGATGAGAGGGGAAAGATGTAAAGAGATAGCGAAGATAGCCAAGTTGAATGAGGAACTCTTATATCCACAAGCAGGAGGCATAGCAATCATTAGTGCTGTGGTGACTTAGGGCACAAAATGGTACTGCACCGAAATATGGCTGTTTAATACCAGTTCAGGTACTAGGGAGCTGGCTTTCGTCCCTGCTGCTTATGATACTCTTGCTACGCTGCTGTCCCCAATGCTGGTTGTTTGATGACTCTTTCCCCATCAGCACGTTTTTTCGTCTTTGTATTTACTGTTTTGTCAACATGTGTGGATGCCTTTAGGTTGCCAGGCTGGGGCCTGGTTTTCAAGGGCTGGGGTGAAAGCCTTCCTGTTACTTCCTTTGTGTAAGCACCAACATCAGGGTGACCCCGTGGGAAGGGGTACTGCCAGCTCACGCTCAACTCTCACCAAATCTGACAAGTGTCCACAGAAAGAAGGTCCCAAGAGGAAGAAAACCTCAGTAGCACAACAAACTCTCCTGAAGATGATGATAGGCAATGCTCTTAGCTGATGACTGGGATCCAGAGGCTAGCAGCACATACACAGAGGGAGCTAAGAAGGGCTGCCAGGAACTAGAACAGAGGAAAAGCTGCAAAGGAACACCCACAGCAAAACTGATGACAAAAATATGGTACAGAAATCCAGGCTCATGCGGAAGGTAGAATCTGCTGGAAAAATAGGCACAGATGTATTGAGAAGCATCAGGTGATTGCCAAAGTTCTGTTTTTAAAACATTGCAGACATAAGCTTAGTAGAAATGGAATCAGCGTTTGGCCATCACGATCATGGATTGGGTCGCACCACAGAGACAGCATGCGGTCACCGTCTTTGATTGGGAGTGCTTTCCTGTCACCCCTACATGTACTCTATGACAATTCCAGCAGCTTTGCCGTGTGGAAGATGGATCCATGGCTGAAACATCAAATTACCAGGCGGTCTAGCAGTAACCCCGTCGCTGCCGACTGATGAAGCACCATATTTAGAGGGCACGCCAGCGACAGTTCCTTCATAGGAGCGTGGGGCATGACCCCTGTAGGAAGGTGGAATCTGACTGCATGGTTGCCCCCACTTTTCCCTGGTGTTTTGCTGGTTTTCGACTTAGTGTGGCTGGGATCCTGCTATTCAGGACCCTAGCCTATCTGCTTTCCCCTTAAATTCATGGCATGTACTTTAGGTACACTCCAGATTGGATTCTGGGGTACCCTTGTGAGTCCCTAGTATATGGTATACTATGTACCCAGGGCATAGGTACCCCAGAGGCCTCCCAGGGGCTGCAGCATGTATTATGCCACCCCTGAGAGGCCATCCAAAATGACACAACAGGTCTGCTACAGCAACCTGTGTAAGGTGGTGTATCCACCCTTACTGAGATATAGGTTCCCTATATCTCTACATATCACTGCACATGTAAACCTATCAGTCACCCCTATGGCAGGCCTTAACAATCCTGAAGGCAGGGTGCTGGGTTTCATGTGAGAGGGTGCCCATGCATGAGCAGAGCCCCTCTGCAGCTTTCGGAATCTTCATTCCGGGGTTGTTTGTGATGCAGCCAACCATATACTCTTAAGTGCATTATAACCTCGCGGTAAATGCTAACTTGAGAATGGTGCATGGAAACATGTCGTGTTTGGTGTCAAACACCTTGGAATCATACCTCCACACCAGTAACTGGGGTGGGAGGTATGATTCCACCCTACTAGAGGGAGAAACATGGCACCACCGGTACACCCGGTACCAGCTTAACAGAACCCTAGCATTACAAAATGGATGCTGCAGCCACAGACACAAGTCTGCCCTCCTGCTGCTGGACGAAACTCCGGCAGGGGAGGCCTGGACAATAGGTTTCCTGTCACAGGGAGGTGTGACCACCTCCCAGACAGGCTTTAGTGTATTGGGGCTGGGTGGGTGCACTCCAAGAGTGCTTTGAAGTCTGCACTGGGGGCACATTTGGTGTCCCTGTGCATAGTCCAGCTCAAACCGGTTGCAGGGGCTACCAGCCCCTGCTCTGGCAAGAAACTGGACAAAGGAAATGGGTGTAGCCACCCCTCTTTCCTGACCCTCCCATAGGTGGGTCCCCAGAGTTTGTCCCACCCCTTCCTTGGGTATAAAGTAGGAACCCCTGACTACAGGACTTTAGATTACACCTGGACTAAACTCTGACATAGAAACCAAGTACTTCGATGATCTATACTATGCTGGATGACTGAAGAATCTCCCTTGGAGTAAAGGAGTTACTCCCTGCAAGGCAGGCACCTTTAATGCAACTGACCAGTTGGCATCTCTGAAGCTCCTGGGAACTCCGAAGAATATTGACACACAGGAGGTGGGTTTTCTAAGGTCTTAGAGGTTGATCTGTGCCCACAGCAAGTCTGAGGCCCGTATCCCTCGTGCTGATCGTGCAACCCGAACCCATGGGCACCACATCCATTTGCAGAAGCATCAGCTCTCCGGCAATCCCTGAGGATGAGCTTTGGGTTACTTGTAGCCCTGACTCCGATCAGTAATTACACCGAAGATTGCTGGCCTACACTCAACGAGTGTTCCGTGGGCCACCATTTTGTGATTCCTTTTGAGGTCCCTTTGTGATCCCTGGTCCATTGACCTGTGGGTCCCCAAGAAGGCAACTCTAACTTTAATTTGGCTTCCCTGGTTGCTCCAGATGTGTCCTGACTCTCCATTGCTTGGGGAGTCCCCAGGACCTTGCTGGTCCCCACAGAAGCATCTTTTCTCTTCCTGCGTGGGTTGCTGTTGCCAAGGCTTGTTGTGTTTAATCCGAGCACCGACACCCCAGCACTCGACATCCTTTGTGGGACAGCTCGAATCCGGCTCCTGGTTGTCCTCGACGTCTCCTGGTCCCCGTGGCTGCAGAGTCAAGCTTCACCTCTTCGCACCTGAAGCACCCGACATCGGTGGGCATTCGATTGCTCCACTCCTGGTCACTGGCTAGTGACCCAGACTCTGTCCCCTCTGCTTTCAGGTTCTTCACATCTTCGATCCAGGCTTGGATCACCCCAGACACTTTTCTTCTTCACGGCAGCAGCACTTTGCAGCAGATCGCCATTGAATACAATGACGATTCCCGACACCCTTTGACACCTATGCACCCGGCTTCCCTGGGTGAGGTAACTCGAGTACTCCGGTGCTCCCGTGGGTGTTGGCCCTAGAACCCCTTAAGTCTAAAGGGGTTTGCTCAAAGTCCTCTCCTAAGTGTCCTTTTGCTTAAAATTCCAACCGCGACTTTCCTCATAGAATCCTACGGCGCTCGCGGCTGTTTTCTCACACTGCACACATCCCCCGTGGGTCTCCTGTGTCACTACCTTGGGTGGTTCCTTGGGGTCCCAGCAATTCTACGTGCTCTAGGCACTGTGTCTAGCCAAGTCGTGGTTCTTATACCACTTTCTTAATATATGGTTTGGTCCCCCCCTGGGGTGCAGTGTATATTGTGCTATTTACTGTCATTTTAATACTGTGATATTGTGTATCTTGGACTCTAATCTCATAAAGAGATTAGTAGTGAGTGTTTAGAAATAAATACATATATTTTATATATACCTGGTGTGGTTCTCCTTTCATTTGGTCATTCAAGAGGTTATAATCTGGTAAACCAAGCTGCTTTACACTACTTCAAGACTTAGCCTGAAGGCTGTTCTCCATAGCTACCACTAGGATAGCTTTCAATAAAGGTTGTCTTTAAACCTATCATCAATAATGGTCGTTTGGACTGGTGCAAGGTGCCCACTATAACTAGTGGACAGCATATGCCAGGCCAACTTCTCACATTGGTGGCAGCGGTGGGATTCAAGCTTGCTATTGCTTTACACGATAATCTCTTTGAGTGACTAACTGAAAACAACTATAGGTACATAGGTACATATAAATCAAGTTTAGAATACAGTAAGTTCGACAGAACTTAGAGTTGTGTGTCAAGGGCTTAGCACACCCTTTCTACAACTCAAGAGAGTTTAGTAGGCCCCACTAGAGTAGGTAGGTGCATACACCACACCACACTAGTCATGTCTTCAAGGGCAAAAGTCAGTGGACCTCTCCCAACTAAGTATGACAATGTCTCATACCAAGAATTGAGGACTATGTGTGCCTCTAGGAAATTGAAGACAGGGAAAAGCCCAACCACACAACATCTCATAAAGTTGTTGCTTGCAGATGACCTCAATAAGACCCCAGGGTCTGATGAGGTTGGTAGAGTGGGTGGGGCAGCAGAAGAGGAAAGGCCAGATAGTGAACACTACTATGACCCAGACTCTGATGCTGGCCAGGAGGATCAAAATGATTCCAACCTGGAAAATCCAATTCTTCTTGAAGGTGAGGAAGGAGACCCCAGTGGGGTTCTCTTTACCCCACCTGGAAGGGTTAATAGTCTACCAAGAAGATCAAGATCTCCTTCTCAGGAATCTAATCATTCTGGTACGTCTATAGGGTCCTCTGCTTCTCATAAAAGGGCATCCTCTTATGAGAAGAAATGCCAACTGCTTGAGTTTGAGAGAGCTAAGCTCAGAATCAAGAGAGAGCAATTGGCCTCAGACAGGGAATCCCTGGAGCTTCAGAGAGCTTCTCAGAAGTTGGGACTAGGGTCCCATGGTGGCAGCAACAGTGTCCCTAGGAGTAGAGAAGATACTCATCCCCATAGGAACCTGAACAAGATTGTCCCTCCCTACCAGAGTGGGGATGACATCCACAAATGGATAACTGCACTGGAGAGGGCCTGTAAAGTACAGAGGGTCCCTCAGGAGCAGTGGGCAGCAATCTTGTGGCTCTCCTTTGCAGACAAAGGTAGAGACAAGCTCCTCACTGTAAGAGAAGAGGATGCTGATAATTACAAAGTCCTGAAGAGTGCTCTGATTGATGGGTTTGGCCTAACCACTGAACAATACAGGTTAAAGTTCAGAGACACCCAAAGGGCACAGACTCAGGACTGGGGTGACTTTGTAGATTGTGCTACTAAGGCTCTGGAAGGTTGGATACATGGCAGCAAGGTGCATGACTTTTTAGGATTGTACAATTTGATTATGAGGGAGCAGATCCTTAATAATTGTCAAAACCAGCTTTTACACCAGTACCTGGTGGACTCTGATCTGACCTCTCCCCAAGAATTGGGAAAGAAGGCAGACAAATGGGTCAGAACCAGAGTAAAGCCAAAGAATCAGGGGGGTGACCAGAAGAAAGATTCTTCCAAAAACCAAGAGAAAGGTGGGGATAAATCAAAAGACAAATCCCCTACAGGGCCCCAACAGTCCTCTCCTGGGGGTGGGTCCCAAACTCCTTCCTCCCCTGAAATGAAACCTTATTGCCATAACTGTAAGAAGCCTGGCCACTGGAAAAATGACCCCAGTTGCTCCAAGGCTGGCAAAAAGGAAAATGTTTCTCCCAGCGATACTACCACTCCTCCTGGTACTACAAGTAGTAATCCCCCAGGTGGTAGTAATGCACCCAAAACGTTAGGTGCATTGTCATGGGGAACTGAGGTGGACCCTGGATTACTAAGGTCCCCCTCGCAGGCCTCCTTAGTCTGTGATGGTGGCATGGGATTTACCACTTTTACTATGAGTCCCAATACTTTGGGCAAGTACAGACAGGAGCCCCTAATCAGTGGTCAGAAGGCATTGGCATTCAGGGACACAGGGGCTAGTGTCACCATGGTGACAGGGAAACTAGTCCCCCCTCAACAGCTTTACCTGAGTTCAAGTACCAGGTGACCAACATTGACGGTATCAGAACAGATCATCCCATGGCCATAGTCAATCTCAGCTGGGGAGGGGTCACTGGTCCAAAGAGAGTGGCAGTGTCCCCAAACTTGCCTGTAGATTGCCTGTTGGGCAATGATCTGGAGGTTTCAGCCTGGGCTGAAGTTGAATACCAGGCCCATTTAAAAATGTTGGGCCTCTCTGAGAAGGTTGGTGGGGCTGTTAGGGCCTCAGCCCCATCCCTGGGAAATTTTGGAGGAGTGGAGCTTGAAAGAATGGCCCACTCTACTCCACAAGAGAGCAGAAGGGTTGAAGAACAGTCTTCTTCCCCCCAGACAATAGGTAAGGGTCAGCTTCCTCAGGGAACTGATCCTACCCCTAGTGAAGGAACTGCCCCAGAGGTGGTCAGGCCTGGCCTGGCAACACCCCTGATGGCAGGGGACCCTTCCAAGGTGGTACCCAGTCTGGAGCAGGTAACCTGCCCCTCTCTACCCTCCCTCTGTCAGCCCAGGGCTGGAGAGGTCAGGGAGGTCAGTGGACCCCTAAGGGCTCCCTGTCCAGAGGAACCCCCTCATCCACAGATTAGGGGCACCCAGTCTAGTAGCCCTAGCCAGGTGAAAATTCCTCAGCACACTGAGGGATCCCTCTTACCATTGTGTAGGGACCTCCCCCAGATGGACTCTGTTGGGTAAAGGCAAACCTGGGACCAAGTGGTTCCAAACCTACCATGTCCCTCCATTGTTCCAACCAAAGGGACCCAACCCCCAGCTGTAGGCTGCCTGAGGTTGACCCTTAGGGCCAGATACAACTCAGTCATGGAAAGAAAGGCCTCCATGGTGACCAGTGATCTGAGGAAGCTGAGACCAACTTTAATAGGGCCTCACTTCTCGACTCAGACACCCCACCAGCCTTTTACTTTGCCAAAACACACCACAGGTAGTAATTCCAAATGGTGGAGATCATCCAATACCCTTGAGGTTAGGAATTGCTTAGTGGACCATAAGACAGGGGGTAACCATGCTAGTGCAGGTTCTTCCTTATATGGCCACTTAGTCAATAAAGGCTCAACTGGGCAAGGTTAGCCTTATCTCCTTTCGTTTGGCGGGGGTTATGTAGGAAGGTGGAATCTGACTGCATGGTTGCCCCCACTTTTTTCCTGGTGTTTTGCTGGTTTTCGACTTAGTTTGGCTGGGATCCTGCTATTCAGGACCCCAGCCTATCTGCTTTCCCCTTAAATTCATGGCATGTACTTTAGGTACACTCCAGATTGGATTCTGGGGTACCCTTATGAGTCCCTAGTATATGGTATACTATGTACCCAGGGCATAGGTACTCCAGAGGCCTCCCAGGGGCTGCAGCATGTATTATGCCACCCCTGAGAGGCCATCCAAAATGACACAACAGGTCTGCTACAGCAACCTGTGTAAGGTGGTGTATCCACCCCTTACTGAGATATAGGTTCCCTATATCTCTCCATATCACTGCACATGTAAACCTATCAGTCACCCCTATGGCAGGTCTTAACACTCCTGAAGGCAGGGTGCTGGGTTTCATGTGAGAGGGTGCCCATGCATGAGCAGAGCCCCTCTGCATTTCGGGGTTGTTTGTGATGCAGCCAACCATATACTCTTAAGTGCATTATACCCTTGCGGTAAATGCTAACTTGAGAATGGTGCATGGAAACATGTCGTGTTTGGTGTCAAACACCTTGGAATCATATCTCCACCCCAGTAACTGGGGTGGGAGGTATGATTCCACCCTACTAGAGGGAGAAACATGGCACCACCGGTACACCCGGTACCAGCTTAACAGAACCCTGGCATCACAAAATGGATGCTGCAGCCACAGACACGAGTCTGCCCTCCTGCTGCTGGACGAAACTCCAGCAGGGGAGGACTGGACAATAGGTTTCCTGTCACAGGGAGGTGTGACCACCTCCCAGACAGGTTTTAGTGTATTGGGGCTGGGTGGGTGCACTCCAAGAGTGCTTTGAAGTCTGCACTGGGGGCACATTTGGTGTCCCTGTGCATAGTCCAGCTCAAACCGGTTGCCGGGGCTACCAGCCCCTGCTCTGGCACGAAACTGGACAAAGGAAATGGGTGTAGCCACCCCTCTTTCCTGACCCTCCCATGGTGGGTCCCCAGAGTTTGTCCCACCCCTTCCTTGGGTATAAAGTAGGAACCCCTGACTACAGGACTTTAGATTACACCTGGACTAAACTCTGACACAGAAACCAAGTACTTCGATGATCTACACTACGCTGGATGACTGAAGAATCTCCCTTGGAGTAAAGGAGTTACTCCCCTGCAAGGCAGGCACCTTTAACGCAACTGACTGGTTGGCATCTCTGAAGCTCCTGCGGACTCCGAAGAATATTGCCACACAGGAGGTGGGCTTTCCAAAGTCTTAGAGATTGATCTGTGTCCACAGCAAGTCTGAGGCCCGTATCCCTCGTGCTGACCGTGCAACCCGAACCCCTGGGCACCGCATCCATTTGCAGAAGCATCAGCTCTTCGGCAACCCCTGAGGCTGAGCTTTAGGTTACTTGTAGCCCTGACCCCGAGCAGTAATTACACCGAAGATTGCTGGCCTACACTCAACGAGCGTTCTGTGGGCCACCATTTTGTGAATCCTCTTGAGGTCCCTTCGCGATCCCTGGTCCGTTGACCTGTGGGTCCCCAAGAAGGCAACTCTAACTTTAATTGGTCTTTCCTGGTTGCTCCAGACGTGCCCTGACTCTCCATCGCTTGGGGAGTCCCCAGGACCTTGCTGGTCCCCACAGAGGGATCTTTTCTCTTCCTGCGTGGGTTGCTATTGCCAAGGCTTGTTGTGTTCAATACGAGCACCGACACCCCAGCACTCGACATCCTTTATGGGACAGCTCTAATCCGGCTCCTGGTTGTCCTCGACGTCTCCTGGTCCCTGTGGCTGCAGAGTCAAGAGTCACCTCTTCGCACCTGAAGCACCTGACATCGGTGGGCATTCGATTGCTCCGCTCCTGGTCACGGGCTAGTGACCCAGACTCTGTCCCCTCTGCTTTTAGGTTCTTCACATCTTCGATCCAGGCTTGGATCACCCCGGACACTTTTCTTCTTCACGGCAGCAGCACTTTGCAGCAGATCGCCATTGAAAACAACGACGATTCCCGACACCCTTTGACACCTATGCACCCGGCTTCCCTGGGTGAGGTAACTCGAGTACTCCGGTGCTCCCGTGGGTGTTGGCCCTAGAACCCCTTAAGTCTAAAGGGGTTTGCTCAAAGTCCTCTCCTAAGTGTCCTTTTGCTTTAAAATTCCAACCGCGACTTTCCTCATAGAATCCTACGGCGCTCGCGGCTGTGTTCTCACACTGCACACGTCCCCCGTGGGTCTCCTGTGTCACTACCTTGGGTGGGTCCTTGGGTTCCCAGCGATTCTACGTGCTCTAGGCACTGTGTCTAGCCAAGTCGTGGTTCTTACACCACTTTCTTAATATATGGTTTGGTCCCCCCCTGGGGCCCAGTGTATATTGTGCTATTTACTGTCGTTTTAATACTGTGATATTGTGTATCTTGGACTCTAATCTCATAAAGAGATTAGTAGTGAGTGTTTAGAAATAAATACATATATTTTATATATACCTGGTGTGGTTCTCCTTTCATTTGGTCATTCAAGAGGTTAAAATCTGATAAACCAAGCTGCTTTACATTCCTTCAAGACTTAGCCTGAAGGCTGCTCTCCATAGCTACCACTAGGATAGCTTTCAATAAAGGTTGTCTTTAAACCTATCATCAATAAGGGTCGTTTGGACTGGTGCAGGGTGCCCACTATAACTAGTGGACAGCATATGCCAGGCCAACTTCTCACAACCCGCCTCCCCCCACCCCCCGCCCCCAACTGCTACACAAAGAGTGAAAAATAAAATGCCAATAAATGATTTTACAGCCATTTTAATTTTTGCTCTCTGCCGAACGGAGTGTGGGGGCGAGGCCAGTGCGTCATTGTTGCTGATTGGCAGCAAGGAGGAGTGGCCCATTCGGTTTGAACTCATGTAGGTTTGGCCGGCTACCTTACTACAGCCAGTCTGACATGCGCAATTCAAACTCCTTCAACCCAGCTGTCTTAGACAGCTGGGTGGGAGAACAGGCACAGGCCTCCAGTGCCTTTTGGAGCACTGAGGCAGCCGGCTCGAGCCAATCCAGATGCTTTACTCATGCTGCTTGAGAGCAGCATCTGGGTTTGATAAAGTAGTTTGCTGTGTGATGTTACCTCTCGCTCGGAGGAGTCTGCAGCCAGGGACTGGAACGCATCGAGGACGTGCTGCAGGATAAGGTAAGTTATTTTTATTTTTTTCTTTCCTAGATGTTTAATGTAGGTTTTAATGTACTTTTTTTGTATGTATGCTTTACAGTATGCTGCGCCCCACTGTGTTTATATGTCACCAACTGCCACTGGGGCATGCCCCTAAGTTTATAATCATTCGTTTCCTCTGCATGTGACTGTGTTACATGTATGATACTTGCCAACAGACCTGATTCAGATGGGGGACTCCTGATTTTAAAGCCAAAAATAGATTCAGATTAGCTTTCTCCTGCCTCAAATTGTCCCCACTTCAATACAAATCAATCAGGAAAATAAATTCCCCCATTTAATTTTTTTAAAATTTCCCTCATTCTGCTGATCAAGTATTTGGCATGTATGCATGGAGCCACGCTCCCCTACATACATGCCAATAGATCTGATTCAGACAAGAGACTCCTACTTTGTGAAGCCAAAAATTGCTTTATTTTGCTTGTCTCCCGCCTGAAATTGCCTCTGCTTCATTAGAAGTTTAAAGGGGGAAATATATTCTGCGAATTATGGGGCCTATTAGCAATAACCGGCGATAATTATCGCTAAGCGCACTTAGCGCTAGGATAATTATCGCCGGCTATCGCAGGTTTCTATCGCGGCGATAGCGTGCTATCAGCAACGCTTATCTCCAATGCGATGGAAACCCTGGAGAACAGTGTGAATATCGCTTGAAAACAAGCGATATTCACACTGTGAGCAGTGTTAGCTTGGTGATAGGGCGAGGGGGATTTAGCCATGTAATCCACCTCCCATTGGATTACATGGCTAAGTCAGGTTTGGACCAGGCGTTAACAAACCAGCGCTAAACGTGTTTAGCACTGGTTCGTTAATCACCTCCCCTGCCTCGCTAATAGGCGATAGCGACTTTAGCGACTGTTTCCAGTCGCTTTTAAGTTGGGAACGCCTATTTTGCATGCCATTAGCGATAAATATCGCTGGCATGCAAAGCGGCACCCAACCCGGTCGCTATCGCCTAGAAGCTGTCGCTAACAGCAGTTAGCGACAGCTTGCTAATAGGGCGATTGAATTATCGCCACTTTAGCAGGAAAAAGTCCCGCTAAAGCGGCGATAATCACGTTGATAATATGCCCCTATATATTTTTTTAATCTCCCTCTTTCTTGTTCTAAAATGGTGGCATGTAGGCCTCCGGTACAATAATACGTAAGAATGGAAAGTAAAATGCAACATGAAAGAATACTTTCTTTGTGAATGTAAGAAAGGCCTGACAAGCCGAATTTGGAGCACATGTTAGTGCATTGCTAATGAGTTTACGTTATGCTCTGGGCCACTTGAATTATGCGCTAGGGGAGGACCAAATTATACTGCAGGGTTGACTAAATTATGCAGCAAGAAAAGGCAGATTATGTCGCATAAAACAGCACATTTTGGGTAAGTATTAACTCATTATTCTGGCATTTTTACACGTTAACACTTTCCAGACCAAGGTTTCACCCCATTAGTACCACTTTGGCACCCAATTGCAGAAATAAGCAACAGAAAAGTGACCAGTCAGCCTTTGCAAAGGACCTTCCACAGCGTGGCAACACGTGGTAGATCGTTTTTAGTAATTTTAGATTCATTTGGTCCTAAAATTCTTTTTTTATTTGCTGAAATCCGCAGAATATGCAGCAGATGATGGATTATGTGGCACATGAGCCAAATCTATAATTCTGTGTAAAATGAAGCAGCTGCAAAATTGCATATTTCCAGTGGTCCTTATCATGCAACATACATTGCATACATTTGTAGCTCAATTGTGTGCCATAAAAATTTTATTTCGATGCATCCAATTGAGTAAAATGATGATTACTAAAACCACATCAGCTTTTTATTCAAAAACATAAATAGGTGACACCCGTTATTGGAGCTCAAGTTTCCGAATTCTGACGTATGCGACGTGCAGCGCCATAGTGTTACTAAACTGCATGTTCGAAAAACATGGAGGACAGTCTGTTTCCAAGTTGTGTAAAAACCACTACCTTGAAATATAAAGAAGAATATTCACATTTACTCTGGCATAATGTGCAATATATTTGAAAAGTTTTTTTTTTTAAACTTTATTTGTCATTTTTCAAAATCATGAAGATACAATTACATGCCACCCATCACGCCCGCAACTGTCTACTATTTGGCTCATTTAGTAAACATCTCTGTACATTTACGCTGTACAACTTATGCATGTTACATTTTATCATCCCCCATTGCGTATATATTTGAAAAGTATTTGATGTTGGGTTACAGCATCAGAAAAGGATAAATTGTGAAATTAGATATTTTGCTTGCCAAATGGCTTGCAGATTTGTTTAAAATGCACTTGGGACACATTAATACGTTCAAGCAGTGGCAAGGGCAGAGGGAGGCTGACATGGGGCAATCTAGGTTAGCAGTGCTAACTTTAGTGTTCTCTAACTGTAGTCCATATGGTTGACTCATCTTTCATCATTCTGGATTTGATAAAATGAGTACTAATATCGACCTTGATAATGACACATTAGTAGTAAATCTGGATACCATTGCTCATCAAACTCGTGTCCCCAAAAGTGACAGGTGCCACGCCCCCTTGCACCAAAAGTGACAGTTTGTGTGCAAAAAGTTTGGGGACATGATGGATGTGTGGCAGCATCCCCAGAGCCCACCCGGATCTACGGGGGCTCTGGGGGATGCCCTGCACAACGGACCCTACCGCACACACCACGGGGCCCGCGGACCATGCCGCACTCTACCCATAAACCAGAGCCTCGAGCCCCAATACCTTACCACCCCCTAGAGCCCTCCAGGATCGCCAAGGGCTCTAGGGTCTTTTATTTTTACAATCATGGGGCCTCAAGCCCCACACCGACCCCGTGCAACACAAGGCACCAGAGCACCGACCAGCCCTCAGCGTGCTCTGGGGTGCCTAATTTTAAAACCCTTTGGGGACACCGCTCCCCACACTATATCGGCCCTCACCAGCCCCACAGTGCTGCACGGCCCTCAGAGGGCTCTAGGGGACCACAGAAAGATTGGCCCTTGGACCCCACCCTTGCCCTTCCAACCTGTGGACTTGTTGCCTGTTTGAACCTCCAGCATAAGCCCCTGGACGACTACCCTCAGAAGACGTAGCCTGCGCCAGTTCACCACCAGCATAGCCGGGGGGTGAGTACAAAACAGTGTTATTTATTTATTTTTTATTTGTAAATTGTTTAATATGTTTTGCATGTTCTGGAACCATTAAAACAGCTGTTCTTCATGTAAAAACGTTTTCTAGGCGCTGTAAAATACACGGATGCCTCTGCATGTACCATAATAAGCCCACTAACATTATGCATCTTAAATACACACCCTGCAACCTCTGCGCCACCCCCATAACAACCAACAGCATTCACATTAAATGCCTGCACACATAGCTTTAAACTCAATGCTTCAAAAACACCATTATTCACTTCATATACAAGTCCTATATGTTTTAAACACCCTTTAAAACCTCAAGTTGCAAGCATTTACACCCTCATAGCCTCTAGTATCACCCACATTAAATGTACCCCATCATGGTAAAATGTTTCTATAAACTGCATAATCTTAAGGTTACAACCCTGTGCCACAACCAAACCCATCCTTTATACATTTTAATACAGTCCTCCTTGCGCTTAGCGCCTTTTACAAACTTAAAATGACACCCACATTTCACCTCCAACCTTATTCACACTAAGCAACAGCCCACAACACTTTAAACATTTATTTAAAACATTATAAACACAGTCCGACATGGCGCAAGGTTCCATTTAAAATGCACCCTTGTTCACATTAAATGCATCCCCCTATACTTTAAATAAACCCTTACACCCATAAGCCTGTCACAATGTACCCCTTATTTATTTTACCTCCATTAGAGCGCAGCATGCCTCATCAATCTGTGAGAAGTTGCTCTGATCCATTGTGGCCTTTAAGTTTCTGATGTAGGTCTGTGCAGCAAACAGTCCAAACACGGCATTCCAAAAGGGTTTTTAAATGTCTGTTTCTGCTGACCCTTAAAGTACACTTTTTATACTTGTCGTGGCATGCTAATTAGAAGACCCCACACTTTATGGAGGGTGGGCGGGCTTAGAACCAGGTAGTGTTGGTCTTTGGAGGGAACATTTTCACAGTTACATCACTCCTGAGCACTGTCGTAAGGAGCTAGGCCCAGGAAATGTGTTTGTAGGTCTTGCTGAGTCAGCACAGCCCTGGATGCTGAGACTGCTAGCTTTATCTCCTGCATCGTGTTTTCCTGCAGTGTTTTTTCCTGCCCCGTGTTATCAGGTTTCCGATTCTCCTGGGGACCCACGTCTGTTGTCACTTTATCATTTTAACATCTGCTAATCATGACCGAGCCCAAGCCCTGCCTGAAAAGCTAGAAGCAGCTTCTTTGTTTGAAGTTTTTGACTTCGCAGCATTGGCTTGCCACACATACATCATGTCCCCAAACTTTCTGCGCACGACCTGTCACTTTTAAGGACAGAAACATCCTGTCACTTTTAAGGACAAGCGTTTCATGAGCCTCACACAGCCACCCGTGGGGGTGGGGGGATTTGAGGCCTGCCTGCACATTCACAGCTCAGCATGCCCAAGCACCATCTGTCACAACACTGCCGTCACAGTTTTAAAAATGCCCATGAAGACACTTTGCGCACACCCATAGAAACACATTTAGTTTTTTTCCTTACATAACCCTGCTAACCTAACACCGCCTTCAACACATGCTCACACTCTGACACAAACCCTGTGCCACACCCCCAGCTCAGCTCCTGGTAGGGCTGCCACACATCCACCATTACCCCAAACCTTTTGCACACAAACTGTCACTTTTGGTGCAAGGGGGCGTGGCACCTGTCACTTTTGGGGACACGAGTTTGATGAGCAATGGTATCCAGATTTACTACTCACATTCAAATGTTTTTTTTCAATGAGCCATCATCACCACGGACAAGGTCACCGGAAGCAATGATGCATATTCTTTAGGTTAAAACTTAAATAATATCCGCAGTTTTAGCTATATGGCAAAATAATATGAAAACAACATTTATGCGGGGCCCAGGCGCATAAACAGGACAACTAGGCATTACAACTTGTAGACAAGATGTTCGGGAATGCTCTTTGTCACTTACAGTGATGAAGTCTCCTTGTCTCTAGATTCCAAGGGTAGCAATTTAGCAAGTAATTCTCACCCCCCTAAATAAGAGAGAAAAAAATCAGAAATTGCTGCAGAAGTTATCCTCACCTGAACAAGTTTGGTCCTTGGGTGGGGTGCACAAAGGTGCAAGAAGTTTCCTCTTCAAATTACGTGAGCTTTTAAAACTCCACAGTAGCCTCAAAGGCTGCAGAGATAAAAAAATGCGAAAAAATAAGCTAAGATTTTTTATATGGAAAAAATCTGCTTAAAATCTGAAGAATGTTCTAAAAATAAAAAATCCTGCAAATAGATTTTTGGCACTTTTATGAAGGTGTTAAACTTTGTAATCTTTGTGAAATGCAAACTTCATAAACTTTGTCAAACGTTTTGCGGAAAATGTACATTTTACAGACCACCACTTCTTTAGAGCTGGAGGAACGTTTATTTCTGTATATAATTTCTAAACCTCTGATAAGAGTGAGAGGTGCCATGCAGCGGCCAGAGCGGCTGATTCTGGAGCATGGAGCTCACGGTTCGATCGCTGGCGGCAGCTCAGCTCAGCTCAGCACCCTGTGACTCTGGGCAATAGCTCATTTAATCTCCCCGACAGCCCCCAGCGCCTTGAGACCCCTAGGGGTGATTAGTTTGCGCTTTACAAATACCGGAAACATACATAAGAGTAGATTTGATAACTGGCTTGACTGGAGCAAGATAGGATTCTCGTATAGATTCTATGTATCGTTCCAAATTCTCTCAAAAGCAGCTCCAAAATCAGTTACCAAGGGTTGCATCTCTTGTCTTATGGCAGACCATTAAATGGAATACGAGATATTATGGATGATGGATTCTGAGAAGTGACATGTTAATAAACGTCATTAAAGATAATGGGGCGACCCTGTGTCCCTCAGAACCTGGGTATTGGTAATATAGAGAACAGTTGCTTCTGTTGGGTGATACAATTGCTGTGATTTCTGTATTGAATACACGGGTAATGATGTCTCACAATTCCTTTACAATAAATGAAAAACAATTGAGATAAAGAACACACCAAGAAAGAAACTATTCAAAGCGGAGTTGATTTACTCCTATATTTTTCAAAAAAGCATTAAATATAAATGGCTGTCACAGACACAAGTAAATTGCGCCAATACAAAGGTGACTATTGTGAGAAAGTGACATGTGGTGACTGGTGAAGTAAACGGTACACTATATACATGACATACACAAGTGACTTAAAATAAAACATTTTTTTAAACTTTTGTCCTGTCTCCTGATTTGTCACATGTAATGCAAGACCCAATAATGATTTAATTTTAGGTCAAGAAGACTGTATAGACATGTGTGATAATAATGTCGACGTTTCGACCCTGGACACAGCGCAGACTGATATGCATCACAACGGGTCTTCCTCAGGACTGTGGAAGGAGGGGTGGACAGCCACAAAAGCCGAAACTTCAATGAATGAAATTACACGGAAACTGCGATCTAATGGAAGATCAAAGGGTCAGGACGTAGTGGGGATCCAGAGGTATAAATTTGATTAATTAGAGTTCCGTTGGGGGGAAAGTACATCATCAGGTAGGTTTCTTACTGTGCAGTAAAACACTCAAATACGCTGAAGATCTCCACCAGCAGTTAGGAGTCTTGATCGTGGGCAATGCCACAGAAACACTTAACATCCACCAGCCGGTTGGAGTCTCGTGATATAGCCTTTCTCGAGAAAGCCTCCGGACGAATACAGACGTATGCACATAACTTGAAGTATCCGACCCTCTTGGGTGGCTGTAATTAAAGATTAAAGGCTATATCACGAGACTCCAACCGGCTGGTGGATGTTAAGTGTTTCTGTGGCATTGCCCACGATCAAGACTCCAACCTGCTGGTGGAGATCTTCAGCGTATTTGAGTGTTTTTCCACACAGTAAGAAACCTACCGAATGATGTACTTTCCCCCCAATGGAACCCTAATGAGTCAAATTTATACCTCTGGATCCCCACAACGTCCTGGCCCTTTGATCTTCCATTAGATCGCAGTTTCTGTGTAATTTCATTCATTGAAGTTTCGGCTTTTGTGGCTGTCCACCCCTCCTTCCACAGTCCTGAGGAAGACCTGTTGTGACGTATATCAGTCTGCGCTGTTTCCAGGGTCGAAACTTCAACATCATTATCACACATGTCTATACGGTCTTCTTGACCTAAAATTAAATCATTATTGGGTCTTGCATTACATGTGACAAATTAGGAGACAGGACAAAAGTTTTTAATTTTTTTTATTTTATGTCACTTGTGTATGTCATGTATATAGTGTACCGTATACTTCACCAGTCACCACATGTCACTTTCTCACAATAGTCACCTTTGTATTGGCGCAATTTACTTGTGTCTGTGACAGCCATTTATATTCAATGCTTTTTTGAAAAATATAAGAGTAAATCAACTCCACTTTTGAATAGTCCCTTTTCTTGGTGTGTTCTTATCTCAATTGTTTTTCATTTATTGTAAAAAGGAATTATGAGACATCATTACCCGTGCATTCAATACAGAAATCACAGCAATTGAATCACCCAACAGAACCAACTGTTCTCTATATTATGTTAAGAAACGTAACTGTTGGTAGCTGTTTTTGGAGTGGCTTTTCAGAGAATTTGGAAGATACATAGTTGGGTGCTGAAGAATTATAATGAATAGATATCTTTCAGTTTTTTGTGATCTATCATCAGTGGCACTGCCGATAGCGTTGTGAATTTTACAAACATTTTTAGGAGGAGGCAGTGGTCCCATGGACCCCTTCCTGTTTGCAAATGGTTACCACCAGTTTGGATTTGATGGTAAAATATTAACACTTTGCAACCAGATTTTGGTTGCAAAACATGAATACATGTTTTGCAAGCAAATTGCAATTGGTAGTTTGAAGGGACAATCTTTAAACACTCCTTCCAAATACCGATTCTGTATTTAGTCTGACACCCAAATTGCAATTCGGTAGCCTGCCATTTTGCTGCCACAAAGGGTCAAATTTGGCTCTGCGACCATAAAATCAGTTCGTACATCAGGCCCCAAATCATCAAATAGAGAACACAAAAAACAATAATTGGCAAATCCCATAGGTCCGACTTAGGACTGTAAATGCTAATTCATTTATGCTGTATGTGTGGTATGGTAAATGTAGTGTGTGAATGCAAGAATGATCCTATGGGTGACTGAATGTACGAATGAGTACAAAGATGAGTGACAGAGTGGATACATGATGAGTGAACACATACCTGTACTCAGCAATCAATCAAGAGGGATTTTTGTCATAAGCCAGCCCTGTGGTTTTTCTCAATGTCCTGTTCTTCCTTCCCTAAAATGTAAGAAGCTTGCAAAAAGCTTGTTTAAAAACAGGATGTCAAAAACAGAATGTGGCAGCCTGGTATGCAAACAACATGTACACGCCTATGGTAAGTTACTTTAAGTAAAATGAGCCCTTGAATGCAGCAAATAAATCAAGATGGTGATGTGCACACATTACATACTAAACGTGGATTTCTGCTTCATGAAGCAGTGGTTGATGTCTGCATTTATGTTCTTGAAGGTTGGACAGAACGAGTGAAACCATTCTTGGGGGCCTTGCATGTCACTAGAGGTCACACACCAATGGCTTCCAGCCTCTAGTCAAACCCACCAAAGTCTGTGAATAGATAACCCTTGTGGCACTGCAGAGCGGATCTCTACTGCTGGGAAATTCAAATAAATGGAACAATCTTCCTTTCCTCAATACATATTTTTGTTTGACAAGCTGAAAAGTCAAATGAGGAGAGTGGAAATGGTGCTAGCCAGCAATTTGATGCCCACAGCACGAGAGACAAACAAATGCTTCCTGAATAAATGGGCAACATAAAACAATTAAAAATGGATCGCCAGAGAGTCTGATCATAGTAACACATTCGCTTCTTTATTATTATTTTTTTTGCAGTTTTAAATAGCGCGAACTCGACCTGAAGGTATTGGAGCACTTTACATTAGCAACAGTTACAGTTCACAAGGACACCTTCATTTTTGGTTGGCAAAGGGAGATAAAGTGATGTGCCCAAAATCACAGGATGTTGAGCCGACGCCAAGACTCCAACGTGGTTCCCCAGCTCCAAAGCCGGCAACTCTGACCGTTACGCAGTCGTGTTTATCCTACAGAATGTCCAGGGGCGGCCGGCACGGCACGCGGGTGGGGGGGCAGGTGCAGGGGGGCTGCTTGAAAAACAAAATGTACTTACCTTACCTTGCCGCCGCCGCCACCGGGTCCAGCGTCTTCTCTCCTGCTTGCCTGTATCCGACTCCAGGTCGGAACAGGAAGCAGACAGCCAGGCTCCCACCCCTAAGCCAATAACAATGCTCCAATGGAGCGTTGGGATTGGTCTGAGCGCCGTAATTCGGCGCTCAGCCAGGGGCTGGAGAGGTGGGCTTGTTCTCCATGCAGGCTGTAATGCAGCCTGCCTGGAGAACAGGGGAGTGCGCATGACTGTTTTGGGCGCCCCGAGAGAGCCGACCAAACAGTCATTGCACACAGGAGTGAGTGCTCTACCACTCCTCCCCTGCAGCTCCGCCCCCTCACGCACTGCCGCAGCAGGAGGAAAAAATAAAATGATATTAACGTTCTGTTATTATCATTTTATTTTTTCCTTTCTTTCCTGCTCCTGGCAGTGGGGCGGCGCTCCTCCACCTTAGCGGAGGAGCCACCACTGAGAATGTCTTCTTCAGTCACTGTGGTGATGCGAAGCACGAGGCACCTTCTGTGAACCCCGGGAGCCCCCAGAAGACTGCCGGGAATGAAGAGGTAGCAGCACAGCTAAAACATGAGTGTAGAACTATTGGCAAAACTTTTTTTTAAATGTTTGTTGGTTTGTGAATGTCTTGATGCTGCAGTGGGAATATAAAGCTCTGAGAGTCCTCCTTACTGGCTGTAATTTTCACTCATTGATTGATTAGCTACCTATTCAAGGAGCTCAACACCCAAGCAAGGCCAGCGTGCCCTTCCCCTAACCCCTCAGCAGCAAATTGGAGGATGAGAAGAGATCCAAGTGTGGGACAAGGGGCCACCCTGCCTGGGGTCAAAGGGTGTGTGATGTCACTTCCGCTAGCACTGGCATTTTCCTGAACTGATAGCCATTGTTTTGGGCCCTCGCCTGAGGCTGCCCGGCTGCCACGAAACACAATAATTCTTGCCTCTTGCTGGCCAGAGCTCGCTAGATAACACAGTAAAGAAAGACTTCTGGTAGAGATGGGTCCTGGACTCGCTCCTGCCGCCCTCCAAAGCCTGAGACTGAGTGACAGGACAATAATTCAAATTACTTGCACAGTGTATGGGAAATAGAATCTTGCAATGTACTTTTTATGGAAATCAATGGTTTGTGCCCTTCTAGGATATCACTGGCGTGGCCAGGGGAGCACTTTCAACCCATGGCAGATAGATGTAGGTCTTCCCTGTATATGGCGAGCAATTATTTTTGAGTTTTACCTTTTTGGGTATTTCTAACATCACCCACTTTGCGTTCCACTTACTGTTTATTTTTACCCTCCCCTGCCTTCCCTCTCACCTCCCTTGCCTAGAGCACAAGTGGCGGCAAATGAACAAACCTGTCAAACTTCTTCAATAACCTCAAAACATTGCTGCAAATCTCCAGGGGGGAGGATGTCTTTGCTGTGAGCAAGAAATGAAAAATAGGATCTGGTTTAAAAGCAAGGAAATTGTTTCCTTTGTGGTTAAGGCTGTAGACCCGCTGCCCCGGTTATTAATATTGATGCGTTGCGCCGCTGCGCTTTCTCCTCAGAGCCGCCTTTTTCTGGCGCACAGTATTTCATTTACTTTATCTGGGGACTCCAGGACAGGAGACTTAAGCTGAGCTACCATGATAGGACTTTGAAGAGCCGGCAAGGAATGTTTCTGTTGGCCTTTTTTGTATTGTTGCTCTGGCAGTGAAACTGAATCCATGTTGGTAATCAATTTTCTCTAAACAATTTATAAGCTGGGTGAAAGTGCCAATTTTAACGTGAAAAGTCACATGCAGACATCTTTGCAAACTATTAACATTCCGAGAACTATCAGAAGCATGAAAGAGAATGAATATTCATTTGTGAGGCTGGAAGCGAGGGGACGAAGGGGCAGGGGAAGCCTGGACTCCACTGTTCTGTCAATCAAGTGACATGGGGCCTGATTTAGGGTTTGGTGAATGGAGTAAATGCAGACAGAGTGGTGGAGGACTTTATATCTGCCACCCTGCCTTTATTCTGGCTGCCAAATTCAGAGATGTCCTCCGGCCCCACAGACATCTTTATGCATTGCCTGGAGCCGCCTTCATGGTGGCTCCTGTCAAAGTTGGAAAAGGTTGAAAGATGGCACTGTCAAAAATGACAGGAGTTTATTTTTGGAGGAAAAAAATGGCCTCCTTACCGTGGGAGTTCTCCCTGGTGTGGGGTAGTTATTTTTTTTCCTGTCCCTCACCGACAGTAAACCTGGCAGTGAGGGACAGGAAACAAAACACATAAAGCTGTCAATAAATAGGGCGGGCAGCAGGCGCGGTGCGTCCATTGGGGCGTTGGGGCGTAGCCCCCCTGCCCGCAGCTCCCTCGGCGTCTCTGAACTTAAGTAAACTGAATCAGTTTACTTAAGTTCAAAGACGCCGAGGAGAATCTGATAATCATGTCAGTCAGCATGACGTCGGACCGCCCACCCCCTTCAGAGTCTGAAGGGGGTGGGCGGTCCGCGTCATGTTGACTGACATGAGTGTCAGACCAGGGGCAACAGCCAGGCAGCAGCACAAGTGCGCATGAGTGGGGAAGGTCGGCGAATTTTTCCGCCGTGCCCAGTCATGCGCACTTGTGTTTGTACACTGAGCTACGCATGCCCATTAGGAGAGCGAGGGTTGAGCAAAGGCTCAAACCTCGGTCTCCTAATGGGCAGGCGGGCGAGTAGTAACCATGCCCTAAGCAAATCCTGGCACTGCTGGAGCAGCGCCAGGATTGGCTGAGAGGGGTTGCCAGTCCACTCCAGTGCCGTTCGTGAAGGCGCCAAGGGGAGCAGAGGTGGCGCGGACCGGCTGTGAGGTAAGTTTTAGTTTTATATTTAATTCGGAAATTCCCCGGCCTCCACCCCCGCGCGACAATCCCCTGCACCCCCAGTATTGCGATGCATGCGAGCCGCGACTGAGTGCACAATAGTCAGAGACTAAATACCTGTACCCATGTAAGTTTCACGTTACTACTGTTTTGTATGTGTGTAATGGTATGTATTTTTAAAGTGCAACTTTAACTGGGTAGTAACAGTGCGCTTTATATCAATGAGGGATCCACCACCCAAAGCCCTCCACCAATATCGAACTCTGAAGCATCGAAATATTTCATGAGCTTATCTTCGGACTGGCTCTAAAAAACTCATGCTTTTTAGCCAATATATATTTTGAAAAAGGTTCTGTAAAATATTTGTCCCATTTTTTAAATGTTTTCTGGAGAAGGCCTCTTTCCCCAACACACTCGTTGTGGGCCCGACTTGCGTTCCACACTCACTGCCGAACTGTTCGCCGGTATTAAAACATTTCAAGACAGTCTTTAATTCCTGGCCCAGCAGGATCAAGGTAAGGCGTTGATATCTCCATGCCACCAGCGCGAGGTCTGCTTTTGGCTCACAAGCACCACTGGCACAATTTTTATTTACAACCACGTGCCAACAATGGTCATTAAACACTTCAACGAATAAGTAATAAATAAGATGAAGAAAGTGTGAACTAGCAGTGATGGAACTGGTTTTGGAAATGACAGACCAGGCTGAGGCTTTTAATTGATGTCTCATGACACATGACTGAGGGCCTTCTTGGTGAAATACCACAGCCTCTAAAACCTCTGTACATTTAAGGCAGCTTAGGTACAGGCGTAAGCATGTTGTTTTTAAGGGGGAGGGGATACTCTCAGGGCAATACACAGTAATTTTCCCAATAACCTCCCCCGCTTTGTGGTTTTGATAGCTACACCCTTTAAAGCTAGTGCAAAACCCAGCACCCAAAGGTGTGATGTGCTGTGTAGTTGTTTGTGCACAATACGGCGGGGCCACGTGACAAGCAAATGAATTGACAATGAGCTAAATAACACTTCTCGCTCGCCTTTAAGCCATAAATCGTCATTGCCCTTTTCGAGGCAGCCCATCCCCCCACCCTCCAGCACTTCCAGTGCCTTTATTGCCAAACATTGCATTATCAGAAAGCGTTGCAGCCGGTTTCGAGGATTTTTAACCCTTCGGCAGGAATGGGTTTTTAATGAGCTGTTGCGTGTCTATGAAGCTATCGGGAAAGGTTGCTTTGTTATCTTCATTGAAGCGGACTCAGTGTATTGCAGGCGTGTTAATACGGACACAAAGATTCTGGGAATATTGTTTGACATTCACAAAAAAAGGCACGGGGGAGGTAGAAAAATGCTCTCGGTTTAAAGAAAGAGAACGACAATCCCTATCCGTCTGTTACTTGGAGTGCGCAAGTGAGAGGGGTCAACCCCTGTAAAGCAATTCGTTTTTAACCATCAGCTTGGTGATGCCAGGGTGGCAGCAGAGATGTGTGGCAGTGGCATCGTATGCCTCCGCTTGAATGCAGCAATGTCGCAAGTAATAAGAGGTGTCCGCGAGGAAGCTGTCGCCGCGGCGGGAGACGGTGCCTAATAGTACCCGACAGCTGTGCATTGTGTGTATCAGGTACGACGATGAAGCACCGAGATACAATGCTATTTATTGTGGAATGGTTGTCTGGGGGTGAATTCTGTTTGATTCAAATACTGCCAACAATGTCTACACATGGAGGAGGTCTTTGAGAGGGTGGACGTCTTCTTTCGGTTGGGACATTTTAACTTTGCTGCTGTGAAACGCCACTGAAAGTGAGCCTCTCTGCCTGCCTCTTGACTAATAGGCAACTCTGTCGGTTGCTCTGGGTGTAAAATGACTAGGGTTTCATGTTTGTTTTTTGAAAATGGTTATTCTTTTACGCTCTTGCTTACTTGCTAATGCCAATTGCAGAGGCTCTTTAGATTTCACAGAACATCTTTATGCGCTTGCTGGAAAAGGATGCTTATGTTGTCATGTTTTTTCCTTCATATTGTTACTGTAAGGTTGCTTTTTGGGAGTCGAAGAGACACACCTCCTTTTTATATTTTCAGCTTTTATCATATCTGACGACTTTGAGCACCATTTGTTTTTTAACGTGATTTCTGATACTATGTAATTTATCGGGAGCTAGATACGTTGCTTATGAGTGTCATACATAATGATGGGTGCTGGGGTGATACTGATACAAGGTAATTGACACCAAAATGCCAAAATGCTTCTTGGTATTACACAGTTACATTACTTATATTTACAATTTCACATATTTAAAATTTTGGGCAAAGAGAGACCTGTTCATAAACCAACATTGTTTACTGAAATTCCCAAAGTTTGTTGTTCAAGTGAAACATTCTATAATTTTTAGCGTGAGAAGGCTTATTTTGGTCTTCTTGCTGGTTTTGTACTGAGCCCAGTCAACTTTCTTTAGAAAGAGACCCACAGCTATCATTTGTCTATCTTCTGTGCATCTGGTCAGACAATCCAGAAATTTCATTGAGGGGATTACTTCGCAACACTGCGTTATACAGGCCCACTGATTCTATAATTTACTTGAATGACTTTTAGCAGTAGCATAGAAAGGATGCCATGGGCCTTGGTGCAAGCAAGGAAAGTGGCATCTTTGAATGCAGTTGTGGCAGTAATTAGAGCTATTTTCAGGGTTCAGTAGGCCCCACGGAGCTCTAGGCCCCGGTGCCACTGCACCTGCTGCACTGGTGGTAGCTACTCCCCCGACTTTTAGAAGACAACAAGAGCACACTGATTTGGTGGTATGCCTGGCAGATAGGTTTGGTGCTTAAAGCCCTGAAATAAAAACAAACCATGAGGACGCGTCGCAGGACGTAGAGTGCGATGAAGGAGGTGGTTGAAGATAGAGTGCTGTGGGATATGGGTGCATTTTTGGCAGGTAGATACGGTTAGCAGCCCCTTAGTATGATGGTTTTATTTAAGTTTTCTGGATAGGTGCATGAGTGCACAGGGAGAGGACGGAGACGAACAGATTATTATAAGGTCCCAAGTAGAGCAAGGGACAGAGCGATGGATACGAGATAAAGTTAAAGGCAAAAGTGAAACAGATAGGAGAAGGAAAGACACAGCGACTGATGCAGAAGGGGCACTGAGAGAAAAGGATCTAGGAGTGGTGGATAAAGGCAAAGGGGGTTGGGAGGGATGGGCACAGGGAAAAGAAAATGTACAGAGGAGTGATCTGTAAGGGCACGTGGAGAGGCAAAGACACAGAGGTGTGATGTATAAGGGCAAAGGGAGAGCAAAGACACCGAAGAGTGATATGTAAGAGCACAGGGAGAGCAAAGACACCGAGGAGTGATATGTAAGGGGTCTGGGAGAGCAGAGACAGACAGGAGTGATATGCAAGAGCACAAGAAGAGGAAAACAAACAGAGGAGTGATATGTAATGACACAGTGAGAGCAAAAACACACAGTAGTGATATGTAAGGGCACATGGAGAGGCAAAGGCACAGATGAGAGATATGTAAGGATACGGGCAAAGGAAAGACACAAGTGATATGTAAGGGCACAGGGGGAGCAAAGATACAGATGAGTGATATGTAAGGGCACTGGGAGAGCAAAGACACAGAGGAGTGATATGTAAGGGCACAGGGAGAGCAAAGACACATATACTGAATAAGCAGCTACCTATGTTATATGACATCTCTTTATTAATGTAATAACTGCACTTTCACAATTGCTTTATTAACCTTCATGCTTTCTCAAATTTGCTTGAAAATGCACCATTTGTCCACTCTTTTTTCAAAATTTTCTCGGGGGGAGAACCCCCCAGAACTCTCCGTAGGTTGTTCCGGCTCGCTCGCTACGCTCGCTCACTGCGGTGCATTAGGACAATAATTTTACGCCCCACCACTTTCAAATGTCACCAGCCGCCCCTGGCGGGCAGTGCTATGTGCTTCCCCCGATGCACCCACTCTGTCACGCCCTTGGAGGTAGGTTTACGCCAGCGGAGTAAATATTACTCAGTCGGGATAAACCTGGCAGTCTGCCTGACTCAAAATGAGTCGGATGGACTGAGAGTTTGACGGAGAGGGTACCTTCAGTGTTGTAACACAGGCCCCCGCAGCCCCTGCGGTGCGGGGGGGGAAGCTCCAGGGGGCCCACTCAGCACAATACTCTGGCTGAAGAGCTCCTGATGCAGTCCGGAGGGGGCCCCTCCACGTACCTTGCAGGGGGGGGCCTCAAGTTGTGTTACGCCAGTGGGTACTTTGTCGCTTTTTCGACGGATTACCCTCTCCACCAAACTCTAAATCGGGTCCGTAGTGTGTAAGCATCGGAGAGAATGTGTTTCCCTGAGCTCAGAAGTTCATACAGCCCGTTGCCCAGGATCACAGTGAGAAATTTGCAAGAGCAGAGAGTGCCAACTCGGTACCTCTTCCCTGAGTATTCTGTCTGCTCTCTGTACCCACCCTACATGATCTCTGATGAGTATTCAATTCTTTCAGTGCTTTCCTAGCTTGTTTGATCACTTTTCAGCACTGCCACAAACCTGGTTCAGTCTAGCACAGTGCTTTCAATCTTGGTTATTTTGCATGGTTTTCCAGCAAGTTGAGTGATTTATTTTTGGTTCCTTGCTGTGATAGTTCTTTGTAGTTTACAAAATATTTTTGCAGGGTTCAGGCCATGATTTCTGTGCTTGGCTTCGCCAGGCTCTTGCTTGGCTCTCCCCATTAACATTCTGGCATGCCCACTTCCAGTCAATCCTGTTAGAAATGTTTGTGGGTCCCTGGTCGGTTTGCTTCTAAGCACTGAAAAAGAGTCCTGCAGGGAAAGAGAAAACGCAGCAGGCGCATCAAATGGTGTCATTATGGTATGCCTGTGTTCAGCCACTGCAATTCTAAACAAGCGGGCGTGGTTTTATAACTATAGGTTCATTGTTCTGCAGGAGCGCGGGCCTTTATGAACTGCGGGGCCCGAGGCATAATGTCCCTTCTGGCCTCCACTTGTGACAGTCCTGCCTTTACTGCACAATGCACATCGGCCAGTTCAGGAAAGTCCTAATTGTTTTATCCTCTGACTACCTTTTTCCATTGCTATAAGTCTTTTTTGGTAAACTTCTCCCTTTTCTCCACCCATACAGTACATTTTGCACTTTTTTTTATGTCTCTTTTCCTCTTTCTGGAGCACATACGTCCGGACCAGGCAGGTGCAAGTT
Source organism: Calotriton arnoldi (assembly GCA_963921515.1). Classification (NCBI taxonomy): domain Eukaryota; kingdom Metazoa; phylum Chordata; class Amphibia; order Caudata; family Salamandridae; genus Calotriton; species Calotriton arnoldi. The sequence goes on along the minus strand of CAWUFW010009778.1, from coordinate 220,791 downwards.
ATGTGCAGAATAGTGTGGGGAAATTCCCAAACCACATTTTTGAAGCTCCCTTGAGAAACCTTTGGTGTTGTCTAAGTGCAGTACTGCGTGTATGTAGTGTATCTTACACAATGCATATGTAGAATACAGCTGTGCATGTGTAGAAATTAAACCACGTTTATTGTGCACAGCCTGCATCACACTTTTCGAGGCTTCAATCTCATCAAGTGTGTAAAAGCTTTGTGAATTGGCCCCGTAATACTTTGCTCAAACTGTGGAACGATTCCTTCTTGATCTTTGAAGCACACAGATCGGTCTCCAATTCTGTTGGACTGACGTCCAGAGACTTCACGGCAGCCGTGGCTAGCTGAGAATCCAGAAAACAGATCTCCTTGGGCCAGCCAGCAGCCCAGCTCTGCTAGCCAAAGTTGTGGAATCCACAATAGGTGTCAAAGATGCAGGTGAGTAGGTCCCATGCAGGCATGATGATCCACTCTTACATTTCCGAGTGTTGGTGCCAGCTAGAGATACATTGTCCTGAAACACGGCCATCTTTCACACTCTGTCTCCTGTTAGACAGTAGGGATAACAAAAAGACTCGTTTCCCAAGGACTCTGCAAAGTTTTTTTACTTCTATTGCTAGACTGGTCATGGAGGACCATGGAAAGCTGAGAGGGCCTCGTGACAGGAAGCTGCTTTCAGGGACACCCAGAGGACAAAGCATCCAGTTTTACAGGCACTTACATCATTTGCTGCGGCAGAGAAATAATGTGCCTGCCTGCCGTTCAAGACCCTGAAGTGTTGAAATATTTTATGAGTTTTTCTTCAGAACTACCTGTAAAACCAGTGACTTTTTAAATCAATATGTTTGGAAAATTGTGCCGTAAAATAAATGGTTTGGCCCCATATTAAAAACTAAGGGGCTTATTTACAAGGCCCTTGCGCCACTTTTGCGTCATTTTTAACATGGGAAAAGTGACGCAAAAGTGGCGCAAGGGGCTTGTAAATCTGCCCCTTAAGGCTTGCATGCTACACCTTTTTGGCGCAATGTGGGCCTGGTGTTGCTCAAGAACTCACCCTGAAACAAGGAAAACCGTAGTCGTGTTTGCAGGAGAAATAGCTAAGTCTTCCAGTGTCTTTTCTTCTGGCTCTCTTGTTAAAGGAATCTAACATCTATACCCGTTCCTCTTTCATTCATAATGTCTTAGGGTGGAGCAGGCTTGGCTAATAAATTTTGTGTCACATGTTTATCAAGTCAAAAAGCAAGAGGACAGCGATCCCATCTTGATGAATACCTCGTTTTTCACCTGAAAGCAACTTCTAATTTAAGAGCAATATTCTGACCACTCATTGAGATCACATGTTGTCCTGTTGGATGGCTTCCAGGGCCTGGACAGAAAAGATTAATTCTAGGCAGTGGCTGTATGCATATTAAAATAGTCCCTGGGGTTAAGTTTCCATGTACTGGCTGTAGTACTTAATTTGCGCTGGTGGCTCCTCCATTTGACTTTCGCAGGCATTAACTTGACATCTAGTGCCTTGCATGCTCCAGGGGGCTTGCAGAAACACTGTGTGTAGGAAGGTCATCCTTTTTGCCCTGATCACCCCCATTGTCTGACTGATACTGGTGGTTAGTGACTCTGAAAGTGCCCTGGACGCTGCTAACCAGGCCCAGGTTCAGTGCTCTGTCCTCTTGAGGTATATGGTAATTGGTGTAATAATCATTGTCTAAGACCACATACCTGTAAGTCCCTAGTATATGGTAGGGTATTTAGGTTTAGAGACCCCAATGGACCTAATGCACTTAAGTGTGCACCGCTGTGGTGTCTGGTGTCATTTTAAAGCCAGCCCTGCCATGCAGGCTGGTTTTAAATTAAAACTGCCCAAATTCGACTTTGGCATTAAAAGTACTTCCAAATACCAAAATTACCTTTTTATTACATAAAAGTCACCCCTAAGGTCTGCCCTAGGTGTACCAAGGGTAGGGTTCCTTATTATAAAAAGCAGGGACCTTATAAAATATGTTTTATATGCCCTGGTGGGGCAACAACAGCCAAAGTTGCTTCTCCCCATTGTAGTGGTGCTAGCTCCACAGGGTGACATGGGAAGGCTTTATTAAACTTTAATAAAGTCTAACTTTCGATTGGAAGTAGCTGGCAACATAATGCAAAGTATCAAAACAATAGTTACAATAATTCAAACAACTTGCCAAGGTCGTTTTTTTTATAACTATTGCAGGAAAGTAGTTTTAGAACTTACTATCTTGACGTTACCAAAAACAGCCTGTAGCAGCCTCTTCTGATTGGCCAGCCTCTGGCAGCCTGAGCCAAGCTACTGCCTGAGTATGTGTGAATAGGCCTGGAGCTGAAACGATACAGCCATTTGGTGGGAGAAGATTTGCTTCCTGGAGAAGCCAGGGACAGGAATGGGACTGGGGAGATAGACTGAACATCGAAGGTAGAAGCCCAGATGCCCCAGGCCCCAGGCCCGCCCCACTTCCTTGATCCCCAGCCAGATGGGAGCCCCTCTAATTAGATTAAAAGAGAGGCTGGAAGGGGAGTGTAGGAAAAAGTTAGGCACACCTGTGGTTTGGCTTAGCCAGACCTGCACTTCAAGGAGACAATTTCCCCCTTTAGATTTTTGGAGAAATGTGTATTCTGGGGCAAAAAGATGCCACACTTCCCAGGAAGTTGTCATGGCCGAAGGTGGCAACTTGAACCCCATTGGTTGGTGTGCCCCTCCTCGTGCGAGCCCAGAATGGGGAATAAATATGGAAGATTTGCAGAAGCCCCTCAGATCCCCGCCGGAAACATCTGGAAAAGAAGGACTGCTCTGCTTGTTCCTTAGACTGCAGCACAGAGGACTGCACTCAGAAGGACTGACTGCACCTGCTGCACTTTAAAGGCTACACACAGAAGGACTGAGTCTGTCTTAAAGGATCAGGAGTGGACTCCCTGAGCAGCAACAGGTAAAAAAGTGCTGGAAGAAGTCACCTGCAATATCCACTGAAAGGACAGCTCCAGCTGACCAGCTTCATCTGGATTTTCCTGGACTGACCAGGTGCATTGTAAGAGTAAGAGTCCCCGACCTCAAGAGGCAAACCAGAGCTTCTGAACCCTTGGCTGGTGTGTTCGACCTTTCCTGACCCTCATGGAACCTTTCAGAAGAGGATTTGAAAGTTTTGGAGCTTTTTGCTAAGTTTTGTTTAAAAGCTCCAGAAGAAGACTAACATCGATGACAAGAGTCAAGCCAGCAACATCGAACCATGACGCGGCCTGACCGCACTGGTTTTTCTCGCTGAAAGCTCCAGAGTTCCTCTCCATTGATGAAAAAGACAAAGACCTCCAGGGCCCGTCGTCGATGAGAAACCCAGATCCGAAGTTACACTTTCTGGCACTAGAAAGCTCCTTTTTTTATTTAAAATTTGAAAATTCATATCTCCAGTTCCCTACATTGGATTTTTGTCATTTTGGTGTCATTTTAAAGATAAACATATTCTCTATGTTTATAAACTTATGTTGGATTTTTGTTGTTGTATCTTTTACTTATTTACTTTTTTGGTGATCTTAAATGCTTTACACACCTGTCTCCTAAGCTAAGCCTGACTGCTCATCTGCCAAGCTACCAAAGGTTGAGCAAGGAGTAATTAACTGAGACATGACTGGACCTTATAGTGATTGTGGTATTATTATTAGCTGTAGGTACCTACCTGCACCTACTACTAACCCACCTTCTTACACTCTGCAGTTCCACCAGAAGCTCGTTGGCTCACAAACGAACTGCCATGTACATATCATGGCACAATGCCCACTAGATAGCCACTGCTGAGCTCTACCATGGCCCGACAGTCCTGTTGTCCTGCAGCACCACATGGGGGTGTGCATGGAGGGTTACTCTGCCTGCAGGATTGTGAGCTGTGCTTCTTATCAATGCCAGGCTGGCGAGTGATATCTAACTTAGGGCTCGATTTAGAGTTTGGTGGACAGGGTACTCTGTTGTGAAATGCACCAAAGTAATGACACAATAATCTCGCACTCCATAGTTCCAGTTAAAAAATGTTTTTTTTATTGGCAACATGTTTTAACCTAATGGTCTTCCTCATGGCTTGAAAACCAGCATGCATCCCCACCTTTTAACAGATAATATAAACATTAGACATAGAAAACTTATGAGCATGTTCGTTCTTTTTTTTACAAAAAATGAAAGTTAAATGACTGCCCTCAAGTGAGAAAAGAGACTCATGATTAATACATTATTTCATCCAAAGGAAACAAGTTCTTTCTGCTCAGCCTTCATGATTTTGCCATAAACAAGAAATGCGGGATAAGAGAGAACAGCAGAGAGGTTGGATGCAAGTTTAAATGCATCTCCCATTGTTCAAGATTAGAAACATAGGGGTCTATTACGATGGCAGTCGGATGTCCACCGCCGGGCCGGCAGTGGCACCCTCCGGACCGGCGGTGGACATCCGCCCGCGATCGCAACCAAGAAAACCGCCGGTCAAATCAGGATGGCGGTGGTGACCGCGGCGGTGGTAAATTCCGACCGCCGCTTTTCCGCCGGTTGCCATCCGCACTCCTGCCTGGCAGACGGAGCAGGACCGGGATAATGGTGGCGGTGCAGAGGAGGCTCCGCCGGCAGGATTATGATGCCGGCGGTAGCCAGCCTTTCCTCAGCGGTCAAACCGCCATGGAAAGGCATGCAGAGATTGTCTTCCGGGGGCCCGTTGCCCCCAATGTTTTGAGGAGGTGTGGTTGCACTGGGGGGGTACCCATGGTCCCCCCCTACATTTCCCTGTCCCAGGTGGCAGGCACTGTGCAGTGCCTGCCACGCAGTGCAGGGAAATGCACTACATGCTCCTTTGGACATCGCGGCGGTGCTGCGGGAAGCAGCAACCGCCGCAATGTTAAGGCCCGCAATCCGACCGCCACGGTCGGATTTCGACAGCGGGTCATCGTAATTCGACCGGCAGTGATGTCGCGGTCCATGCGGGCGGTCTTTTCCCGCTACCATGGCGGTCGGGGAGGTTTTCCGACTGCCATCGTAGTAGGCCCCATAGTCTCAAGGAGGTGCTGTAACATCGTAATAAACAGGTGGCAAAAGGGAAGCACATGAACAACATGTGACATATAACATATGACAAAATGGCCAAGTGGCCTGTCGGCCACCTGTGGAGGTAAATGTTCTTGTTAATACCCTTCATTATAAACACCCAGATAGTGCCAGCGCTGCTGAAATTGTTTGTTTTGTGAGTGGCATAATGGAAGCTCCCCACTGATTACCAGTAATAGCCAAGTGACTCTATATGGCAAGAAAACACCCCTCTGGTCTATCCTGTATACCACAATTGACATGATGACGCCAGGCAAGCTGAGAAAGAAAACTTACCCCTAAAGGACAAATATCAAATAATTACAAAGCAAGGCATTCAAACATTGTTATCATGTTACTAAATCTCGCAACAATCATGGCATGAACAAACAAGCATTGGCATAGCCAATAGGTCTCGCCTTTGGGGCCTTATAAGTTTTTAGCCATACAACAGTTGATGTTATTGCACCAAGGATATTGTGCTGCATAACTAAATACTTATAAGGTCACAAAGGCGAGACCTATTGGCTATGCCCATGACCATACCATTGTGTATACAGAGAATCAAGGTAATCCCAGCCACATTATCGATCAAAGAAATATCAGCAACGGTATCTGAATTTTTAAGATTTTTACTCGTTATCAAGGAATGAGAATGTTCTATGTGCCTCACAGACCAGGGTGGCATGGAGTTTCCCATGGCATTTGAAACTGGCAGCTTGTTTCTAGCGCCTTGAGTACTTTAAAACACATGGAATTAAATTGGCCGAGTTCTGCACCATGTGTCCTCCAGCAAACCCTAAACTTGCCTCCAATGTGTTGCCAGCTTTTTACGTGCCTAGACAACCGAGCCTCATTGAATCAGCAGTGCCACCACCAGCAGGTAACACTGACACAAACACACTCCACATCCCAAAAAAACCAAATCCATGGACACAACACACATTCGCCTGGACATGCTGGCACGGGCTAGGGAGAACTGGCAAGACCAGACTTCTATAGGTGCTTTGGTGGTTCTAACCCAAAAGTGCGCTCCTGCATAAAACACTAGGAGCAAGTTATACACAGTACACTAGCAGAAAAAAACCACGCAAAACCGTACAGCATAAAACTAAAGATACAAACACACAGATAGGGGTTTGAGGCTGAGGGTCGTGATATCTCACCCCCATAACGAGCAATCCTCATTTTGGGCCAATCCATCACCATGTTCAGAAACTGTAAAGAGGAGACCACTGAAAAGAGTGGCCTCTGCATTATACGAAAACAGAAGACCCTGATTTAACTTCATCTTGGGTTTGGCACGTCGCTATCCCGCTGACTCCCACTGTGCTGGCCAAGGTATTACTAATAGCAGAAAGAAATATCGAGAACAATCAACAAGACCATTAACACCCGGCATGTAGACCATATGTAAGTTAAGACCAAGAAATACACCTTAAAGGCTTTCTGTATATGTTCCCTCTTTCACAAGTGTGTTCAACGTAAGCACTAGGATGGTGACGTGCAGAGTTTTTGCTATGCATTCTTAGCTGGCAGAAGATGGGAATATTTTGGTTATGTTAATTAACCAGTTCTGTTGCCTATGCTTGTGAAATAAAAGGCCTTTCGTTTTCCTGTTTCAAGGCATCCTGGGGCTGGAAATGGACAGGAGAAAGCCGCACCCAGGCCCTCACTGCATACTGGTACTTTGTGGGTATGGCAAACAGGCAGTGCCAAAAGGTGGTTAAGCAGGACTTAGGGGCTTTAACTAGAGTACTGGCAATATGGGAAGGTGAGCAGGGTGGGTTGAGTGGGCCAGGCAGTAATTTGGCTGGTCTGGATTTGGACAGCTCGTGCAGAGGCTCTAATCTCTCGGGTAGCCCAAGGGCTTAACAACAGGAGTTAGTTTGGCCCGCTGACTAGATGGAACAAGTTGCTCTCTCTTCTCGATGAAAAGTGACACACTGTTCATTGCCGTCCTTAGTTTAAAAAACAAGCTGTATTTGCGGGCGTAAGACAACAAAACTTTGCATACACTAAGTAGTGAGAGATGTAACTAATGAAAAAAATATTGCATAGGTGTAAGATTTTCAGAAACAGCACTCTAGCCTAGTTCATGTAGATCAGCAGTGATTTCTGAACCTTGGAAAACAATTAAAGTTGAACGACTGAAATAAAAAATGAGATGTGAGGCACAAAAACCAACACAGAAGTGTGAGCCGTGCAAACCAACACTGAGATGTGAACCATAAAAAACTAACATTGAGATGATAACCAAGCACACCAACACTAAGATACTAAGCATAAATAAGAACACTGAGATGAAAGCCGTGAAAACCAACCCTGAGATGAAAACCATCATTGAGATGTGAACCATAAATACTGAGAGCAAAAATAATCACTGAGGTGGGGAACATGCAACCCAGCACCGAGGTGTGAACCATCATGAAAAACAACACTGTGTTGAGAACCATGCAAATATACCATCATGGCTATGCAAGCCAACAATGAGATGAGAATCATGAGAACTAAGCTGAGATGAAACAAAGCAAAATACAACACTGAGGTGTGAGCCAAAAAAACTAACATTGAGATGATAACCATGCAAACCAACACTGAGATGTCAATCATAAATAATAACACTGATGTGGAAGTGATGAAAATCAATAACGAGGGAAGAACCATTAATGACATGTGAACCATAAATACTAATATTGAGGTTAAAAATCATCATTAAAATGAGAAACAAGCAACCCAGCACCTAGGTGTGCATCATGGAAACCAGCAGAGTTAAGAACCATAAATACTAACATCATGGATAAAAATCAAAACTTAGGTGAGAAACATGCAACTCAGCTTAAAGGTGTGAGCCATGAAAAACAACTCTGAGTTGAGAACTATACAATTCTGATGTGATAACTACGTAAACCAGAACTGAGACGTGAATCAAGAAAACAAAGCTGAGCTGTAACTAAGTAAAACCAACACTGAAATGTACTGTTGCCAACAATGAGATGTAAGACTATTTAAACAACATCACTAAGATACGAACAGTGGCAAGAACCACTAAGATGTCAACAAAGCCACCACTTGTGGAACCACGACCACTAATACCAAAGGGCGAATCATGGAAACTGACACGAACATGTGAGTGAGTGGACTGCAGACATTTAACTTGTGTGCAAAATAAAGGAAAAGCACCCCCCCCCAAAAAAAAAACACGGTTCAGAAGGAGTACCTGCAAAGGTTGCTCAGTCATTTAATCGACTGGGTGTGGACAGGCGGTTTGCAAATTTCCTGGCGTTAAAGGTTTTTGTCCTAGATAGGCACACTGTGCACGTCCTTACTATGATATTACAAAATTAGTACTTTTTTGATAATAGTGATTTGTTATTTACAGCACCATGAAGCTGCAAGACGCAGCCTATAAATTCTATTTCACAAAACAGACGAAAGTTCTATATGAAAATATAAGATATTATCCCTAGTTTAAACTGCCGTTTCTAATTCGATTTCCCATTTTGCATATGAATCACGGAGTACAGAAGTTCCACATTTAATCATTTTCCCACCGAATTGGCTAATCATATGTTTATCCATCTGCTTTTTGAGTAGTTGTATCACGAAATGATTACGTTTAGTTACAGCCCGCACGCTATTGACATTCTTAAAAAATAACCATACACCTGCAGATGTTTCTTTTAAAGTCCTCGTGGGCTCATATTGTGCCTGTAACTGCAAAACGGCTTTAAATCCTCCTCGATGAAAGAGCCGCCTGACACACTGTACAAGCGCTCGTCCAATCGATGCAATCAATATTGGTCTGAGAAGACAGCAGCAACTGCAGCCAAAGAACCGAGGTTATACACACCGCGCACATGCATCCCAAGAGAGTCCAGGTGCTTCACAAACAAAGACCCTGATTTCGATGCCCTGGAATCAAGCACACAATTACAAGATGATCAGAGTTAACCACACCCAGTGACAAGAGGATGAGAAAGTCTGCATACCTGGATAAAGTAGAACAAGCGCGCGCGCTCGCGCAAGTAGGGGGGTGCGGCCGAGAGCAGGCAGTGTTTCCCTTGCGGGAGCGAGCGCAATAATTGCTAACATATGGCGCCGCTCGCTCCCGCAAGGGAATAGCCAAACGTGCACGCGTTGCATTGAAAGCAATGCAACGCGTGCACGTTTTTGCCTGCAAAGCTGAATCGATTTCAAGAGGTCTCTTTCCTATGCAGCGCATGCGCGCTGCGTAGGCGAGACCTAAAAACAATGTTACAGCGCATCCTTGAGACTATGTTTCTAATCTTGAACAATGAAGAAATGCAGGATAGAAGAGAACAGTGGAGAGGTTGTATACAAGTTTAAACGCATCTCTCTTTGCGGTGAAATCATGAAGGCTGAGCAGAAAGAACCTTTTTCCATTGCATGAAATAATGTATTAATCATGAGTCTGTTTTCTCACTTGAAGGCAGTCATTTAACTTTCATTTTTTCATTTTTTTTTAAAAAAAAGAACGAACATGCGCATACATTTTATGTGTCTATTACTTATGTTACCTGTTGAAAGGTGGTGGTGCACGCTGGTTTTCAGGCCATGAGGAAGACCATTAGGTTGAAACACGTTGCCAATAAACCCTTTCTTTCTTTAAACTGGAACTGTGGAGTGAGAGATTATTGTGGGAAGCCCATCTCGATGCCAAAGTCACGTCCGTATCTTTACAAAGAATACCAGTGGATCAGAATCACCCTTTCACGCCAACGTGCTGTAAATACAAGGATAATCGATTCTCTTGCACATGGGCGAGTGGGGCATGCTCCCCAAATAATGTCCAAAACAGCATTCTCCAACTGATGGGAGCCCCCATCCCTGCAAGGCGGCTTTGCAAAAACAGGGATGGAGCATCCCATACTTTAACACACCAAAAAAGAAGAGCGAAGCCCAACTCTATGACACACTGGCATTTAATTTGTATTGAAAGTGGCAGCCCATCAATCCCGATGCACATCTGGCCTACTGACTTAGTCACGGGGTCACCACATTAATAACGTCAGCCACATATCATGTGTCACCATTATATCGCCATTAAAACTAATGGGGACAATAATAATTTTCAAATGCATATATTAAAAGTGTGAGATTTGCTGTGGTCATCAGCAATATCATCAATGAAGCACTTTTAAATTGCGAACATGTGTGCTAGATTCTTTCTTTGAATTCTACTGTCTGCCAAATTCAGCCACAAGACCAACCACAAGGGTCCCTACACTCCAAAGCCCAGGACTGAAAGTTTCAGCACTGGAAGTTCTTGAATGAATGGTAAACATCTTCCATGGGCATGCCTGTAGCTCCCTGGGAGATGTAGGGCCTGTTTCCTAAAGAAAAACCTTGGGAGGACTACTGCACTCTAAACACTTAAAAACATGCTGGTCATATCCATCCCTCTCCATGGGTCATCACAGAGAACGCATGCTGACCGTGAGACTACCTGCATGGGGCTTTATGGGCACTCTGGCCTGTGGAAGTGAAGAATGAGATGAGCTGTTCACTCCATTCTTTCTTGTGTCCTCACAATACAGTCTAGCTTCTGTTTTTTGGTGCCCCGGTCCCACCCAGGGCACCCAGACCCTTTGGCTCTTTTTTTTAGTAGCAGTGCGGGAGCCCACTCCCACGCTGCCACTTCCTCCCCTGTTGTGCTCATCCCACCATGGTGGGAGCAAGTCCTTTTTTGGCTCTGACTTGTGGCAGGAGCTGTACACTGTCCCTGCCAGCAGTGAGTAAGGGCAGAGAGTTCAGACGTCAGTGCGATCCACCCCCTCACTCAGGAAATGCACCGAACTATGTCTCCATGTGGGCCATTGGTGTACCTAGGGCCCTATTGCTTGCAGCAGTTCCCGGGGAGATGGGGTCCTCTCGGGCAGAAATGGGCTTGCGGAAGGGGGCCCATGCATGCCTCGCTCCACATAAATGAATAAAATAACATTGGGCTGCTCCCCCGGGCCCTGTCCCACTCCAGTGGGATTGGAAAAGGGTTCAAGTGGAGTGCAACACATGCACCCCCCTAGTTTGCTATTCCACAACAGGCAAATCTTCAAAATGACATATCCCTGGCTCCTTTTGCCATTTTCTTCACCTTGGACTAAGTTTTCTTGCTCCTGGTAGCCAGGCCTAGCCATCAGAATAATTTGTGTCAGGCCTCCTGGCCTGTAAAAGGGCGCATTTTGTGGGGAGTGGGATTTTTGTGCTCTCTGCAACATGCCTGTCTTCTACCTGCACTCCTGAGGCTCTCTTCTGTTTGGGGCTTCTTACACAGCTTCTCCACAGTCAGTAAAGAGAACACCTCCCCCGTCACACTCCCCAGGCCCCATGGACTCCTGAACCTATTGCAGGGTATCAGTGTGTCAGCAGTGGAGTCAAGGGCCAGTCCACAGATGTCTTAGGGGAACCATTCAAAGCCCCCTAGCAGGTAATTTCCCCCAACTGGTCCTTAGGGGGACTGTGCCACTGGCCCTGGAGAGACCCATCCGAGGCCTGGGGGGTCAGCTAGAGTAAATGTCCTTAGTCCTTCCTTGCAAGGTATCAGGTGGCACATCCTTCAAGCTAGGCATCCTTTTGCTCACAGGTCCACGGTCTTCTGAAGTGTCTCTCCTTTGTCCAGGGGCTTTTAAGTATGGGTGGAAAGTACTAGGGGCCAGGGAACCCTGGCCGATCCGGCGATGCCACATCAACCCTCCACCTCTGTCCCAATCTTCCTGCACAGCATTCTGGGACAATCCAAAATGGTGAGTTCAAATTGTCTCCGGTAAGAGATCCTCTGAGAGACTCAGTACCACCCCTTGATCACACAGTTGCCTGATCTTTTCCTACCAAGACTTCAAAAGTTAGCCCCTCCTGGGTTTGGCTCCAGAGGTCTGGGCTCCTGAATATTGCAGTGGGCCTGGACTGTCCCAATCCAGATGCAGAGTGACAAGCTGATTAATAGATACAGATTCCGTCCCCGCCCTTTTTCTTTCATAGGAACTGATTCGCATACTGGTAATTGCCCTTTTGTGTGGTGCTGTATTTAGTCCCACTGCTGGGGAGCAGAGTAATGAACTTGGCCCAGTAGTGGGGACAAAGTCTTGGAATCTGATCATGAGCACCACCAGAGAAATATGACAAATCCTGAAATCCCTTTCGATGTGGATTTGGGTTATTGGTGACTGCAAATTCAAACTCAGTTTTCCTGTTTTACCCCAGTGTGATACCTTGCTTGACCCTGTAGGCCTAAATGGAGAGAAACTCTGCTTTAGGGCAGATTTAAAATACAGCGAAAACACCACAGACCACTAAGCACTAAAAACCTACACTATGAATGCCCTCTCCAGTAAGCACTACCAACCTACATTATGAATGCCCACTCAGAGTAGGAATCGCTATTAGGAAATCCCATGCCATTCATACCAATGGGCTGGTTTTGTATTTCCTAAATGGTGATTTACAATTAGGAAATTGCTATTTAGGAAATGCTAAACTAAGGATGGCTATGTGCATAAGGCCCCCCGTAATGCACCCCAAAACTAGTGGTGCACATGTAGAGTACACATATGCCCTAGGGGCATGTGTGGGCTCTATTGCACTTTAAAAAAACTTATCTTGGGGTGCCTTTTTCAATATGCAAATGGTTGCCATTGAATTTGAGTCAATAGTAATTGCATTTCCGAAATGCTCATTTTGCATTGAAGGAAATGCTTTGTACATGAGCTAAGAAATCGCAAATAGGAAATCCCTTTTTGAGATTTCTTATTTAGGCAGTCACAAAATGCGATTTCTACTGGGTAGAAATCGCATTTTGAGATTCCCTAAAGGCCTTTGAACATAGGAAAAGGATGTTTTGCATTTCTTAACAGGCCGAAATTGCCATTCAGCCCGTTAAGAAATGCAAAAGGCCTTTGTACATCTGGCCCAGTAATACTAGTGTGGGTGCAGGGGACCCTGCAATTTCTACACCCCCAAATTAACCTCAACAGAACCCCAACTATTTCGATGAATTGGAGACAGTGTTAAACCTCAGTTTCATGAGGCAATGTGTCCCCTAGGTAAGGCACCTCCCATCACATCAAAAATATCAGAAATAGAGTAATTTAAGCAAAAAGGCCCACCCATTAACTGAATTCTAGATCAGCAGAAAAGGTTAAAGATTTATTACAAATGTTCCAAAGTACATTACAGGTTAATTGCCATGAACGCTCTCAGCAAATAGAGCATTAGAGGGAAGTACAAAATCAGAAACTATCTCAAGTGGGCAGCAAAATCAAGAGAGAAACAGACAGCATCCAGATAGATCAGGAAAGCCTCCAGCTCACCCCCAAAATCAAGGGCTTTTAAACATTATATTTGCATATGAAATTAACAGAACTGCAGAATTATTGTGGTATGATTGAAAATGTTACATTCATAGCAAATCAGTGCACAGTCTCATAAAATGTCAAATCGCCTTGGCACCTAAGCACTTTTCCTCTACATGAATAAATATTCTGCCCCTTCTATGCTAATGTCATTTGTAGATGGTGGAACAAACTAGATACATGAACAACAGCATTTCATATAAATGAATAGGGCACAGTGATCTAGTGTAAATACCTTGAAGTAACAGTTATTGTTTTATGACTGTGCCTGGGAAGATTAATTGAAAACAGTATGAACAATGATAATGGAAATAAACAAAAAATTATCTTGCTTGACTACATCCTGCAGAAATGTCAGACAGTGAGACGTGTAGGAGGAGGACATAGGTGACATCCATTTTGGAAAATATGGCTGCTAGGCCCAAATTGAGGGCTAGTTGACAAGTCAGGAAAACACAGTTTTTTACACATCATGGGAAATTTGTTTCAATGACAATAGTACTATATCAGCATATATACATATAATGGTAAACTGTATTGTGCATGTTGTTCCTAATGCATAAAAAATAAAAATCCTCTACACTTGTCTTCCTCTTTACTATTATGGGCACCAATTCCCAGAGTGTGCTGGCATCTCCCACACTCCCTGTCCAAGTCTTTAAAAGTCTAACAATTCTTTGAACAAGAGCATGCCAGATGTGGGTCATCTTGCAATGACTGAGCAAGGAGAAAGCAAATCTCTCCATTATTTCTGTTGGACATTGTAAGCTATTGGGTTACTGGTTGAAACCCTACTCAAGCAACAACCACTATCCTTGTTAGGGTGAAGTCACAAGAAAACCTCAAATGAACCTGTGCTCAACCCTGGGGTAGCTTGGCACAGAGCAGTCAGGCTTGACTTAGAGGCAATGTATAAAGTATTTGTTCAACCCTTCAAATAGTAATAACGTGAAAACACAATACAAGAACAATCCCATATTAAATTAGAAACATAGAGTACATTTTAATAAATAAATCTGGACCAAAATGACAAACATCCAATCAGTAGAACCGGAGATATGCAAGTTTAAATATTTCAGTGAGGCCAGCTGAACTAGAGTACCTTAAATCCTGGTTAGGTTGCATTGCAAGGTCCGGCGCGAGGATGCATTGCACAGCCGAGGTCAGAGAAGCGTTGCTCAGCGCCGGTTTCGGGAAGCTGCGAGGCTGAAATGCAAGGTCCTAAATCGTTGTCGAGTAGGCCGTTGCTGAGAGAGCTCTCAAGGTGAAATCCTGCATCTAGGATGCGTTGCGTAGCCACTGGTTCTGAAGAAGCTGCAGGGTTTGCGATACGGAGTCCTACGTCATCATCGAGGAGGCTGTCGATGATGGGCTTGCGATGTAAGGGCCTGTGTCGAGGATGCGTCGCAGAGTGGCAGTTCTGAGGATGCTGTGGGCTGCGATGCGAAGACCTTGGGATGGGTAAGTCCACGCAGCAGACGAGATGTGTCAGTTCTGCTCTGGCTGTGCTGCGCAGCAGAGGAGCTGCGTTGGCTCTGTTGGGTCCACAGATGGCCGTGCAGAGCACCTTCAGGCCCATATTCAAGGGTCCAGGACTGGAGTGGCACCACATGGCAGGATAGGACTCACAGTTACAGAGTCCAGGTGCTGGCTAAAAGAGACTAACCCTTAGAGTCAAACTAGTGGCACTGGGTACAGGTTGCAGGTCCAGTCCTTCTCACCCAACCAAGAGGGCAGCAGGGTAGCAGGTCAGCACAACAGGACAGCAGTCCTTCAGGGCAGCAGTCCAACAGAGTAGCAGTCTTTTCAGTAGCACAGCAGTACTTCTTTCTAAAAGAGTTGTCCACGTCACAGGTGCAGAAGTGTATTGAAGAGTTGGTGTCTGATGTCCAATATTCATACCTGGTGCCCTCTTTGTAGTGGGAGAAACTTCTAGAGGATTCTTTTTGAGGTACCCAAGTTTCTGGCCTCCTCTGCCCTGTCTCCAGACACACTACAGGGGTTATGCAGTTCTTTGTGTGAAGGCAAGACACAGCCTATTCAGGAGTAAGTGGGGCTGAGCCCAGCTCCTCCCTCCCATCCTGCCAGTGAAGGCCCATCCAGGCACACCTACGCACTCCCTACTTGTGTGGCTGTCTAGAAGGTATCCACAAAGCCCAACTGTCAGCTATCCGCAGTCATGTGACCCAGAGAAAGGCTACAGGCACCAAATGGCTAAGGCATAAAAATGCCAACTTTCTAAAAGTGCCATTTTCAAAATTGTAATTTAAAATCTGACTTCACCATAGGTTACGATTTTTCATTACAATTACAATTCCAAAGACACCAAACATGAACTTGTTACCTGTTCCCATTTGGAAATTATAGCTTATTAAATGCAATAAGGTAACTCCAATGTTATCATATGGGAGAGGTAGACCTTGCAGTAGTGAAAAACACATTTATGAGCTTTTCATTACCATTACATGTAAAACTTAAAAGTACATGTCCAACTTTTTAAATACACTGCACCTTGCCCTCTGGGCTGTCAAGGGCTTACCCTATGGGTGACATATATATATTAAGAAGGAAGGTTTGGGGCTAGCAAAAGATTTATTTTGCCAGGTCGAAATGGCAGTTTAAAACTGCACATACACAGGTTGCAATGGCAGGCCTGCAACATGTTTAAAGTGCTACTTGAGTAGGTGGCATAATCAGTGTTGCAGACCCACAAGTAACATTAATTTACAGGCCCTGGCACAGGTAGTGCCACTTTACTAAGGACGCAAAAGTAAATTAAATGTGCCAATTGGGCTTAAGCCAATTCTACCATGATTTAAGGAGAGAGCACAAGCACATTAGCACTGGTTAGCAGTGGTAAAGAGTGCAGAGTCCTAAAGCCAGCAGAAAGAAAGTCAGTAAACAGGAGGGTTGAAGGCCGATTTATGGGATAAACCACGCCCGGGATGCCAGGACTAACACGCTTCCTCCGGGTATACAAGCTCTAGCTCTTTCAGGAAACGATTGAAACATGGTTGTTTCAATCTATGGTTTAATTCCAGCATTATTGGGTGTAGAAGCTGTGGCAGCGGCAAGATGCCTACGGGCATTCAAGTACTTAATAAATCAATCTTTCTTTCTCTTTCTTTCTTTCTTTCTTTCTTTCTTTCTTATTGCATTTCTTAAAATGTCATCACTGACATTCATTACTCCCAGTCCTGACAGTGCCTTTCGTATGGCATTCGGAAATACCTCCACAGCAGATTAAATTCTAAAGTTCTTGACATTTTGTCTTATAAGAGCGATGTGGGGGGGAATAAGTGGTTCTTTTCAAGTTGTAGTGGGTGTTAATCTGCCTTTAGGACACATTTTTTGAAGAGAGCACTTTTCCCTCTTAATGTCCACCAGTAGATTGTTAATTGTTGGGTGGATAAATCACACTGCCCAGGCAATAGCAGAATGGGTTTCAATTGCATAGTGGTGATGTGGGACTATGGAAAGCAAGCAGTAACTTGAGGTGATTCAGGATAGACACGTCTCCTGCGGCCTGTGATGGCTCAGTGTTTTAAGCATTTAGTGTCTAGGAGGTCCTTCCAAGAGTCACACGCGACCCCTTACAACATGCGGTGGTTCGAGAGGCAGCAGTGCAAGGTGATTCAGCTGGACTCAAGCCATCCATGGAAAACCAAAAGATAAGGTTAAAGAAGGCACGGAGATACTCTCTACCTTAAAACGACTGGTGCTTCAGGTAGGAAGAGTTGCAGCAGCCGTGTGGTGAGGGCGTGCAAAATTCATTTACCTTGCTTTCACATAATTATGGACAATTTTGGCAAAATTACGCAAAATTACTTGTAATTACATGGAATGCAAATCTGTCATTTTCTGCTATACTTTAGCACGAAATATGCCCATGCATCAATTTTCAATGCCAGGACACATTTCGTGCAGACAAAATAGTGCAATGACAAAAGCACAGGGAACACCAGACGCTCACAGTCTGCTGTCCCTGTGCATTTGCCGTAAAGTTTTACTGTAAATGATGCATTCGCTGTAACTGTTTAGGGCAAATGGTGATTAACTACGCAAAGTGGTGTTGCAGCATAAGTGCAAGAATTTTGTGTACGAAACGGAATGTCAGAACTAGTGACGCGCCTTCCACCAGCCTGGGTCATTTAACCGAGGCTTATGCAGGTTGGGGAGCACAAAGCCAGTAGACAAGAGTCCCTGACTTGTGCAGGCTCTAGTGGGCCCTGCACATCTTTCCATGCACAAGGATAAGTATTTACCCCTGGCACAAGCAATAAAAGTATAACATTTTTGCCCATGCATCCGATAGCTGGGAGTGCTATACATTTACTGTCAGTTGACCTCTTTCTCCACGCTAGCGTGTGGTAGTACAGCATGCGTCAAAGTTTGCATCTCTGCGAACCGGTTACAACGGGCCCAGTAAACCTGTTTTGGGTACCTACTGTTCATTGCTCCAGAAATGGGATTAGATGTGTGGTTCAAATTGAATTCCATCTGCTATGGGTGTTTGCTATAGCAATTTGAGGCTAGAAAACTCTGCCGCAAACTTAGTAGCAAAATATCAGTGACTAATTTGTCATTGGGTGAAAATTGAAGCCCTGCTAGTTAGCACACCAGACGTAAATTAATAGGTGAACAATTAGTGCACATTTTTTGCAGGCTCCTTAAGATCAGGCGTTTGGTGGTTAGGACCGGCAGCCACTTCATACACAAAATAGCAGTGTCCCATCATTTAACAATGTGCACAAGGCCAAGAGAATTTGCAGACGCCCAAGAAGATGGTAATGACTTTCAGGACAATTAACAACCAATCTGTACAACCAGACAGATGCAATTTGAAAATTTTAGGAAGGTATAGCACCTAAAAGCACAAAGACCTACTCGCAGTCATCTGGTCATGCTAGACTGGGGAAAGACACCATTTCAGGCCGATACAAGGATGAAATTAGTCCCATTGAAAAAGTTACTTTCTCAAAGAGTCCAGAATGTCAGGATTTCTCATTTTCTTGTAGAGGAGTGCACTCTGCTGCCAGCCGAGGGTCCAGGGCCTGGAAAGGCACCTCTTGTGGATTAGGAGTCACTCCAGCAGAGGCCAGCAGGGCTCAAGCATTTCCAGTTGCAGGACCAGTTGCAGCAGGTCAGTTTTGCACTTTCAGGGAGGCCACCTATAGATCAGAACAAGAGGTCAGCCAATTGACTCTTGGAGTCACTCAGGTAGCCTTGGATGAAGGAAGCAGCTCCAGTCTTCCTTCGCATGGAGCAGGGCTGGTTTCTAGCAGCAGTGCAGTCCTCTGGGGGAACAAGGGAGGCTTCAAGCAGCAGGGCAGTTGTCTAGTGAACAACGCAGTCCTCTGGTAGCAGCAGGGCAGTCCTCTGGGGAACAAGGGAGTACATCTTCTGTAATGTCTGCAGGTCAATGAGTGTACTGAAGAGTGGCTCGTGAGGTCCAATATTTACAGCTAGTGCCATCCTTTGAAGTGTGGGAACTTTCTAGACCACCCCTACATCTGGTTATGGAAAGTTCTTCCCTTCCCCTGCCAAGGCTTAAAGAAGTCTAGGGTCAAAAAAATGGTTGTGTAAGGTGACTTATATTTGTATTAAGAAGGAAGGCTTATGCCTTGCAAAATGTTTCTTTTTCCATGTCCAAATGGCAGTTTAAAACTGCACTACAGGCTGCAATGGCAGGCCTGAGTTATGTTTTGGAGGGCTACTTTAGTGGGTAGCACAAATAGTGCTGCAGGCCCACTAGTAGCATTTAATATACAGGCACGGGGTAGGAACTTATAAGTAATTTAAATGTGCCAATCAGGTGTAGGCCAATCTTACCATGTTTAAAGAAGAGAGCACAAGCACTTTGGCACTGTCCAGCAGTGATACAATGCCCAGAGTCCTAATGCCAACAAAAAACGAATTTCAGAAAACAGGAGGGGAGAAGGCAAAAGGTTTGGGGGAACACAACACCAAGGATGTCAGGTCTAACAGGTGGAATTGACACCTGTTAGACCTGACATCCTTGGTGTGGTGTTCCCCCAAACTTTCTGCCTTCTCCTCCCCTGTTTTCTGAAATTCGTTTTCGTTTGGCGTTAGGACTCTGGGCATTGTACCACTGCTGGCCAGTGATAAAGTGTTTGTGCTCGCTCCTTTAAACAAGGTAGAATTGGCCTACACCTGAGAGAAACTTTGTTTCCTATTCCTATGGTAACTTTCAGGTTTCTGCTGCCAGGGCAATGCCACCTTCGAAATGAGAGGCATGGTGATCGAGCATCTGAAGGTCCATCCTTGGCTCTCTGACTGTGTTCAGTCCAGGGAGCAGACTGTGAGGTATGTATCATGTTGACAGAAGACTGATCACCTGATGTTATGGCTCTCAGGAGAGCAGACAAACAGTTTAGATAAATCGAGCCTCCCATGGTATTGGCGTACAGAGCTACACGTCCCACAAGGGGTGAGCATAGCCAATGCAAGGCTACTTTACATCCTAGATAAACATAACATAGCAAAGATAGTTTATTTTGGGACAAAACCCATAAAACCACGTGCATAAAATACAAAGCCACATGTTAGACATTAATAATATTACACTTACAAATCAACCTTAACATTAATAATGCACAATGATTTGAGTTACAAAATTAGCATGATTGCTATCAAATAAGGAAAAGGTAAAAACATTTCAGACAGGGGCACTCATTATGATATTTTAAGCAGGATCACTAGTGGTCGCTGGCCACAACCACGGAGAACACCTATGACCTACGCCTTCAGGCATCTTGCCGAAATCTTGTTCACCCTGACACTACCAACTGCGAGATATTGAGTTTTAGTAGTGCTAGGCTAGATCCTGCTGTCCGCACACCCATGGTTCTTAGTAGTGGCTTGAGCCAGCGTGACCTAAGTATAGGGAGGTGGGAGACAAAAGAAGACAAAGTGCATCCCGTCCTCCTTTGCTATGGCACAAGCAGGGCAGTATTGTGAAATGGCGGGAACCTATTGGTAGATCATATGGTTCAGAGGGAGAATTCTGTATCTTAGCTTGAGATAGAGTGATCTAGCCTCAATCTTCTTTGCCCCCCTCCACCCATTATCTTTCATTCTGTACCTCTTTTGGAACAGTTTCAGGATAAGCCTATCACTCTGGTCAATCATGCACAACACCAAAACATTTTCCACAAAGAGCACACTGCAATTCAACACTCATCCAACCAAGAACCTCACCATTTTATTCATCTGCTAATGCACTCTGGTGCCTCAACTGGAATATAAAGCACTATGTGAATGCAGCTGCAAAACAATACAATAATCATGTGGTTCTATTAACAAATCTAACCCCATGTTTCACTTGCTAAAGACCCAGAAAGACAAAGACTGTGCCCGCCCTCTAGGCAGGGTAAAGCAGGGTAAAGCCCCTGTGTTATTCAGTCACATTTTTGTCACATAGCATAATTGGAGTTGAAATTGTTTTATTTTTCCCTGGCATGGACGTCAGTTCAACAAAATGCCAGGAGTCAACAAAGTGACATTAGTGATCAGTTGACACCCCCCCCCCCGATATCTTCAAAGGGTTGATCTCTTGTTCCAACATCGACCTGTAAATAGTCTCCTATTAGTTGTATATCTAAATGCCATATACAAAAATTTAGGGGCATATTAGCAAGACCGGCGATAAAATTATCGCCGTTTTAGCGGCAGGAAACTGCCGCTAAAACGGCGATAATGGGCTTGCTAATATGCGTTATAGAATTCCAATAGAGCCCAGGTTAGATGTCCTGCACATCTAACCTGGGCTTCTATTGGAATTCTATAACGCATATTAGCAAGCCCATTATCGCCGTTTTAGCGGCAGTTTCCTGCCGCTAAAATGGCGATAATTCTATCGCCGGTCTTGCTAATATGCCCCTTAATTTTACATAAACATAATGCCCTAAATATTGTTTAAAAAATCTTTTCCTATTCGCTGTTGAATTTCTGTTATTAACCTCTATTATTATGTATGATGTTAAGGACATGGGGGCAGATTTACAAGCCCCTTGCGCCACTGTTGCGTCACTTTTAACATGGGAAAAGTGACGCAAAAGTGGCGCAAGGGGCTTGTAAAACTGCCCCATGGTGTTTATATCGCGCTATTTTTCAAAAGATATTTAGGACACAATGTTTGTGTCACGCGATATTCTGGCAAGTGATGTTCGGTTCAACTGCAAATTGCTGCTACGAGGCTAGGAGAAGTAAAGGTGTAAGCACTACAAAAAGTAAAGCAAGTTCTTAGAAGCCCATGTCTTTTCTTTTCTTGGCACTCTATTGTGATAACTTAGACCAGAGGTAGCAAGGGATGTCCCAGGGGTAGCAGAAGCTAACTCTGGCTACTCGTAATTGCCATTCATGGATACTGGGTGTCCCTTGAGTCGGAAGCAATGCAATGAGAGGGAGGCAGCCAGACGCTTGGAAGAGATGCCAAACTAACACCTGGAAACCAAGATTTGATTGTAACCTCAGAAACACATTCGACCCTTTGCAGCACAGTGGAGCAGACGCCATTGCTTCAGACATTGTCTGCTCACAATTCTGGTGCATATGTGTAACAACAGTTCTGCCCAAACCTTTTTTAACAGCTCCTTTGCGTTGCCTTGAAGACGTGAGGTTCCCCTGCAGTAGGCAGCGAGCTCTGAGCAGATGGGTAGCCATGAAAAGTCAGCATGGCGTCTCCTTTGACGCAGAGTAACCCTCCATGCCTCCAGGTGGCTGCAGCATTGCAGTCAGCACTGCAGTCAGGAAAGTTCTCGACGCCTTGGGGAAGACATTGAAGATTGAAAATCTCGTCCAGAATTTGGCAGGCGCTTCCTTTGTGTGCTTAATTATTCACGGCTCCTTTTTCTTCTCTTAAAAATACATTTGTCTGAAAAATAGGATGTTCACCGCTTCAAAGAAGACTGCCTCTGCTGACCTGGACCCTCGGTCTTCATGTGATCAGTAACCCAAGACCCAATGGCCTGGGAAATAAAGTGATGAACAAGTGTTTCCACCAGCCTCTGCAGCTGGAGAAAACTGATCCTTGCGATAAACGCCAAGTTGCCCATACCTCCTGATATTTATATACAATGGCACTAATCTATTTGAACCTACATCATGCAAGAAACATGAAAGGAGTGTGACTTATTCCCAATCAAATTAGCTTTTGCAATTGTTTTCTTAAAGTAATCCAACAATATATGTTTAGGAGTTATCCAACTAAAACATCTTAACATCCCAGTTTTGCATAATTCCCCCATGCACCTCCTTGTTTAGCACACATAATGCACTCAGGAATTACACCTACTAACAATCACGTTTAGCTGTCTAAGGTTCAGTAAGGGAAGGGGTTACCCCAAAATTACAAAATGTCATTGTAAGAGAAGGACTTGAAATTACTACAGTTTGGTTGGTGGTTGACTGTTTCTATAACAAGCATTATAGGTGGCAATCAGTGGCAGCAACTGCTATTCTTGGAATGCCTTCTGGTGCCTAGGGCACAACCCTTGCTATCTCTGGTTTCAAGGATTATCAATAGAGTGGAAAGCAGAGCATGGAGTTCTCTAAGAACCCTGTTTACTTTCTGTAGTTGACATTTCTTGCCATTACCCTACCTCTTCAGCTGCAAAGATGAGGGTGCTGAAAGGCTGTGTGTGGGACAACGGGTCAATCCTTTGATGTCATTGGGGGTAAATGTTGTGTTACTTCACCTCCACTAAAAGACCAATCTTGTGACGTCATTGAAAATGGTGTTCGTCATCACCTTCACTACAGGACCAGTCCTGTGATGTCATTGAAAATGGTGTGTTATGTCACCCCTGCTACACAACCAACCTTGTGATGTTATTGGGGGTAAAATGTTGTGTTAACTCACCTCCACCACAGGACCAATCCCATGATGTAATTTGGAGAAAAATGGCAAGTTACATCACCTCCACCACAGGACCAATCATGTGATGTCATTGGAGGCAAGAAGGCATTTTATATTACCTTCACCAAAGGGCCAATCCTGTGATGTCTGTGTGGGTAAAAGGGAGTGTTACATCACGTCTGCTACGGGGCCAATCTTGTGCTGTCAGTGGGGTAAAATGGAGTAGTACATCACCTATGCAAAAGAGACCTGTGAAGTCATTGGGGTAAAAGGGCATGTTACATCATCCTTGCCAAAGGGACAATCCTGTAATGTATTTGGGGGTAAAAAAGCATATTAAAACACCTCTGCCCTAGAGCCAATCCTTATGTGTCTTGTCTTTATGGGTAAAAGAGGGCGCTATATCATCTCTGATAATGAGACAGTCCTGTGATGTGATTGGACATAAAAGGACATATTACATAACCTCCACTACAGGGCAAAACGTGTGCTGTCATAGGTGGTAAATGGCATGCTACACAGCTGCGCAAACCCCCCCCCCCCGTTAGGGAGGAGGAGCGTCACCCCCATGCTGCAAGAGCAGCAAAAGTGAAAAATAAAATGGTAACAAAAAGAATTACCGTTTTATTTTTCACTGCACTGGGGGAGGGGCATTGCTGCTGACCTGCAGCAGATGAGTAGTGCTAACTCCACCAGTTTACACTCCGCAAGTCAATTTGGCCGCCTGACTTGCACAGTGTAAACCTCGCCACCTAGCTGTCTCAGAAAGCTGGGTGGAGAGCAGGCACAGGCCTCCTTTGACTGCTGGAGCGTCGAGGCTGCCTGCTCCAGCCAATTTTTTAAAATACCTTTTTGGCAGGGTCGGATTGGGATCACAATTTGGCCCGGGCACTGACGAAAAAAGTGGCCCACATTCGCGGGGCGTGGCCCACATTCGTGGGGCGTGGCCCACATTCGCGGGCGTGCCCTTTCATGAAACACACAAGGAATGTAAGTGGGAGGGTATTGTTCTTGGGAAGGACACAGGGCCAAGGTGACAATGTCCTACAAGCTGAGCAACTGAAAAACAGCGAGGCCCCTTTCTATTACAAAATTATTCCCCAGCCCTCCAGGGCAGGAGCACCTGAAAAACAGCGAAGCCCCTTTCTATTACAAAATAATTCTCCAGCCCTCCAGCGCAGGAGCATCTGAAAAACAGCGAGGCCCCTTTCTCCTAAGAAATTATTCCCCAGTCCTCCAGGGCAGGAGCACCTGAAAAGCAGCGAGGCCCCTTTCTCTTCAAAAATTATTCCCCAGCCCTCCAGCGCAGGAGCACCTTAAAAACAGTGAGGCCCCAGCTATTTGTAAATTACTCAGCCCTCCCCAGCCCTTCACTGCCTCGGGGCAATGGCCTGGAAGGAGAGGGGATAAAGCAAAAAACACATCTGCTGGGCCATCCATGGGGGTGGGAGGGAGGCTAAGGTGAAGATGGTGCCAGTTCCCAACATTACCTGGCCCCCACAGTGAGACCCATTCTTCCTTGCCCACTATGCCCTGAATGAGAAGGGCTGTGGGCGAGTTGTTAATGCAAACACTGTTTCAGGGCTGCGTGGGCCCCAGGGGGGCCGAGGTGAAAATGGCTCAATGGCCTGAGCAACACCTGGCCCCCTGGGAGGCCGATTCTGGCACACAATCACCCCTCCCCAGCCCACCATCAGCGTGATTGCTTGGCAGGGCAGGGGGTCAAGGAGAGGCCACAGCTGATCATCACTGAACGGCCGCACAGCGAGGCTGCTTTCCTCTCCCTGTCCAGTGCTCTCTGTGGACTGGGAAAGGGCGGGGAAAACGGCCCACAGAGGGCACTGAGACACCGGCCCTTCGGCCAATGCCTGAGTGCCCGCATTACCAATCCGTCCCTGCTTTTTGGCCCTCACTGGGTTTGTCTCTCGGCCCCCTGTACGCCCCTCCAGTGTTCAGGGTCACTGCACCCCTCTGATGCTACATCACCTCTTTCACCCCTAATATTTTAGCTAATCAGTGTCCACCAACATCTCTGGTGGATCCTGCATTGAAGCAGTACATGGTTCACACAGCGATTCTTTTAAAGATACAGGTCACGCAGTGCCATGCTGTCTCCTGTTAAAGTTTTCAGCTTCAATTAGAGATATAGATTTCCTGGCTTGGCTTCACGGCGCAGGCAGCAGTGTTTCTTGAGGCAGTGCTGTCACAGCCGCTGAGTCGGATAAAGACATTAGCAATTACTAAGCGGCACAGATTCCCGCCTGAGCTCTGAGCAAGTGCTTCTTTGAGAATACGTTTAGACCTTCACTTCCTGCTTTCATCTGCTCTGCTAAAAGCTGCCGATCTAACAGTGGCGGTTTCTCATACCGGGCGTCGGGGCTCCGCCCCCTTTACTTTTGTCCCCCATCACCATCTCCAAAATAAAAACAGCGTTTGCTGTTTGTTATTAAAAATGCAGTCTGCTTCACTCACCTAAATTCGGTCGTATACATGCCATCCTTGTTTTCTGTGTTGGGGCCATAAGTAACAATGCCAGCCTGAGTCACTGACGCTGAGTGACACTGGGAAAATTATTTGCCGGGCTGAAGAGCTCACCGACCTGAGGCCTGTGAGGTCATCAGCTCGGCAAACACATTGCCCAAAGGATCAGTCTCCATCCCCTGATGACGTGGGGGTAAAGTTAGCCCGGGCGCTTCAGGCTTAAGCCCTGTAGTGCCGGGGCTTCATGTCAATCAGGGAGTGAAGAGCATGGCTACCCCACCCATTTTCCAACTCGTCACGGGGGATTGGTCCCACCCTGTGACGAGTTGGCAAGGGGTGGGGTAGAGGCTCCAGGCAGGCGGAAGCGTAGAAATTGAATCTGCGCAGTTTGTCCACAGGATTCCTGAAGACACACTGCGCAGACTCGAGTTTTCTCTTTCCGGTGCTGAATTGTAGGTGCATCACACGTGTACCGCACTACACAGTGATGGACTGTTTGGCAGCCAGCAGCAGACCCCTGGACCCGGTGGCGGCGTGGAGGGAAGGTTGCGCAGGTGTCCACTGCAGTTGTCTGAGACTCGTGGCTGCGTCACTGCTTGCAGAGTCCATATGGTGCACCCTGTCTCACGAGGTGAGTGATTTTTATTTTACGGCTCCATCTGACTGTCCCTGAAAATGATTAGATCAGCAAGTGGCAAGTGTGTGTGCTTTTGTTTTTTACCTCAGTTTTAATTAGCAACTGCGTGCGTGATTTTACACATAGATGCGCAACTGATGCAGACGTTGTACTGCCATCTGCACATTTTAATTTTAAACTTGACACCCTTTAATTGTAAAGTGACGTAGTTTGCCACATTTGGTTGCTTGGTGCTTTACCGGCTGCCTGTGTGTTTTTCTCGCCAGGCTCGTTTTTTGTTGGTTGCTTCTTTGTGTTTGGGGTTTTTCGGGGCAGTCAGAGCGGCGAGAGAAAGAGCGTGGGGCAGGGCAGGGACAGAGGAGCAGGGCAGAGACAGAGGGGCAGTCAGAGGACAGGCAGAGCGGGAAGAGTAGGAGGGCAGAGGAGGGCAGAGAAAGAGAGGCAGTAAGAGAACCGCAGGCAGACAGGGGAGAGTAAGAGGGGGGAGAGCCTGGGAGGCGCAGAGAGCAGTGGGGCAGAGACAGAGTGGCAGGAGGTAGGAGAGAGGCAGTTGGGCCAGAGACAGAGCTCTGACTGTAAGAGGGCAGAGACAGAGGGGCAGTCAGAGCGGCGAGAGAAAGAGCGCGGAGTAGGGCAGAGACAGAGGGGCAGACAGAGGACAGGCAGAGCGGGGAGAGTAGGAGAGCAGAGAAAGAGAGGCAGTAAGAGAACCGCAGGCAGAGAGGGAGAGTAAGAGGGCAGAAGGGCAGAGTCAGAGAGGGGTAGAAGGAGGCAGATGGGTAATTAGAGAACCACTGGCAGAGCAGGGAGAGTAAGAGGGCAGAAAGCACTCGGGGTTCTTCAAATTAAAGCAGGGTGCACTTTCACTCGGGGTTCTTAAAATTAAAGCTGGGTCCACTTTCGGATTCAGGACCAAGTATCAGTGCTGCTCAATGGCAGGTTCCGCCACAACTTTCTGACATGGATAAATGTGTGCCAAACTAAGCCGATCTGCTCCTATTTATAGATTGGTGTCCGAGAGCACCCAAAGTACGTCAGAGAGAGCACGTTATTTCACTTTAGTGCTGTAAAGAGGTCTGCAAACCCAGAATACCTACTTAGAGTTTCACATTATTGCAAGTGTTAGAAACCGCATCAAAGGCTCCTTGCCGCCTAAGCTAGGTGGCTGGTACACCGTTTGATGCCTTTAACTTAGTAGCGTAAAATGCAGTGTAATTTGTGCAACAGATTCTGCTGACAGAAGGCGAGAGTAGAGGTGAAGTGGGAACCCTTCTCTCAGCAGACTCCTGAGGCTGAGTGAAGTCATCACTAACACAGCGAGGTAACGTTTAATAATGGAAAGAGTAGGCAGGTAAAGTGCATGCAATCTCCCATACCTTGCAATACACCTATATGATCTTGGACTTTGATGTTTCTGGGGGTACAGAGCTGACCTCGGGTTACAGGCAATTCTACCGATTATGCACCAGTGATGCACTGTTGTGCTTTGTTATGATTTTTAAATATTTTTTTCAGCAGTTTTTCAACTGTTGGCTTTTATATTTTATAGAGCAACAACATTGTAAACTGATTAATGTGATCGATGTTTCGTTGTGAGAAATAGTTATGGCATGTATTTGGGAGATGATGTATTCCATCTAGTGTCCTTTTTTCAATAAAAGCCACAATGCCGAGGCAGGATAGGACTGTCGCTGTGTATGTCTTAGTTATTACAGAAGGAAGTGTGTTTTCACATTAAAGCTTTCATGGTGGGTATTGTTACTTACACTGCCCACCTATGTTTTTATTTTATGTTAGATTTGTGACAAATAAAAATACAAGTCAGGTTTAGTCCAACACTATGTCCCTAGACTGCTTACTGGGGTGCAGGTGTACTTTACTAGAAGTGTTCAGCCTCCTCCTTACAATAATGCCATTAACAAAGAGGCAACTCAGTTGTCGTGCACCCTATATGTGGTCTAGATTCTTATTGCTTTTTCATTTTTTTTTGGGTGTAAATTAGCTTAAAATGCACTATTTGCCCTCTTTTTCTTTCAAAAACTTCTCAGAGGAAGAACCCCTCCCCCTGATCTTGACTTATATCGGTTGGGCTCACTTGGGGCTAACTTTTTTACACTTTACTTATTTTACAAGCTCAAACAGATAAGGTGAATGCTTAAAAAAAAAGAGCATTTTGATGGCAAATGTGCTATGTATGAATGGTACTCAGCATTGTTATCTCGAAGTCTGTTATGAAGTTCTGTGATTATACTGAATAAGCAACTACCTATGTTATTATATGACATTGACATCTCTTTATTAATGTAATAATTGTACTTTCACAATTGCTTTTTTAACCTTCTTGCTTTCGCAAATTTGCTTAAAAATGCCCCATTTGCCCACTCTTTTCAAAATTTAGCTGGGGAAAACCCCCCGAACCCTCCTTATGTCAATGGGGCTCGCTCGCTACGCTCGCTCGCCGCGGTGTGCTCCACCACACCTTTTACCGCTCACCACTTTCAAATATCACCAGCCGCCACTGCGATCTAACCTGGCATTTCCTGCTGCAACTATTGTTTAATTTGTAAAAATAAATAAATGAAAGTAAGCGCAGCAGTCCAAGGTTCTACTTAGGAGCCTGCAGCGGGCGCTTCTGAATTCAAGGGCTGTGAACACTAAAGCTGCCTAATTTTGATTGCGCCTCCTGCCTCTTTCTTCCATCACCCTACACTTCCTGTCTCTTTATCTCACTCTTGCAGGTCCTTTGCATCTCTTCTTTCTCATCATTACTGGTGTCCTATCTTTTTCTTCCTTTTCTGCGTTTCTCTTTCTTGCTCTGGGTCAAAGACTGATGATAAAAAATAAGTCACAAAAAATGAGTGCTGGCGCCCACTCGCGCACAATAAATACTTAGGGCTAGATTTACAAATCAATTGCGACTTGCAAAATGATCTCAAAGTGGTTTGAAAATGGGAAAATGGCTGTTCTCCATGTACGAAAGCCATTCGCAAACCAAAAATAGCGATGCGACCGGGTTGCGAGTAGGTATTTTTTGCAAACGGAGATGATGATATGGAAATAGGAAATTGCAAATAACGACTCAGAAATAGGATGTTTGAGGCAGTCACAAATAGTGATTAGTCGCAATTTGACCCGTTTGAACATGCAATTTACCGCCATTTCAAACCAGGTGGTAACTGGGTGCAAACTATAAAAGCTGGCCCAGAACGCACCATGGCTGTCCACAATGGCTGCAAGCATGATGCGCATGCTGGCTGCTCAGCAGAGGAGGAGGCAGAGACTAGAGAGGATATTCAAAGTCAGGCTGACCATTTTTGACCAAACATAGGAAAAGTTATATGACAAATACAGGCTAAGTAGCACTGTCATTTTTGAGTTAATTACCCTCTTAAAGCCAAACCTAGAAAGCAGTACTCTGCAGTAATTCCATCCCCACCCATTTCCAAGTGTTGTGCTCATTACACCTATTAGTCACTGGCAGTTACCAGGATGTGGTAGCTGTTGCAGGTGGGGTGTCACAAAGTGCACTTTCGTGTTTCTTCCTCTCATTCCTCAATGTCATGCTTCTCAACATCCACCGCCACATGTGCATGCCCAGGAATGATGAGGAAATGCATATTACCAAATTGCAATTTTACAGGATAGCGAAGTTTACCCAGGTCATAGGGTGTATAGATGGGACACATGTAATTGTAATTGCATTTATATAGCACTTACTACCCCTGACAAGACGTCAAAGTGATTTTTGGTGAGTAGCACATTACTCTGGAACCCAAAAAGGATTAGTGGTGAATTAGTATAGGGAGATATGAAATAAATTTGAGCGGTGGACATGTGAGTTTGTTATTTGGATTGAAAAAGGATAGTGGAGGGATACAAGAGGGAAGGGTTTGCATTTATATAGCGCTTGCTACCCTTGAAGAGGTGTGAAGCACCTTTCGGCAAATAGCACGCTACTCCGGAACCCAAAATGGATTAGTGGTGAATTAGTATAAAGAAATATGAAATTAATTTGAGTGGTGGACATATGAGTCTGTTATTTGGATTGAAAAGTATAGTGGAGGGATAGAAGAGGGATGGGTTTGCATTTATATAGCGTTTGTTACCCCTGATGAGGAGTCAAAGCGCTTTTTGGTGAGCAGCACGCTACTCCGGAAACCAAAAAACAGGATTTGTGGTGAATTAGTAAAGGGAAGTATGAAATTAATTTGAGCTGCGGACATGTGAGTCTGAAAGTTGGATTAAAAAAAAAGAAAGTGGAGGGATAGAAGAGGGAAGGGTCTCGAAAGTGTTTATTTGGAGATCATAGCAGTAGGAGGAGGTTTGGAATGAGCAAAGGGGAGGTGGAGGGGGAAGAGTCAGAGGGTATCTCTATATTAACAGAGCGGTCCCAAAATCCTAGACATCAAATGTTGGGATTCAGAAGGCTTTGACTTTAAATAACTCAACATCTGCCAGGAAAAGGGTGTTTCAGTAATGCAAGGAAAGGCCAGCGGGCCAGACTAGGAGGATGACTCCCACTACAGAAGAGTAGGCAAACTCTTCCCTTAACCTATTGCAGCTGAAGGACCATTTGAGGGAACCACCAGCTTGCTGAGACCTTATACTCTCTCTGTCCCAGAGTCTCATATACAGTTTTTCTAAGCAGATTTGAGAATCTGGAAGGGAGATGACATGCCATGCTCATCCTTTCAGGACTACTAATCTCCCAAGTGGACATCAAAGTGAGCAGGAATTTTGGCACAGAAGGACAGTGAAGGAACAAAATCCTCAACAGAAAGCAGACAAAAAGTGGCACCTAAACAAAGCATAAGGTATGTTCTACTTTGACACAGCATGTGGGAAAGCCCTTTATGTCCTTTCTTTACCAAGGACGTCCACAGTCTTCCTGGGAAATATTGAATATCTTTTTAGAACCAGGAAAGATATGCATTCCCTTAATATACAAGTGGTTTGCAATGCCCACAACATAATAACTGACATTGTGCCCCATTATCCAGGGAGCACCCATGACTCCTTCATGTTTTGGCACAGCGGAATATACAGATGACTGGAAAGTGGGGATCTTGATGAAGGATACTTATTAGGTACTGACAATGAATGTGAATGCTGATATGTAAGAGCCTATTCCTCACACTATGTATGTTGTCTCACACTAATATATATGTTTTCAAATGACAGTGCGTATGCCCTACGTCCTTGGATCCTCACACCCTACCTTTCTCCCACCACCCAAAATGAAAGGCGATACAGCAGTTGCTCATCATCGCACAAGGACTGTGATCAAGCGTACATTTGGACTTCTAAAATCACGTTTTTGTTGCCTCCATAAGTATTGGGGTGCCTTACAATGTATACCAGAAACCACTTGTAAGATTGTAGCAAAGTGTGCCATCCTACACAATATTGCCTACAGGAGAGGCATACACATTGCAGTGTCCGAATGTGATTCAGAGGAGGAGGATCCTGGTCCACCTGTTCCGCAGCCAACACAGGAGAGCAGAGCAGTGAAGGGGAGAAGGGGCAGAGACCACATTGCTACACATTACTTCTCAAGGTAAGAAATGTTCATATCCACAATACTGTAACAAAATAGCACTACACTTGATTAATTACTCAAAGTAAAGATACCTTTAATGTCAGGTGTTACTAAACAGTTGAGAGACAAGCTGTCATTCTCATGAATTTTGACACCATGAAGTCAACATGTGCATCAATTACAGCACTGACAACAAATGAAAAAACAAATATAGCCACCCCTGATTGGCGCCTCTCAATTATTTTTTTACTCCATCTGGTATATGATGTGTGACCATGTTGAAGTGCAGGAGTGCAACTGCTACTGCATCGCAACACCCATGCACATCTGGCAGAGATGCTGCTGACTCTGGACAACTCACTATCAGGAGCCTCTGCACCCACACCACTAGCAATTTGTGCAGTTTGGATTGCCTCCACTGCAGCAGTTATCTGGCCAAGACCCCTTGACAGATCCCCACTGAGGTGGCCCATTGCCACCTGTAGTGTCACAGTGCGCTTCGATAATGAAGTGGTGGCCTGTGTGAGCATTCCAATGGACCTGGTCATGGCATCCATGCACACAGCACTGCTCCTCTCTCTGCGCATTTGAGTGCTCCTGTACTCAGACATCTCAGTGCAGAGTTTCTCAAGGGCTCTTGTCAGTCTGTCCATTTTTGTGTCCATGCTGGCCTGATTGTTTGCCAACTGATTGGCCACTGTGTTGAACCCCACAGTAATGGATTGTTGCATTGTCTGCAATTTTCGGTTTACCATTTTAATTTGCTTGTGCTGCAGGCGCTGAACCTGCAGCATCGACGCCTCAGGCCCACCATACACCGCCTGTTGTTCTGCAGTCGCCTGAGACCCAGAAGCCTGAGAAGTGTGATGGCACCTATGGGCATACACAGTGGAACGCTGCTGTCAGGACCTGATGACTTGCTGCAGGGTTGGAGTGCTCGGCGAGTATAGCATCCTCAGCCTCTAGTGATGGTGGCTGTGGGGAGAAGGACACACTGCTAGAGGGGCAATGAGGTGTTGTGGACAGACTCTCAGCACTACTGCTTCTTCCTCCATTTGTGCATGTTCTTCACCCTCATCTATTGGGCCTTCAATGTCTTCCCCAGGTGCATCTAACTGAATAATGGAAATAACATTAAAAACGTTACATGAGGAACGCATTCTCTTTGTTTGTACAAATGCATTCAAACAATGTCTGACTACAATGTGACTGTCTATAACTTCGACTCCCATAATGCACCATGAGGGCTATTTTGGTTATGGAATAATCCCATACTGATATGTCTGTTTAAGTTTCTTTAGCATGCACCTGGACACCAGTTTCAAGGTCAGAAATGTTACCATTATTAAAGTTTTGCCCTTACTTAGCGATGGTACAGGCGCAGACGTGTCCAGGTTGGCAAAACCAACGACAGCCTCTGGCTCCAGGGTGGTCTCTACCATTTCCTCCAGTGTAGTGGGTGGGGTTGCAAATGTGGGTATGCCTCCAGTGGCATGGGACTCGCTCAGGCATGTTGCGACCTTTTCCTTTGTGCGTGAACGGAATTCATACCACCTCATGCAAATCTCTTCAACAGAGCGCTGTGCCACACCTACAGCATTTATCTTCTGCTGCATCGTCTTCCATATCTTGCGCTTCTGTGTAGCAGCCACAGTCATGGTTGTTGCAGCACTCCTCGGTGAGTATTTCAAGTTCCTGCTCTGAGAAATGTAATTTTCGCTTCCTCCCCCCTGCCTCCTTCTCTTGCTCCTGGCTGGACATTCCTGGTGTCGGGTGACTGTTGTTTAGGGTCCTCAGTTCACTGTCTGTGCTCTGCAGCTCTTCAGCATCTCTCTGCCTCCCTTCCTGGCTGCTGGGTTCCTGCACTTCCTGTTTCAGGGGTCATCTCTCTGAACGAGAAAGGAGATTTGCAATGCAGTTGCTATTTGCAACCCCATACGCAATTTGTGGTCTATTTGTTAATCGCTGTTGGACTTGGCCCTTTTTGCAGGGTCATCCCTAAACTTTTTGCCTTTCTCCTAGCCTTTTCTCTGACATGGTGTTGGTGGTTTTAGGCCTCTGGGCACTTTAGCACTGCTGTCCAGTGTAAAGTGCGTGTGCTCTCTGTGTTACATATGGTAAGATTGGTCTACACCTGTTTGGCCTATTTAATTTACCTGTCAGTCCCTTGTAAAGTGGTACCCCACATACCCAGGGCTGGTAAATTAAATGCTACTGGTGGGCTTGCAGCGCTGATTGCGCCACCCACCAAAGTAGCCCTGCAAACCTATCTCAGGCCTCTGCCATTGCAGGGCCTGTGCGCGCAGTGTTACTGCCGCTGTGACATGGCACCAAAAGTGTGTGCCCTGTCTGTGACCCCTCTTTTACTGCATGTCAGTCACCCCTAAGGTAGGCCCTAGCTAGCCATATGGGCAGGGTGCATTGTAGGTAAAAGATAGGACATGTACCTTAAGTGTGTGACATGTCCTGGTAGTGACAAACAGCCATTTTGGTTTGTCACTACTGTGGGGCTGCCCTCCCATAGGAATGCATTGGGGATTCCCGGATAAGTGTTTCAGTGGTAATTCCTGATATGAGAGGAGCAGCATGGTCAAGTTTGGTATGTTTGAAATAGTAATAATAAATGCTACGCAATGGTGTGCGCAGATTTATTATGACTATTTTAGAAATGCCACTTTTAGAAGTTGGCATTTCTGTGTGCTATGTGTCTGCCTGCCTGATGTGGATTGCATGTCTGGCTGTTGAGTGACAGGGGCTTGTGAGGTGTGTGTGGCTCCAGGAGGGGCAGGGTGAGTCAGCGCTAGGCTGAATAGGACATCTGCATTTGGAGTAGTGGGAGGAGTAGTCCCCTGACCCTGAATAGGATTGTGCCTGCCCTAGTGAATGCTGGCTCCGCCCCCTGTGGTGTGTCTGATCACCGAGCCCCCACCTGACAAAGGGGAAGAGGAGCCTGGTAAACAGAGTGCTCCAATTCCCCCCTTAACCAGTTTTTGCTGGTTCCCCCAAGCCCTGTACTGCAGACAAAGCCAAAATGTGGTATAAATATAGGGGCTGTGACCCCATGAGGTGGTGTGCTGTTCCTGTACCTTTAGGGGGCTTGCTGCTGCTGGGGCCCAAGAGGAACCGCCATGGGGGCTTGCCTCCCTGCTGGAGGGCCCTGTGTGCTGGCCTCCCTGGGCCCAGCTGTGCCCCTTGGACCTTTTTAGAAATCCAGTGCCTCGTGGGTGGTCTGACTTTATTGGCAAACAGAGGAGCCTTTCGTGGCTTGCAGCGCGTTGCTGCGAGGTGCCTGCAGGGGGAATCCCGGTGTGGGGACTCCCCCGTACTGCTGTGGAAGGAGCGGGAGCCCACCCCGCTGTTTTGCACCTCCATGAGCGGGTGCCCACCCCGCTTTTTGCATATCTAAAGAGCGGGTGCCCACCCCACATTTTTGCTTTTGATTGACGGCGGGTGCCCACACCGCTTATGCTATTTTGGAGGCGGGTGCCCACCCCACACTGTGCCGCTGCCGAGAAGTCACTGCTGCGGCCCGATCCTAAATCCGGAAGTCAGGCACCCCCGCCTGACAGTGGGCGGGAGTTGCAGCCGGAAGCCAGGAGAAGCCGGGCTGCGTGCAGGAGGGAGGACAGGAGCCTACGCCGCCTCCCAGGGCGTCCCGGGCCCAACGAAGAAGTCCGGAGAGTCCCCGGAAGCCAGGAGGAGCCTGGCTGTGTGCAGGGCCGGTGTCCCCATTCCCCGAGCAGAGCCGAGAGCAGGTCTGGTGGAGTCCCGGACAGAGCCCCGGTGAGTGGGGGCTCTTGGAAGCAGATCGCCTGACAGAGAGAGGAGACTTCGCCCCGCCACAGCAGAGAGCCCGGTGAGTGGGGCCAAGTGGGGAGCCTGGTGGAGAGGAGGTGTGTTGAGGCACATTGTCGGTGCCTTCCCCCGTAGTTGCTCCCCCGAGGCACAGAAGTGCCAGAGCCTCTTTGATTTATTCACAGCTGCACCGCCGTGGCGGACAGCTGCAACGTGGGTGTGATCCTTGTGTAGAAAGTCCCAGTGGGGCCCTCAGGGCGCAGTGAACGCCCGTGCCTACATTTATTGCCTGCACAGCTGCACCGCTATTAGCGGCAGCTGCCACGTTTAGGCCTGCGCAATTGCGCACTTTTGGGATTCTGCTGCATTGGCAGCCAGCCCTGACATTGTGGGACAGAGGGCATTTGAGCCCCAGCGAAAGGCCAGTTGGCCAGGGGGTCAGTTCTATGTTGGTAGGGCGCAAGGCCCTAATGTGAGTGTGTAATGTGATTTATGCTTAGGAGGTAATTGCATACTGTGTTTATGCTGGTGTGGCCTAGTGCGTAATGTGTTTATGCTAATGAGGTTTGGGCCTAATGTGTTTATGCCTAATGTCATACAGGATATGTTTTATGCCTAATGTGATAATGCTGAGGTCATTACGGTACCAGTAGTTACTGGTTGTGTTTTACATTTGCTACTTGTGCTTTGTGATGGTTTTGACAGTGGCCCAATTGGCCTTGTCCTGTATATAGTCCCCTGTGAATATTGCCTAGTGCCAGCTGGCACAGTGTAAATGTGTGATTATGTTTTTAATGTGTTTATAATCATACAAAGGCTATTTTTGATATAACCTTGTGTGGAGTTTCTTTTGTGGTGTGCCTAGTGTGTGTGTGTTGCGCAAACGCTTTACACATTGCCTCTGGGATAAGCCTGACTGCTCGTGCCAAGCTACCAAGGGGGTGAGCAGGGGTTATCTCCGGCGTGTAACTCCCTTGCCCTGACTAGACTGGTGGTTTCTGCCTGGCTTAGGCGCATGCCCTAGCCAACCAGAAATCCCATTTCTAACAATCGCAAATAGCGATTTCCAAAATTTAAGAAGCGACCAGTTTGCGAGTCTCAATTTGAAGGCGACCAGCGTCCATACATGCCGATTTGCGATTTCCAAATTGTGGTTTGCTAAAATGTATTATTTTGAAATCGCAAATCGTATTTTTCGTACTTCTGGCCCTAAGTACAGCTCTTCACAAGGATTGGTGTATCCAAATTTAATAGAGGTGCTGATAGCATAAACTACTGTCAGCACTGATCTACCCTCTGATAAATTGTGGTAAAGCAGCCAGAGAAATTGTGGTAAAGCCTCCTATTTGGAGGGTCCAAAGATGTAATTAACAAATTGCAGTCAACAAACATCTGCCACTAGCATCTGCAGTGCTTGATTCTGGGCAAATGTGATCAGATCTCATACCAACTAGCCTGTCTTCACTGGCTCCCTCGCTATCACCATTTCACATTCAGACTTCTTGTATTGCGGGAAAGTCCATCTTCAATACCTCCAGTGTTTATTAATGGTAACCTTCAGTTTTGTTCTACAATATGTGCTCGCTCTTCTTCTTTGGGGACTTATTTGTGATCCGGGGTTGGAAATAGCAAAGACATTGTGGAGCGTCTTCTCAGTAGCACCTCAAAGGTATTGACAATGTCCCACTTTTTCCCCTAGAATCCCTCCATCTAGTATTCACAAATAAACTGATGGCCTTTCTCTCACATTTGGGGCCTAGGACCGGGGCAGCTAAAACTGACAGCTGCTTCTTTGATGAAAGTTTGACTATAAGGACAACTTGTCTTCGACTCCTATGGGGCTTTAATTAACCTCATCTGCAGTTAATTACCAGACTCCAGTGGCGGCTCGCATAGGGCGTGCTGCGCGGCGGTGAGGCGGGGCGGGGGAGGGGCAGGGTGGGGGGATAGTAAACTCGGACATACGACGGAACGGAGCAAAGTAATTATTACGTTCCTTCGTTCCATCGTATGTCCGAGTTTACTGCCCCCCACCCTGCCCCTCCCCTGCCCCACCGCCCCGCAGCACGCCCTATGCGAGCCGCCACTGCCAGACTCATTCGAGTCCAACTGTATGTATACATGATTGTGTGCATGCTATTTGGCGCTTGAAATGTTTCTGCATGAACCACGGCTGGGTTCGCTTTAGAAATCATTAGAGACCTTTTTAGTCCTCAGAAAGGCCGACTGACCATTATGGCAGAGAACGGCCGTAACATGTATACCAGATATTGTGACATTAGAGCACTAATTACTTCCAAGTGTCAATGTGTGCTCTTTGTATGTTTTATTCATGGGTCCCCTGGTAAAGTTAAAAGGTACAGTGTGGTAAATCCCACTAGGTAATTTCTACTCTTCTTATACAAGGTGTTAGACCAGTCAGTCTTAGGGTGGTCTTCCCCCAAACTTTTTGCCTGCTTACCTCCTCTTTTTGCGGTTTCTTTTTGTTGGCCTTAGGACTCTGAACACTTTACCACTGCTGACCAGTGCTAAAGTGCATGTGCTTCTCCCCTAAGCATGGTAACATTGGTTTATCCAGAATTGGGATATTTAATTTATCTGTAAGCCCCTAGTAGAGTGCACTACCTGTGCCCAGGACCTGTAAATTAAATGTTACTAGTGGGCCTGCAGCACTGATTGGGCCACCCACACAGCTAGCCCATTTGAACATGTCACAGGCCTGCCACTGCAGAGCCTGTGTGTGCATTTTTACTGCAATGTCGACTTGGCATTTAAAACCCCTTGTCAAGCCTTAAACTCCCCTTTTATTACACATGTCACCCTTAAGGTAGGCTCTAGGTAGCCCATTGGGCAGGGTGCTGTGTAAGTAAAGGTAGGACATGTAATTTTAAGTTTTGCATGTTCTGGTAGTGAAAAACACCCCAATTTGTTTTTCACTACTGTGAGGCCTACTTCTATCATAGGTTAACATTGGGAATTCGTTATTACACTTCTAAGCTGTAATTCCTGATTGAGAAGGAGTAGCTCCATCATGTTTTATATCGTTGGAATGGTGATGATAAATCCTCTTTACTGGTAAAGTTGGATTTAACATTACTATTTTAGAAATACCACTTTTAAAAGGTCAGCATTTCTCTGCTCTTAAAAGCTCTGTATGCCTGCAGCCTATCTCCAATACATGTCTGGGATGGGTGGCAGCTTGACTTTGTGCATTCCCTCTAGAAGTCACACACAAAGGAAGGTTAGGTGTGTCTGGATGCCCATCTGCATCTTAATGGTTCATCCTGGGCAGGATGGGAGGGAGGAGCTGACACGTGCACCTGAATAGGCAGTGTCCTGTCCTCACACAAAGGGTTGGTTACCCCCCTATAGTGAGTCTGGA
The DNA here is from genome assembly GCA_963921515.1 of Calotriton arnoldi. Classification (NCBI taxonomy): domain Eukaryota; kingdom Metazoa; phylum Chordata; class Amphibia; order Caudata; family Salamandridae; genus Calotriton; species Calotriton arnoldi. The sequence goes on along the minus strand of CAWUFW010009778.1, from coordinate 181,638 downwards.
GCCAGCTAGGAAGAAAGGACCTATGTGCACTTCAAAGACCCTTCTTTGAAGTCACCCCCACTTCAAAGGCACAACTGCGTATAAGTAATGGATCTCTGACCTCACCAAATCAGACACTTCTGGACTTGTAAAGAACTCTGTCAGGAAGATGGGCTACTGTGCTGCTACAATGACTGTCACTCTGCTGGACTGCTGCTATGGAAGAACTGCTTTTTTTGCTGTGCTGCCCTGCTGCCTGCTACACTCTGCCCCTGCTGGGGAAGAACTGGACTTTGCTTGAACCCAGAGTGATCTCCAAGGGCTTGTTGGCTTGCCTCCTGTTTTTGATACTCAGGAATATCAAAGTCTCACCACCTGCTCCTTTGCCTGGTCCATTGGAAGTAGACCCAGGTGCTTTCTCCAGTCGAACCAACACATCTCCTGTCTGCGTGAAGCAGAACTGATGCATCATCGCTGTGGCAGGAGCAGAAGGGGTGCATTGCACTCGGAACCAGCGCATCGCTGTAAAGAATTGATGCATCGGAATCACCGTATCGCCACCAATGCAGTGTGGGAAGAATGATGCATCTCGTCGACAGAGTGGATAAACCTGGTGCATCATCTACAAAACCAATGCCTCTCGGCTCAGCGCTTCATCTTTGGAACCGGCGTAACGCTACCACTGCATGAAGAAAATCAAAGCATCACCTTGACTGTAGGATTGACACCGTAGTATTGCTTAGCTGCACCACACATCTTGCTGTTGCGACCAGGATCAAAGCACTTTGTTCAATGGGCCTTGCATGTCTCCTATATCGGGCCCATGCTCCATCGCAGTTGGCCTAAACGCTTGACTCTGCCCAAGCCATCATGACCAGATAACTCCCATATGCACTTATTGCTTCTAAGTGCTATTTTTACATTTAATTTTCAAAACTTCATATCTCGACTTCCACTTATTGGAGTTTTGTCATTTTGGTCTTGTTTTATTTAGAAAATCATAATCTATTATTCTAAACTGGTATGGAGTCTTTTTGTGGTGTTTTCACTGTGTTACTGTTTAAAGTGTTGCACAAATACTTTACACGTTGCCTCTTAAGTTAAGCCTGACTCCTCTGTGCCAAGCTACCAGAGGGTGAGCACAGGAATGCATCTGATTTACCCTGACTAGGATTGTGGTTTCTGGTTGGACAAACCTCTGCCAACCAGAAACCCAGATTAAAAGATCAAGAGCTCCCTCAGATGAAGTTGAGACCACCCAGTGACATCTTTCAACTGGAAGAGGACTCGATGATGAAGAATGCCACGGAAACTCTGTGGGTGAGAGTCCTTTTTGTTAAACTTGTGGACTCCTATAGCAGGGAATGTGAGAAGTCGAATCAGGATCTGAAGAGATCCCATAACATAGATCATACACATAAGAGATCTTATCTGTATTGGTTACGAACTATATACAATGGAAGAGGGCATGCCCTCCATAAACTCTTCTATTCCCCCCCTGGAAGATATGAGGCCTTTCTCTTTGCCACAGTGGATGACTTGTTGTCTTGTTCACTGGTTAGCGTCAAGAAGCAGCAGAGTAATTCTGCCCCCTACAAAAATCATTTGTAGTACAACGCAAAATAAATGTAATGTCTTGTTATTTTACTTCTCTGCCCCTGGATCGGAAAAATAATTTGTAGAATGAATACTTGTCACCACGTTGAAGGAATCTGGGAACACATATACAATGTATTTATGAGTTTAGTGCACGTTCAGTAATGCCAGGCTCTGTGATGCCACAAAAGTGTGAATGAAGTCCCAGGCCTTGCACCATTTTACTTTCCACATTCATTCTTGAGTGGAAGGAAAAATGGAGAGTGAGGGAAAGGAATCTTTGGTCTCTTGGCTGTTCGTTAAGACTTAAAAATATTTTTAAGCATCTTTTCTCACAAACCTCCACCTTTATGCTTATTTGTTTCAATGACCACCATAATTTGTTTCAGAAAAATCCAAGAGATTGCTTTTTTGTCTACTGACTTTCGAATGACTAGTAAATGCCCACCAGAGATGGATATCGCAACTGTGTCCAATGTTTATGGTCAGAGTTGATAACAGTCAATTATTTGAAGTTTTTTAAATTAAAACTCTCAGAAAGGGCCAATCCCATTTTGGCTGAAAAGCTAAGCAAAATGAACCACTCCCTGAGGATGACTTCAGAGTCTTTTCCTGGGAATGAGTGTTAACTCATGAGTTCCAACATAGCTGGTTGCTTGTGGAAGTGCCAATTTGACCATGTAATTGTTATGTATTGTTCGACTTCTTTGCTGGCTTTATGTTTTTCAGTTGTTCTTTCAGCTCTATTCAGATCGAAAAAGGTTTGTCCTCAGCAATTTGGTAGTGCCAATGAATCGACCTGCTATACGATTAAAGCGTTAAACCTTTTTTCATTTATACATGCCCAGGCTTCTTTATCTGTGATAGAAATATTCTACAGGCTATTCTCACAGATCTTACAGAGGCGTTACAATAGGAGGCATTGGAGTAAATGTAGCAAGAGGCAGAAGTCTTTCATCTGAAAGTAAAGATATAGTGGAATTGGAGAAGCAAATTTTTCAGGTTTTGAGAAGGCCAAGGAACAGTAGGGGTGGAGCATACAATTGTATGCAAATCTCAGGAGGTGTACATGTGGGGAAGAATGGCCTTTTGATCCCAAGGCACACTGTAGATAGCTATATCCTAGTTGGAGGGGGAGCTGGTCCCAGCAACAGTTTGGTGCGGTTGAGGAAGAGGGGAGTGTCTATTTCCCTAGACACACCCCTCGGTTGGCCACAATCCTTCTCCAGGGGCAGAAAGGTTCTGCCATGTTGGATTTAACTGGGAATGATACACTGTGAGACATTTTACATTGGAGCAAATAGGATGTGCTGCAAAAGAGGGTAGCTTTCCCTGGAAACCTTGTGGCCCTTGGTTAGGGAATGCCCAGGAGTCACCCACACCCACTGGCTAGAGAATTGCACTAAAGTGGCACCTCAACTCTAGCTGCCGAGAAAACATATGGACATGTGGATGAGCAGAAGAGGAAGAAGCCTACTGTCTGTGACCTGCTTGGGGACCTGAATGGCTGGTCCTGTTCTGACTTGTACCCTGGACTAAGAAATGAACTTCAAGGGTCAGTTGGCTGACCTCATGTGTGGCTATAGGGACAGCAAAAGCTGCAACATGCCATTTTACTGGAGTTACCAATTGACCAGCTACAATTGCACCCTGACTGGACCCTGCTGGTGACATCTGCTGGAGTGAGCCCTGTACCCTAAGTGCTGTCTCTGGTTTCCTAAGCCTTACAAGTGACCTAGTGGAGACACTCCACAAAGAAGGAAAATGGGGACTATGATTTCAGACCTATAGCGAGACCTTGTAGCTAAGGAATCCAATTTTGAGAGGTCTTTGTCAGAGACAGCTTCCATGCTTTTTCTCACTCAGAGCTTTTCCTCCCAAAACCAATGGACTCAATTGGACTTGCCAATGGATATCAATCTTCAAGAGGACTTTGTCGGATACAGCCTTCAACTTTGCCTAACTGAAGGATTTCAAATTCCAGAACAAATACTAAGTCAGAAGTTAACTTATTTGGCCCAGCCCTCTTACTAGACTAAACTGGCCTCAGGTGCATTGCAGTTGGCCTCAGTTTGTGTCTAGGTCCTGATCTACTCCACCAATAGATGCTATGCTACTTCTTGGCACTTTGTAACCGAAATACTTTTTAAAATCATTCTTCCAGTTCCCCTGATTGGTTTTCAATAATTTTTAAATTATTTTTCGTATTAAATATTTCTTGATTTTTAGAAATTGTCTGTGTTATTTTTATTGTGCTTTGACTTTTTAACCGCTTCGATGCGGCGCAAATTCCCCCGCTGTGCGGGCGAATTCCACGCATGCGCGGAACAGACGGCCCCCGGCTGTCCTCCGCACACGCCCACCGTGACGTCGGACGGCCGGGGGCCGTCCGACGCATGGAAGAGGTTAACAGTTATGGTAGTGTTAAATATTTAACACGTTTTCCTTCACTTTAGCCTGTCTGCTTTATGCCATAGCTACCAGGGGTTGAGCCCACGTTTAATTAATCAACATATGTGTTGGACCTAACAGGATTTTGGATTTCTCACTTGAGAATGTCTCACATCGTCCCCATTAATAACCCATTTTCTTACAGATAATATAAATGAATGTGAGCAATGGTGGCAAAGGTTATGGGATGTGCATACCATTTTGAATGCAAACACTGTTTAAGATCCAGATGAGGCACTGTTTAGGAGGGTACTGAAAGAGAAAACTTGTTACCTGTGCATGTTGGATCCATTGCCACATTGAATGCTGAGTGTTAGAAATGGGGGTCTCTAGTTGGCAGAGGTAGGTACCTTTGTCCAAATAGGGACCCTTGCTTTTAGTCAGGGTAAGGGAGATACACACTTTAGATAACCCCTGCTCTCCCCCTTGGTAGCTTGGCACGAGCAGACAGGCTTATCCCAAAGGCAATGTGTAAAGTATTTGTACCAACACTCACAGTAACACAGTGAAAACACCACAAAAGGACACCACGCCAGTTTAGAAAAATAAAGTATCTTTATCTAAACTAAACAGGACCAAAACGACAAAAATCCAACATACACAGTTAAAAATATGACTTTCAAAAGGTTTCAAGAACTTGTACCATAGAAAACTATGGAAGCGTGACTTTTCACCAAAATACCTGTAGATGCGTCAAAGTTCCAAAAGCCAAACAGCTGCAGAGTCAGAAAACAAAGAGATGCGACAATGCTGAGACCTTGGGGAGGCAATGCGACAGTTCTGCGACACGCAGAGGACGAGTTGCGTCTAATCCGGTCTGTATGGGGAGTGATGCGTCGATTCTACGTGACGGTTCCGGTCCGCAGGTGATGCGTCGTGAAAGCGTGTCGCACAGGTACGATGCGTGGAAATCCAGGATGCGTCGGCGATCGATGCAGCGGCATCGAGCACTGCTGCGTCAGTCCTCTTCAGCCACGATCCCTCGATGCGTCGGTTTTAGCAGTTCTTCACATTTCTTCTTCCTTCCAGCTCCCAAACAGCAGCAACAACCTCCAGAGGCCCAAAACAGGCACAGGCACCTCTTGGCAGGCTAGAACTCAAAGCAGCAGAGTTCAGGGGAGCTGGGGGTGAAGCATTTGTGTCCCTGAGACTTCAGAACAGGAGACCAGCTCACTTCAGGCTCTTGGAGATCTCCTTCAAGCAGGGGACACAGCACACAGCAAAGTCCTTCTCCTTTCCTTGGCAGAAACAGCAACTGCAGGCCAACCCCAGACACACAGCAAGGACCGTACTTCTCCTCAGTCTCTACAGCTCTTCCCCTTGGCAAAGGTTCCTCTTGAATTCCAGGAATGATCTAAAGTTCAGGGGTTTTAGGTCTAATACTTATACCCCAAAATGTCTTTGTTCTCTTTGTGCAAGGGGCTCTGAGCCCAGTTCAAACCAGTTCTGGGGGGCACTCTGCAAGTGCACAACAACATCCATTGTCAGTGTGAGCCTTGGCCCCAGACACACCACAGGGGGGCGGAGCCAGCATTGTGGAAGGCAGGCACAGCCCTATTCAGGTGCAGGTGCTACTCCTCCCACCACTCCAAATGCAGATCAGGCCTATTCAGCCTAGTGCTGACTCATCCAGACTCCTGGAGCCACAGCACCTCCCCAGTCCCTGTCCTTCCAAAGCCAGACAGTCAATCCACAAACAGGCGGGGCACACAGGATGGTTGAACAAGAAAATAGCCACTTTATAAAAGTGGTATTTTCAAACACACAATTTAAAAACCATCTTTACTAAAAGATGTGTTATTAAATAGTGAGTTCGGGGATACTAAACTCGGTTTTTTAATCTTATCCCTATGGGAAGATATGCTTGTAAAATGTTACAAAGCATTCCCCATTCTGTCCTATGTGGCAAGATAGCCTTTCAATAGTGAAAAACGAAATTGGCAGTATTTCACTATCAGGACATGCTACACACTCCAGTACATGTCCTACCTTTCACATACACTGCACCCTGCCCAGAGGGGTACCTTGGCCTACCATAGGGGTGCCCTATATGTAAGAAAAGGGAAGGTTAGGGCCTGGCAAGTGGGTGCACTTGCCAAGTCGATGTGGCAGTTAACAAACTGCGCACAGGCAACGCAGTGGCAGGCCTGAGACATCTTTTCAGGGCTACTCATGTGGGTGGCACAATCAGTGCTGCAGGCCCACTAGTAGCATTTGATTTACCAGACCTGGCTCACTCAGTGCACTTTACTAGGGACCCACTGGTAAAACAAATATGCCAATCAGGGAGAACCAATCACAATAACAATTTACACAGAGAACATATGCACTTTAGCACTGATCAGCAGTGGTAAATTACCCAAAGTCCTATAGCCAACAACCACAGGTCAGTAAAAAAATAGGAGGAAGAAGCAAAACGTTTGGGGATAACCCTGCAAAAAAGGCCAATTTCCAACACAACCCCCTTCCAGCCTAAAGCCAGGGTAGACCAATCAATACCTCAATGGGCTTCCCTGCTTGGGGCGATAGAACCTGGAACGTGGCCCGAACACCAGGAGTCTATTCCTGTTCTACGCCTTCCTGAATGCAGTTGGATCCCTCTATCCATACTCTCAGGGCCCACTAAGCTAAACCATGGGGGACCCTTCTCCTCACCTGGGGACACCATCAGTGCAGCGCCTAAGCTTACCTTGCTCACAGATGTGTCCCAGCAACGAGACAGCACACACAAAGCCAACAAAGCCGGGGTGTGACTCCTGCCCCCCTCCCAGGGGCAACTCTGTCCACCAGGACAGCCAGCCACAGTGGCCACTGACAGCTGTTAGTGATGAGAGTCAGGCCTCATGCCTTTCAGGCCTCTCTAACCTCTGTGGTGTCAGAAAGTGGGAGGCAGTAGCCCCAGGTGCATGGCACCTTTTCTCTACTTTCCCTTCTGCTAAGTCAGGTATGGCATCCTGACACTGGCCCACCAGCCCAGGGTTTGTACCCTGTGGCTGGACAAGAGAATGGGATGGGCTCTCCCACACCCTGTCTTCCTCCCTGGGGCTCTGCACCCTCCCACCTGGAGCGGTACCCCTAGAAGACCACTTGATAGGGGCACTGTTAGCAGTCGCCCCTTCCTCCAGGTCATGGGAGACACCCTGAACCTGGTCCTCCAACCCAGGGTCTGCACCCTTAGGCTGGACCTGTGCCTGGCAAACCAGGACTTCCGGGGAGTACACCAACCCCCCTCAAGGGAAACACCCTCCTCATGAGTGGTGCCAGAGTCTGCCTGGCACAGATCTCCATCCTCCTGTCCACCGGACAGAGCATGAAGACCACCCAGGCCAGAAGTAGCCTCACAAGGGTCAGTCTTGGGGTGCTCTGACCTCAGAGCTGGCAACCCCTGACCCACTGGTCCTTCTACTGGGGACTGCATCCCCCCTCACCCTTTTCTCTGGACTCATGCACCCTCCCCACTGGAGCGGTGCTGCCAGACACCAGAACTGGTGGGATGCTTGTTACAGCAGCCCCCCAGTCCACCTGACACTTTGGGATCCCCCCGAGGAAATGGCCTCCCAGTACAGACAAGGCCCTCCTCCTGGTGTTCCCTTATGGAACCAACCAGGCCCTGGGACTGGGTTTCGGGCACCTTGGGGCACAGCCCACTCCCACTCCTTCTCCTCTGAGATAGTTCGTGGGACCCTACACCCCTCCCACTACACTGGGACCTATCTGGGCTACCACAAACCTCCCCTGCCTCACTTGGTTGGGGAAAACCTGAGCCACCCCCTTCAGGATCACTCCCAAAAGCTTCTTCAGACCCTCTGGAATCCACCAAAAGGTCTGCCTCCAGCGCAAGCTCCCTGGAATCAGAGAACTCACACTCCACCGGGTGTTGGCATAGCTCTGGAAAACAGGGACTTAAAATATGCTCTCCAACAATTGAATCACACAGCCCCCCACAGTTGTTAACCAAGCTACCCTTTTCCCCACCATCCAGTGCCTCACACAAGTATCCCACACCACCATCCTAAGATTGGCAAGACAGTGTCTGACTGTCTCTGTCACTCAACCCACACTCTTCTGGGCGATCTCCACACTCACACACCAGGACTCCTACCATGGGGGAACCCCCTCCCTGCACCTCTCATCTAGAGTCAGTAGAGTGTCCCTCCCACCACCAAGAATATGATCCCCTGTGTCAGTTGGTTACCCAATCCACCTCAGGGACACTGCAAACCACTGGAGCTACCTCATAACCCTGAGCCCCTTGGTGTATGTCAACCCACTCCTTCAAGTCAGGCACCACATCTCTGGGTGTGTGTACTTCTCCCTCAGCACTAGACACTACATTTTTGCTGCCACCATCTGAGCTGGACTCCACCTCCAACCCAGCCAAGCTCACTTCATGAGCTGCACACTTTTTCTTTTTCTTGGCTAAGACACTCATGGCCTCAAGCCTCTCGAGCTCCACATCAAGCTCCCTCATCTTAATTCATGTGCCAAGGTCAATTTCATTTCTTCCAAGGCATAAATCTTCCTGCTCTCCTCTGCCATCTTTTCTCTCTCTATGGCAGCTTTTTGGTTTTCCATTTCCAATATTTTCATCTCGAGCCTCATGACTTCTAATTCATTATCTCTAACCCTTTGGTTTTCCTCCAACTCCTCTGGGGAAAAACTTCTAGCAGAATGGTTGCTGCCAGCCCTGGAGGCTGCTCTTCCCACAGGCAGATCTTGTGACCTGAAACCATCCCCTTGTGCATCCTCATCCACCTCTGCATCATCTGTCTCCCCAGCCTCTTTGGCCTCCCACCAAGCCCTTAAGTGCTTCTGTAGCTCCTCCTTCCTGGAGCTGCTCTTCATGGGACATCCAAAATCTTTGCAAAATTGTTTGAGCTGATCTACTCTGTAGGTATGCAACACTTCAATGTCAAACTCCAATTCTGCTACCTCACTTGCTGGTTTACTCTTCTGAGACATGATGCGTGGATACTTTAGGGTCACTCAAAAATAGAACCAAAATACAAAACACAGTATGTGGTTGCGTAGTGGTTTGCACTAAACTAGTGATGTACACCAATCACTGTGGGTCAAGTACAAAGACAGGTTCAAATCCTCACCGCTGACCACCAATGTTAGAAATGGGGGTCTCTAGTTGGCAGAGGTAGGTGTCTTTGTCCAAATAGGGACACTTGCTTCTAGTCAGGGTAAGGGGGATACACACTTTAGATAACCCCTGCTCACCCCCTTGGTAGCTTGGTACGAGCAGACAGGCTTATCCCAAAGGCAATGTGTAAAGAATTTGTACCAACACTCACAGTAACACAGTGAAAACACCACAAAATAATACCACACCAGTTTAGAAAAATAAAGTATCTTTATCTAAACTAAACAAGACCAAAACGACAAAAATCTAACATACACAGTTAAAATATGACTTTCAAAAGTTTTCAAGAACTTGTACCATAAAAAACTATGGATGCGTGACTTTTCACCAAAGTACCTGTAGATGCGTCAAAGTTCCAAAAGCCAAACAGCCGCAGAGTCGGAAAACAAAGAGATGCGACACTCCTGAGACCTTGGGGAGGCGATGCGACAGTTCTGCGACACTCAGAGGATGAGTTGCATCGAATCCGGTATGTATGGGGAGTGATGCGTTGATTCTTCGTGACGGTTCCGGTCCACAGGTGATGCATCCGGAAAGCGTGCTGCACAGGTACGATGCATGGAAATCCGTCATGCGGCGGCGATCGATGCGGCGGCTTCGAGCATCAGTGTGTCGGTCCTCTTCAGCCGCGATCCCTCGATGCGTCGGTTTTAGCAGTTCTACACGTTTCTTCTTTCTTCCAGCTCCCAAACAGCAGCAACAACCTCCAGAGGCCCAAAACTGGCACAGACACCTCTTGGCAGGCTAGAACTCACAGCAGCAGCATTCAGGGGAGCTGGGGGTGAAGTCTTTGTGTCCCTGAGACTTCAGAACAGGAGGCCAGCTCACTTCAGGCCCTTGGAGATCTCCTTCAAGCAGAGGACACAGCACACAGCAAAGTCCTTCTCCTTTCCTTGGCAGAAACAGCAACTGCAGGCCAACCCTAGACACAAAGCAAGGGCAGTACTTCTCCTCAGTCTCTCCAGCTCTTCCCCTTGGCAAAGGTTCCTCTTGAATTCCAGAAATGATCTAAAGTTCAGGGGTTTGAGGTCTAATACTTATACCCCAAAATGTCTTTTTTCTCTTTGTGCAAGGGGCTCTGAGCCCAGTTCAAACCAGTTCTGGGTGGCACTCTGCAAGTGCACAACAACATCCATTGTCAGTGTGAGCCTTGGCCCCAAACACACCACAGGGGGGCAGAGCCAGCATTGTGTAAGGCAGGCACAGTCCTATTCAGGTGCAAGTGCTACTCCTCCCACCACTCCAAATGCAGATCAGGCCTATTCAGCCTAGTGCTGACTCATCCAGACTCCTGGAGCCACTGCACCGCCCCAGCCCCTGTCACTCCAAAGCCAGACAGTCAATCCACAAACAGGCAGGGGCACACAGGATGGTTGAACAAGAAAATAGCCACTTTCTAAAAGTGGTATTTTCAAACACAATTTAAAAACCATCTTTACTAAAAGATTTATTATTAAATCGTGAGCTCAGGAATACCAAACTCCATTTTTCTATCTTATCCCTATGGGAAGATATGCTTGTAAAATGTTACAAAGCATTTCCCATCCTGTCCTATTTGGCAAGGTAGCCTTTCAATAGTGAAAAACGAAATTGGCAGTATTTCACTATCAGGACAAGTTACACACACCAGTACATGTCCTACCTTTCACATACACTGCACCCTGCCCAGGGGGGTACCTTGGGCCTACCATAGGGGTGCCCTATATGTAAGAAAAGGGAAGGTTAGGGCCTGGCAAGTGGGTGCACTTGCCAAGTCGACATGGCAGTTAACAAACTGCGCACAGGCACCGCGGTGGTAGGCCTGAGACATATTTTCAGAGCTACTCATGTGGGTGGCACAATCAGTGCTGCAGGCCCACTAGTAGCATTTGATTTACCAGCCCTGGCACACTCAGTGCACTTTACTAGGGACCTACTGGTAAAAACAAATATGCCAATCAGGGAGAACCAATCACAGTAACAATTTACACAGAGAGCATATGCACTTTAGCACTGATCAGCAGTGGTAAAGTGCCCAGAGTCCTATAGCCAACAACCACAGGTCAGGAAAAAATAGGAGGAAGAAGCAAAAAGTTTGAGGATAACCCTGCACAAAGGGCAATTTCCAACACGGAGGCAATGTGCAGATTGGAGATGGGCAGAACATTGTTGCAATTCTTAAAAAACTGTAAAGATTTCATCTAGGAACAGGCTGGGTAAGAGACGTAAGTGCAAAGCTGTCTGTATCTGTTCAAGAAAGTCACAAAAGACAAAAGGATGAAGACTATATTAAAATGGCTCTTCAGATCAGGGCCAGTAGCATAGCCCCTCCTAGTCACTATACAAAGGCTTCAAACTAACAAGATGGTGCCTGACAACTTTTCAATTATTGTTTGGCCACCACTCTGGATTAGTTTTTCACTGTATTGCATTTCCTCCACTCTTGTTTTGTTGTTCCCTTCACACAGTTCATGTTTCCCTTTCCCTGGTTGTCTTACCTCCTTTCCTGTTAGATTTCTGTTGCTTTTTAGTTCTGGTCTCACTACTGCCGCTGCTTTGCCTGACAGTCCGCTGGGTACTTCCTGGCCTCTGGTTATTTGCAGGTACCTTCTGGGGCTCATTACCATCATCTCCCCTGAAGTGCTGGTGAGTTCCTTTGCCTTCCCTACGTGTGTCTCTTTTCATGTGTGATTCCCCCATATATATTCATTTGTGCCACTTGTTCTTTCAGACTCTGAGATTTCATATTACAACGTCCTTCCAGGCATGAAGAGGGACTCTCCAGTGATGGGCCTCTCATGCAGTGGTGCATTCTCTCTCACATTCTCTTACACCTACACCCCTCTTTCCCAGTCCCAGACTGATCCGGGAAGTTGGGTTATCCGTACGCCTCTCGGGAAGCCCTAAATGGGAGATTGGTAGACTATCATCTGAGTCTAGAGCCTGGCTTTCCCTCAAAGGAACAGGTACAATTATGACAAGAACTAGTTAAATTTCACCTCATGTGAGCAATGGAGAGGTGGGCAGCCCAGCTATTTTCTCCTGCAACAATATGAGAGAATGGAACGGTCAACAACTTAGGTCCCTAAATAAATGGAAACTAGCAAAAGAAACCACAGAGAAAAAAATCTAGACCTCAGAAGACTGCATTTTTGGTAGATGTATAGTATCATTAACACAATAAATGTGCAATCTTACTGAACCAGATACTAATTCAAGTCAGAATTGAATATCACAGTAGCCTTGCCATGTGGTGAAAAAGACATCCACATAGTTGAGGAGCTCTGCTCCCATATAGCCACTTAAAATTGCAGTGGAACAAGCATATTTCTGACGAAAGCATAATATATGTGAAGTCCAACCATCTGGGCCTTCGAAGCAGCCTCCTGAATGTATCGGTCACCAACAATTTTTCCTGACAGGATTACAAGAAGAGAGGTTGCCGTACCCTGCCGTATGTAATGGAGACATACTGAGAGTTCTGGTGGCTGTGAAAAGAAGATTGCGGGTGAGAGGTGGGGTCAGAGCCGAGGAAACAGACAGGAGTCATTGAACATGGAATCAGATCCTGGTCTTCATGGGGGGTGGTTAGGAGCTGAACTTTAATTTATAGACCTGCCCCCTTCATCCTCTACTGACTCCTTCACACTACATCATTTCCCAGAAAGACAACATCAATCCAACTACCCAATTACACTGATGCAGTACATATTGCAACAATTAGATAAGCTCTAATCACCTCCTCTTGCTAAGCATCACGCTTGCATTTGTCCACTTGACACAAGAATTGAATTCAAGATAGCCCGCGCAACAATTCATACCACTCTGCCTCCCTATTTAAAAAAACGCCAATTCACGAAAAACCAGAGGCAGAAATCGCCTAATTCTACACATTCCTAAAACCAGACAAACCAAAGCAGCAAAACAGGTATTTTCTGGCCTAGTCCCTAGATTGTTGAACTTCATCCCAGATGATATCAGGCTAAATCTGAACATTATTGCTTTCCAAAAGGACTTAAACACTCACCTCTTTGTATTTCACCTCCCTGACTAATTTCTCAACTTGAAATATCTTCCTTATACAGGCCTGTATTTTGCACCGGATTGGTGTTTGCAGCTACAAATAAGTTTTTCCGATGTATCAAACCCATTTTGGGAGTTGATAAAGTTTTACTGACTCCTAAAGTGGGGTTGATACTGGATAGCAATTTGGAAGAAGCATGCTGTGGATGTTCCTTCCAAATTGCGATTTGGTATCAGATGCATCAGTGGTTGCGACCGGAATTCCAGTCACACTGAAAAATGATTGACTCCCAAGTTAGGTGGTAACTGATTCGCAAAAGGAAGAGGTCCCCTTTTGACCCCTTACCCTTTGAGATTTGTGGTACAAGTTGCAGGGGAGTGGGGAGTAGGCAGTGGTCCTGGGGACCACTGCCAACTGTGACTGAAACTTAAAAAAAAAACAGTAGCCACATTTCTTTTAAGGAACTTGTCTGCTTTAAAAAAACGTTTTATTTTTTGAAAAGCAATCAAAAGGATGGTGTTCTTCGGACCCTTGCAAGCCACCATCTGTGTGATATTGACCAATCGCAGTGAGTTAAAATTTGCAATCTACCGCATGAATATTAATTAGGTAGGTTGGAGTGCAGCCCACTCTGATTCGGAATTTTGTGAACTGACCTATTAACACACAGGATGGATCGCAAAATTAGATATTGGTCACAAAAAGACTTGTCGCAAATTGAATCCACTTTTCGGAAACAGTATCTTTGTACAGTTTTCTGTTTGTTATCTGAAAGTGCTCCACTGCCTCATCACTCGGCCCATGCGTAAAAAATACTGAAATAAATAAATAAATAAATAAAATACTAATTCCTTGTGGCTGTGTACACTGCATTAGCCTCGGAACATTCTAATGAGCACAGTCATCTGTGGCCTCGCCCAACATGCATTCTGCCACTTGCTCCCCATTCATCAAGTATTGAGGGACCCGAATGAATACCAAGTTTAAGTTTGTAAAGAAACCAGCAAATTCAATATTATGATAGTAAGTTGGCAGTACCAGATCATGCCGAATTCTTAGCATTATGAGATGAGGACTTCAAAAAGGCACATAAAGTTAAAAATGACTGTGCCATATGATGGAGAGGTTGCAGCACATACAAAGAAATGCATGCTGTACACATATATTGAAGTTCATTCTATAATTTACTGCACGCCATTCTCTCCCCTAATGCCCATGCTTCCCTGTCACCCTAATGTCTTCATATTCCTAACTTCCACCTGCCTCCCTATTGGTCTCTCATGCTTGTCACACACCCACTATGCTCCCCATTCATCCTAATACTTCCTCCACCACCTTCCATTTCAAATCTTGAGCCATCCGCCAATGTCTCACCATTACCCCACGTCTTCCGGGTGGGCCTCTTATGCATATCTCATGCATCCCATGTCAGACCTTCCCCACTTCATGTCTCCAAAGCCCCCATATGTCCTCTTCCACCTCAGACACTTGGTTGAGTTGGTCTGGGTGGTTCTTGTGGCTTCATAACTGGATAATAGTGCACCTTCCATGCTACTGAGCTATGTCAGCCTGGATGCTATGCTAAAGTATACCTGTTAAGTTATGTTATGTGTAGGACCTGGCATCCTTGGCATGGTCTCCCCCTAACTTTTTGCCTTGAGACCTCCTGTTTTTGATGACTCCGTTTTTGTTGGCCTTAGAATTCTGCATACTTTACCACTGCTATCCAGTGTAAAGTGCTCTTTCCCCAAAACCTGGTAACATTGGGTCATACCCAACTGGCATATTTAATTTGCTCATAAGTCCCTAGTAAAGTGCACCAAATGTGCCCAGGGCCTGTAAATTAAATGCTACTAGCGGACCTGCAGCACTGCTTGTGCTACCCATTTAAGTAGCCCTTTAAACTTGTCTCAGACCTGCCACTTCAGAGCCTGTGTGTGCAATGTAAACTGCCATTTTGACCTGGCAGAATAAATCTTTTGCCAGGCACAAACCTTCCTTTTTAATACATATAAGTCACCCCTAGTGTAGGCATGGGACAGCCCAGAGTGCTGGGTGAAATGTATTTAAACAGCAGGACATGTACTTTTAAGGTTTACATTTCCTGGTAGTGAAAAGCTCCTGGATTTGTTTTTCACTACTGCAAGGCCTCTATCTCCCATAGGATAACAGTGGGATTACCTTATTTCATTTCAAAAGTGTAATTTCCAAATGGGAAGATATAACTGGTTTAAGTCTGGTGTCTTTGGAATCCCAATTTAAAACCCTAACTTATGTTGAAGTCGGATTTTAAATTAAAATTCTGAAAATGGCACATTTAGAAAGTTGGCGTTTTCTTGCCTTAGCCATTTGGTGCCTGCAGCCTGTCTCTGGTCACATGACTAGGTGTAGTTGCCAGTTATGCTTTGTGTATTCCTCTTATACAGCCCACAATGGGAACTTAGGTATATCTCAATGGGCCATCACTGGTAGGATGGAAGGGAGGACACTTTCACTTACACCTGAATAGGCGCAGTCCTCTCCCCACACAAAGGGCTGCATTCCTCCTATAGTTAGTCTGGAGCTAGGGCAGGGCAAGAAGGGCGTCTGTGCACTTCAAAGGCATGCCTCTAGAAGGTTCTCCCCACTTCAAAGGCACAACTGTGTATAAAATAAGGGACTCAGGAACCACCACTTCAGTACACTTCGGGACCTGTGAATACTCTGCCAAGAAGAAGGTCTGCTGTGATGCTGAAAGGACTGCCACTCTGCTGGACTGCTACTCTGCTGGACTCCTGTTTTTCTGCGCTGACCTGCTGCCTGCTGCCTGCTGCCTTTTAGCCTGTGTGAGAAGGACTGTACATGCACCTCTTGAACCCAGAACTCAGAGGGACTCCAAGGGCTAGTTGGCTGGCCTCCTGGTCTGCAGCCTCAGAAACGTAACAGGCTTCCAACCGTCTTGCACATGCACCTGCACTTGGACTCTGCCATCTGTGAGACTACACTGCCAAGAGGTGCCACCCCACTTCTGGGCCCTTGAAAGTGGGCCTAAGGTGCTTGCCAGCCTCTGTGGATCCAGCAAAACTGACGAATCTCCTCTGCTACGCGGTGCATCCCCAAGCAGAACCGATGCAGTGACGCTGCTGTGTGGATTAGACCCATTGCAAAGACCTGCATTGCCCTCGGCAGCCTCTTCGGAACTATGGCTGCGGAAGTGGGCCTAAGGTGCTTATTAGTGAAACTGACGTATCTTCTCTGCTGAGTGGCACATCCCTGAGCAGAACTGATGGATCTCCTCGACTTAGCTGTGCATTCTTGAGCAGAATTGACGCATCACAGCTGCTTCCCGGCGCAGAAGGCCTGCCTGGCTCTAGCAGTCCTCGGAACCGATGTGTCGCCGAAGGCGCAGAGCATCTCCAGCTCAGGCCCTCACATCTCTCACCCACAGAAGACTCAACAACAGACTCCACATCGCAGCCTCTCAGCTCCTTGGAACCGATGCATCACCAGCTGCACGCCGCATCCGCGACTCTGGACTTGGCATCGCAAGCCTCCTCAACAGGATCCTCAACGACGATGCAACAGGACCTCGCACCACAGCCTCAGCGCATCTCAGAACCGATGCATCGCTTTGGCTGAATGGCACTTCTTTGACCCGGATCCATGCAATGCTCCACAACCAGGATTTAAGGTACTTTGTTCAGCAGGCCTAACTGGGTCCCTGTAGCCAGCCTGCGATCCATCTTGGTCAGCCTGAACTTGTGACTTTGTCTCAGTCCGGCGCAACCAGATATCCCTTGTTGGCGCTTTGTGATTTTTGGAGCTATTTCAACCTAACACTTTAAAAATGAATATCTCCGGTTCTACTGATTGGATTTTTGTTGTTTTGATCTTGTTTTATTTATTAAATTAAGCTCTACTTGTCTAACCTGGTGTGGGGGTAAACATCTATTACAACACAGGCATTACATTGTGGTGCCTTTACAACGCAGTCAGTACCACGACTTCGATGTTACCACGAGTTCCATTACAACGCAAGTCATTACAACGACTTGCTTTAGGGAATGCAGTGTTGGACTGGTGTTGGATTTTAAGTCCAACACCTTGCCTACTGAT
Organism: Calotriton arnoldi; assembly: GCA_963921515.1. NCBI lineage: Eukaryota > Metazoa > Chordata > Amphibia > Caudata > Salamandridae > Calotriton > Calotriton arnoldi. The sequence goes on along the minus strand of CAWUFW010009778.1, from coordinate 164,365 downwards.
ACACTGACTGGAGTTTGAATAGTAATTTAAACTATTCCAAAGTCCAGCGCTTCCCTAAAGCAAGTCGTTGTAATGACTTGCATTGTAATGGAATTCGTGGTAACGAAACAGACGTGGTATTGAGTAAGTTGTTAAGCGTCGCATGGTTTTGGCATGCGTGGTAACAGATGCTATTCGGTGTGGGACTTTTTTGTTTTGTTTTCACTGTTTCACTGTTTGAAGTGTTGCACAAGCACTTTACACATTGCCTTTAAGTTAAGCCTGACTGCTCTGTGCCAATCTACCAGAAGGTGAGCATAGGTTAATTAGGGGTTTGCTTGTGCCTTACCTTTACCAGGATTGTGATTGCTGCTTGATCAAGGCTCACACCCCAGTCAACCAGAAACCCAATTTCTAACATTATGTAATTGTGAAGAAGTTTTTTATAACCAACTGTATTAAAGGTTTTGTGGCAAGAGTACAGTGCACATGAACAACAATATAGCAAGCCCAGCCATCAATAATGCAACACTGTACATGGTCAGATCGACAATCCGTAATAGCTACACCATTTACCCCAGATTCGGCCATGCTTTTGTGGACGACCTCTAGCTTCGAAAACCGGGTTCTCCTGGTGCAAACACCAATTCATTCCCATTGCGCCAATACCTGACAGTCTGTGGTTTTTGTTGTTTCCAGGGCCGAGCGACATCCCGTTTAGCGACCAAGCATGCCACCCCTAAGAAGATTCACTCTGCCCCTGGGCCCCCCATCTCCTTCACCAACCCCAATAGCACACTACGGTGTGTGAACTCCAGTGTGTCCCAAAACAGAGGATAGAACACTCACTAACCCCTCCCAGAAGGGCCTCCACACTGGACACTCCCATGCTACATGAACGAAGTCCACCGCTGAAAGTGCACATCGCATACATACTGCTTGAATGTCCAGGAGCAAATACTGCAGGCGCCGTGGGGTGAGGTACGTCGCATGCAGATAACTGAATTGCACTATACGCAGCTGCGATGAAATCGCCAACTCACGGGGTGCCATACATGCTTCCCTCCATTTCGCCTCATCCAGCTCACCCCACCAGGTCTCCAACCTCTGCCTAGCCCACTCCAGGCCATCAGGGGCATGGATTACCAGCAAGTTATATATCATAGAAATTGCCCCTTTACCCAAAAGCTTAAAGAAAACCTTCACTTCAAGCTGACTAAACTCAGGTAGCGAATAATCAGAGAGATCGTGGGCCTGCAGGGCGTGGCGCAACTGAAGGCAACGAAAAAACTGTGAGTTGGCCAGGGAGTATTTGGCCTTTAGGTCCTGGAATGCCACAAGGATACCTCCCTAATAGACATCCTCCAGATAGGAGATCCCAATTCGGTCCCAGGGTACGAAGCCCTCCAGGGTCGAGAGCTGATTAAGCCAAGTTCCCAGCCATAAGGGGGTCCTCTCAGTGAGACGGCTATTGTAGCCAATGAGACTGAGAGCTTCCCTCTAGCAAGTAAGGGACACCCACATTCAGGAGGGCAGTGTGGTGGGCAGCCGTACCCCATACAGGAGATTGAGCAGACCGTCCAGACCCCTCAAGTGAATCTCCAGATGGCACGCTGGATCATCCCACCCACCCGTGAAACAGTCGTTAAACGGAACCAAGTGGGCTGCGAGGTAGTATAGGTAATTTTCCAATAAACCCAGGTCACCATCGAAGCAGGATCTGTGCAGTGACTGGAAAGCCACTTTGTGCCTACCACCTGCCCACACAAAATTATTGATCTTGGCAGTCAATGAATGAAACCATTTGAGGGAGGTGTGATATGGATAATTGCCCAGAATATACAGATAGCGTGGTAGGCACACCATCTTAAAGAGGGCAGTACGTCCCATGGGGTTCAGTGGGAGGGTTGCCCAGCGACACAAATTGCGTTCAAGCATTAGGCCCAGCCCCCAGAAGTTAAGGTCCTGGGGCAGGTCCAGGAGGGAGGACACGTGGATCCCTAAATATTTAAAGGAATTATGTTGGATGGGGATATCGGGGCACCAAACCCGCCCCAGGGCATCTCCCTTCACCTCCACCAGACAGGACTTGCCTTCATTAACTCGGAGCCCGGATGCCTCAATGTATAGCTGGAAAAGTAACAGGCATCGGGGGCCATAACGCTGCAGATCTTTCAAGAACAAAAGAATATCATCTGCATATAACACTTTGCTGTCCTCAATGGCAATCCCCCACTGCCAGCCCCAAACCTGGGCGTCGCAGCATATAAGTTGTGCCAGGGGCTTAATCACCAAGGCAAATAGCAGTGGGGACAGGGGACACCCCAGGCGCATGCCACGTTAGATGTGAAACATGGAAGACAAAACCCCGTTTACACGAACCTGGGTGGTTGAGGCACAGTAGAAAAGACAGATCATTCATCGAAACCCTCTCCCAGTCCTACCCGCTGGAGGACTCTATCCATAAAACCCCATGACACTGTATCAAAGGCCTTGGTAAAGTCGACTAACAAAAGGGCCAGGGTACCGTCCAGGTCTTGCAACCGGGATAGCACCGCATGGACCCTCCTAATACAATGACGCGTGCAGCGACCCACATTGATCTGGATGGATCAGGTGTGGTAACGCCCGACCCAACCGCATCGCTAGAACTTTGGTGTAAATCTTAATATCAATGTTAATGAGGGAAATCGGGCGGTAAGCTGAACATTGGGCTCTAGGAAGTCCCACCTTGGGTAGGACCAAATTGTGGCACAGTCCAAGTCGGGTGGAAAGGACCCCTGCTGCAATGTGGCCGCATAGAGGCGCAGAAGATGGAGACCGAGGATGTCATGGAAGCCCTTATCTCCAGAAGAGGGTTTGCGACCTCTGCGGGCGGTGAGGCATGTAGTGAGTACAATCCCAATAGAACTCAGCAAAAGTCTGAGCAATAGCTGGCAGCTCCTTCCTGAGGCATTCCAAGGAATCGCGAATCCCCAGGACTACCCAATTTGAGACAGCACGGATCGCCAGCCAATACAATAGTTGACCCAAATTATCCCCAGTGGCATAAACCCTCTGCATTGAGGCCATCTAGCAGTGCTTGGCTTCCTCAAGAGATACCTGTCACAGCTCTGTACGGGCTACAGCCAGGAGGCGACGAGTACTTTCAGTGTCACGACAATGTAAGGCAGCCTCTAGGCACATTATTTCACCTTTGAGCTCAGTCAAGTGTGCCACAAGAAGAGACTCTGCCCTGCAGACATAGCCTTTAAGAAGGTCTCTGAGGAAAGGCTTACTAGCAGCCCAGTATGTCGCTGCTGATGAGATCGAGCCTACATTCAGCTTAAAGAACTCCTGTAGTACTTCTTCAATGAAAGCAGCACATTCAGGGCTTTGCAAGTGCCTGGCGCTAAATCTCCAAGTGGGGTGGAGGGCAGCTGCTTGGGTTCCCCAAGACAACAAAACCGGAGTGTGATCAGAAATTCCGCATGGGAGGATGCGCACAGATTGGACCGAAAGGAGATCAGTCGCCAGCACCCACAACAGGTCAATACGAGACTCCGCTGCATGAGCCCTGATTGGTGAGTGTATGCCCGCTGAGTAGGAAGCCAGGAGTGCCATACATCACGAAGGCCCAGGGAGTCAGCCCACAAAGACAAACAGACTGACCGGGAGCACCTACCAGGGTACGGGCGGTGGAGGCATCCAGATCAGAATATAGGACTGCATTAAAGTCTCCTCCAACCACTGTAAAACCTTGGCGGAGAGTCAGGAGGAAGGATTGCAGTGACTGTTGGGAGGGTTGCAGCAGGGGTGGAGGAATGTAACAGGACACAAAGTTGTAATGTCGTGCCTCCAGGCAGTCCTCAATACCCACGTAACATCCCTGGGCATCGGTGTGCTGTACCGTGACTGCAAGTAGAAGAGATTTCTGCAACAGTATGGCGACACCCCTGGAGCCAAACGTAAAGCCGGAGTGGTAAACCCTGTCATAACCAAAGTGGCCCAAATGGGGACATATGGTACTTAATAGGTGGGTCTCCTGCAAGAAGATGACAGCTGTCCTGTATAGCCTGATATACCGTAGTACTGCAGAGCGTTTAATACGATCCAGCAGGCCATACACATTCAAGGAGAATACTGTAAGTCTAGGGGGGGCCATGAAGGAGACAGAGAGGATGAGGCAGTTCCTGCTAATAGACAGGGTCTAACATGATAGCCTGAGGACCTACAGTGCCATGCCGAAAACATCTGTGATGCTTGTAATGTGTGTGCTCGCCTTAGACAACCTGAAGGGAAAAAACACTGTTAAAACAGTTAACAAAGCAAACAAGGCCCGAAGGCCCAACTGATACACCCACCCCCCAAAACCCCCAACCCCACACTTCAGCCCAAGAAGCATCTGTCGCCCTTGAATACCAACCCACAACAGTTTAAATCAGGGGGGGATCGTCTGTGGCTTTCACTCACCCCTATGCATGGATCTGGTACCTGACAGCAAGCATCAACACAACAGGTGCAATTAGAGAAGAGTACACAGCACAATGTAGCCCCGAGGGCCAAGGGCAAGCCCCATTCCCCATAGAACCCCCAAAGGGAGTGGCAGGCCAGCCACAGCCAGTCACAGCGCATTTCAGTCTGCTTCCCTGCAGCAGGAGGCAGCAGAATTGAAAGGATTCAGCTGATTTGAGGCTGGGGCTGCGTCAAGGTCTGGGAGCAGAAACCCCCAGCCACTGCTCCAATTTAAAAGACATCGGAGAAAGTAAGCAGGGGAGGCAGTCAGCAGAGCTGGTGACAGACTGTGAATAAAGGACCCCCAGCCGGAGAGAGGCAGAGAGTTGGCCCACAGCACAGCCAGTCACCCCCACTCAGGGAAGAAACCAAGAGAACAGCCATTTCAGATATGTGCAGGAGTCTAGAAGTCAGAGAGTTGAGGGGAGGCTAGAAGGAAAGCTCTGGCCAGCCTCAGCCAATTGAAAAATCACAGGAGTGTCTGACAGGTGTCCATCCGATGTTGGGGAGGTGGGAGGCGAGACAACATGCAAGGCCCTCCGCTGCCTCCGGCCTATCAACCCGGGACTTCTTGGACCGGGAGCAAGTATCCCGCCCCGCCGAAGGGACCGTGCCCGGGTGCGCTCCAATGGATCATGAGGACGGGACAGATCAGGTGACGGCCGCCTCAGCAGCCTCTGCTTCATCACCCACTCCCATGTCTGATCTGATGAATCAAAGAAGAGAGTTTTAGACTGGAAGATAACCTTGAGGAGGGCCAGGAACAGAAACATGTAACGCAGATCCAGGGCACCTAGCTTTTGTTTCACCTCCGCAAAGTAGCGTCGCCACTGCTGCACTGCCTTGGTATAGTCGGGGAAAAGGAGAATCTTGGAGTTGGAGAGTCACAATTCCGGCCTGGCCCGGGTCTCCTGCAGAATCACATCCCGGTCCTTGAAGTTAAGCAGTCGCAGGATCATCAGTCGTGGTTGAGCCCTAGGCGGGGGCCTCGGCATCAGGGAGCGATGGGCCTGCTCTATAACAAAGAAGGTCAACAATCTGTTCTCAGGGACCCATGATCTAAACCAGTCCTCCAGTGTGGTTGCGAGACTCTACTGCTCCATGGATTTGGGCAGACCAATGAGCCAAAGATTGTTGCGCCTTGACCTATTTGACACTGCGGCGGACAACCTGGACATCTGGCTTTTAAGCAAAGCGAGGCCATCTTCTGCGCAGGAAACCCATGCTTCTACTTCAGTCGTCCTGTCTACAACATTGTGTAGGTCTTGGCGCAGCAGAGAAATATCCACCCAAAGGCCATCCACCCTGGACTCCACAGCGTCTATTGATTGCTGGATGGCCATAAGGTTTGTCCCCAGTTCCACCACTGTTTTCTGCACCGAGTGGGGGTGCCTGAGCTGCCAGGGTCCCATCCTCCTCCCGGTGCTCACTGGATGGGACTGTGTACTGGTCCATTTTGGTTTGAGCCAGAGTCAGTGGGGGGACTGTCCCCCGTCCCATCCCGCAGGAGCCGGTGGACCGATTGTCTTCCAGCAAGGAGGTCTTGGGCCGGTCACGAGCCAGCAGGTTAGAAGCGTTCCTCAAAGATGATACCTGTCACGCAAACATGTATAGCGACTGAGGGAATTAATGTGCTCAAAATGTATCTCCTCTATTGCGCGAAATATTTTTTTCCCTGTTGGTTGGTAACCCTAGCCTGTCTCACTAAAATTGTTATTGACTAAAATGTGGGTTACCTTATTGTTGTTCTCTCCTGACTGGTAATAGTTTATATTGATTGTCATTTGCAATTTGTTTTGATGTTTTCATTTTTTTAGTTTTGTCTTGATGTTATGTAATTGTGAAGTGTAGTCCATATCTGTCTTGTGAACTCACAAAAAGAATAATAATGGAAAACAACGAATAATTAAATGATGCAGACCATCTTACTCATGATTTTGGTCTGAGTCTGCTTCAATAGTTGGCAGCCCAATAAACGGTCAGCTAGATATTTCGTTTATTCTCATTTACTGGCCCAATGTAGCTGTGTGATACAGGGCCCACCCCTCTTCATAACTCATATCCTGAAAAACAGCATGTCTCGAAGAGACAATGCAACCGATGCCTAGGCGAGACCTAAATTTTTTTTAAATGCATACCATTTTTCTTTAAGGAAAACGGGCTGCATTTATGGTCTGCTGACCCCAGCAGGCCACCCTCCCTGTGATTTTAGCAATTCCTATTGGGTCACAAATTGTGACCTACCTCATTAATATTTATGAGGTAGGTCGATTTGCAATTCAATAGGAATCGCTAAATGAAACTCTATGATTCATGCATTAAGAATAGCGATTTCCTTATTGCGATTCGCAAAGAATCGCAATTAGGTAATCGCTATTCCATATATTGATACATCTGACCCTAAATGTATTAAAACAACAAAATACAGCAGAAAGTTTGACCTAATCGAAAGTCGACTGCTATCTTGTAGCTGGATGTGGACTGCTACCAAGGAAAGACTAACCCATCTTGAGATTAAGGAAGGATTTGAAATGGGCAGCTAATTTTTTGTTGGCACCACTCTGTCGTCAATTGCTGACATGCATCAATTACTTCATTTCCTACCCAATGGTTAAATGTAGTCATCAAAATAATTTTCTTTGACGTGGACAGGTCGCTGATGCTTGCCCGTGCAAGATCAGTAAAGCTAAAATGGGTGGGCGTGCTTTTTCTCATCTCGCCCCCTTCCATTGGAATAGATTACCGGAGGAGATGCGAGCGTGCACTACGTTGGGGCAGTTTAAGAAATGGTTGAAAACATGGATGTTTTAATGGCTTTAGTGGCTTGAGTGTTATGGAATGTGCTGCCAAGGCGCCGAGAGATCCCCCTGGGGATGATTCGTTGCGCTATATAAGTTTTAATAATAATAAATAATAAATAAATAATTATAGGTAATGCCCTCATTTATTTAATAATGCTACAGTTTTACTTATTCATGCACTTAGAAAAACCATATTCAATCTCTCTGTAGACTGTCTTATTGTATTTATAATGCACACACTGCAGAACTAAATTGCTTCTAGCTGCAGAGCAAACACTAAGCATACATGTCAACTGTCAATAAATATATAGCAACCTTGCAGTTATGAGAGCACATGAGAGGTGTAGGAAGAGAAGCATAAGAACAAAAAGAGAAGGTAATACCATAAATATACATAGTGAAAGTGGAGGTGGTATGGCAGAGTTGCAGGATAGTTAGAATAGGATGACATTGCGTCTAGACCTGAACTGCACCAAAGAATAACTTGGCAGCATATGGCTCAGAAGGCTATTCCAAATGCCATCTTAAAGTAACAACCCATCTTTGGTCACCCATGGTCATCCTCGTTTGTGTATCTGGTTTTGTGTGTAACCAGAAGACATTTGTCTGCAGAGCACAGATGATGATTCAGGTACAATTTTATCCTGGAGAACTTGGTAAATGTAGGACAAAATTAAGCGATTTCTACTGTAAAGTATTAAGGTGGAATGGAAAGGCCTGGGATCAGAATTTAAACATCTAATTTGCTATTTGCCATATAAACGTCCCCAGAGGTGTTCTCATAAATTGATTTGAGGATTTGTAAAGAAATCTGCCGCTCCCAAAAGAGCATTTTGGCTCTGCGCAGAAAAGAAATGACTCAATCAAGCAAGAAATGACCCAAGGGAGTACTAGGTCAGAGAATAACAGAATAACAGAGCACATCGGGGGCTGCAAAAAGCCAGGTCTTCAACTGCTTTCTGAAAATTACTTCAGATTCAATTAATCATAAGTGGCTGCGAAGTTGGTTCCATGGCCTGGTACTCAGAACTGAGAATGATTTACATCCTTGAGTTTTGAGTCTGAAAGAAGGGGACTTAAGGAAATTTGCATAGGAAGATCTCAGGGTCCTTTGAGTTGTATAATGGGTAAATCTGGCCCTTAGATATCTTGGCCCTGTGAATCTGTAAGCTCTAAAGGTTAATTGGACGATTTTAAAAAGTACCCTTTTATGCACTGGAAGCCAATGTAAGGCTTTCAAGCTGCAGAGGCAGATGATCATCTAGGAAGTTTCAATGCAAGTCTAGCCACAGCATGCTGCACAACCTGAAGTTTATGGATCGTTTGTTTTGAGGATCCTGCATACAGACTATTGCAGTAGTCTAATCTAGAAGTTATCAGTGCAAAGGCAACTGTCTTCCTTGCCGCCAGTGAAAGATAATCAAAACATTTTCTCAATAGTTTTATTAGATTAAAACACATGCCTGCTACTTCAAGAGCTTGTGGGTGGAAGGACAGAGAGCATTGAATTTTACTCTAAGATTTCTTGCAACCTCAACAGTGGCAGGTGGAGGAGGCACTGAATTCGACCACCAATGAGCTGGAGCAAAGGAATTTGACTTGCCAAGCAGCATAATCTCAGTTTTGTTAGTATTACATTTTAAATGATTGGATTGCATCCACCAAATAACTTCGTTTTTTTTAAGTTAAACTCCGAGCGAATGAATGCTTTGTCCAGCGATAAGATCAGCTGCGTATCATCCGCATATGAGGTGGTTTTTATTTAAAAGGAGGTGATCAGAGAAACAAAGGGGCCCATATAGATGTTAAATAATGCAGGGCTAAGAGATGATCCCTGTGGCACCACTGATGTCACAGTTCTTTCTGGGGATAGAAAAAGTCCTAACGAAACAGTTTGTCTATGAACTATTAATAAGGATTTAATCCAGGACTGGACGAATTGGGAAATCTCACAGCCCTTGATACATTGGAGCAAGATGTCATGTGAGATGGTGTCAAATGCAGAGGATAAGTCTAATAAAATCAATACCTCATTATTTCTCGCATCCAAAGTCAATTTTAAAGTGTCTGCGACTTCCAACAGAGCTGATTCAGTGGAATTTCTTAGACGAAAGCCAGACTGCTGTGGATGAAGTATATTCTCATCTTCTAAAAAGGCGATAAGTTGGTCATTAACCATTTTTTCAATCATTTTGCTCAATGCGGGGAGTAAGGAAATGGGGCGAAGGTTGGACAGTATTGAAGGGTCTGCTAAGGGTTTTTTCTGCAGAGGTTTAACAACTGCCAATTTCCTGTCAGTCAGGACCTCAGTGGTAGCTAGTGAGGTGTTCAGAATTTCATTAACAACAGGGTTGACAATGTTTACAACTTTATGAAAAATGAAAGGTGGGCAAGGGCCATTAGTGGATCCCAATTTACATGACAAAAGGCTTGGACACTACTGAGCTAAAGTGATTTCCTGAAAAGCTGTCAGGGTTTCAGCCACTACTTTCAAGGGGGTAGTGACCACCATATCCTTCATCAGGGGTGTCCTAGTTGAAAAACCCCATTGAATACCTTGTATTTTCTCTTAAAAAAAGAGGAAATCTGATCACATAGAGTTTGAGAGGGCGGGATATCCCTTACCAGTGCCTTGTGGAATAAAAAAGATTTAGAAATCTTAAAGATTGTTTTCTGGTTTGATTGGGTTTCATCAATCAGAGTAGCAAAATAAACTTTTTGGGCAGCCTTAATCTGACAATGATAGGCTTTCAATGCCATTTTAAAAAGAAGCAAGTCCTCTGCGTTGTATGCCTTCCGCCATTTCCGTTCTAGTTGCTTGCAGCACAGGTGTTGTTCAGCTACAGCCTGGGTAAACCATGGGGCTGATGTCTGGGATCTGTGCTTCTTCTTTGAGGAAATTACTGGGGCTAATTAGTTAAACTTTTTATGTACCAATCTTCAGATTATCAGACGTCGAAGACATAACCTAAGAAAACCAAGAAGACTAACCATCAGGCGAGAAGCCCCTCTTAAAATTTTCCTAAAAACATCAGGGCAGACGGATCTTGCTCACATTGTCCTGTGGCAATTCAAAGGAGGAAGAACATCAATAAAGGAGCCCATCTGCAGAAGTTCTAGACCCATTTGTAGGATCTGGTCCGGCCTTTACCCACCTCTAGGAATAAATAACTAGCCAAACGGCAGCCCCATTACCACACCATGAATGGTGCATTGCCCAATTTTACAACAAATGAGGAATTCCAAGGTGTACTGCTTTTTTGCTTTGTATGAAGACCCACAGATATATGCCATGGAAAAATACAATGTTCATAACTACACTGCCCTAAATCTACGCCTGCAGATTATCCACCGTCTGGACGATACATAGCCTTAGTTTTAGGGTGGATGTGCAGTTGCTCAGTTTTATTTGCCTTATTTTTTTCCCATGTACTTTTCCACACCCTTGGACTAATGCTGATATTTCCCCACCAATGACTACTTGTAGTAGGTGTAACCCTTGAAGTAAAGTGCTGTAGGAAAGGCATTGAAAAATGTGTCAGCACCCATACATTTGTGGTTTTGTTCCCCAGGTAGGCAGTGTTAAACATCACATGATCAGCCATTTTCCTACCCTCGCAAATGCTTAAGTCTGTGAAAGATCAGTACTTCAATCAAATTTTCTACAGTCACAGGTGCAGTCTGCTATTTACAAGTGCATATGCACCTTATTGTTCAAGTAATTTTGAATGAAGTTCACAAAACGTTTTTGACTGAGGTACTTCGTAGCTAAAAACTAGAGAGATACTCAACATAATAGGTTTGTAAGAACCCTTCAACTCTGCTTTTGTTGAATGAATTTTAATGATGCAATGAGCTGAAACACCTGGAATTCGAAGCAACTGAGAACAAACTCTAAAATGGACATGGGATGTACATCGCCAACTTTCTCGATGAACCAGTCAATTTTTCCTTAACCATGGTTGGTTCCAAGGCAAAGCAATACGAGTCAGCCACATACCTTGCCCCTACAAGCAGCTCAGGATGCCTGCTGGTAGAGGCGGATGATGACCAGCTAACTTACTTTTTTATAGACCTTACAGAAACCCTAGTGCTCTAAGTGGGAACAGAGTACGGGTGGGTGAATAAAACCTTCTCAGGTGAAGCAGAGCGAATTGCAAATGTTTGCTTCAGCAAAGCCTTGTGAAGCTTTACAACTTCATGGATGCAACATTTTCCCTATGCCACTCGCACAACTGGATGTCAGTCACAGACTCTCCCATCTATAAAGAAAAGGACATTCTATCAGTGGTCAACAGCTAAAAATATGGTGAGCAATCTTGCAGACACTTTGTAGGAAATCTGCCTTTTCTGTGTGGTCACCCCAGATTTTGTGCCTTTTGTGGGACACTATTTTTGCTGTTGTTAGAACTCTGTGTGCTTTGCCCCTGCTAATCAGTAATAAAAAGCCTTTAAATGTGATTACAGTGGCTTATAACTGATTTGCACATTTAAATTGCCTGTAAGGCCCTAGTATATGGTGTAGAAAGCACACCCACGGCATGGAAGTTAAATGACACTTGTGGGCTGCACCACATATTGTGCCATCCACTATAGTGGCAATGCAAACATGTTACAGGCCTACCCTATGTAGCCTGACTGCTGCAGTGTAAAACCTGCAGTACGACCTGTCAAAAGAACCCTTTTTGACAGGTAAAGACCTCCCTTTTAAATTTCGTTAAGTAATTTCTCTGCAGGCCTTCTAGCCTAAAAGGCAGGGTACATGGTATTTAAAAGTGGGAGAGGTAGAAAATTAATGTCATCATGCTCCACCAGTGACAAGGCCAAAAAAGCTATTTTCACTGTCCCAAGTAGAAAATCAGAGTACATATTAAAACACTAACACTGTATCCTAGGAATGGGACCAGATAGAAAAATAATTAAACCACTATTTTCAATGGGAAAGTCAGATTTTTTATAAATATTAAGGAAAATTAACTATAAAAAAGTTACTTTTTCCCTGCTTGACGTTCCTGGAGGCTAATTTGAATTAAGTCCCCAGCAACTCTCACCCTAAACTCAGCCCAGGAAGAAATGTGAAATTCCTCGCAGGAGCAGACAATAGGCTCAACTGAATGGGCAGAGAGGACTATTCTGAGCTCAGCAGACAATGCAGGGTGGGGACTGTGAGCATTCTGTTGACACCTCAGAGTCAAATCGTGCCTGACAGGTCTGTTAAGCGACATGTAAGACTGTGGGGGCACTGTCGCACTTAAAACGGAGAGAACAGGATGCTATAAGAATTCTTGTGTATTCACTATCTGTTTGCTAAAGGCTAATGCCCTGACACATAGCATGTTGTGTCTCTTTGCAGAAAGGCAAACAGGAACTACTGAAAAAAGGAAGGGTTGCCCCAGGGAACTTTTACCCCATTGAGTGTCCAGTAGTCACCTCACCCACTAGCTGGTGCCAGGCATTAATGTGGCACCCCAAGGCACCTGGACTGGACAAAACACTTTCAGAACAGAAGAGGATTGGACCTGCTCTCTGTGACCTGAGAGGACCCCTGAAGGGCTAGAAGCATTTCTCCTTGTACCCATGACAAAGAAGTGGACACCATGGGCCAGTTGACTGACCTCCTGTGTGGCTACAGGGACACAACAAGCTGCAAGAGGCCTTACCCTGGAGTGCCCAGCTGACCAGGAGCAACTGGATTTGGACTAGACCTTGCTGGTGGTCTCTACTGGAGTGAACCCTAGCCCCTAAGTGCAGACCTGAGGTCCTGGGAGGCCCTGAGGAGCAGTTCCAGAGACCCTGAAAAGTTAAGACTTAAAAGACTAAGGGCCCGATTACGAGTTTGGTGGTCCTGGAACGGGCCGCCACACCGCCGCCCCCACTCCAGTGCCACCAAATAGGGCTGCTGCCCGCTAGATTACGAGTATTTTTGTAGTCTGGCGAGGGGTCTTTTGGCATTCCCATGCCGGTGCCTTTCAAAAGGGCACCACAATGGGAACTTCAAAGCCCGTTCCTGCATGGCATGGACTGTCAAGTTCATGCCGTGCAGGAAAGGAGGTGCATGCACACAGGGGGGCACACCAGCATGCATCCCACAGGCCTGAGGCAACAGGGGGCCTTGTAGGTCCCCCTTTGTTTCCTCACTGCCAGCATTTTCATGGCGGGCTCACGGACATGAAACTGCTGATGTGAGGACACTCGTAATATGCTTGGCGGTGCCGCAGCGGCATCGCCAAGCATATTCCAGGGTCAAGACCACTGGGAATAGTGGTTCCCAGGCGGTTGCAGCGTTCTCACAACGGTCCAACCGCTGTAGTCGTAATATGGCAATTGGACCACTGGTGCAGTGATCCCTGATCGCCACCGCGCCTCCACCATGGGTTCGGCGGTCCCATGGAACCACAAACTCGTAATCTGGTCCAATCTCAGAAGGTAAAATCCATGACTAGGTTGAACCTGGTTGGGGCATTTAACCCGCGGGCCATTGTGATTAGTCTGAAAAGACGTCTTGGTCCAGCTCTACCACGACCATAGGTTTCATTAGTGCTTAGCGCTTTTTAGCACTAGTTCTACTTAAAAATTCTAAAATGTACATCTCCGGTTCCCGTTATTGTTTTTTGTTGTTTTGGTGTCATTTTGTTTAATTAAGTGTACTCTTATTTTTCAAATTCTGTTTGGGATTATTAATGCTTGGTGTTTTGACTTTATTACTTTTGCAGTACTGCATAAATACTTTACACCTTGCCCTAAGTTAAGCCTGTCTGCTCTGTTCCATACGTACCAGGGGGTTGAGCTCAGGTTAATTTAGTGACTTTCACGTTTCCCCCTGACTAGAAATGTGATTATCCCTTGAGGTGGACAGTCACCCACCCGCAAATAACATTGCAATTACTTACAGACTTGATTTGAGGGAGAGGGATGGAGCTCTAGGACTGTGTGTTGTGGCGGTGATGCCACGGGGATCTTGTCTAGGAGGGAGGGTGGCAATTTGGCAGGGAACAATGCAAGTGGCCAGGTGGGACAGGGAACGTGCTGGGGATGCAGATTATTGCGACCTATTGTGGTATCTGGACAGGGGCTCCTCTCTTAAGGCGGACGAGCGTCGCCCCGCCTGCTCTGAAGCAGGTAAACACAGAGTAATGTTATGTTATGTTATGTTAATAAAACTTATTGAGCGCACGAATACCCAGAGGTGTCTTGGCGCTAATAAAATGGTGGGGCGTGGCAGATTTCTGCTGGTTGCAGGATTACATCTGCAGGTGCTCAGTGCGTATGTCAGATTGGCTAGCTGTCTACTTCAAAGCCAGCAATCCCATCTCTGTAAAACAGCCAAGGGATTGCAGGCACAGCCCCCCAGCCCAGGGCCAGCGCTGGGCATGGGCAGCGTGGGCAGCTGTCCAGGGCCCCGCGCCTGCTCGCAGCCATGGGGCCTCGCACCTCTAAAGACTCCAGAGTTTCGAGGCCCAGGGGGCCCCCTAGGAGATTATATTTTTTCTTTTCTTTAATCAATCTCCCCTGCTGCCCCTCTCTGTGGGCCTAATGGCTGCATCTGCATGTTGATGACAGCAGTTAGACAGGTAATTTAAGTGCCCTTAAGTGTGAATGTGCGCCCTGCCCCTGTATGAATGAAAGGCAGAATATCCTGCAGGGCGCACTGCAAAAGACAGAATGACGGCGCATCACAATGAAAACTGCTCAGCTCACCCAGGATGAGGGAAAGGGAGCAGAGAGGTGAATAAAATGGGAAAGCAACCGGAATAAAGTGAGGAGGGGGGGTCAGATAGGTGCGAGTACAGCAGTTAGACAAGAGGTGCACACAGAGGAGCAGAATCAGCATGTAAAAGTGGATGGAGCAGGGCTTATGTGTGCTGGGTCACTCCAGTCTCAGACCTGGTAGTAAATTAAAATGGACATTGATAAGGGCCTATTGGGCCCTATATTCATGTCCTTAACTTTGCCTGCAAAAACATTGATCCAGTGTCTGCATAATTAATGTATAACACGTTAGACGGTAAGACTGGCCTATAGGGCAGTCAGGCTGTGCCCGACGGTCTAATCTGTCAGGCAGGGCTTTAAGTGGGCCGGGTCCTGAGACGGGTCCCTATCGGGCTCTCCATTTTTGCCCTCACCCTCAGGGTGGAAAAAAAAATCTAAACTCTGCAGCAGTAGCACCCTTCACTGCCTTTTATGTAACTTCAAAGAGACTAGTTATAGTTCTTTCACAGTCTCATCATTTCAGCAATGAAGCATTTTCAAAGTTCTATACAACGAAGCCAGAGTTGTTGCCAATTCATCTTATGCAATTAATAACCACTGACAAAGCCAATAGTCCTGGCTTGTTGTAGGTGTAATGTTACTTGTTGTATTATTTATCTGGATGAATGGACAGAAGCAGCAAAATACTATTCGGGCAGCACGCTATGCTAAGCACAGATTTATGGCTTACATGTTTTTAAGCCATGCCCTAATTACATCGGCCACGCCCCTTTGAAAGACCCCCCAGTTTTTTTCATCCCACTTCAAGCCCTGCTGTCAGGTCAGTATATAGGCCGTTTGTTTGGCTATTTGTTGAACTGCTTTTTGGTCAGCTGAGCTGATTTTTACTGTTGATTTTCATTATATTAAAGCAAACATTGCGTGCAGCAAATTCATATCAATTCAGTCTTCCATACCTTACAAAAACTTATACAGCATGTCTTTACAAGTTAAAAACTTCCCTAGTTTGCAAACATGGGACACTTTTCTAGCAACCTAATTCACTAATGGGGGGCCCCTTTTATTTTGGTACTGAGGCCTATTTTCTGTCCCAGTCTGACGCTGCATGTTAGGCAGGTGCACTGGAATTATGCGATTGTGCGGCGGTGGCGATTTTTGCATAAATATACATTTGCCACATAATCCATCATCTGCCGCATAATCTACAGGTTTTAACAAAAAACTGTTTTGTTTCTAGCTCAAACGGTTCAAAAGTTACTAAAAATGCAGCGGCATGTGTTGGACAGCCCTTTGCAAAGCTGAATACTCAACTTTCTGTTTCCCATTGCTAAATTTGGGTGTTAAATTGGTACCAATGGGGTGCAACCAATTCCCAGAAAGTTACCAAGTTCAAAAATGAAAAAAAAAATGAAGTAATACTATTTCAAAATGTGCCGTATTATGCAGCATATTTTGCCTTTTCTCACCACATAATTTATTTAGCCTGCCACATAATTCAGCCCTCTCCTGCCGCATAATTCCAGTGGCCCTGATGTTAGGGTAATCCATGGAAGTGATTTGGTTCCGGTTTATATTTTACATGCTTTACTTAATCTTGCATTCCCCAAGACTGCTAGCTGTTTCCAGGATGTGTGTTTCTGTATTTCATTTCACAGCATATTAGTCTTGGATGATGTACACTTTGTACTGAGTCGCCTCCAGGTGTTTATAACAGGCTACAGTTGAGCACTATGGAATTGAGGCTGCAGGCTGTACAACTTTCACACTGTGCCTGTCTGTGGGTCAAAAAGGTGTTCAGAATACATGATCATTCAATACATGGCCCCTCTGCAGAGCACAAACAGCAATGGTCCCGTATACCAGTTGTGATTCCGTGCAAATGTGTGTGAAGGTGCTACTCATTGATCAAAACAGTGACAAGGGGAAAGTAAAATGATTTATCGCTGTTACTCATTTAGCTTAAACAGCTAACAACCATTGACAAAACCAATACTCCTGGCTGTTTTTAGGTGTATGTCAGTTGTTGGGTTATATTTCTGAATTCAATCACAGAAAGCACAGAGAGGTACCAAAGTACCAGTCAGATGGAACACTATGGGAATCACAGAAATTTAGATTGTGATTAAGCTACGCCCTTAATTACATAGTCCACACCCCTTTTAGAGGCCCACCCATTTTTTCAGCCCACTGGGCTGGCTAAAAGGGAGACTGGGGAAGAGGAGAGATAGATGTAATGGGCAGAATCAATGTAGACAAGCTGGTAGAGAGATGAGATGAAGGGCAGTGCATGCAAAAGACAAGGATGTAAGAGAGGATGAATACACGCAAAAAGGTAAGAGGCCGGGAGACTGGTGAACTTTACAATTCAGAGGTCCTTAATAAAACATACAATAATTTATGGTGTGCCAGGCAAGCCTCACCCTTCCCAGTGGTTTTGGGGTTTCACCCTCCCCAAGAATACTTTGAAAAGTGGTAGAAGATAGTATTTGTGGCTCAGTTTACATAAAAAGTGGTCAAGAAGCCGCATCTATGATCCATTCTATCCAACCTATGCCACTTTGCTGTGCCTCATTCTCATATAAGCGATACAAAAGGGGATGATGGACGGAACGTTTGAGCCAATCAAACACTCACTCCCAGTCAACTGATCTGGGTTTAATCCATCATCATTCTTTAGCTCACTCCACCACCCCAGTTCAGACATGGCCATATGCAAATCAGTCTGACCCTGTGCCTCATGGGAACAGTCCAGCCCGAACTGCCAAGCCATGTCTTCCCTGGACCGGAAACAAGCATCCTAGGACCGGTTTCTGGCATTTCAGCCGTCATCAGCCAGGCTTGCTTGAATCCAGTGGCAAAGTGAGCAAGGGACCCACGTCTGGGCATACCCCCGCCAACTTAGGGCAACCAAGCGATACAAAAGGGGATGATGGACGGAACGTTTGAGCCAATCAAACACTCACTCCCAGTCAACTGATCTGGGTTTAATCCATCATCATTCTTTAGCTCACTCCACCACCCCAGTTCAGACATGGCCATATGCAAATCAGTCTGACCCTGTGCCTCATGGGAACAGTCCAGCCCGAACTGCCAAGCCATGTCTTCCTGGACCGGAAACAAGCATCCTAGGACCGGTTTCTGGCATTTCAGCCGTCATCAGCCAGGCTTGCTTGAATCCAGTGGCAAAGTGAGCAAGGGACCCACGTCTGGGCATACCCCGCCAACTTAGGGCGACCAAAGCGATACAAAAGGGGATGATGGACGGAACGTTTGAGCCAATCAAACACTCATATGGCCATGTCTGAACTGGGGTGGTGGAGTGAGCTAAAGAATGATGATGGATTAAACCCAGATCAGTTGACTGGGGGTG
Organism: Calotriton arnoldi; assembly: GCA_963921515.1. Lineage (NCBI taxonomy): Eukaryota > Metazoa > Chordata > Amphibia > Caudata > Salamandridae > Calotriton > Calotriton arnoldi. Next base: position 146,011 of record CAWUFW010009778.1, on the reverse strand, counting down.
AGTGTTTGATTGGCTCAAACGTTCCGTCCATCATCCCCTTTTGTATCGCTTTGTTCGCCCTAAGTTGGCGGGGGTATGCCCAGACGTGGGTCCCTTGCTCACTTTGACACTGGATTCAAGCAAGCCTGGCTGATGACGGCTGGAATGCCAGAAACCGGTCCTAGGATGCTTGTTTCCGGTCCAGGGAAGACATGGCTTGGCAGTTCGGGCTGTACTGTTCCCATGAGGCACAGGGTCAGACTGATTTGCATATGGCCATGTCTGAACTGGGGTGGTGGAGTGAGCTAAAGAATGATGATGGATTAAACCCAGATCAGTTGACTGGGGGTGAGTGTTTGATTGGCTCAAACGTTCCGTCCATCATCCCCTTTTGTATCGCTTTGTTCGCCCTAAGTTGGCGGGGGTATGCCCAGACGTGGGTCCCTTGCTCACTTTGCCACTGGATTCAAGCAAGCCTGGCTGATGACGGCTGGAATGCCAGAAACCGGTCCTAGGATGCTTGTTTCCGGTCCAGGGAAGACATGGCTTGGCAGTTCGGGCTGTACTGTTCCCATGAGGCACAGGGTCAGACTGATTTGCATATGGCCATGTCTGAACTGGGGTGGTGGAGTGAGCTAAAGAATGATGATGGATTAAACCCAGATCAGTTGACTGGGGGTGAGAGTTTGATTGGCTCAAACGTTCCGTCCATCATCCCCTTTTGTATCGCTTTGTTTGCCCTAAGTTGGCGGGGGTATGCCCAGACGTGGGTCCCTTGCTCACTTTGCCACTGGATTCAAGCAAGCCTGGCTGATGACGGCTGGAATGCCAGAAACCGGTCCTAGGATGCTTGTTTCCGGTCCAGGGAAGACATGGCTTGGCAGTTCGGGCTGTACTGTTCCCATGAGGCACAGGGTCAGACTGATTTGCATATGGCCATGTCTGAACTGGGGTGGTGGAGTGAGCTAAAGAATGATGATGGATTAAACCCAGATCAGTTGACTGGGGGTGAGTGTTTGATTGGCTCAAACGTTCCGTCCATCATCCCCTTTTGTATCGCTTTGTTCGCCCTAAGTTGGCGGGGGTATGCCCAGACGTGGGTCCCTTGCTCACTTTGCCACTGGATTCAAGCAAGCCTGGCTGATGACGGCTGGAATGCCAGAAACCGGTCCTAGGATGCTTGTTTCCGGTCCAGGGAAGACATGGCTTGGCAGTTCGGGCTGTACTGTTCCCATGAGGCACAGGGTCAGACTGATTTGCATATGGCCATGTCTGAACTGGGGTGGTGGAGTGAGCTAAAGAATGATGATGGATTAAACCAAGATCAGTTGACTGGGGGTGAGTGTTTGATTGGCTCAAACGTTCCGTCCATCGTCCCCTTTTGTATCGCTTTGTTCGCCCTAAGTTGGCGGGGGTATGCCCAGACGTGGGTCCCTTGCTCACTTTGCCACTGGATTCAAGCAAGCCTGGCTGATGACGGCTGGAATGCCAGAAACCGGTCCTAGGATGCTTGTTTCCGGTCCAGGGAAGACATGGCTTGGCAGTTCGGGCTGTACTGTTCCCATGAGGCACAGGGTCAGACTGATTTGCATATGGCCATGTCTGAACTGGGGTGGTGGAGTGAGCTAAAGAATGATGATGGATTAAACCCAGATCATTTGACTGGGGGTGAGTGTTTGATTGGCTCAAACGTTCCGTCCATCATCCCCTTTTGTATCGCTTTGTTCGCCCTAAGTTGGCGGGGGTATGCCCAGACGTGGGTCCCTTGCTCACTTTGCCACTGGATTCAAGCAAGCCTGGCTGATGACGGCTGGAATGCCAGAAACCGGTCCTAGGATGCTTGTTTCCGGTCCAGGGAAGACATGGCTTGGCAGTTCGGGCTGTACTGTTCCCATGAGGCACAGGGTCAGACTGATTTGCATATGGCCATGTCTGAACTGGGGTGGTGGAGTGAGCTAAAGAATGATGATGGATTAAACCCAGATCAGTTGACTGGGGGTGAGTGTTTGATTGGCTCAAACGTTCCGTCCATCATCCCCTTTTGTATCGCTTTGTTCGCCCTAAGTTGGCGGGGGTATGCCCAGACGTGGGTCCCTTGCTCACTTTGCCACTGGATTCAAGCAAGCCTGGCTGATGACGGCTGGAATGCCAGAAACCGGTCCTAGGATGCTTGTTTCCGGTCCAGGGAAGACATGGCTTGGCAGTTCGGGCTGTACTGTTCCCATGAGGCACAGGGTCAGACTGATTTGCATATGGCCATGTCTGAACTGGGGTGGTGGAGTGAGCTAAAGAATGATGATGGATTAAACCCAGATCAGTTGACTGGGGGTGAGTGTTTGATTGGCTCAAACGTTCCGTCCATCATCCCCTTTTGTATCCATTCTCATATAAGAACTGCACTCCTGTCTTTTCTCTTCTTCCTTCTCTAATCCCCACTTCCCCATGTCCTCTATTTTACCCTTTCAATCAATACACTTTCCTGTCTGCAACATTCTCCCCCAGTAATCACCTCTCCTTATTGCATACTGTTCTCTAATCTAAGCTCCTGGTACACCATTATAACTCCATGTGTGCCCTAACTGCATTGTCGCCTCCCTTCCTAGAGGACAAAAAACGAGCAAGCGCCATTTGCATGTGGGTCCTAATGTAAACATTGCTGCTAAATAGGGGGAAAATTCTTTGTGCAACTATTTCTGCCATACTTGGGCCAAAATTACCCTGACTAAAGAGGATGCTAAAAGTTATCTCCATCTGGACTCAAAGGGGGAGATTTACTAAGATTTTGTGCTGTGTTTGCATCACAAAAGTGACACAAATCGGCACAAAATCTTTTTTTCCCTATTTACTTTCCAGCGCAAATTTTTATTTTGTAACTCTTTTTATTAAACCATGTCATGTTTGTACATTCAAAGAGCAATAATGGAAAAGTAATGTGAAGCACCCCATAGCGCTGCTTTGCATTACTTTGCGTTCCAAGGGTGGAGCATTGGCGTTCCCATGCAACCACCCAAGGTTGCTCATGCTAAACCCAATTTACTAAATAAAATAGATAGGGTTTAGCGTGAGAAAACTATGCCATTTTCTACTAGGCGCACAGAAGGAGAAATGCTTTCATTTCTCCTTCCTTTTCCGACTTTGCATGAATGCTGCACAGTGCAGCACGCATACAAAATGGGAAAAACTTTGTATTTTGTCTGGGCATCGGATTTTGTACAGGAAGGGTATCCTTCCTGTACAAAACCTATGCTAGACTAATGCACACACCATATCGCAATGGCATGATGGTGTATGCATGGTGCACATCAGCTGTAAACAGCACAGGCGCAAGGGAAAGGGAAGGAGAGAGCCTTAGATTAGGTGCTCTCCTGCTCCCTCCCTGTCGCACAACGCAACGCAGCCTCGCGGGGGGCTGTGCTGTGCTGTGCTGCGTGAATTTTTTGTAAATCTCCCCCAAAGAATATTGTCTACATTAGACAGGGGAACCATCCAGGAATTTGACATTTCAACTTACTTCAGAATGCAGGTTTATTTAGGGGATTAAACGTATTTAAATTTAAATTGCAATGGTCAGCAAGTCACAAGTTTTAGTTAGCAATCAATAAAACATATTTACAGAGCTTAGTACTGTTAAATGTGTGATATTAAGTGCTATATAAAAAAGTTATTGTTCCATTTACTTTTCTTTGCACTTGAAGTATTCCTACCCTTTGAAATGTGTTCCTTCTCAAGGGTAGACATTGCCATTTTAAAATAGTTCAATCAAATTAATAGATGGCTGATTTACACCAAGGGCTCTCACTGTTTTGCACAAAATATAAGTTTATGTTCAAACTCGGAAATAGGAAATTCTGCAGCACAGAAGGTACATGGGATAATAGTGCCAACACACCACACTGATCCATTGTCGTAGCTTTTAAAATAAACTTAATATACAATCATGGTTGCTACTTAGAGAATACATCTTTATTTTCACGTGCAGTAAGGCTTTGTTATTGGACACTGAAAAAGCCAACATGCTGTGAAAGTCTTCTCAGGAATGTGACACTGTATGATCATAGGTGATTCCCGGCTCAAAGATTTTTCACACAGTGTGATTGTAGGCTAAGAAAGCTGATACAATGTGTGACCACCTGCACAGCATGCCAAGGCTTTAGTGTGGAAACAAATAAGAAGTCAACTTCCAAATTTCTTTCATAAAAAGTAATTTACCAATTGACATCGTGCCTGTTGGCTTCTGACAACGTAAGGAGTTTGAAGTAGCATTTCATGCTGTGTCAGATGATTTGTGGCTGACTCTTGATCATGGAGTTAGAGCAGCCTTAATATTACTAAACCTTAGTGCCACATTTGACACTGGTTCCAAGCCAGTGCTTATAAATCAACTAGTACGACCTGGAATTTAAGGTATTCACCTGGTGTGGCTTACCTCTATCCTATCTGGCAAATCTGAAAAAATCCATGCACCACCTATTTCTGTTACGTACTAAACCTCTGACTTGTGGATTTTATTGGGTCTCCACTGTTTAATCTTTATCATCCCCAGTTAGCCTCCCTCATTTAGTCCTTTGGTATCTTGCTGATATCTTGCGCATATGCATACCCAAACATGAATTCTCTCAGTGGCAATCAGGTCTCTGCCGAAGAATATGCTTGTACGTGCATACGATCAGTTGATTTCTGAATGAAGACAAATTTATTAAAACCTTATAGTGACAAATCAAGGGTTCTCATTTTTAAAGGATCTCATACCATATGGTGTTTCCTTTGGTGGCTGGTGGAAGTGGGTCAATCGCCCACATTGGCGGAGTCAGCAAAAAAATTATTCATTTTCCAGCATCTTCCCTTTTTCAGAACATATTAACCATGTTTCATCCTTTTGCCTTTACTACATCCATAAGCAACAGAAAATCATTCCTTTTCTGCCCTCTCACTACTGTGAGGCTGTTGTACTGTCAATTATCTTCTCACTAGATCATGCAAATGCCCTCTATCTTGGGCTTCCTGCCTTTTTGTGTTCAGTACCCTTCAAATCATTCAGAACCGTGCTAGGCTCCTCATCTGAGATGGCTGCATTGCTATGCCATTTCTTCTCGCCTTTCTGCTGTCTGCTGGGTTTTTGGTGCAAATCCTTCTATCTGCAAGGCACTATCCATTTGTCGTTGTGAAGATTCTCTCTTTCTACAACACTCCTTACGTTCATTCCAGAACCCCATACTCTGTGCCAACCAAACAACTGTGCCATCCATAAATTTAGATGGCCCTGATTGAAGGCAGATCCTTCTCCTTTCTGCAGGACTGGAACTATCTCCCTCTTGAGCTATGGTGTAACTCCAATCATTTGGAAAAACACTTAAAACTGTCCTTTCTCCACATTAGTAAAGTCTGCACCTCTCCTTTGGTGCTCTCCTAGTGCCAGAAAGCCCGGTTAGCATATCATTTTCATTCATCCCATTCAATAGAACAATACCCAAGTTGAATTCCTTTAATGTATTTCTACTTAATAGAGATTTAATATCTATGTACATATTTTATTAGGATTATTAATACTATTTTAACCATTTTACTGATATCCAAACTAGGTAAGCAGCTTCTTTCAAAGCAGCTTCATCAATGCCATATAAATAATGGCCAATTCATATTACTTCCTATGATGTCACTTCCTGTGAGGTTAAATCTTATGCAAATTATAGGGGCCTCCTCGCATGTTCCTATTCTGCCCGGGGCCCCATATATCCTAGGACCAGCCCTGCCCCAGCCTCAAATTGAGCGCTGGGCTAGCCTGCTCCAACCAATCCAGGAGCTAATGTCATGCTAAAAACAGCATGAGAGCAACTAAAAGGACTGGTTGGATTGGCATGCAGGAAGTTAACCACCTTTCTTCCCTTTCCTGCTCGTCATCCGGGAGAGGAGAGACATCCGCCAGCAGCATCTCGATGAGTATTTCGGTGCCGCGCCCCATCATTTTTTAAACTTACTAGCACTCCCTGCATCTGGAATGTTTTCCATCTGTGGCAAAGGACTCTGAAACTGAGTACCCCTCTTGCTTTTTAAAAAAAAGAATGAATTTTGAATATGGAAAGTTTTTTCTAATAACTGTTGAAAAAGTTGATCGAACAGATTGAACAGAGGCTCAGGGACATCCATCTGCTCGTAGCTCTAAAAGTGAAGGTCTCAATTCTTCACACCAGCAGTCCCTTCTTCTCCTTCTATAATTTACGGAACATGTAACATCGTGGGGGCGGGGGCAGAGGGGAAGGACTGCTATAAAGAAAGACTTAAATGTGAGGAGACATGACGCTTCTCGGCCGCTTCTCTCAGATGGAATAAAGACAATACCACTAACCCGCCGGAGGAGAAATGTTACAAGCCGATAAATGACGTTCCGTGGAACGCGGATTGTTACAAGCCATGCGAGCGCCTCTAATCACAGCGCGGCCTGATCGATTTTGCCGCTATCTGCGCTTTGCCGTCTGAAGAAGAAACATACATTTTTTGCTGGAGGCAAGGTTGGACGAGCGCAGGCCTGGTATTGATTGAAATATCTACTTGTCCTCTTCTTCCTGCTCAAGCGCCCAAAGCTGCAATGGGACGAGGTCTTTTATCGAGCTAAGGGCGTTTTTTGCCCCTGAAGCAGGCTTTCTGACCACAAAACACTATTTAACAATGTACAAAGCTCTTTTAGGACCTTTCAAATTCTCAAACAGGAGGTGCGTGAAAGAAGATCCCCCCCTCATCTTTGCGGCTGCAGTGGCATGTATCAATGGTTTGTGAACTCAATTATGGTGGCAAATCATTGAAAGGTTACCACCTCTCAAGCTGGGGGTCATAATTGATTTTAAAAAGGGAGGCTGCCCTCATGGGCAGCTTTCCCTTTGGTAATTGTTTTAGATGATCTCAGGTGACCTTGCAGTGGTTCAGAAAACCAGTGCAAACTCCACCACCCATGTCTTCCCAAATGGGGCACTGTGTTTTTTTATAAGCAGCACCTTACTCTTCAATGATGTGCTGCCTTAAAAAATGTCTGGGAAAGCCGACACAGGGATGGTGGTCTGCTGTTCCTTTCAGGCCACCATTCCTGCATTCACAGCCATTCACAGGTGGTCACAAAATTCGACCTTTCTAATTAATATTCATTAGGGAGCTCATTTTGCCACCCTCTACAAATGAGCAGTTTTCGATGCGACCTATCAGGACACAGGTCGCATTGCAAACTGCATCCCCAAGCTGGCAGGACAGGTGCCTCATCTGTAAATGTCCCAGCCCTCTCCAATCCTCGTGCCTCTCTACTGGTGACAGCCAGAGCCAGCGACAAAAGACACCGCCCTCTCAGCTTGGGAACAGCAATGTTGTTCCTGTTTACATTTCATGTTTTACTTACTCATGCATTCCCTTAGAGTATTTCATTTTTCCCAGGATGGTGTGTTTCTGTAGTTTTTGTATGCTTCTTATTACTCATGCAGTGGCGTAGCAAGGGGGGGTGGTCCGCACCGGGCGGCACGAGTTTTGGGGACGGCGGCTCCCCCACTCCCCGCTCTTCAGCACGGCTGCGGGGAGGCAACGGCAGGGACCGCCACGGGCGGCAAAGTGCCTAGCTACGCCACTCTACTGATGTATAGTATGAAAAGAGCCGCTCCTATCTAGCTGTATGAATTCAGGTTGTGTGTGAGCCACGGTTCAGAGCTCTGGGGTTCATGCTGAATGCAGTGCGAAGTTTTCAGTGTTGGTCAGTGCGTCATGAAGGGCCTTGCTCATCCAATCGTTGGCCTTTCGGTTGAGTGCACACAGCAACGTTCAAGTGTGCTAATTGTACTTCAATGCGAAAATATGTGAAGGAGGATTACATCTGTCAAAATATTGACAGGGCAAAAGTTAAAGAAAATGCAGTGCGTATATGTGAGTGGGTAGGTAGTCTCTGGTTGGTGAAGTGAAGAAGATGCAAGGAAGTAAGTGCAGGGGAGAGTGAAGAGGGGGCTGAAGAGGAGACAGATGAGTTGTGAAATATGCAGATTAGGTGTTTCAGAAAGGTATGAGGAGACGAGAAAAAGAATGTCGATGTCTAACAAAGAGACACCAGAAGAGTGTAGTGTGAATACGCGAACAGGAGTGATTGAGTCACTTCGAAGGCCTTGCCACAACCACAATCTCAATGAGACAGCAAAGAAGGGTGAGTACCTGCTGTTGTAATTCGTAGGTCTTATTTGTGAAAATGTTTGCTGATCATTGATAGCACAGGAAAAAGGCAAGCTCTTTTTGTGAACTTACAAGCCACCGAGGCAAGTGACAAAGAGAATATGTAGCTGTGCAAAGTGAAATGTAGGCTTGGAAAGTGCTTTCTGTACAGGCTTCTTGCCCCAGCTCAAATTCTGCACTCAGGGACAGTGTTGCAATTCACAGATTCAAGCTTTTTTCATTCTAATAGAGAGACTCACTGGGATGTGCACATTATGGACTTTTCCTCCTCCTCTGATGGACCAGGGCTGTTGCAGGGCTGTTGCAGGGCAGGGTAAAGTGAAGGTAGGGGAAAGAAATGTCCATCAGCATTGCAGACCACATACCTCACCACTTATAAAATGCATGCAAGATTGACCACCTTGTGCAATCCCACTCATAACTAAGGGGCGTAAATCTCAATGTAATATATTCATTTTTTTGCAGTTTATATATGGCACAAACTTGGCCCAAGGTCATTAGGTGGTTTACACGTTCAGAATTACAGGATGTTGAGCCGAATCCAGGACTCAAACCTGCTTTCCCAGTTTCAAAGTTGGCAGCTCTGATCCGATAGGCCCCATCTCCTCTGTAATACATTAACATGTACTGTCTCTTTAAGCCATATTCATGTCAATAGTGCCCGCATGGGTAATTTTGGGATTGGGTTGTGAGTCTGTTGATATTCTGGGTCCCCGTCACTATGCCCAAGTGGCTCGTGAGGCCAACTTCATACAAGAGCAGTGGACCTGTGCCCGTTGTTTGTTTTGCAAGGAGAGCTGGGTTGAACGCGAGTGTAGTATCTGTGCTCAATGCACAGACCTTCCTGTGCCACAGGTCCCAATAGTGAATCAAGAGGTACATGTGTCATATTTTCCACACTTATTGGGATCCAACCCATAGAGGTTTGCAGCTCCTAAAGGAAACTGCAATTTTTTCAGTAAAAGGGAAAATTGACAGGTGTCTCTCACTACTCCTACTGAGTTTTGCATGCCTGGGAAAGGGTGTTACTAGTCACGCAAACGTCCTAGAGAACCTTTGTAGCCCCACTTACCTGTATGCCATAAAGCTTAAAGTTCAGGATTTATCTCCCAGCATCTCTCTAACAACTGGGCCCATTTGCCTTGTGCTAAGCCCCTATTACTGGTCTCTTTTATACCCTTTCTTACATGGTAGTTGATGGAGCAAGCAAGAGAATGCTCAACTCTTCTTTCTTTTACCCCGAATGATAAACAATGTGCTTGTTCATATTTCAAGTGGCAAGTGGATGTTGTTGCTAATATATGTCTTATATTCACTAAGACTTAACCATGCAAGGCTATTTATTGCTTTAGAGCAGCTAGCTCAACAACTACTGTGAAGGCAAGCCGGTGGCACAAGGAAACCTTTGGGGGCCCACCTGCAAGGAATGGGAAGGGGGCCCTCTGAAACCCATGCCCTGGCAGTCACCACCCACCCTGTTGAAGTTCTTCCTCTGACACCTGCAAGCACAAAATCAGTAAAGTTGCAGTATTAAAGTTAGCATCAAAGAGGAAACTGTTAACCCTGTTGAATAAAGTTGCTAAGCAGTCAGTCACTTCGGACCACAGTGAAAATCAGATTGTATTGTTGATTTACAAAAGGGCTGACTGCTTGTGCCTTTGACCTAACACGCACTTAAACGCAACCCTTAAGAACAAGATCCTTAAAGGAGGGTATAAAAGGTAATACATCTGTTCACCAAAAGAGACTGGAAAATTTGTTTACCATGTAGGAGTAGAAGCTATTGACAGTGGCTAAATTGTGCAATAGACGTTGAGCTTTTAATTCATCTAAAAAAATGTTTGTCTTGTTGGCGAAACCATGAAGGTTCTTGATCACAACTAATCATCTCGGATAATGATGGCCATAACATCTGTGTAGGACAAGGATATGAAAGTGTATGATCTGATAACACACACTAGTGGCTGGTCATACACATGGACCAGTAAGGGGGGCAGAGTAGAGTCCTGTGATAAATCACAAAAGATGAGAAAGTAGTGAGACCTAAAACACAATCCAGGTTAAAGATGCTGCTGAGATACTAGAGATATGCCTCTCAGTCAGGATGGAATAGTTGACTATACCAAATGCAAAGAACTGGTCTAGACATACTGGTGCTGCTGAAATCCCAGATCAAGTGTAGCAGGAGAGAAGACAGCATCCACTCCAAGTGGCGGCAGGCATGAACCCAACCCAGAGGGTGTCCAATAGGCTTCGGAAGTTCAAAAATTTGGAAAGCCAGTTGAACATGACCTTTTAGTCAGTTTGGCTATTAAGGGGACAGAAAAATCGGTCTAAGTTTCAGAGGGACAGAACGATTCAATATGGCTTTTTCCTATTTTCGAGGTGCCGTTGCTGAAATGAACAACAGTGGTCTCAAGGCTCTGAAAAACAAATAGCTCCAGTATCGTCCAAAGCCAGGATTTAAGAGACAGCACAAACCATGTATCGCTGAATCAGAGATGTTGGAAAGTATGGCAAAAATAGGAGTTTGGAAGCATCACACCGTTTCTCAGAGTAGAAGTACCACTGTCAAAGGTCCGATAGGAACATTTTTTCTTCATGAAGAAAGGGAGAGAACTTGTGGTTGGTTCTCGATCCCTTCCCAATATTTCCCTATTTCATATGATCCAGGTGATCTAAGAGGCATCATCTTATCAGCGAGGAAATCTCTGAGTACGTCAGGGGCCTTGAACATCAACAAGGACAGTGTAGATTTCAGGCATATCAAGTCAATAGAAACTGTGACTCAATCAAACAGTGGTATGCCCAGGCCAAAGGTGTGATCAGCATGATACCTCTCAAGTTGGAAGTTGAGAAAATAATATCAAGAGAATTATCAGCTGAATGAGTTGCTGTGCAAATACACTTAAACCTTCTGTGGGTTTCTAGGGCAGGATTAACTTTAAAGTCCATCCAAACACTGAAGCAATTAACAGTAAAGTGCAATCAACTTGTCTGGCTAGGCTGAGAAATTTGCATTAGGGCCGAGATTAAAATAAAGGAGAGAGTTAAAAAGGGAGAACAATGTCCAACCACGGTTTCCTGGCAGTGGTCTCATGTGCATTAGTCGACTGGGTCTCCACCCTCCTTATTTTCAGCAGTTAACTGGTTTTGTCTGAGCCTGTTTATACATGCTCTAATGAAAATGCTTTATCCCCTTATGAGTGACTTGGCACTGGCTGGTGGCCAAATGTGCCTGTGCACAAATCTGGTAGTTCTTACCCTAGCAGAGCTTATTCACATAAGAACAGCGTAGTTGCCCAAGAATGCTGATAAAATGTAAGTTGGATTCTGCCTGGTGAAGCTCTGCCAGTGGCAAAGCCTGGAGCCCATATCACACACTGGCAGTCCCTTTCCCACTCAGAACAGGGTTGGGTGAGGGCACTGAGCCTCACTGACACCACCAGACTGTGACAAGTGGGAAAGAGTGAGATTAAGGAATCATTGCCCATTACTTGTCTCGAGCTCCCAAGTGCGTCCACCTTGGACACGAAAGGACTAAACCATTATTATGTGACTGTGATGTGTTATGGGTAGAGATTACAACAAACGGTCTAACCCATTCTATTTTTAATGTACAGCTTTCACAAACCACTATGTTCTGAATAAATATCTGCATTGGTGTTGCACAGGAGATTCTGTCGCAAGGGAGATTATATTCTGCTAAACGGTATAAAAGATATTTATCCAGCATTTATAGACATGCTAAGGTTTCTTGGCATTTGGGTGAATTGGCATAACCCAGCCAGCCAAGACTAGCCGGTGCCTAAGAAAAAACAGGTGTGGAAGGTGAACCTAAGAAATTCTCCGTAAACGCAATGGAAGAATGTTCAAAAGTGACATGCGTCCATAACCAAGACCTCAGTTGTGACCGGGTTTAACTTGAGCCAGTGCCTACCCAATCAATCCCAGACCCACTTGAAACTGATTTTGAAGAGAGTCACCAATGATGCACCCCCACCAAGATGAGCAATAAGCTTAGTGTCTTTGGAGTTTGTACAGAAGCAGAACCATTCAGTATTGATGAGTCGGTTCATTGATCAATACATGGGAGATAAGGCAGAAAATATGTGGTCCCTACATTCAAGAAGGAATACAGGGCAATAAAAAGAGGTAGGTGGGCCCATTAGATCGAGTTAGAAAGATATGAATTAAACCAGAAAAAAACGCCAGGTTTGAGATCGCAGGCTGAGGCTGGTCCAACAGGATAAAGTGATCATTAATGCCAAACAACACCAATAGATCAAGAAGAATCATGACCCTTGCACTGCTGTTGTTTTTTGCATCATAAGTGATGCAATGAAATCTAACTCAATGCTATGTTCTGGATAGAAGCCAACATAGGGAGAACGGAATACATCAGAAGAATTAAGAAGTTACAGAGGTGTTTGGATACTTGTGGGCTGATCCAAATCTTGGCGGATGGAGTAATTACTGTAACCCTGGCAGAGTACTGTACTCCCACCATGGCAAGGGCACTCTGCCTTTCGTACTTAGAGATATCCGCTGCCCCTGTAGACATTGCTTGCATTTCCAGGGACCGCTGTCACCGCAGTTCCTGGGAACACATTGTAGGTTTGACGGAGGGCATCGTCAACGAGACAGAGCAATACATCAAGCTTCCAACTTTTTTATTATTTTCAAAAAGGAAATCCCAAGCAGTATTTTATTTTTGAAAATAAATAAAAACAATGTCCCCTCCCCATGAGAGTATCACCCTGTTGGCATGTGGGTAATTTAATTTTTCACTGCTCCTTACCGCCACATTTTTCATGGCGGTGACGGGCAGTGAAAACTGGCCATGTGTCAACTCACTCTAAATTGGGTGGAAGGACACATTGCCAAACCTCTGATGGCCTGTACTCCATCGGGCAATCAGAGGTGTATGTAGGTGGAGGAAATGGAGTAGTCTTTGTTGTCTACACACAAAAGGTCTGCCAACCCCAAATGAGGCCGGGCAGAACTTCAGGTTGGCAGAAAGGGTACCCCTTCGCCGTTGCGACAGAACACCCTTTCCGGGACATCTGCATCAGGCCCTAGGTCTTCAAGGAACGTGACTGAGGCTGGGAAGCCAGAGATTGCCCAATAATTAACAATATCGACAGAGTCAGACTCAGGTCTTCTTAACTATGAGAACTACCTGTGCATTATTTTTAAAGTACAGAAGGATTCTGAAGTCATTTGTTATATAAAATTGGATGATGGGATTTTATCATGTTACTGATGAGCCTTACTATGTATATGTATAAATGTGTTGGCATTTATATAGCACAAACGTAGCCGGAGAACACATTAATTCAATATGTGTGGAGATGATGTAAACTCATGTATATCAAATGGGGTTTTACACATTTTATACCATTACAATTGCATTATATATGTCACGCCGGATAACACACAATATAGGAGTACTCTCCTCTCATTTAAGAAACCAAGAAACAGGTTGTTGATACGCTACCAATAAGAATGAAAATACATACAAAAGGAGAATGACTACTACATCCTTGAGAATGGTCTATGGGTACGCTAAAGGACTTACTTTTGCATATAACGGCATTATTTAATAATGAGACATACATGAGAACAGCCCTGGTGAAGTCAGAGGTTTATGCACCTATTGACGATACACGTGTTGGCTACTGGATTGACCAAAGTGACCACTGAATGTATGGAAATCATCTGATCTTGTGTGAAGAAAAGGAAATAAAAAGACGGAGAAGCATTGCTTTACTCATGTACTGACATTATTGGACATTGGGCTGCTCAGGGGTCATATTAATTGTTTCAAATTGGGGATTTTGTCCTCATCTAAGTTGGGGATGCTGGTGGCCACTCTTTCCCCTTGGAGCACCAAAGAATATTCTGAGATTGATATGGGAATACTTTAGGTTTGCACAAACAATTACCTTGCCACAGAGACGATCTATGCATTATATTTGTGAATTGTATGGGGTAAGCAGGTTTCAGCTTTGAGCCCTATTCTGTTTAATGTCTATCTATAACCACTACTGACTCTGATCAAGTCCTTTGGTGTCTCCTTTATAAATTACGCGGATGACACCCAACTAATAATATCATTAGACAAAACTGATTTTACTCAGCTAGATAACTTTCATGTCTGTCCATATGAAATGGCTAAATGGCTTAATAAGAACACACTCAAATTCAATGGAAATAAAACTGAATTTCTGTGTTGCTCTCCAGGGAAACATAGTATCAGCTCCCAGGGAATTTCTGGCCTTGCTATAGGGTACAGATTTGAAGACAGCACAATCGGTTTGAAACCTGGGAGTTCTAATTGACGAGAAACTTCCTATGGAGGCCTACATCGATAAAACAGTGGCCACCTGCCATGGACTTCTGAGGAACCTAAAAAAAATGGTCCCCCTTTTACCACAACCAGCTAGGAAGCTGGTAGTACAATACACTGTGCTGAGTAGATTGGATTATTGTAACTCTCTTCTTATAGGGATTCCAGAATATCTGCTTAAGCGACTCCAGAGGATACGAGTGTTGGCTGCTAAGTTAGCATTAAACAAAGGCAGATTTGAGTCAGAGTCTGGCACTTTGAGGGAACTTCACTGGTTGCCAGTAAAGGAAAGATGCATCTTGAAGGCCATGTGCATAATGCACAGAGCCTTGAATGGTAGTGGACCTAGGTCTCTACAAGAAAAACTGTGCTACTACAAACCTGCTCGGTCCCTAGGATCGTCTTCAGCCTGTTTGGTATGTGTGCCCTGTAGGAAGGTGGAATCTGACTGCATGGTTACCCCCACTTTTTTCCTGGTGTTTTGCTGGTTTTTGACTAGTCTGACTTGGATCCTGCTAATCAGGACCCCAGTTTATCTGCTTACTCCCTAAATTGGTTGTGCATGTACTTTAGGTGCACTCCAGATTGGATTCTGGGGTACCCTTATAAGTCCCTAGTATATGGTATACTATGTACCCAGGGCCTAGGTACCCCAGAGGCCTCCCAGGGGCTGCAGCATGTATTATGCCACCCCTGAGAAACCATTTAAAATGACACAACAGGTCTGCTACAGCAGCCTGTGTAAGGTGGTGCATGCACCCCTTACTTAGATATAGGTTCACTATATCTATCCTAATCACTGCACATATAAACCTATCAGTCACCCCTATAGCAGGCCTTATCAATCCTGAAGGCAGGGTGCTGGGTTTTATGTGAGAGGGTGCCCATGCATGAGCAGAGCCCCTCTGCAGCCTTCGGAACCTATATTCCGGGGTTGTTTGTGATGCAGCCAACCATATATACTTAAGTGCATTATAACCTCGCAGTAAATGCTAACTTTAAAACGGCTGCATGGAAACATGTCGTGTTTGGTGTCAAACACCTTGGAATCATACCTCCACACCAGTAACTGGTGTGGGAGGTATGATTCCACCCTCCTAGAGGGAGAAATATGACAACACCGGTACACCCGGTACCAGCTTTCTTGACCCTGGCATCACAAAATGGATGCTGCCAGCCACAGACACGAGTCTGCCCTCCTGCTGCTGGACGAAACTCTGGCAGGGGAAGGTTTGACAATAGGTTTCCTGTCACAGGGAGGTGTGACCACCTCCCAGACAGGCTTTAGTGTATTGGGGCTGGGTGGGTGCACTCTGAGAGTGCTTTGATGTCTGCACTGGGGGCACATTTGGTGTCCCTGTGCATAGTCCAGCTCAAACCGGAAGCAGGAGCCATTTGCTCCTGCTCTGGCGCGAAACTGGACAAAGGACATGGGTGTAGCCACCCCTCTGTCCTGACCCTCCCATAGGTGGGTCCCCAGAGTTTGTCCCACCCCTTCCTTGGGTATAAAGTAGGAACCCCTGACTACAGGACCTTAGATTTGACCTGGACTAAACTCTGCTACAGAAACCAAGTACTTCGACGATCTGCACGACGCTGGATGACTGAAGAAATCTCCCTTAGAGTAAAGGAGTTACTCCCGTGCAAGGCAGGCACCTAAACGCATCTGACCGGTTTGCATCTCCCAAGCTCCTGAGGACTCCGAAGATTTGTGCAACACAGGAGGTGGGTTCCTGAGATCTCTGAGGTTGATCTGCGCTCTCAGCAATTCTGAGGCGCGTATCCCTCGTGGGGGCCGTGCAACCCGTACCCCTGTGCATGTGTACATTTGCAGCAGCATATGCTTTTCGGCGATCCCTGAGGCTGTGCTTTGGACTACTTGTAGTCCTAACTCCGAGCAGTACCTCCACTGAAGATTTCCGGCCTACACTCCACGAGTGTTCCGTTGGCTGGTATTTAGTGATTCAGCTTGAGGTCCCTTTGCAATCCCTGGTCCGTTGGCCTGTGGGTCCCTGTGAAGGTAACTTTGACTTTACATGGGCTTTACTGGTTGCTCCAGACGTGCCCTGACTCTCCATAGCTTGGAGAGTCCCCAGGGCCTTGCTGGTCCTCACCAAAGTTTATTTCCTCTGCCCGCATGGGTTGCATTTGCCAAGGCTTGTTGGTGTTCAATCCGGACACTGACCCCTCAGCACTCGACATCCTTTGTGGGACAGCTCACCTCCGGACTTTGGTCATCGTCGACATCTCCTGGTCCCCGTGGCTGCAGAGTCAAGCATCACCTCTTCACGCCTGAAGCACCCGACATCGGTGGGCATTTGTCTATCGTGCCCCTGGTCACTGTGAAGTGACCCAGACTCTGTCCCCTCTGCTTTCAGGTTCTTCTCATCTCTGATCCAGGCTTGGATCACACTGGACACTTTTCATCTTCCCGGCAGCAGTACTTTTTTGCATCACGCCATTGAAAACGATGAAGGTTTCCGACCTCACTTGACCCCTATGCACCTGGCTCCTCTGGGATAGGTAACACGGGTACCTTGGTACTCTCAAGGGTGCTGGCCTTAGAACCTTCTATGTTTAGCTGGGTTTGCTTAAAGTCCTCTCCGAAGTGTCCTTAATCTTTAAATTTCCAACCGCGACTTTCCCATAGAGTTGTACGGATCTCGTGCCTGTGTTCACACACTGCACCCTTCCTCCGTGGGTCCCCTGTGTCACTACTTTGGGTGGTTCCTTGGGGTCCCAGTGATTCTACGTGCTCTAGGCACTGTGTCTAGTCAAGTTGTGGTTGTTATACCACTTTCTTAGTATATGGTTTGGTCTCCCCTGGAGCCCACTGTGTATTGTGCTATTTACTGTCGTTCTAGTGATTTAATATTGTGTGCTTTGTTCTCTAATCTCATAAAGAGGTTAGTAGAGAGTGTTTAGTAATAAATACATATATTTTATATATTCCTTGTGTGGTTCTCCTTTCATTTGGTCATTCAGGAGGTTATGAACTGGTAAAACAAGCTGCTTTACATTCCTTCGAGACTTAGCCTGAAGGCTGCTCTCCATAGCTACCACTAGGATAGCTTTCAATAAAGGTTGTCTTTAACCTAATCATCAATAAGGGTCGTTTGGACTGGTGCCCACTTTAATTAGTGGACAGCATATACCAGGCCAATTTCTCACATTGGTGTGCAGCGGTTGGGATTCAAGCTTGCTATTGTTTTACCAGATAATCTCATTGAGTGACTAACTGAAAACCACTAAAGGTACTTAGGTACATATAAATCAAGACTAGAATAAAGTAAGTTCTACTGAACTTAGAGTTGGGTAAGTCAAGGGTCTAGCACACACTTTCTCCAACTCAAGAGAGTTTAGTAGCTCCCACTAGGTTAGGTAGGTGCCTACACCACACAACACTAGTATGTCTTCTAGGCCAGAAGCCAGTGGGCCTCTGCCAACTAAGTAGGACCATATCTCATTTCAGGAATTGAGAACCATGTGTACATCTAGGAAACTGAAGACAGGGAAAAACCCAAACACTCAACGCCTCATAGAGGCTTTGCTTTTAGATGACCTCAGAAAGACCCCAGGGTCTGATGAGGCAGGCAAGTTGGGTGGGACAGCAGAAGAGGGAAGGCCAGGAAGTGAAAACTTCTATGACCTGGACTCTGATGCTGGCCAGGAGGATCAAAATGATTCTAACCTGGGCAATCCAATTCTTCCTGAAGGTGAGGGAGAAGGCCTCAGTGGCCCTCTCTTTACCCCACCTGGAAGGGTTAACAGTTTACCGAGAAGATCAAGATCTCCTTCTCAGGAATCTAATCATTCTGGTACTTCTGTAGGGAGCTCTGTTTCTCATAGGACCTCTGCTTCTCATAAAAGGGAGTCCTCTTATGAGAAGAAGTGCCAACTGCTTGAGTTTGAGAGAGCTAAGCTCAGAATCAAGAGAGAGCAATTGGCCTTAGATAGGGAATCCCTGGAGCTTCAGAGAGCTTCTAAAAGTTGGGGCTAGAGCCCCATGGTGGCAGCAACAGTGTCCCTAGAGGTAGAGAACATACTCATGACCATAGGAACCTGAACAAGATTGTCCCTCCCTACCAGAGTGGGGATGACATCCACAAATGGATAACTGCACTGGAGAGGGCCTGTAAAGTACAGAGGGTCCCTCAGGAGCAGTGGGCAGCAATCTTGTGGCTCTCCTTTGCAGACAAAGGTAGAGACAAGCTCCTCACTGTTAGAGAAGAGGATGCTGATAATTACAAAGTCTTGAAGAGTGCTCTGATTGATGGGTTTGGCTTAACCACTGAACAATACAGGGTTAAGTTCAGAGATACCCAAAAGGCACAGACTCAAGACTGGGTTGACTTTGTAGATTGTGCTACTAAGGCTCTGGAAGGTTGGATACATGGCAGCAAGGTGCATGACGTTTTAGGATTGTACAATTTGATTATGAGGGAGCAGATCCTTAATAATTGTCAAAACCAACTTTTACACCAGTACCTGGTGGACTCTGATCTGACCTCTCCCCAAGAATTGGGCAAGAAGGCAGATAAATGGGTCAGAACCAGAGTAAAGCCAAAGAATCAGGGTGGTGACCAGAAGAAAGATTCTTCCAAGAACCAAGAGAAAGGTGGGGATAAATCCAAAGATAAATCCACTACAGGGCCCCAAAAGTCCTCTTCTGGGGGTGGGTCCCAAACTCCTTCCTCCCCTGAAAAGAAACCTTATTGCCATGTCTGTAAGAAGCCTGGCCACTGGAAAAATGACCCCATTTGCCCTAGGGCCAGCAATAAGGAAAATGTGCCTCCCAGCAATACTACCACTCCTCCTGGTACTACAAGTAGTAATCTCCCAGGTGGTAGTAGTGCACCCAAAAAGTTAGGTGGGTTCTCATGGGGAACTGAGGTGGACCATGGTTTAGAAAGGCCCCCCTCACAGGCCTCCTCAGTCTGTGATGGTGGCATGGGATTTGCCACTTTTACTATCAGTCCTAATTCTTTGGGCAAGTACAGACAGGAGCCACTGATAAATGGTCAGAAAGCTGTGGCATTCAGGGACACAGGGGCTAGTGTCACCATGGTGACAGGGAACCTAGTCCCTCCTCAACAGCTTTTACCTGAGTTTAAGTACCAGGTGACCACATTGATGGTATCAGGACAGATCATCCCATGGCTATAGTCAATCTCAGCTGGGGAGGGTCACTGGCCCAAAGAGAGTGGCAGTGTCCCCAAACTTGCCTGTAGATTGCCTGTTGGGTAATGATCTAGAAATTTCAGCATGGGCTGAAGTTGAATACCAGGCCCATTTAAGAATGTTAGGCCTCCCTGAGAGAGTTGGTGGGACCCATAGGGCCTCAACCCAACCCCAGGGTAATTTTGGAGTGGTGGAGCCTGAAAGAATGGCCCACTCTACTCCACCAGAGAGCAGAAGGGTTGAAGAAAAGTCTTCTACCCCTCAGACTATAGGTAAGGGTGGGCTTCCTCAGGGAACTGATCCTACCCCTAATGAAGGAACTGCCCCAGAGGTGGTCAGGCCTGGCCTGGCAACACCCCTGAGGGCAGGGGACCCTTCCAAGGTGGTACCCAGTCTGGAGCAGGTATCCTGCCCCTATCTACCCTATCTCAATCAGCCTAGGGCTGCAGAGGTCAGGGAGGTCAGTGGACCCCTAAGGACCCACTGCCCAGAGGAACACCCTCATCAACAGATTAGGGGCACCCAGTCTAGTAGCCCTAGCCAGGTGAAAATTCCTCAACCCACTGAGGGATCCCTCTTACCATTGAATAGGGACCACCCCCAGATGGACTCTATTGGGCAAGGGCAAACCTGGGGCAAACCTGGGACCAAATGGTTCCAAACCTACCCTCTCCCTCTAGTGTTCCAACCAAAGAGACCCAACACCCAGCTGTAGGCAGCCAGAGGTTGACCCTTAGGGCCAGATACAACTCAGTCATGGAAAGAAAGGCCTCCATGGTGACCAGTGCTCTGAGGAACATGAGACCAACTTTATTACGGCCGCACTTCTCTACTCAGACGCCCCACCAGCCTTTTTCTTTGCCAAAACACACTACAGGTAGTAATCCCAACTTTTGGAGAAAATCCAATACCCTTAAGGGTAGGGACTCCTTAGTGGACCATAAGACAGGGGGTATCCATGCTAGTGCAGGATCTTCCTTATATGGCCACTTAGTCAATAAAGTCTCAACTGGGCAAGGTTAGCCTTATCTCCTTTCGTTGGGGGGGGGGGGTTATGTAGGAAGGTGGAATCTGACTGCATGGTTACCCCCACTTTTTTCCTGGTGTTTTGCTGGTTTTTGACTAGTCTGACTGGGATCCTGCTAATCAGTACCCCAGTTTATCTGCTTACTCCCTAAATTGGTTGTGCATGTACTTTAGGTGCACTCCAGATTGGATTCTGGGGTACCCTTATAAGTCCCTAGTATATGGTACACTATGTACCCAGGGCCTAGGTACCCCAGAGGCCTCCCAGGGGCTGAAGCATGTATTATGCCACCCCTGAGAGACCATTTAAAATGACACAACAGGTCTGCTACAGCAGCCTGTGTAAGGTGGTGCATGCACCCCTTACTTAGATATAGGTTCACTATATCTATCCTAATCACTGCACATATAAACCTATCAGTCACCCCTATAGCAGGCCTTATCAATCCTGAAGGCAGGGTGCTGGGTTTTATGTGAGAGGGTGCCCATGCATGAGCAGAGCCCCTCTGCAGCCTTCGGAACCTATATTCCGGGGTTGTTTGTGATGCAGCCAACCATATATACTTAAGTGCATTATAACCTCGCGGTAAATGATAACTTTAAAACGGCTGCATGGAAACATGTCGTGTTTGGTGTCAAACACCTTGTAATCATACCTCCACACCAGTAACTGGTATGGGAGGTATGATTCCACCCTCCTAGAGGGAGAAATATGACAACACCGGTACACCCGGTACCATCTTTCTTGACCCTGGCATCACAAAATGGATGCTGCCAGCCACAGACACGAGTCTGCCCTCCTGCTGCTGGACGAAACTCCGGCAGGGGAAGGTTTGACAATAGGTTTCCTGTCACAGGGAGGTGTGACCACCTCCCAGACAGGCTTTAGTGTATTGGGGCTGGGTGGGTGCACTCTGAGAGTGCTTTGATGTCTGCACTGGGGGCACATTTGGTGTCCCTGTGCATAGTCCAGCTCAAACTGGTTGCAGAAGCCATTTGCTCCTGCTCTGGTGCGAAACTGGACAAAGGACATGGGTGTAGCCACCCCTCTGTCCTGACCCTCCCATAGGTGGGTCCCCAGAGTTTGTCCCACCCCTTCCTTGGGTATAAAGTAGGAACCCCTGACTACAGGACCTTAGATTTGACCTGGACTAAACTCTGCTACAGAAACCAAGTACTTCGACGATCTGCACGATGCTGGATGACTGAAGAAATCTCCCTTAGAGTAAAGGAGTTACTCCCCTGCAAGGCAGGCACCTAAACGCATCTGACCGGTTTGCATCTCCCAAGCTCCTGAGGACTCCGAAGATTTCTGCAACACAGGAGGTGGGTTCCCAAGGTCTCTGAGGTTGATCTGCGCTCTCAGAAATTCTGAGGCCCGTATCCCTTGTGGGGACCGTGCAACCCGTACCCCTGTGCACCGTGTATATTTGCAGCAGCATATGCTTTTCGGCAATCCCTGAGGCTGTGCTTTGGGCTACTTGTAGTCCTGACTCCGAGCAGTAATTCCTCGAAAGATTTCCGGCCTACACTCTACGAGTGTTCCGTGGGCTGGTATTTAGTGATTCAGCTCGAGGTCCCTTTGCGATCCCTGGCCCGTTAGCCTGTGGGTCCCTGTGAAGGTAACTTTGACTTTCCGTGGGCTTTTCTGTTTGCTCCAGACGTGCCCTGACTCTCCATAGCTTGGAGAGTCCCCAGGACCTTGCTGGTCCTCACCTAAGTTTATTTCCTCTGCCCACGTGGGTTCCATTTGCCAAGGCTTGTTGGTTTTCAATCCGGACACTGACCCCTCAGCACTCGACATCCTTCATGGGACAGCTCACCTCCGGACTTTGGTCATCGTCAACGCCTCCTGGTCCCCGTGGCTGCAGAGTCAAGCATCACCTCTTCACGCCTGAAGCACCCGACATCGGTGGGCATTCGTCTATCGTGCCCCTGGTCACTGTGAAGTGACCCAGACTCTGTCCCCTCTGCTTTCAGGTTCTTCTCATCTCCAATCCAGGCTTGGATCACACCAGACACTTTTCATCTTCCCGGCAGCAGTACTTTTTCGCATCACGCCATTGAAAACGACGAAGGTTTCCGACATCACTTGACCTCTATGCACCCGGTTCCTCTGGGATAGGTAACACGGGTACCTCGGTACTCTCAAGGGTGCTGGCCTTAGAACCTTCTATGTTTAGCTGGGTTTGCTTAAAGTCCTCTCCGAAGTGTCCTTAATCTTTAAATTTCCAACCGCGACTTTCCCATAGAGTTGTACGGAGCTCGCGCCTGTGTTCACACACTGCACCCGTCCTCCGTGGGTCCCCTGTGTCACTACTTTTGGTGGTTCCTTGGGGTCCCAGCAATTCTACGTGCTCTAGGCACTGTGTCTAGTCAAGTCGTGGTTGTTATACCACTTTCTTAGTATATGGTTTGGTCTCCCCCTGGAGCCCACTGTGTATTGTGCTATTTACTGTTGTTCTAGTGATTTAATATTGTGTGCTTTGTTCTCTAATCTCATAAAGAGGTTAGTAGAGAGTGTTTAGTAATAAATACATATATTTTATATATTCCTTGTGTGGTTCTCCTTTCATTTGGTCATTCAGGAGGTTATGAACTGGTAAAACAAGCTGCTTTACATTCCTTCGAGACTTAGCCTGAAGGCTGCTCTCCATAGCTACCACTAGGATAGCTTTCAATAAAGGTTGTCTTTAACCTAATCATCAATAAGGGTCGTTTGGACTGGTGCAAGGTGCCCACTTTAATTAGTGGACAGCATATACCAGGCCAATTTCTCACATACCCTCTTTAAAAAAGACAAGAATAGGTTTAATTAGTCACAGGCTATCTATAGACCATTAATCAATCATTATAATTATGTACCTAGAACAGCCTATTGAATTTTTAGGTTTATCTACTTATACTTATATACACATGAGGATATGTCTGTATCTGTTTACAATACTCCATCATACCCTCCTTTTTCCTCATCAGGTCCCATGATATTATTCCTTTTTTTCACCTGCTCGTTACTATTAGTAACCATCTAGCAATATCTATGTATTTTTTATTTTAACCAGCTAGTAGTGACTGCCCCGAGATACCAGATTCTACACCAAGATGGAACCTGTACCTTTAGTCCGTCTTTTGTATTCATATACATTTGCACGTCATGCAGAGGCATCACCATTTCACGTCTTTTCGTTTCCGTTCTTTAATGACGTTAAGGAAATTATTGTGGTAACACACTGGATGATACATACGTTTTACCCAGTTACTTGCATTGAACAAAGGGCAGTTTCTAATCATCCTTTTTAATCATCCTTCTATGTTCATGAATTCCTGAAAATGACACGTAGCGTAATATCGCGATGTTTCCTTACGAGATTGACGCTTGGCGCGTAGTAAGTAACTACGGAAACATATATAAAAGACAAGTGCACCATATTCCATCTTCTTTGCTGACCGAATGCACCACTGTGGGAATCGTTCCACCACCGAGACCAGTAAGTACCCTTATCTAGTGAGACTGCGCTAGAGATTTTAGCTACAACACACAAACAAACGAGTGCAGTATTAGCATCATACCTGCTCTGTGCAAACTTGTTTTCTAAATCAATTGAAGATTGGTTTATTAACCCCTTCCATGCTTATGACGAGCTGGACTCGTCATGGCACACAGTGGTCGTGTGCTCATGACGAGTCCAGCTCGTCATAAGACCCACCCACGGGGGAAGCGCTGGCGCTCCCCCCGTGGGAATGCGATCGTTGTTTTTTTTTTGGGGAAGGCAGGGGAAGGGCTTCCCCTGCCTCCCCCTGCCCCCCCATCAATGACGTCAGCGTGCGAGGCACGCTGACGTCATTGGGGGTTTCCCTTTCTTCCCGACGCGCTGGAAGCCATTTGCTTCCAGCGCGTCGGGGAAATCAGGTGAGTTTTGGCTCCGGGGAGGGGGGGTTTGAAACAAAAGAGGCATCAAGGGAAAGGAAAGGGTTTTCCTTTCCCTTGATGCCTCTTTTGTGCATTCCTGCTGCACTATCATGCGATCGTGCAGCAGGAATGCCCACTAGACACCAGGGATTTTTTTTTTTTTTTAAATGTTAATGAAAATACTGTTTGGGGGAGCGGCCCCTTGGGCAAGGGTCGCTCCCCTTTTGGGGGCCATATGTTTTTGTGCTCTGCCCCCCTGGGGGGGGGGGGGCAGTTTTTCGTATTGTACCCACTAGACCACCAGGGAGAAACGGTGGGGAGTTGCCCCTTGGGCAAGGGTCACTCCCCTTTGGGGGCTTTGTTTGTGGCCGATCGGCCAAATGATAGTGCCCTTTATTTTATTTATTTTATTTATTTATTTTAATTAATGCCTTTTTATATAGCGTGGACTTTACCCGAAGGTGTCAGAGCGCTTCACAATAGGACAGTAACATTACATGAGGAGAAGGTTACAAGTGAGCATAATACAAAAGGAAGCGTTACATTACATGAGGAAAAAGTGACAATTGTGCAAATAACAAAACAAACAAGATACAAAAAGAGGTATGCGTTACAAGAGGAAAAAGTGACAGATGTGCATGATACATGAGATACAAAATACAAATAGAGGTATAATACTGCAATAAGTGGCAGTCACTCAGAACACACTGGGAAGGCACTTCTATAGGCATGGAGTACAGAATTTCCTATAGTGGAAGAACTTCCTTGAGGGAGTAGAGAGGGCGTGAATTAAACAGGAGACTTAAAATGAAGGGTACACAAACATAAAATCCAACACAGCACGCAAGGGTAAGGAATGTACAGGAAAAAGTACAAATTTACAATGAAGAGCGAACTTCCTAGAGGGGGCTGAGAGTGAAAGTATTAGTTCTGAAAGTGTCTTTGGAAGAGAAGAGATTTGAGGTCAGCTTTGAAGATCCGGGTAGAGGAGGTGGCACGAAGCAATGGGGGAAGCGAGTTCCAGATTCTCAACGCATTTCCTGAGAAGGATTGCGCCATCGATCTTTCCCTTTTGAAGACGGGGGGGGCTCAAGCAGAAGCTTTTCCGCATTTCGAGAAGGGCGAGAGCCACCGGACAATTTCAATTTATTTGCCAGGTAACGAGGGGGGGAGTGTAAGGCTTTGTATGTGATGCAGGCAGTTTTGTAAATAGATCTTGCCTTGATCGGAAGCCATCGAAGAGAGGACAGGATAGGAGTGACGTGGTCGCTTCGTTTAGACCCTGAAATGAAGCGAGCTGCTGAATGGAGGATGGATTTGAGAGGGGAGAGGTGGGATTTGGGTAGGCCCGTCAGAAGAGAATTGCAATAATTCAGTCTTGAGAGAACCAGAGATTGTACCAAGGTTTTTAAGTCTTTCTCCGGGAAGAACTGACGGATCCCCCATAGAAGGCGCAACTGGTAACGTGCGTTCTTAGCAATAGAGTTGATGAGGGAGATTAGGTTGAGTCTTTTGTCAAGAATGACACCTAGGGATTTAGCGCTGTCGACAATGATGGGTTTGTTGTTGAGTAGGTTCAGCTGATCCATCCAAGATTGAACAGGAGGAGGTGAGAGAGAGGTAGAGAGGAGGAGGAATTCAGTTTTGGCGGGATTCAGAATGAGTTGGTGATCTAACATCCAGTTGTGAATAGAGTTGAGAGTAGAGTTGAGTAGTGAGAGATCGTGTGCAGAAGATACCTTAAGGTATCTTCCCACTAGTCCACCAGGCATTTATTTGTGGAGAGTGACCCCTTGGGCAAGGGTCACTCTCCTTTGGGGGCAATATTTGTGGCTGTGTCTGCCCCCCAGGAGGGCAGATCGCCATGTTTTTTAAAAATTGGGCCCACTAGACCACCAGGGATTTGTTTGAGGGGAGTGGCCCCTTGGGCAAGGGTTGCTCCCTTTGGAGAGCATTAATTTGGCCGTTTCTGCCATCCTGAGGAGCAGATTGGCTGATTTGTTTTTTTGTAGGTCCACTAGGCCACCAGGGGTTTTTTATGTTGGGGAGCGGCCCCTTGGGCAAGGGTCGCTCCCCTTTATGGGAGGATGATTGTGGCCATTTCTGCCGTCTTTGGGTGGCAGAATAGCAGTATGTTTTTAGGTCCATCTGCCCCCAAGGAGGGCAGAAGCCAGTAGACACCAGGTTTTTTTTTTATTTTTGTGTTGGGGAGTGGCCAAAAGGGCAAGGGTTGCTCCCCTTTTACGGGGGTGAATATTGTATTTATACTCTTTGGCCCACCTACCCCTTAGCTTGGCTGATGGATTGTGTGTGGACTGGTGCATTATTTGCATTTTATGATTGTAATGTTGTTTTTCTCCTTTTTATTCTAGTGTAAAGCTTTTGATTCCTGTTTGCGGTTTCGGCAGTGGTTGTTCTGCAGTTTTGCGTAATTGCATTTATTTGGTAAGAAAAATATTTTTGTTGTGTGTACTCCAAATGAGTATTATTGTCATGCATGAATGAATTTTTTTGTAAGTGGTGTCATAATGGCAGCATATTTGTTAGTGTTCAGAGCATGAAATTCTTTGCGATATTTTGCATTGTCTTATGTGTAATTTTTTTTTTCTTCTTTTTTAGTGGGATATTGTTGATCTTCACTGTGTCTGTGCAGAGTAGGTGGTGATGAGTCTAGCTGCTTCTGTCACGTGAGTGGTATAGTGTTGGAGTATATAGGTCTTTGTAATAAAGCTACATTTTGTTTATTTCTTTTTTTACAAAGGGTTTGTTGTTGTTGACTTGTTTGACAAGTAACCTTTATTAGTAAGCATTATGGCTAGCCGTAGAATGACTGCTCAGCAGGTGGTTGGTTTGCTTCTTGAATCTTCCTCTGAGCAGGATTATGAGACTGACAGTGCGTCTGAGGGAGAGGAGGGAGGGGAAGATTCAGGCAGTGAGTTTTCTCTCCACATGGAATCATCGGATGATGAAGGTACTCTCAGTGCAGATGAAGGTACTCTCGGTGTGGATGAATCTACTCTCAGTGCGGATGAAGTGCCTGTTTTAGAGGAGGATACTACTGTGCCGATGGTGCAAGAGGCATCTGGATTGCAGCCTGGGGCTGCTAGGCTTCCTACTGGAAGTGCTGGACTCTGGGTTGATCCAAACATGGTGCAGCCGGTGTTGCCTGCCTTTAGTGGTTATGCAGGGTGTAGAGTGGATTGTGAACATTATTTGCCTATACAGTATTTTCAGTTGTTTATGGATGATGTATTTTTGGGTGAGATTGTTGAGCAGACTAATTTGTATGCTGAACAGTTTTTGAGGGACAACAGTGCCAGACTTAGGCCCCATTCTAGAGCTACCCGGTGGAGTCCCACAAATCTGGAAGAGATGAAGAAGTTTTTGGGTTTGACTTTTTTGATGGGTTTGATAAGGAAGCCGTCCATGGGTTCATATTGGTCTACCAGTCCCTTGATGGCAACGGCCATATTTCCTGCAGTTATGACTCGTGATCGGTATTTACTTTTGCTTCGGATGCTGCATTTTGTTGATAATGGTTTGGCGTTGCCACGAGATCACCCTGAATGTGACCGTCTTTTTAAGATTCGGCCTGTTCTTGATCACTTTGTAGATCGATTTTCAGAGATCTATACTCCAGGGAAAGAAATATCTATTGATGAGTCTTTGGTCCTGTTCAAGGGCCGTTTGGTTTTTAGGCAGTACATTCCTAGCAAGAGGGCACGCTATGGAATTAAGCTGTATATGTTGTCTGAGAGTAGGACAGGATATGTTTTTAATTTGCGTGTGTACACTGGTAGGGATTCCACTATTGACCCCCTGGTTGTCCGTCCACTTTTGGAGTTTCAGAGAAAATTGTGTGGGATCTTGCTAGAGGACTGTTTAACAGAGGCCACCATTTGTACCTTGATAACTTCTACACTGCTGTGCAATTGTTTAAGGAATTGTTCAAAGTGGACACTTTTGCTTGTGGCACAATCCGCTCTAACCGTAAAGGTTATCCAAAAGAGCTTGTTTGCAAAAAACTTCAGAGGGGACAGTGCAGTTCCTTGCGTAGTGATGAACTACTAGCTGTGAAATTTGTGGACAGGAGGGATGTGTACATGCTGACTACCATCCATGATGAGAGTACTTCACCTGTGGCTGTTTGGGGTCAGATTGCTGAAGTGCGCAAACCTGTGTGCATTTTAGACTACAATAAGCACATGGGTGGTGTTGATAGAGTAGGTCAGAGGTTGGAACCTTACACTGCTATTCGTAAGGCTTACATTTGGTATAAGAAGTTGGCCATCCATCTCTTCAATTTAGCAACTTTCAATGCTTTTGTTGTGTTCAAGGAGTGTTCTCCTGCGTCAAAGTTGACTTTTGTTCAGTTTCAGCAGTCTGTCATAGGCAGCCTTGTTGTTGTGGAACAGGCAAGTGTTTCTAGAGTTGGAGTGGTGGAGGATGTGGCTCGATTGAAAGATCGCCACTTTCCTGATCACATTCCTCCTACACCCTCAAAAGACTTTCCCACTAGGAGATGTAGAGTCTGTTGGCGAAGAGGTACGCGGAAGGAGACTCGTATGTACTGCCCTGAGTGTCCTTCTAACCCTGGGCTGTGTGTGCCTGCTTGTTATAGAGCGTACCACAAGCAAAAGAATTATTGGGAGCAACCATGAGTGATAAAGTGAACTGCCTGGTCTGTAATGTTTAAGAATTGTTGTTCTGTTTCAAGGTTGGCATTAGTGCAATGTATTTAGTTTCTGATTTTGTGTTAGTAGATTTGTATCTATTTGCAATTTGTTTGTGTTTTCTTTTTTGTATAAAAAAATCCTAAATTTGATGGTGGTGTGTGTAGGCTGGTGCTTGGCTGGCGGTGTGCGTGGAGTGGAGCTTGGCTGGTGGTGTGCGTGGAGTGGCCCTTGGCTGGCGGTGTGCGTGGAGTGGGGCTTGGCTGGCGGTGTGCGTGGAGTGGCGCTTGGCTGGTGGTGTGCGTGGAGTGGCGCTTGGCTGGCGGTGTGCGTGGACTGGCGCTTGGCTGGCAGTGTGCGTGGAGTGGCGCTTGGCTGGCGGTGTGCGTGGACTGGCGCTCGGCTGGCGGTGTGTGAGTAGTGACTTGCTGCTGGTCACTACACACACTGCTAGCCGAGCGACACTCCACGCAATTCATCAGCTTGTGTGGTTGCTGTGTTAGGAATGTGGGCGTGTGAAAGTGATGGGCCCTTGAATGGCGCTGTCTGCTGATGTGAGTGTTGTAATGTGATGGGCCCGCGGCTGGTGGTGTGAATGGTTTTGTATGTGTCACACGTATGAAAGGTGTATGAATGGCCTGTAAAGAGGTTGGTGCCTTGTCGTGGCTTTACAGCTCACGAGCTGTGAGTCAATGGTTCAGTTTCTCGTCCTTTCAATTATTAACAGTGCATTTCATTTTTGTGAAATCACTTGTTAATACAATTGTATATACTGAACCATCACTCACCCTCGTGCCAAATCCAACCAGTATGTGTGTGTGCTTGAGGATTAGATGGCTGTGCAGTAATATATTTTTTTTGTCTTTCTCAAGCAGGGTGTACCTTGTCCCTTTTTGTGAATGTTGTAATGTGTTTGTTTCGTGCCTGGTGGTGTGAATGGTCTTGTGTGTATCACGTATGAAAGGTGTGCGAATGGCCTATAAAGCGATTGGGGCCTTGACGTGGCTTTACAGCTCACGAGCTGCGAGTCACTGGTTCAGTTTTTTGTCCTTTCAATTATTGACAGTGCATTTCATTTTTGTGAAAACTCTTGTTAATAAAATTGTATATACTGAACCATCACTTGCCCTCGTGCCAAATCCAACCAGTATGTGTGTGTGCTTGAGGAATAGATGGCTGTGCAGTAATCTTTGTCTTTTTAGTCTGTCTGCCAAGGTGTACATTCCGTCTAAGAATAACCTACCAACTGTAGATATTGTCGTAAACGAAACACCCATGGGAGTACATGGTGATATCTCTCTTGTGGATCACAACAAGTTATGTTACCCACAATGTCCTGCAAACCTCAAAATGTCTGTCACATTTTCCTTGCAATATTGTGCCAAAATTTTCACGCTGCAGAAATAAACAACACATTATCTCAAAACGACCTGGTTTTGCAAGGGGGTCACCTGGGTTTTGGCTCGGGGCTCGGCGGCCACCTAGGGAAACCTACCAAACCCACACATTTCTGTAAAGTAGACACCGGGATTCCAGGAGGTATGGCTTGCGTGGATCCCCCAACGTTTTCTTACCCAGAATCCCCTGCAAACCTGACATTTTGCTGAAAAATCCCTTTTTCACACATTTTTGTGTGGTAAAGTTGTGGCATCACCGGGTTGACACACATTTCCTACCTCCCAGCCTCCCCTAGGTCTCCCGATAAAAATGGTGCCTCACTTGTGTGGGAGGCCCAAGTACCCGCGACAGGCAAGGGCCCAAAACGTAGTGAGGCGACATCAAAATTACCTATCTCAAAACCACCTGGTTTTGCAAGGAGGTCACCTGGGTTTTGGCCCCGTGCTCGGCGGCCATCTAGGGAAACCTACCAAACCCACACATTTCTGAAAACTAGACACCCGGGGCTTCCAAGGAGGTATGGCTTGCATGGATCCCCAAAGTTTCCTACCCAGAATCCTTGCAAACCTCAATTTTAGCTGAAGAAATCACTTTTTCACACATTTTGTGTGGGAAGTGTGGCATCATCGGGCTCACACAAATTTCCTACCACCCAGCGTTCCCCAGGTCTCCCAATAAAAATGGTGCCTCACTTGTGTGGGAGGCCCAAGTACCCGCGACAGGCAAGGGCCCAAAACGTAGTGAGGCGACATCAAAATTGCCTATCTCAAAACCACCTGGTTTTGCAAGGCGGTTCACCTGGGTTTTGGCTCGTGCTCGGCGGCCATCTAGGAAACCTACCGAACCCACACATTTCTGAAAACTAGACACCCGGGGCTTCCAAGGAGGTATGGCTTGCGTGGATCTCCAACGTTTCCTACCCAGAATCCCTTGCAAACCTCAATTTTAGCTGAAAAAATCACTTTTTCACACATTTTTGTGTGGGAAGTGTGGCATCACCGGGCTCACACACATTTCTTACCACCCAGCGTTCCCCCAGGTCTCCCGATAAAAATGGTGCCTCACTTGTGTGGGAGGCCCAAGTACCCGCGACATGCAAGGACACAAAACATTTTGAGGCAACATCAACATTGCCTATCAAAAAATGTTTTGGGCCCTTGCCTGTTGCGGTGTTACTTGGGCCTCCCACACGAGTGAGGCATAATTTTTATCGGGAGACCCGGGGGATCGCTGGGTGGTAGGAAATTTGTGTGAGCCCGGTGATGCCACACTTTCCCACACAAAAATGTCTGAAAAAGTGATTTATTTCAGCTAAAATTGAGGTTTGCAGGGATTCTGGGTAAGGAAACGTTGGGGGATCCACGCAAGCCATACCTCCCTGGAAGCCCCCGGGTGTCTACTTTGCAGAAATGTGTGGGTTTGGTTGGTTTCCTAGATGGCCGCCGAGCACGGGGCCAAAACCCAGGTGACTCCCTTGCAAAACCAGGTGGTTTTGAGATAGGCAATTTTGATGTCGCCTCACTACGTTTTGGGCCCTTGCCTGTCGCGGGTACTTGGGCCTCCCACACAAGTGAGGTACCATTTTTATCGGGAGACCTGGGGGAACACTGGGTGGTAGGAAATTTGTGTGAGGCCAGTGATGCCACACTTTCCCACACAAAAATGTGTGAATAAAGTGATTTTTTCAGCTAAAATTGAGGTTTGCAGGGGATTCTGGGTAAGGAAACGTTGGGGGATCCACGCAAGCCATACCTCCCTGGAAGCCCCCAGGTGTCTACTTTTCAGAAATGTGTGGGTTTGGTAGGTTTCCTTAGATGGCCGCCGAGCACGGGGCCAAAAACCCAGGTGACCCCCCTTGCAAAACCAGGTGGTTTTGAGATAGGCAATTTTGATTTCGCCTCACTAAATTTTGGGCCCTTGCCTGTCGCGGGTACTTGGGCCTCCCCCACAAGTGAGGCACCATTTTTATCGGGAGACCTGGGGGAACGCTGGGTGGTAGGAAATTTGTGTGAGCCCGGTGATGTCACACTTTTCCACACAAAAATGTCTGAAAAAGTGATTTTTTCAGCTAAAATTGAGGTTTGCAGGGGATTCTGGGTAAGGAAACGTTGGGGGATCCACGCAAGCCATACCTCCCTGGAAGCCCCCGGGTGTCTACTTTGCAGAAATGTGTGGGTTTGGTAGGTTTCCTAGATGGCCGCCGAGCACGGGCCAAAACCCAGGTGACTCCTTGCAAAACCAGGTGGTTTTGAGATAGGCAATTTTGATGTCGCCTCACTACGTTTTGGGCCCTTGCCTGTCGCGGGTACTTGGGCCTCCCACACAAGTGAGGCACCATTTTTATCGGGAGACCTGGGGGGACGCTGGGTGGTAGGAAATTTGTGTGAGGCCAGTGATGCCACACTTTCCCACACAAAAATGTGTGAAAAAAGTGATTTTTTCAGCTAAAATTGAGGTTTGCAGGGGATTCTGGGTAAGGAAACGTTGGGGGATCCACGCAAGCCATACCTCCCTGGAAGCCCCGGGTGTCTACTTTTCAGAAGGGTGTGTGTTTGGTAGGTTTCCCTAGGTGCCGGCAGAGCTAGGGTTCACAAACTACAGCTAGGCACTTTGCCAAAAAAGGGTCATTTTTCACTGCGAAATTGAGGTGTGACCACGTTGCGTTTTGCGCCGTTTCCTGTCGCGGGCACTAGGCCGACCCACACAAGTGAGGTACCATTTTTCTCGGAAGACTTTGGGGAACGCGGGGTGGGTGGAAATTTGTGGATCCACGCAGATTCCAGAACTTTCCACCACAGAAATGTGGGCAAAAAGTGGTTTTTTGACAATTGTTTAGGTTTGCAAGGGATTCTGGGTAACAGAACCTGGTGGGAGGCAGTCAAGTCACCCCATCCTGGATTCCCCTGGGTGTCTAGTTTTCAAAAATGTATAGGTTTGCTAGGTTTCCCTAGGTGCCGGCAGAGGTAGGGTTCAAAAACTAAAGCTAGGCACTTTGCCAAAAAGGGTCATTTTTCACTGCGAAATTGAGGTGTGACCACGTTGCGTTTTGCGCCGTTTCCTGTCGCGGGCACTAGGCCGACCCACACACGTGAGGTACCATTTTTCTCAGAAGACTTTGGGGAACGCGGGGTGGGTGGAAATTTGTGGATCCACGCAGATTCCAGAACTTTCCACCACAGAAATGTAGGGAAAATGTGGTTTTTTGATACTTTTTAGGTTTGCAAGGGATTCTGGGTAACAGAACCTGGTGGGAGGCAGTCAAGTCATCCCATCCTGGATTCCCCTGGGTGTCTAGTTTTCAAAAATGTATAGGTTTGCTAAGTTTCCCTAGGTGCCGGCAGAGCTAGGGTTCAAAAACTACAGCTAGGCACTTTGCCAAAAAAGGGTCATTTTTCACTGCAAAATTGAGGTGTGACCACGTTGCGTTTTGCGCCGTTTCCTGTCGCGGGCACTAGGCCGACCCACACAAGTGAGGTACCATTTTTCTCGGAAGACTTTGGGGAACGCGGGGTGGGTGGAAATTTGTGGATCCACGGAGATTCCAGAACTTTCCACCACAGAAATGTGGGGAAAATGTGGTTTTTTTGACAATTTTTTAGGTTTGCAAGGAATTCTGGGTAACAGAACCTGGTGGGAGGCAGTCAAGTCACCCCATCCTGGATTCCCCTGGGTGTCTAGTTTTCAAAAATGTATAGGTTTGCTAGGTTTCCCTAGGTGCCGGCAGAGCTAGGGTTAAAAAACGACACCTAGGCACTTTGCCAAAAAAGGGTCATTTTTCACTGCGAAATTGAAGTGTGACCACGTTGCATTTTGCGTCGTTTCCTGTCGCAGGCACTAGGCCGACCCACACAAGTGAGGTACCATTTTTCTCATAAGACTTTGGGGAATACGGGGTGGGTGGAAATTTGTGGATCCACGCAGATTCCAGAACTTTCCACCACAGAAATGTGGGGAAAATGTGTTTTTTTTGGAAATTTTTTAGGTTTGCAAGGGATTCTGGGTAACAGAACCTGGTGGGAGGCAGTCAAGTCACCCCATCCTGGATTCCCCTGGATGTCTAGTTTTCAAAAATGTATAGGTTTGCTAGGTTTCTCTAGGTGCCCGCAGAGCTAGGGTTCAAAAACTACAGCTAGGCACTTTGCCAACAAAGGGTCATTTTTCACAGCGAAATTGAGGTGTGACCACGTTGTGTTTTGCGCCGTTTCCTGTCGTAGGCACTAGGCCGACCCACACAAGTGAGGTACCATTTTTCTCGTAAGACTTTGGGAAACGCGGGTTGAGTGGAAAATTGTGTATCCACGCAGATTCCAGAACTTTCCACCACAGAAATGTGGGGAAAATCTGGTTTTTTGACACTTTTTTAGGTTTGCAAGGGATTCTGGGTAACAGAACCTGGTGGGAGGCAGTCAAGTCACCCCATGCTGGATTCCCCTGGGTGTCTAGTTTTCAAAAATGTATAGGTTTGCTAGGTTTCCCTAGGTGCCGGCAGAGCAAGGGTTCAAAAACTACAGCTAGGCACTTTGCCAAAAAAGGGTCATTTTTCACTGCGAAATTGAGGTGTGACCACATTGCGTTTTGTGCCGTTTCCTGTCGTAGGCACTAGGCCGACCCACACAAGTGAGGTACCATTTTTCTCGTAAGACTTTGAGGAACGCGGGGTGGGTGGAAATTTGTGGATCCACGCAGATTCCAGAACTTTCCACCACAGAAATGTGGGGAAAATGTGTTTTGTTTGACAATGTTTTAGGTTTGCAAGGGATTCTGGGTAACAGAATCTGGTGGGAGGCAGTCAAGTCACCCCATCCTGGATTCCCCTGGGTGTCTAGATTTAAAAAATGTATAGGTTTGCTAGGTTTCCCTAGGTGCCGGCAGAGCTAGGGTTCAAAAACTACAGCTAGGCACTTTGCCAAAAAAGGGTCATTTTTCACTGCGAAATTGAGGTGTGACCACGTTGCGTTTTGCGCCGTTTCCTGTCGCAGGCACTAGGCCGACCCACACAAGTGAGGTACCATTTTTCTCATAAGACTTTGGGGAACGCGGGGTGGGTGGAAATTTGTGGATCCACGCAGATTCCAGAACTTTCCACCACAGAAATGTGGGGAAAATGTGATTTTTTTGACAATTTTTTAGGTTTGCGAGGGATTCTGGGTAACAGAACCTGGTGGGAGGCAGTCAAGTCACCCCATCCTGGATTCCCCTGGGTGTCTAGTTTTCAAAAATGTATAGGTTTGCTAGGTTTCCCTAGGTGCCGGCAGAGCTAGGGTTAAAAACTACAGCTAGGCACTTTGCCAAAAAAGGGTCATTTTTCACTGCGAAATTGAGGTGTGACCACGTTGCGTTTTGCGCCGTTTCCTGTCGCAGGCACTAGGCCGACCCACACAAGTGAGGTACCATTTTTATCGTAAGACTTTGGGGAACGCGGGGTGGGTGGAAATTTGTGGATCCACGCAGATTACAGAACTTTCCACCACAGAAATGTGGGGAAAATTTGTTTTTTTTGACAATTTTTTAGGTTTGCGAGGGATTCTGGGTAACAGAACCTGGTGGGAGGCAGTCAAGTCACCCCATCCTGGATTCCCCCGGGTGTCTAGTTTCCAAAAATGTATAGGTTTGCTAGGTTTCCCTAGTTGCCGGCAGAGCTAGTGTTCAAAAACTACAGCTAGACACTTCGCAAAAAAAGGGTAAATTTTCATTGTGAAAATGTGGTGTGTTCACGTTGGGTTTTGAGCCATTTCCTGTTGTGGGCACTATGCCTACCCACACAAGTGAGGTACCATTTTTATCGGGAGACTTAGGGTAATTTAGATTTGTAAAGCAACTGTTATTACCTATTGATTTTTGATGCATTTCTGCCTTCCAAATGAAAGACATTGTGTAAAAAAGAAGTCATTTTGAAAAATGACCAATAATTCTCATGCTAGTATGAGTATTCCCAATTTCGAAAATGTGCAAATATGTACTGTTTCTAAACTCTATAATTTGTTCCCATTTCAGAAATACATAGGTGTCTTTCATACCGATTTTTCCATGTATACATTTTCCCACAATAATTGCTATATACCCGGTACATAATAAAAAGCCATTGCAAATTGCTACTCAGTTTTTGACTCTGGGTTCGTCTGGTTCTTGGTGAACCTACAAGTCCTATATATCCCCACAACCAGGAAGGTCCAGCGGATGTAACGGTATATTGCTTTCAAAGAGCTGTCATAATTACAAGAAGTTACAGGTGAAAACGTTGACACAAAAGGCTGTTTTTTTCAACTAATTTTCAATTTTTCCTATATTTAACTGTTAGTTTCTATAAAGAAACCTTGATGGATCTACACAAATGACCCCTTGCTGAATTCAGAATTTTGTCTACTTTTCTAAAATGTATAGCTTTCCAGGATCCATTATTGCTTTCACACCCATTTCTACCATTAACTGGAAGGAGGTTGAAAGCACAAAAAATAGCAAAAATAGGCTATGTCCCAGAAAAATGCCAAAACTGTGTAAACAATGTTGGTTTTCTGACAAAAGTCTGTCATTCCCTAAAAGCTGGGAAAATGGTGATTTCAGGCCCACAAACCCTTTTTTGATAACATTTGCAGGGAAAAACCCAGACGCTTTCATTTGCAGCCCGTCTTTCCCATTTTTCCCCCCAAAAACAAAATTTTGCTGTATTTTGGCTAATTTCTGGGACCCCTCCAGGGGAATCCACAAACCCTGGGTACCTTTAGAATCCCCATGATGTTGGAAGAAAAGGACGCAAATTTGGCGTGGATACCTTATGTGGTCAAAAAGTTACAGGGGCCTAAGCGCGCACTACCCCAAATAGCCAAAAAAAGGCTTAGCACAGGGGGGGGGAAATGCCTAGCAGCGAAGGGGTTAAATTCAATATAAGAATTATATTCTATTTAAATACCGTCTGCGCTAGGAAATATTTGATTCCCTTTAGACATTATTTGCGCTGGATACAATGAATGCATGTTACGCTAGCAGCGTAACTGCTTTACATAAGTTTGTTTATTAACTTCATTGATGATACATTCGGTCTCTGTGCCATAAATATATATTGGAGCAGTTTAAATATTATGCAGGCTGCCATGTAACAATCCCAGAACTGGCACTAGGTATAATCATTCTTCATCCAGGACCCAGAGCGCCACGGGCATATATATTTTCCTAGCCAGCCGCGATCGGTACCCATGGACACCAGTAACACGGGTTCTTTCTCTTTTAAAAATTAGACCGGACGTCGGGGTGACCGAACAGCATTCACGACCGGATACTATTAAATCTAATGATAACATGATTCACCATACCGTTAAGTTAAAATAAGAGTATCAATTACGATCTTCGCCCTAACTAATATAACAGATACCTCACCGGGCATCAAATTGTTTTAATATTTCAGGACATTCCTATGCTGAACTCTCTCTCTCCTCTTTTTGGAATCATGAATTTGAATCCTCCCGAGCCAACAGCGCATTAATAAACTATACACCTTCTTCAAATAATTTCCAAGTAAGTAAATATACACCAAATTAGTTAATAAATAGGGGTCTGGCCAAATGCTCTATTCTTCTGTAAAACCAACCGTAAATTTCGTTTTGCAGCTTTACATATCTTTAAAACCCAGAGTCAGAAACAAGTCCTCTAAAATAAACTACCACATGTATTCAAGGAACACTGATGACTGGGCAATATGTAAGTACTTTTCCTCTATAAATGGGACATGATCAATAGTATACCATTTTTTTGTCCTTAACATTGCTTAGATAAAACATGTATTTACCTGTTTTTACAGATTGAAACTATTTGATGAAGTGGCGTTTTTATATAAACATCGATACTGCCCCTATTAAACTACCATACAGGTATATATGCCCTTAAAAACACCTTGACTAAATTACAATTAAACAAAGTGACCTGTAGATAAACCATCTTCAATTAGTCATTATAACATCATTCTCTTCTTCTCTATTGCGCATTAGCATCAACGTAGACAACCAAGGTCTAGCTATTGGTCTTGGATTTCAAGCAGCAAGAATTACCTTTCCCTAAATGATGATCATCACTGATTATATATATTAGGTACCCACTCTTCTTTTTGAAACTATGGGTGATCGTGAGTTGCATGACACCATGGTGCTAATGTACCTGATCGTGAAACCACACCAAGCCATAATACCATAGGAGGCAGATACTATACACAAGTCCTCCGATATTTGGCTCTATTGTCGTTTTTTAACACCTTTCTAACGTCCTCAGGCTACCATTTTAAGAACACATGGTTTTCTTCTTTATTGCTTTGGTGAAGGTAGCACACATTGACCTCATCGCATGATGAGCAATGACTGTTTTTAACATAACTACTATTCTATATTTAATCAGTATTTTCTTGGATATATATATATAAAACACCTTTGCATGTAATTCCTTAGAACCGTCAGCACTGAAGATCTATTCTAGAAGCATGATCTGCTCGTAATTAATAATAAGGGGAGAAAACGGGGGTATGCCCAAATGACCCTCCTATACCTGGGCAAAGGACATCGAATAGATGAATAACAAGGAAGTACGGAGGGATGAATCTCAGATTTATTCCCAGTTAGGGCACAATTAATTACCCTAACGTTACTATTTAGTTTTACACAAACGTTACAAATGATTTAATTTCACACATATGCCATTGGACCAGTCTCTGACCCATAAATCATTTAAAAAATAAATTGATCAAAAGGCATACAACAATATATACAATGATCAACATAAAACATACAAATATATATATATACACAAAACACAGTTTCTCCAATACCCTAACAAGAAATTAGAAACACTAGTGTTCACCCATAATATCTGGGTGATACACTTAGAGGTAGTCCTTCTAGCACATGAGGTACCACACCTCTCTATCCTTTCAGAAATGTGCTACTGAATAATTCAACACGTTTGCATTAATGGTGACTCCTCTATCAAAAAGCTGTCGACGCGGTGTGCACTCTTGATGGTGCTACCTTAGACGGTGCACGCCATCTGGTCCACCCGGGCTTCCGTATCCCGTTTACCAAAAGAAATAAATCGTTGTCTGTCCACCTCCGGTTAAACAGTACGCAGCTTCAATTTGCCCTGTGTGCTCCCCACCTCGGAAACGGGATACAGAAGCCCGGGTGGACCAGATGGCGTGCACCGTCTAAGGTAGCACCATCAAGAGTGCACACACCAGAACGCTGAGGGTGCCCAAACTCAAGGATCGGTACCAACTTTGAGATAACGAACAGATCCATTGATGTGATGCAAGCACATAGATATTGCTTTACCCTTGTCCTGAGGAGGCCTGAAGAAATTGACGGCTGAAACGCGTCCGCGTCGACAGCTTTTTGATAGAGGAGTCACCATTAATGCAAACGTGTTGAATTATTCAGTAGCACATTTCTGAAAGGATAGAGAGGTGTGGTACCTCATGTGCTAGAAGGACTACCTCTAAGTGTATCACCCAGATATTATGGGTGAACACTAGTGTTTCTAATTTCTTGTTAGGGTATTGGAGAAACTGTGTTTTGTGTATATATATATATTTGTATGTTTTATGTTGATCATTGTATATATTGTTGTATGTCTTTTGATCAATTTATTTTTTAAATGATTTATGGGTCAGAGACTGGTCCAACGGCATGTGTGTGAAATTAAATCATTTGTAACGTTTGTGTAAAACTAAATAGTAACGTTAGGGTAATTAATTGTGCCCTAACTGGGAATAAATCTGAGATTCATCCCTCCGTACTTCCTTGTTATTCATCTATTTGTAATTAATAATAAGCTTATGTTTCAGGCCCAGTTATATGCAAATATATTTACACGTTGTTTATTGTTAATTTTGTTGTAGAAAAAGTTGAGACAGGTTTTCCTGACGAAGGCACATACGCCGAAACGCGCGTAGATTTAATCTACCGCCAGCCTTTGAACTGTTTCATATCCTATCACTTCTTCGTGTATTTTAATCTCGTTGTGTTGTGTTGTTTTCTACAATTTTTGTCATATATGAGTTTGTATGTATTTGTCCCCCTATAGGCATATAATCATGCATATGATTTCCATAGAATTGAGAATAACAATATAAACCAATGTACATATATTTATATATCTGATATACATAGAAAAATAATTTTGAAAAATAAGAGTATTTTCATCAATGAAATACCCTGAATAAAAATATCTTTTATAGAAAAATACATAGATGGTTTCTGTCATATGTATATGCCAATTTGAATGTATTTTATTGTGTTTCTAGACGAATAAGATATAAAGATGTGTGGCCTGATATGCTTTATATAACTGTTTAACTTGCATTTAGCCGTTGCCGTTACCTTTACCCGAATTGAAATTTTTCCCTACAGCTAGCAAGTCCTATTGTTCATTGTAGGGGTCCCCTTCTTTACCAAATAAGAATAGGTGGGAGATCCTTCTGAGTAAAAGCCAGTAGCGGTCGGTGGTGGGAGTGCCACCGGGGCGCTGACGTGGGGCGGGGGAGGGGCAGGGTGGGGGGTAGTAAACTACGGATTAGGGCCTATTACAGGTAAGTACACATATAAATAAATAAAACTAATTTCGTTTCTTGTGCTGCATCGCCAAATGCGATGCAGCGCGCGCAACGAAATTCGTTTTATTTATTTATATGTGTACTTACCTGTAATAGGCCGTAATCCGTAGTTTACTACCCCCACCCTGCCCCTCCCCCGCCCCACGTCAGCGCCCCGGCGGCACTCCCACCACCGACCGCTACTGGTAAAAGCGGCACAAATCTGGAATGCACTACCTACCACTTTGAGAGCAAATACAAACCCGTTGAGTTTCAGGGAAATTTTTAAAACGTGGTTGTTTCCAAATTAGTGATAACATTATTACAGCCCCCTGTTGTAATGTGCTTGAAGACTCTTTTGACACAAGCGCCAAGATGCCAACTGGGTGATAGTTGCGCTTTATAAATGTCTAATAATAGAATAATAATCTCACACAGTTACAATTTTGTCTAAGCACCTTGGGTAGGTAGGGATGGATCCTGTGTTAGCCGGTCTTTTGCTCACTTCTTTAAAACCTTTGATGAAAATAAGTGGAGTCGTCCAAGTCCAATGAAGGAGAGGATTAGACTACACTGAGATTTGAAGCATTGTGCCATCTGTATGGCATCCATTCTACTGTTGTAGATCCTTGTGGGGACATCCAGTCTAGCAAATGTAAAGCTGTCCCATGAACATTTCTCTACATTGACATTAACTGCCCTCACAGCGGTTTCTGTCAATGTAGGAAAAGTTTGACAGAAGGTACCATCAGCTATGATGACTGGCCACCAAACTTTTTAAAAGTATTTTGATTTTCCAAAAAAACTCCCAAAGTGGGAGTTGTTTCTGAAAACCAAAAAAACAACCCAGCCCCTCTTCCTGGGAGTTGTTTCCCAGGGCATGGGGGCCATTGTTGATTTTTTTCCTGTCCCTCATCCCCTAGTTTTTTCTGGCGATGACGGAGAGGAAATAAAAGGCATAACACTGTCCACCCTAAATAGGGCAGACATTGTAATGTCCTTCCTCCTATGGCGCCTACTCTGTCAGACCATTGGAGAAAGTATTCCATCAACAGAGCCAACGGGGGCTCTATCGACGTAATACTTATGCTCCGCCCATCAAAATAAGGCAGGGAGACCGATGGTTTGGGGGACGTGGTACTCTGGCACGATTTTGATTAAGTATCCTGTCCTCCAAACTCTAAATAAGGTCCTTACCTTTGCCGTGCTTTCTGCTAAGGCTTTCACATGCTTCAGTGGTAATTATTTTGTTGTGCTCCAGAGTAAGCCTTTCACAGTGTTCTTTGGTAAGTCTTTAGCAATGCTTTGTGGTAAGTCTTTCACAGTGATCTAGGGTAAGTCTTTCGCAGTGTGCTGTGGTAATGCCTTTGTAGTGTTCTTGGGTAAGTCTTTAGCAGTGCTTTGCTGTAAGTCTGTGGTAAATATTTCACAGTGCTCAGGGGTAAGTCTTTTTAAGTATTCTACAGTCTTTTAAAGTGCTCTTGGGTAGGTCTTTCGCAGTGGTCTGCACCACGTCTTTCACATGCCTCTGTGACAATTCTTTTGCATTGTCCTGTGACAAATCTTTCACGGTAAGCCTTTTGCACTGTTCCGCTGTAATTTGTTTATCACCACTCTGGGGTGAGTCTTTCACAGGGCTCTGGAGAACATCTTTTGCAGGTCTCTGGGGTAAGTTTTTCATAGTGTTCTGCGGTAAGTCTTCTGTAGTGCTCTGTGGTAAGTATTTTACGTGCTCTGTTCCATGTCTTGAACAGGTGTGAGGTAAGCTGTTCACAGCTCGTGGTCAGTATTTTGTAGTTCTTTCTGTTAAGTCTTTTACAAACCTATGTTGTAAGTCCTATAAAGACTTCTGGAGTAAGTCTTTCGCAGCGCCCTGTGGTCTGTCACAGTGACCTGCAACAAATCTTGCTCAGATTTCTATGATAAGCCTTTAGCAGTGCCCTGGGCTAACTATTCCACAGGTCTCTAAGATCTGTGCGCTTTCGCAGTGCTGCACGGTAGGTTTTTTGCACCGCTCTTGTCTTATGTGTTTGGCAGTGCTGCACGGTAGGTCATTCACAACATAACTAAACACGGCTTCCCAAGCAAACCACCACTTTGCTCTCCACTGATACAAAGAAGACTATCATTGGTTAGTATGGGGCTCTTTCTGAGCCCTCGCCCAACTCAAGCACTTTTTTTGCAGCATGTGCCGTCACTCCTCTCATCCCCCATCAATC
Organism: Calotriton arnoldi; assembly: GCA_963921515.1. Classification (NCBI taxonomy): domain Eukaryota; kingdom Metazoa; phylum Chordata; class Amphibia; order Caudata; family Salamandridae; genus Calotriton; species Calotriton arnoldi. The sequence continues at coordinate 102,516 of CAWUFW010009778.1, read as the reverse complement.
ACCATCCATTCAACTTCCAGCTGCTGTCTTTAAATCAAGATTACCACCAACCTTTTTGTGATCTGGATGACTGTTTACTTTTACCACATCGCAGGAGTGATTGCCTCTCTTCTCATCAGCTTCACATTTTCTGCCTGTGTGCCTAATGGTGACCTGATCAATTCTGTTGCTCCTTCCCCCTCACTCTTACTCTATGCATTAAGGGTAGCATCTCCATTTGGGCCTCCTTCTATCTCCAGATGGCCTCTTTGATGCATTTAGCCAATCTCTGCCTGAAAGAGAAAGGAAGAAGTTTATTTCTCTTTCAGGCCCTGAGCTACTAATAGAGGCACATAAAGCACCAACAGGGATGGACTAGCCTAGAGGGCAACCAGGCAGTGCCCAAAGGCCTGGTTTGACAGGTCAGTGTGCGTGCCATTTTTGTGGCTGTTTTTACTGTTGATTTATGTGATATTACCACAAACATTGCCTGCAGCAAGAACAAATGCATGCAGTCTCTCATAACTTGCAAAAAACATATGGGCAGGTATTGCCGAGTCCCCGCCCCAAAATTGACATCCCTTCCCACCATGAGCCAATGGGTACCACAACCCCCTCAAGTCTCCCCCGAGGCATAGATGGACATCAACACAATTGTCTTGGGTTAGGGGTCGGAAGATCCCCAGCCGTATTTTATTAAAAGATAAAACATATTTAAGATGTCATAATTTACAATACGCAGAAAACCCGTCCATCAGTCCAGCATTATTCATACACCAAATTTCTTGTACAGTGTATTTACATTATTTCGGATGGCTAACCTCAACAATTATCTAATACATAGCCATTCCTAACCTAAAACTAAATTATGTACGTTACTGTTTTCTGCGTATCCCTAATTGAGCCTACAGGCAAGGTCATGACTGGTCCAACTAAGTGCTAGGTCCACCCCTTCTACCGGAGTGACCTTGCGCAGGAGGCCCGGTTGCCCAGAAGGTTACCTCCCTTGGGCATCCCCTACGCCTTCAATACTACCTCTAAGGGGTTGTGCTGTTATGCCCACTTGGCGCCCATGTGCCTGTACGGGGATTCACCCAAAGGCCTACCGGAAGCGGAACTTCTCCACCCCCGCACCCTCCAGTCTACCGGCCGTAAACACCCCCTGGAGTCTTATGAGAGACCACTGTCCTCCCTAGGCGTCCCCATTGACAATGGTGATGCCTACCAAGGACCGTAAAATGCCCCACCAATCATGACCTTACCACCACAGGCCAGCATAGTTAACCGACTATCTGGCCCCCCTGATCCCCCTAAGGTCATGCCCTGTCCCTTGTCCCTACCAGCCAGGCTAATAAGTTCTCTAGGAAAATCTCATTGCCCGATTTTGAGAGGTGAACTCCATCCTATAGGAAGAACCTCTCCCCCTGATGCACCCATTTGAAATGGTTTGGAGTTTTGGGGACCTAAACAACTTATCAATCTGCTTATTAATTCTCTGCACCGAGTGGTTCAGTGCCCAGACTGACTCATCCCCCTGCCATTGGAACCAAGGAATGATGTGGGACCATGCCAAAACCGCTTGTGGGCACCTCCTTGTCAACCATCCGATTTCGGTGATCAGATCCTCAACAATGCCCTTCCTACCCAGGTGCACCAGGTCGTTGCCCCTCAGATGCACAATTAATGCCGCAAGGGGCATGTGAGTCTTACCCAGCAGAGCCTTCAACAAGCTCCTCAACTGCCCATGGCGCAAACCTCCTTGCCCATGCAAAGAAACATTGAAACCAGCCCAACGGGCCCTCTCCATATAGTTGCCTGTGAAAAAATAGTGTTTCAACCTGTTCACATATGAGTGACCAACGATCCAGACTTCCACTTCACCTGGCCCCCAGGCGGGGACTTGGACTGGGTGAGGTTCCAGCGATCGGCACACAACGGCGAGCTTCCTTCCTGCGGCACAGGACATGAAAACTGCTGAAAACCGAAGACAAAAACACCGTCATTAAACATAGCCATATTCAAAGCATGTGTAGACGCACATAACGCTTATAACAGTCAGAAGACCAACGACCAATCCTATGTACCGCACGCCCCAACAGGCCCCTAGCCGTGGCCTCGGTGGCCGCCCCAATCTGGAAAGAATGGGTACCAAAATTTGATGGATCCACACCTGCTGCCTTAAGCGCTAAGCCCAGAACCCTGTTAAACTGAAATTTGGTAAGCGGGGTCCCCTTATCATGAATTAAAGAGGGCCCCACGGTCTGTAGGCCAAGAAAGAATCTAGGTTGCTAACGGGACAGCAAGAGCTCCCATGTGCCTTTTGCAATATAACATGATCTCCCCTGCCTATTTGGTCAGCTTTTGATCTAGGGATTGATAAAGCCAGCTAGCCCCCCTGCAGTTGAACATGACCAAATTGGAGCTCCCCCATGCCAGTCCTGCTTGTTATGCGCCACCAGTTCTCCAACCCTGAAAGCGCCATAAAAGGCCAAAGTAAAAGCCGCCCTGAAAAGATTAACTTCCTTAGTGGATTTACACACCCCCTCCAGTGCCCCCAGCACCACTGACAGTGTCAATGCTAATTGGGTGCCTGGCATCGGGCTGGGGACCCTGTAAGCGCTGCCACTGTGTCAGCGCTCTTCGCACTATGAAAGTGCTGGTGGAATCTTGGTGGCCCCGCATTTTGGTGAAAAAGGAGATCACCGCCATGTGGCGCCTTGCGCATGCCGCCAAATGCCCCCCTCCCTCAATGCCCTCAGGAATGACACCACAGCCGCTGACTCGTGCCAGCCCCCTCCCAGCCTTCCCCAAGGAAAATGCAGTAAGCGCTAAAAGCCGCCTCGTAGGCCCGCCTCGTAGGCCCGCCTGGTCCTGGGTGCTAGGCGAGGTCCAAAAGGTCGGGGCACCAAGTTGCCATAGCTGGTCTGGAAAGGGCGTTGGACTTTCTGCTGCTCCTTGGTGGTATGACCTGAATACCTGCATCTTAAAACGAGACAGAGCATCAACAGAATGATTCAACACTCCTGGGACATGCTTGGCCCTAAACAGCACATTCAATCTCAAGTATTGGAGTACTATTTCTTTAATCAGCCTTAGTATCATCTTACAATTAGCTGCCTGATGGTTAATGCACTCCACTACCGACATGTTGTCGGACCAAAAGACCACAGATTGATTGCAAAGCTGTTCTGGCCAGATGGTTAATGCCACCAAGATAGGGAATAATTCCAAAAACCCGATGTTGCTTGTCAGACCAGACACCACCCTCCATGCTGGCCAACGTTGCGTGGCCCATGCCGGGCCCAAGATGGCACCAAAACCCTTGCTTCCAGCCGCTTCTGTTATTAGGCCCAACTCTGGGCTGGACCTAGGGGGACTGCGCCACACCACGGTGCCATTGAAATCATGCAGGAATGCCATCCAAATACGCATATCCTGCCGGACCTCGCTGGACAACCGAGTGTGGTGGTGCTTTTCTTTTAGGCTCGACATTGCCTGCGCAATGGAGTGTGAGAATGGGCGGGCCATGGGGATGATTTTCACCGCAAAGTTAAGTTGTCCTACAGTTTTTTGTAACTGGTGCAAAGTGACCTTTTCTTTGCTAAGGCACTCCTGCAGCGCTAATGTGAAAGCCACCACTTCCCCTTGTGGTAATCATTCACCGAATCCAATTCTATGCCCAAAAACTCAATTTCCGTGGCAGGCCCAACTGTCTTTCCTGGCGCTAATGGGACTCCAAATTTGCGCATGATTGCGCAAAAAGCCTGCAAAACCTTGCTACACTCTTGGGTACCTGGTGCCCCTAAGAAAAGGAAATCATCCAGGTAATGCAGCACCCACTGATGCCTGGTCACCTGCCTGAAAACCCACTCCAAGAAAGAGCTGAACTTCTCAAAGTAGGAGCAAGAGACAGTGCACCCCATGGGCATGAACTTGTCCTGTAGTGTAGCTCCTATTTCCCTAATAGGCTCTGCACATTGGAATAATATATCCTATAGGTTTGACATAGGACTAAGGTCAGTATGTCCCTATCGAGTATATTAAACTTAATTACTTGTGCCAGCTAGCTCAGAGGCCACTAGAAACTCCTTGACAACAAGAAGGGAGTAGTTTCTGGCAGCCGCAAAACATGACCACTATGTTTCCCTTTAGAATCAGAACGTGTCCCAGAGTCGTGGAAACAATAGATAACTATTTCACTCAGCTCAATCGTGCATGCTTAGTTTTCTCCAAGTTACACAGAAAGGAATAGACGGGCGTTTTCAATAAAAGATTTATTGAACAGTCTTGTTTCTGGTGTAAGTAAAATGTGCTGTTACGATCACAAGACAGTATGCGAGATAAATAATGTACAGTGTGAGCAGTAGAAATAAATAATACTGCGATAGCATCATCTTTTAGTACATATGCCGTTACATAAATAACACAGACTAAAAATGCGAGTACTCATACGATGCGTTTCTAAGCTAGTTCTACCCCAATGTACCTAACCTAACCTAGGTGTAGGGAGAGGTATGAATTAGGTGAAGTATTCCTTACTATGGTATACTAAGAGTATGTTAAGCCTAGTATGCCTAGTATGCCAAGAGTCCCTCTAGGTTCTTATCAGCTCTATACCTGAAGAATGAGAGAGGTAGGAATCTCTTTGCCAGACTCGAACTCCAACACCCCGCAAGGGAAGTCAGATCACTGGAAGCTGGACTCTCTGCGTGCAGGGATGACAGCGTCTTCTCAGTGCGTCAGGCCGGGAAACGGGCTCCTCTGAAGTCGAGGTCTCCTCTAGTTTACAAGGGCTAGGGAAGGTATATTTATACCTGAGAGTACCTAGGAATGTTAGTATTGACGTGAGTCGGACAGCGAAAGACGTCATGAATGAACCCCTAAGGAATAATGGTTCATGCATAATATATGAGTCCTTGAAGAAATCAATAGTCCTGGACTAGGGAAACTCCCGCAGCCTAAGGGCCTGTTCTTCATGTACTCGTTGTGACGTTAGGGTGGACGGATGTCGGAGACCATGCCTGTATTTGGAGTGCACGGTTTAATGCCTAAATAAGGGCTGGGATTTTATGCCTATATAAGGGCAGGGCGAATTGTGCCTATATAAGGACATGATACTGGAAAGCCCGTTATGGACACCCTAAGAGGAATACAACACCCACTCCACTTTCGTGTATACGATAATACTAAAATGCTAAACATTTAAAATGCTAAACATAAAATGGAGTACCGCATATTTAAAAAATATTTCTTAAAAGTATTAAAAAACATAGTAAAAAATGCAAAAGGTACTGTACATTTGAAGCAAATGCTTTTCATTTCAGGCATAAAGTTTGAAAATAAATGCAATTGGAATGAAATAAGCAGTAATATTTACATGTGACAGAAAATGATCGATAAGTTGTTCAAAAATCAGTCATTTCATGTCATGAAAATTAATGAACTGTTTTAGACACACAAGATGACTAAGTGTCTGTGGAAGTACCGCCAAGCCTGTACTATAAGGCTAGTTCTACTTAAAGCAGATTGAAGTGCCATTTTCGTTCGAAAAAATGGGAAAAAGTTCAATTTTGGTAGAGATCCAAGTTTTTGTAGAATGAAGGCCAAATTGTTACTGCATCTCTGGAACACTGTATGCTGAATCAGAGTCAGTTTACGGGTCTGGTGTAAACATGAGATCATCTATTTCTATAGACAAAACATCATCCACTGTAGTTGGTGTCAGTTGGAACACCTCGTGAAGTAGGTTAATCGCACAGAGATGTGAAGCATCGCTTTCAGCATTGGTCGCCGCAGCAATGTTCGCGTCCGTTGTTACCTGTGTGCCTGTAGATCTTTCTCGTACCTCAGCAGCAGCCGGAAGCGTCTGTGAGATCTCAATGAATGCTGACATCAGGATTGGTAGCCTCTGGGGACAACACAGAGCATGGGCCGTTATCTGGTCCAGCAGAGTATCGATATCCGTTGGCGTATCCGATGGATATGTTAGACAGGTGTCCAACACGCATTCTACTCCGCATAGCAGGCATCGTAGAACAGGTAAGATGCAATCTTGCCAGATTGGTCTGAATGACAGGAACCACGTGGTATTAAGGTCCCGTAGACGATTTATGCCCAAAAGCTGTACTATTTGCTCACAGCACTTTCATTCAAGGAGAGCTTTCTCCATTTCGCTCGGAGTGATGTCGGCGAATAGGCTGGCCATAGCGCAATAGCAGGAAGAGAAATTGAATTCCGGCAACAAGTGCTAGAATTAATGGTATGCCACCAAACACCGAATGTGCAAAGTTTGGGATGATTCCGAGTATTGCCTGGAAAGGTGCTAACAGACCGGAGCAGATGCTCTTAAATACATTTACAATTCCGGTTGTATCAGACATATTGAAGATACGTCCTATCATTTCTACGAAATGTATAGGGCAGTTTGTATGTATTAAAGTCTGTATCTCAGCCGTAGTCCTTGCTACTTGTAGATCATAGGTTTCTTTGGCCGAGGTCAAAGGCACTGTTTGCTGTAAAAGCATGGCTTTCATTCTGCTCAAAGTATCAAATCTTATAAAAGAGACGTTCAGCGAAGGCCATAGAGGCGACTCCCTGACTGTGTCTATTGGGGCAAACAATACTTGCATACAGCAAGTGACCCTGGAGTTGACCGTTACTAGATATGGGATGCCTGGCAGCATGCCACAGCAACTCTGATCATTCAACATGAGGTAACTCCCATTAGAAAGTTGTCCAAACGTTGGATTAATCACAGCAGCTGGTGTACCCTGCTGATGGCAAGACAAATTTGCCACAGAACCATTACAAGCCCCGTGTAAGGAAATGTCCTGACATATAAGCGAACCGCTTAGTGCACGTTTACAGTTTGTACCGCTCAAAAACACTTCACGATCCCCACTCCAACATCTATATGTATACGGTAAATCCCAAGATGTCTTAATGTATTCCTTACCCAACCTTTCATATTTGCCTGCTTGCATTTGTCTGAGGCAATACTGAAACTGAAAAGTAGTCACAGGTAGTGTGATTTTGCCATGAATAAGCCATTCTGTAGCTGGTTTTTCTGCCACTGTGAATGGTAATTTATCCAGTTTTTCAATGCTCAGCACTGTATACCTTGCTCCTCTTTGTGCCAATTCGATCTGTTTATCAGTGAGATTGTATTCTGCAAACAGAGCCGTTGTGTTGATAAACGCCAAGGCACATAGCCCGCTCGCAAAGATTGCAGCGTCCAGCTTAATAACACAATAGAACGTAATTGAGACTGGCCTTGCTGTAACATCGCCAAATCTTGTTCTAGTATGTCGATAGCAGAGGATACAATGCCGTCCAGTGAATATATTCTGGAGGACAAAGTTGTTAACCCATTGTCGACCACAGAGAGTGTTTTCTCTAAATTAATACGATCAAGTTCACGTATTCGTTCTGCAGCCTCCATCTGTGATACTTTCCATGCTTCATTGTAGGCAGCATAAATGCCGGCATATATGAAACGTTTTTGACGTGGTTTTCTTGGTCCAAGAAAGAATTCCCTAAGGTCTGCGTCCTTTTTAAGTAAGGTTAAGTGTTGTTTCACATCCTGTAGTGTAGACTTATGCAGCCAATCGAGGCATAATTTTCCTACACTGTGGGGCCGATTCTGATGCGGGTTGGAAAAGCTTCCCGACCGAATCGGTTGGGAAATGGTGTCCGACCCACTCGGATCGGGAAAGTCCGACCGGCGGAGTAGGATGCATCCCGATGCTTCCAGATACGATTTGGTTGAACTCCCATTGACTTCAATGGGAACATTTGTTCCTAACCGCATCAGAATTGGGCCCTCGGTCGGGAAGACACGTTCCCGATCCGATTTGGAAGGAGCAAATGCCGCTAGGAGGCTTTCCTAACCGCATCAGAATCAGGCCCTCGGTCGGGAAGCTTTTCCAACCCGCATCAGAATCGGGCCCTGTATGTTGTTACTACCCCCGGATGTTGTCTTTGGACGTATCTTGGGTCTGGCCTATTAATAGTAAAGCCCTGAGTTTTATTCAGGAATCTTTCCTGACAGTTATTCGTGTCTGTGGGCCAGATCAACCATTTTTTCCAATCAGGATTAGATCTGTTGAGTTGTAGTATATTGTCAACTGTCACCACTGCCTGTGTATCGTTATTATTTGCAGGTGCTGGTACAGAAGGTGTGTTCATCTCTTTGATCTTGGCTAATCCAAGACAAGATGTTTGTTGGATGGTTTCATTCAAAAACATTATTTGTTCAGGGATGATACAGGCTCTAAATAAAGCTTCTATCCCCTGCACTTGCCAATCTTTAGTACCCCACACAGTTTTTGTGTCTATTGTGTCTTTCCAAAAGTCGAAACCCTGTCTAGACAGTTGGGCATTAAATAATGCAGAATAAATCTGTTTTGTATTTGTTAACATAATTTTCAGTCCTGTCTTGTTTACATTTTTATAGTAAAACATTTCTGGATCAGATGTATTGTAACCTGAAAAATATGGAAATTTACTAGCAAATGTTTTTGAACTACCTTTAGGTGGTGTAGGACAATGTTCCCATTGGTTAAACATAAACACATTTCTTGGATATGCAGTTTTATGCAAATAATGATGACCATAGTGGTTATAACAATACAGTTGTTCATAGTCTGATGAACCCTCTAAATATTCATTTTTAGAAAATGCAGCAGATTTTTCTAGGTCAAACATTATGTCATTAACAGTCTCAAAGTCCCAATCATCAGAATAGGTACTGGACGAGATTAGATCACTTAGTGAAATTTTAAACAAATGTGGAATGTTCAATTGTTCCGTCGGACCGAATATATCAAAATCTGTTTTGTCCCACACTATACCATTGTGTATAGGAACAGCTGTGATGTTCACTGATGACAAGTCTCTTGCTTCACGATGAGAAGATTTATGAGGTTTCAAAAGTACGTTCACGCCTTTTCCTTCAGTGTTCACATGGATGTATCTGCCACTTATAAGCACGCTCACAGTTGTAACCAAAGCTAGCCAGAGCAGGAAAACAAAAAGTCCAGATATAATCCAGAGTTCAATCCATGGAGAAACCAAATAAGTCTGTTTCAGAAAGTGAAGAAAGTCTTGTACTTGCTGCTTGAATTTGAATGATGCTGGCGTCGTTTCAGGTTCACTCGGATCTTCTGAGAACGTATCAAAGTTAATGAAATAGCCAGAAGCAGTTCTATCAATTGTTGGAATTGCATCAGGATTTGTAGAAATCACTGGAACCAGTTGATCACTTGCTACGTTGGTGTAGACAGGTGTATTTGGACGAACTGTTACTTGGTGTTCAAGAGGGATGAGTTCCATAGCGTTGTTGCTTAGTCCTCCATCTGTTACTGCTGAATTCTCGATGGTTATCAGTCTTTCAGTCTGAACCTCTTGGATAGTAGCGAGAGGAGTGCGTCTGCTACTAGGTCGGAGTCCACGAGGCCTACTATTTATTATTGGCCACAAACTGTGGTTTGATGAGGTCGATGGACACAAATCTTTTCTCCTTTCTTCCAGCAAGGGGCGGCAGAAGTACTGTTCTTGTTCCTTGAACTGCTAGGACAGGTACTGGTTGTCTGTAAGAAGGTCCAAATTCCTTCTTGTCCGCAATTTTTTCTCTGACTAGATACCCAACTTTTGGAATCCAGACAGGCCTTGCTGGGACCGCCGATTTTTCCCCAGTGGTGGTTGGCTGTAGGAATACGTTGCTTTGTTTCGCTCTTAATTTGTTTAAGTCCTGTAAAACAGCCAAACGATCTTTGATATCAAAAGGTTTATTTTCCACCACTGTGCCTACGTGTTCAAGGTCTGGTACCCACATTCTTGTCCCAAATAGGACCTCATATGGAGTGACCCCCTTAGAGAACTTCTTGGCAGATTATTCAAAGAGCGTTGGACCCCACTAAGGTGTTTGACCCACCCATCACCCGAACCTAATACCCTAGCTGTTATAGACTGCTTTATGTCTCGGTTTTTCCTTTCCACAACCGAATTTCCCTCAGGATGGAATGGAGAGGAGTACCGCAATGCAACGCCCAGACTGGCCATGGCTTCTTTGTAAGCCCGAGAGCTAAACGCAGGACCCTGGTCAGAATGTAGCGTGCCTATTGCGTATATGCCGATAAAGACTTGCAAATCTTTTATAACAGTTCGAGCGTCAGCTGAGCGCTGAGGCCATAACCATAGGAACCTAAATTCAGTATTCGTGGGAATGCCTTTGTCCAGTAGGACGCAGGTGCGTAGATAGTCTAATGCTGTCTAACAATGGTGTCTGTACTGGGTTGCCGCATTCGCAGCATGGTGTCTGGTGGCTCTCTCGCTGTAATTTACAGTCTAAGCAGTTGTTGATGAATATATGAATTTCTGTATTCATTCCAGGCCACCAGTACATCTCTTTTAACGTCAAAATTGTTTTAGAGATCCCTTGATGTGACAGACCTTCCCCCAAATGTGTTTCATAAATCAAGGCTGCTCTACGTTCCATGTTTGGGATTACCCTATCCCCCACTCCAGGGATTCGAGCAAAAGGAACGTTGTTCGCATCAAATACATAAGAGTACTTGAGTGGAAACTTTTTTGGTAACGCTGCACTGCTGCCTTTGCTTGAAGCATTGACAGCCAACATTATCTCACCGTCTATTTTTGTTTTTGAACAAGTGATCGCAGCTACGGAAGCCGTCTGCACAGCCCCCTTTGCAGCTTCATCAGCCAATGAATTCCCTGCAACATGAACGCCATCACGTTGATGACTCAGTGTGTGGATCACGTGAGCCTTTGGTAGTTCGTTTTTCAACTGAACTACTTGTTCCCAAAGCATTTTGTGCTTTATTGTGCCACCTTTCGCATCTTTGAAACCATTTTCAAGCCAGTTTTGTATATAGTCATTATACGACTGAACACAGTAAAAGGAATTGCACACTATTAGTGTGGGGAATTCTCGATCTGTACTTTCAAGTGCCAGTTTGAATGCTTGTAGTTCAGCTCGCTGAGCTGTACAATCTCCTAGAGACTGCGTTTTTGTGACCATAGGTCTGAAGATGCCATTTCGCATGCGACCTTTAACGATTGCACACGCTGCACTGTAAGCTTGCTTACTCCCTATTGCGGGCTGTGCGAATCCGTCAGTGTAAATTATGAATCGTACTGATCGAGAGGCAGAATTTCAGTAGGCAGGGGACATTCATGTTCATATTGCAGGAATGCTTGTGTTTTTAAATCTGGATCAAAAACATATTCAACATCTGTTGCAGCAAGAGAATTAACCCATTGTATCCATCTTGGATGTAATGCTTTAGCATTTGGAATTCTTGCTTTTGTAACCGCTTCTAAAGCTGGTACTGGGGTGACGACAATAATGCGTTTCCCTTGGGCTAAGGCTCTTTCTTTTGCTACAGCGGTTTGAACTGCTGTTAGAATTTTTTCAGTTGAACTGAAGCGCATTTCCGCTTGTGTGTACAAATGAGATTTGTACGCTATTGGTATTTTCTCACCCTCATTGAAAGTTAAGTAGGTGAACCCGCATTGACCCGAAATTATTCGGATCACCAAATTGCGTTGACTTACGCGTGTTTGTAAGTGATTTGTTGCTAACATGTTAGCTTGTAGTGAACGCAAGATTTCTGTGTGTTCTTGTGTCCAGTTTCTGATCGAAAAATCAGGTTTGATTAATGCGTAGAGAGGTTTAACCCTTTCTGCGTAATTTAAAATGTATGTTCTTCCAAAATTTAGGAAACCCAGGATGGATTGTAAGTTTTTTAGCGTTTTTGGAGGTTGGAGCAGCGCACACTTTTCTAAAAAGTTAGCTGCCAAGCTCTTGCCTTCACTTGAAAGCTCATATCCTAGAAATAGGACATTGAGATGGGCAATTCTGGACTTTTTAAAGTTGAATATGTAGCCCTCAGAGGCGAAACCCAGTATAATGGTGCTCACCCTGTTCAAGTGTTTGTCCAGGTCATCGTCTGTCAGATAGATGTCCTCGACATAGGACAATGCCTCATTGTCATAAATTTGTAGTAACTCCATTACCCTCGCTGAGAATAAACCTGGGCTGTTCTTGAACCCTTGTGGGAGTCGACAAAAGTGACGTTGTGTCCCCATTATGGAGAATGCTGTTAAGTACCTGCTTTCAGGTGCTATGTTTTGACAAAAGAAACCATTTGAGATGTCTAATGTTGTTTTATATTTTTTACGCACAATGTTATTCATTAATGCTGTGCTATGTGCATTTTGCACTGCAAAAGTTTTAGAACAAGTGTTTAGGTGTCTGTAGTCCAAAACTAGACGATATGTATTGTCTGGTTTGGAGACAGGAAACAAAGGATTGTTCATTGAGGAGGTGCATGTTTCAATCACCCCTTAATATTCAAGTTGATCTAAGATCTCCCTGACCTGTTTTTTAGCTTCTTGCTTTATTGGGTACTGCCTTTGTGCAGTTGGTTCATGTTTCAGATGTATTTTATGGTGAGGTGAGTCCTCATCCCATCCTACATGATTTTTATATAATGCTGGGGCCTGGGCCACTGCCCATTTCCTGGCATATATATATTTTAGGTGAATTGGAATATGGTTGGAGAAGGCAGGCATAATAATGTCCTCGCCATGTGGGCACTCCCTGACAAATTGTGGTGGCCAGTCTTTTTCTGCTAGAAGTATGTCATAGCCCTTTGATAGTCTTTCCCAAAAAAGTGCTTTCACCTGTCTAGGTTTGTCTCCCTCCATCCGGAGTGTTATTTCATATAACTTTTGTGGAGTACTAACCCTGGTGTCTACAGTCTCTACTGTGATGTACTCATTCAAGTCCACTATCTCCAGAAGTTCCTTCAGGTTCTGGCGAACTATTGTGACTTCTGCTGCACTGTCCAGCATTGTCTGAGCCCATTCTCCGTTCTTGAGTTGTGTTCTCAGTATTCTCGGCATGTCTGATCTTTAGACCTGCTACTTTCTTTTTGGAGAATTGAGGTTTTGCTTTAGTTTTTGGAGCGTGTTTGTCGTTTTTCGATTTCACGCGTTTTTCTCTGTGTTCCGTCCGTCCTCTTCTTTCCGAAGTCTGTGATGAGATCTGAAAGGGACGAGAGGAACGTGTATCAGTATCTTGATACCTGTCAGGTTTTCTCAAATTATCCCTATTCCTGAGGTTATACCTCCTTTCAGAGGGCTCCTTTTGAGGAGACCTACCTCAGGATTGAGAACGTTTCTCGTTTGAATTTTGTTTATTAGTTTCCCACTTCTTTTTAGAAGATGTAGGAGTTTGTTTAATTGAGTCCTTCTCAGGACTTTCAGATAGCTTCGGCTTCACTGGTCTTCCACCCAAACTATCTCTGCCTAATTCTGCATAAGATTGTTCAATTATTCTGGGTAGCTCAGTTTGATGTTCTGTAACATCGAATTCCCTTAATTTTTGGCGGATCGCCACTGCTGCTGCCTCTCCTTTAATATTAGATAATATTATTGTTGAGACCTGGTCGAAATTTTTCAGTAATTTCATACCTAAATTCAGAGCAGGCTCTGCCCCGTATTCATTTTGAATTTGTTTCAGGACATCAGGTATTACCGCAATTGACGGAATGCCATGTGTTTTGGTATAGATGGCAGCAAAGACTGAGCCCCATGTGGTACAGTCTTCCAGTTGTGGTGTGATCCCCATTGGTAAACTGATTGTTAGGATTCTGTGTTTCTCATACGGGCTAGTATTTGGAAATACTGCTTCGATTTGAGTAATTTTTTGAGCTATCCAGAACGGAATTTGCTCACGTTTTGTGGGCATTTTACCCATGACTGCGTATAGAGTCTGTGGTGTAATTTTTAGTGTATTCCCCTGTTGGGGAGTTGGATTTGGAATTGTTAATGTTTGCTGGACTGTAAAAGTCCGCATGACATATTGGACCAATTGTCTGTAAATATTTATTAACTCTGTGAGTTGACTAAGTAATTCCTCGTCTGACATCTCTTCAATGTCAGGATGAGGTGTGTAGCCGGCTAGAATCGGCCATGTTGCTCCTGGTCTACCTAGTGGACCGAGCCTAGTAATGTTTTTGTGATGATTTAGGGCGCCTTTAAACCAGAGCTGATGCTCCTGGTATGTTAATGGAATTTCAATATCCTCGAAAGGAATGTATTCCTCTGGTGGATCATCTTCTTTGTAGAAGTGAAACATGTGTGTTACTGAATTGGATTCAGGAAATATTACCCATGAATAGAATACCTCTGTCTGAAAGGATTCATGTGCCTCTATCACGAAAACTGCTCTACCTCCTCTTGGCGGTAGGCCATGTTTTATAAGTTTTAGAGTGATGGCTCTTCTTAAGTTTTGAGTGATGTCTATAACACCCTCCTCGGTTTCATTTAAACCTGTAAAGTTAAAAACTGCTGCTTGGGCTGGATCAGCCGCAGCTTCACCGTTTCCGGCTTCAGTCATTTTGTTTTTTGAAAAATGTAGAACAAGTTTCAAGGAAACAAAGATAAGGTGCACAATATTTTGGAACACTGTATCCTTCAACGTTGAGCAAACCAAACAGCTAATATATAGGGTGTTTCCCTATATAGCCGTGGTGGATACTTAACCCTGCCCACTCCAGACGTCTTTTGGAGTATATGGGTAGGGGTCTCTGAAGAAAAAAGCACGGCTGAGTTACTCAGTATCTAACGTTGAATTACCGCCTTACCAAACCGTTGGGCGCCATATAATGTAGCTCCTATTTCCCTAATAGGCTCTGCGCATTGGAATAATATATCCTATAGGTTTGACATAGGACTAAGGTCAGTATGTCCCTATCGAGTATATTAAACTTAATTACTTGTGCCAGCTAGCTCAGAGGCCACTAGAAACTCCTTGACAACAAGAAGGGAGTAGTTTCTGGCAGCCGCAAAACATGACCACTATGTTTCCCTTTAGAATCAGAACGTGTCCCAGAGTCGTGGAAACAATAGATAACTATTTCACTCAGCTCAATCGTGCATGCTTAGTTTTCTCCAAGTTACACAGAAAGGAATAGACGGGCGTTTTCAATAAAAGATTTTTTGAACAGTCTTGTTTCTGGTGTAAGTAAAATGTGCTGTTACGATCACAAGACAGTATGCGAGATAAATAATGTACAGTGTGAGCAGTAGAAATAAATAATACTGCGATAGCATCATCTTTTAGTACATATGCCGTTACATAAATAACACAGACTAAAAATGCGAGTACTCATACGATGCGTTTCTAAGCTAGTTCTACCCCAATGTACCTAACCTAACCTAGGTGTAGGGAGAGGTATGAAGTATTCCTTACTATGGTATACTAAGAGTATGTTAAGCCTAGTATGCCTAGTAGGCCAAGAGTCCCTCTAGGTTCTTATCAGCTCCATACCTGAAGAATGAGAGAGGTAGGAATCTCTTTGCCAGACTCGAACTCCAACAACCCCGCAAGGGAAGTCAGATCACTGGAAGCTGGACTCTCTGCGTGCAGGGATGACAGCGTCTTCTCAGTGCGTCAGGCCGGGAATCGGGCTCCTCTGAAGTCGAGGTCTCCTCTAGTTTACAAGGGCTAGGGAAGGTATATTTATACCTGAGAGTACCTAGGAATGTTAGTATTGACGTGAGTCGGACAGCGAAAGACGTCATGAATGAACCCCTAAGGAATAATGGTTCATGCATAATATATGA
The DNA here is from genome assembly GCA_963921515.1 of Calotriton arnoldi. Classification (NCBI taxonomy): domain Eukaryota; kingdom Metazoa; phylum Chordata; class Amphibia; order Caudata; family Salamandridae; genus Calotriton; species Calotriton arnoldi. The sequence continues at coordinate 86,880 of CAWUFW010009778.1, read as the reverse complement.
GTCCTTGAAGAAATCAATAGTCCTGGACTAGGGAAACTCCCGCAGCCTAAGGGTCTGTTCTTCATGTACTCGTTGTGACGTTAGGGTGGACGGATGTCGGAGACCATGCCTGTATTTGGAGTGCACGGTTTAATGCCTAAATAAGGGCTGGGATTTTATGCCTATATAAGGGCAGGGCGAATTGTGCCTATATAAGGACATGATACTGGAAAGACCATTATGGACACCCTAAGAGGAATACAACAGTCCATGTAGTATTTCCCTTCAGCTGAAAGCTCAACAAATGGAAATCCTGTGGGTGCACCAGCAATAAGCGAAATGCTGATTTGATGTCAGACTTTGCTAGCAGTGTGCCCGGTCCCAGCCCTTGTAGCATTTGTATCGCCTGATCCAGAGATGCGTATTTCACTGTGCACAGGGCCCCATCAATAGAATCGTTGAATGATTGGCCCCTGGGAGCGGACAAGTTATGTATTCAGCAGAACTCTCCTGGGTCTTTCTTGGGCACCACCCCCAGCGGTGAGCAAACAAATCCTTCTACCGGTACCTCGTTAAATGAGCCAGCTACCCTCCCCAGCCTCAGCTCCTCGGAAGTCTTGGCTACCGCTACTGCCTTGTTGGACCTTACAGATAGCTGGTTGCAGCAGTAGGAAACCCCCAGGCAGCCAGGTGCAGGAATCCTAAAACCATCTCTGAAACCCTCCAATAGAATCTGTTGGGGCAGCTGTACTTGTTTAACCATGGAATCAAAGTTGTTGTCCGTATTGGGGAAGGCGCCTTGGTGAGGAATAACTCCTCATTCTTGTTTCTTACCCCCTTTATCCCTTGACTTTTTCAAACATTTGGACTCAGGGTGTGAGGATTGGCCACAGAAGGAACAGGCATGTTTTAATTTTCATGAGCCCGAAGGCCTGGTGCAGGTTCACCCATTGAAATCCCAGCATGTCCCTTTTTCCCCTCACCCTCCCGTGTTAGACGGGGGCCTGATTGAAAGGATTGCCCTCGCGCATTGTCTTGGCTCATGGTTTTCATGTGCCGCAACCACATGATGACGTCAATCTGATCCGAGGTTAAGCCAGGGTCAGTTGCTTTTGCCCTCCTGAACTCCTTATCATACTCTTTCCATCCCACTCCCCCGTATTCGTCATGCACACAGGCAATCCTATTTTGGTAGCATGCCATTTGTGCGCCTAAACCAGCTAAACGTTCAGCCATTACTGCTTGATAATTAGAGAACCCTTTTATCCAATTCACAAGAGTTTCCTCATTCGTTTTCTTGTGAGACCAACTGGTACAATTCCTGGAATGGGCACACTCCTTACACTTCTTCGCCTCTTCCTTATCCCCTTTATCCAGTTACAAGGCAAACATATTGACATGCTTCCCTTTCCAGATTTTCTCTTTCACTTCTTGTGAGATATGCCTACCCAGCCGATCCCTGGCGGACCGCAACTCACCCAAACCTAAACTTGGTAATGATTGCGCCATACCTGCTGCTGTCACATCATGCTTCTTGGCATGCTCAGCCTCTGGTGTCGGACTTGCTTTCTGAGGTTCAGGTCCACCCTTGTCTTTCCCTGCACAACTTTGCTCAACCCCGCTGGTTGCCACACCACCAGTAGCTGATGCACCTGTTGCCACAGTCTGCACTCCCCCTGGCTTAGACCCTTCCACCTGTGCCACTAGCTTCCTGGCTCTTTCCAGGGCATCCCCCTCCTCTAACAAAGCCCCACTGCTGACTGCAGGTGTCCAAGTCCCTGCCTTAGCTAACCAAGGAAGCACGGCTGCCAAACTGGCAACCAAATCCGGGTGCCCAGGCACACCACCGGACGAGACCTCACAAGGAACGGACACTACCTGGCTCGGGGCCCCTTCTGCACCAGGGGCGCCCGCTGGCACCACCAAGCCCGGTTGACTGGCCCCCCTATACCTCCTGGTGGAACCCCAGCTGGCACTGCCCCACTCACCCCTTCAGATGAGGGCCCCCCCCCACTGGCACCGAAGACCCTGCGGCCTCAGCATCCAGAGACCTCGGGAGCGAGGGGCCCTCACCCCCACATTGTTTGGCTCTTGACTTGTTTGGTACCAGAGGAAATGCAGCTCTGGGGGATACCCAAGACTGCCTGGGCCTCTCCTCTGCCCCCTCTTGCCCCTCAACTTGGTTCCTAAACTCAGCCAAGGACTGCCCCATATCGTCCATCCTCTGCATCATAGCCTCCATCAATTCCTCCATTCGAGAGTGCTTCTCACCCCTCTGCACTTTAGGTGCCATTTTGCAGCACTAACCACTGTAAACCAGCCACAGGCCGATTTACTACCACACACCCACTTGCTGCAGTGTATCACCTGGTAAAAACCGAAAAAGAGGCACCACACACCAACAGGCCCTGTCTTCACTACCCAGAAGACAGTCCACTGGGCCCTACCAATGCAAGAATTTAAGGCCACGAAAACCCTCTCAGCCACAGATGCTGGACTAGCACACCCACAACTTTACCTTGCTCTGAAACTGGCACAAAACAGAAACCAGAAAACCACCAATTCCTTTCAAGCTGCCAGCACCCAGTACACAAAACAAATTCTTCCTCGCTCCGACAACCGGCAAACCAGGAAGCAGAAAAACAACAGTACCCCTCACCTTAAATACCAGCAAAACATGCACAAAAAACATCCCTGCCTCTCAGCTAAAGTAAATGCTCAGCGTGTGTCTCAGCAAGCAGCTCGAGCGGCCACCGCAAATCCAATCTTGCGGGGCAGGCGAGTATTCACTCAGCCCGCGTGGCTCCCAGCGTGCTGCGGCGAACAGGTGCCAGCTGATTTCCCACGTCGGGACCTTTACGCTCCTGCCCACACCGACCAACCTGCAAAGGTAGACAAGAAAGACACAAACAAGGAGATTTCCGTCGCGTAGACGGCTTCAGTCGAGGCGATGTGGAGCGGCGAGGGAAAATACCATCCCACCGCTCCACTGCCTCTTTTATTGGGGCCTCAAGGAACCGGCAGGATCCAGATTGGACCCGCCTCCTCATGCCCCGGAAGCACTTGAGTTCTTCCGGGGCATGCTCCAACTCCGCCAATCAGTGGCGAAGGTCGGGGCTGGTGCCGGCTGCGTCACCATACGCCGTCACCAGCCCCGCCCCTCAATGGCATCGGGGACCGGCACAACCGCCATAGGTGCGGCGTGCCCGAGTCCCGGTTGGCGCCTTAACATATACAGCATATATTTACAAGTTTAAAACTGCCTGATCTGAAGACATCGGGTGCTTTTTTTAGCTATCTAATTCATCAATAGGGGCACTTTTATTTTTTTTCGGGCCTTTTTTACGTCCCAGTCCAACCCTGAGCACCAATGAGGTAATTGGTGATAACGGGGCGTCGGTTACTATTCTAACTCCACACATGCCTTGATACTGGGGGACTTCATACAGTGGACCAAAGCAAATACAAAAGTGCTCTCGGGGTTTTTGATGTACTCGCCTGAAAGTACCTGAACACACCCGTCCCCATAGTGCAACAGTCATCACGGAGATGGTGTTTGTCTGGTTTTGTTATAGTCTAGCAACACTGTGGGGAGTAGTTCGAGCTCCAGAGTGTGTGTTAAACATTGCACCCCCACATACATACATTCGAAACAAGTAGGTTGAAAAGTCAGTATTATCTGGTAAAAGAGGAACCTCTAGGAAATATGAATTTCTATATGAAGAGTATAAAGTGCACTCCCACGTTTCCCATACCAAAACATAAAAATGCACGTACAGACGTGGATTGATTTTGTCCTGTTGCCCCATTCCACTTCACTTCCCCTGCCAAAAACAGAAGAGCTGCCACTGCAAGCCAGAGGCATTTCCCCTGCTCTACTTCTAACCAGCACAGCAATGCTATTTTGACATTGTATGTTGGTGAACTTAAAAACACTACTAAATAATATAAACAAGAGAAGCTTTCCTCTCACAGTCCAAGAGCAAGAACCACAGCTCCAATATGTGAAATGATTCTCTGTGCCATCTCCTTGTGACTCAGCATCAAAATAAAATGCAAATGCAAAATATTTGTTGGTTGATGGAGATTGAATCATCAGCCTTGCAAACATAAGGCCAAATGTTCTAAGAAACTGGTTGCAAAAAGTACTCGCAAACTGAGCACTAACTTTTTGCAGCCTGTTTGCCAATGCAAACTATGTACCAATACAGTGCATTACAAAATCTTCAGGCACAGTGGTTTGCAGAATGGCTTTCCTAATGAATATTAATTTGGCATGTCTCTGTTTGCGACTCCTGTATTTAACTACAAAATCTCCAGTCACAAGGGTTTGCAGAATGGCCTTCCTAATAAATATTAATTTGGCATGGCACTGTTTGCGACCCCCTGTGATTAACTACAAAATGTCCAGTCACAAGGATTTGCAGAATGACCTTCTTATTGAATATTAATTTGGCATGTCACTGTTTGTGACCCCCTGTGATTAACTACAAATTCATGGGTGGTGGCCTGCAAAGAACAGCAGACCACCATCCCTATGTTTGCATTGCCAAATGGAAAATGTAGTTTTTACAGCAAGATGCGTGCCTTGAAGGAATCAGTACTCCTTTAAAAAAAATATTCCTGCTTGGGAAAGCATCAGGAGTAGAGGGCAGCTGTCCCCTGGAGCACCGCCTGCTGTTACATGAGTTTGCCCAACAGGATTTATCTTCTAACGTGCGGATAACTGGCCAATGGTTTTCAACAAACTTGCAGTTGCAAAGCAGTTATATGTACCATTGTAACTTGAAATTGATAGGAGACTCCCCTTTCATGCTCGCTCCGAATTGTGATTCAGGAAAGCCAGCTTTTTTAACACATAAAATAGGTTTAGTACATAGAAGAAAAAAAAACATATTGCATCTGCATCCCCTGCTATTTTGTGAATCACAGGGTATGCAGTCACAAAATGGATTTTGTACATGTAGCTCATAGCCTCTGCAAGAGGACAGGTAAGACCTCAGATCATTATACCAGGACTACAAGCAAGAGGAAGGTTCTGAAAGTGCATCTACTCCAGTCTTAACAGCAGATGCTCAAGATGTTTTATCAGCGTGGCAGATATGTTTTCCTGAGTAGTAGAGGCACCCTGTTGCTTCATTAGGCTAACCCATTCAGGATAACTCCAATCCGATATGCAAATGTCAGAGTGCTCATCCGCAGTGGGTACCACCAACAGCTGATGCAGCCCCTTGAAGAAAGAAACATTAATTGTTGTGAGAATTGTTGTGAGACTCGTCTTTTTTGGTTTCGCCTGCACAGAGCTTGCACTGTGTTTCTGAAATCTATTGTTAGTATAGATCTTAAAAGGGGCTCACTTCCCGCCCCCTTGATTTTCATTGGTTCCTGTGCTTGTCACTTACTTTTCCTCCATTTCTATTGGCTGCAGCATCCTATTTCCTGTCTTCCTTGTGTGTTTGCACTTATCAGTTTCCAGAGGCCCAATTACTGTTTCAATCCCCTTTTGAAGCTGAACTTTAAAAAAAATATTTTGCCTGCATTGGGCTTGCATGCATATCGGACAGCTGTCAACGCAGCCCCCTCTCATAGGTGTGAGAAGTTGGCCTGGTATATGCTGTCCACTAGTTCTAGTGGGCACCTTGCACCAGTCCAAACAACCCCTTAAGGAGATAGGTTAAAGACAACCTTTAGTGAAAGCTATCCTAGTGGTAGCTATGGAGAGCAGCCTTCAGGCTAAGTCTTGAAGGAATGTAAAGCAGCTTGTTTTACCAGTCTATAATCTCGTGAGTGACCAAATGAAAGAGGACCACACCAGGTATATATATAAAATATATGTATTTAGTCTTAAACACACCCCTCTAGTCTCTTTATGAGGCTAGAGTTCGAAGTACATAGTTTACAAGTCAAATATCAACAGTAATAGCACAAATACACGTTTGAGCCCTAGGGGCGTACCAAACCATATACCAAAAAAGTGGTATAAGAACCACGACTGAGCTAGACACTAGGCCTAGAGCCTGTAGAGGTGCTTGGACCACAAGGAACCACCCAAGGTAGTGACACAGGGGACCCACAGGGGACGCGTGCAGTGTGGGAACACAGCCGCGAATCACCGTTAACTTCTATGGGGAAAGTCGCGGTTGGATTTTTAAAAGGAAAGGACACTTAGAGGAGGACTTGGAGCAAATCCCTTTAGAACTAGGCAGTTCTAGAGTCAATACCCACGGGAGCACCGGAGTACTCGAGTTACCTCACCCAGGGAAGCCGGGTGCATAGGTGTCTTTTGGCGTCGGGTTTCGTCGTCGTTTTCAATGGCGATCTGCTGCAGCGGGCTGCTGGCGACCAAGTCGGAAGTGTCCGGGTGGATCCAAGGGTGGATCGAAGATCTGAAGGACCTGAAAGCAGAGGGGACAGAGTCTGGGTCACTAGCCAGTGACCAGGAAGGCGATGAGCAGATGCCCACCGATGTCGGGTGCTTCAGGTAGGCTGACGGTCGTCTTGACTCTTCAGCCACGAGGTCCAGGAGGCGTCAACAACCAGGAGCTGGATTCGAGCTGTCCCACGACGTCTGTCGATTGCTGCGGTGTCGGCGACCGGATTGGACCCAACAAGCCTTGGCAACGGCAAGTCACGTGGAAACAAAGAAAGGACGTTGATGCAGACCAGCAAGGTCTGGGGGACTCACCCAGCGAGGGTAAGTCAGGGCACGTGTGGAGCAACCAGGAAAGCCCAAGCAGAAGAAGAGTTGCCTTCGGGAGGGCCCACTAGCCAACGGACTAGTGACCGCGAAGGAGCCTCGAGTGGACGCACTTGGAGCTGGCTCACAGGACACTCGTGGAGTGGAGGCCAGTGATCTTCGGTGCAGTCGGTGCTGGAGGCGGGGGCTACTCGGACCCCAAAGCACAACTTTGTGGGAGACCAGGAAGAGGATGCACTTGCAAAAGTTCTTGGTGTCCAGGGGTCACGGTTCCACGTTACCCACGACAGCTACGTGCCTCAGCTTCGCTGGGGTCTCAGGGCAGCCTCGGGGAAGTCTGGAAATCTACCTCTGGTGTTGCAAAGACTTCGGCGTCCAGCGGGAGCTTCAGCGATACAGACCGGACAATTGCTTCTTAGGTGCCTGCCAAGCAGGGGAGTCACTCCTTGACCCCAAGGGACATTCTTCAGTCCTCTAATCTTTAAGTAGAGCGTTGAAGGTCCAGGATTCGGCTTCAGAGCTTCGTCCAGGGATATCTAAAGTCCTAAGGACTGGGGTCCCATACTTATACTAAGTTAGGGGGTTGGACATACTCTGGGGACCCACCTATGGGAGGGTCAGGGAAGAGGGGTGGTTACACCCATTCCCTTTGTCCAGTTTCGCGCCAGAGCAGGGGCAGGTAGCCCCTGCAACCGGGTTGAACTGGGCTATGCACAGGGACACCAAATGTGCCCCCGGTGCAGGACTTCAAAGCACCAGAGAGTGCTCCCGCCCAGCCCCAATACACACTATCCTGTCTGGGGAGGTGGTTACACCTCCCTTCGACAGGAAACCTATTGTCCAGGCCTCCCCTGCTGGAGTTTCGGTCAGCAGCAGGAGGCCAGACCCGTGTCTGTGGCAGCGGCATCCATTTTGTGATGCCAGGGCTCTGTAAAGTTAATACCGGGTATGCCGGTGGGTACATGTCTCTCCCTCTAGAAGGGTGGAATGCTACCTCCGCCACCAGAACTGGCGGGGAATAGTATTCCAAGATGTTTGACACCAAACACGACATGTTTCCGTGCAGCCATCCCAAAGTTAGCATTTAACGCGAGGTTATAATGCAATTAAGAGTATATGGTCAGGCTGCACCACAAACAGCACCAGAGGATTGTCTCCGGACGCTGCAGAGGGGCTCTGCTCATGCAGGGGCACCCTCTCACATAAAAACCAAGCACTCTACCTTTAGGATTGTTAAGGCCTGCTATAGGAGTGACTTATAGGTTTATATGTGTGTGTAATGGTAGTGATATAGGTAGCCTATATCACAGTAAGGGGTGCATGCACCACCTTACCCAGGCTGCAGTAGCAGTCCTGTGGTGTCATTTTGGAGGGCCTTCCAGGGGTGGCACAATACATGCTTCAGCCCCTGGTAGGCCCCTGGGATGCCTATGCCCTTGGTACATAGTATACCATATACTAGGGACTTATAAGGGCACCCCAGAATACAATCTGGGATGTACCTAAAGTACATGGAATCAACTTAGAGATGAAGCAGCTAGGCTGGGGTCCTGGATAGCAGGGCCCCAGCCAGACTAAAGTAAAAAAAAAACAGTGATACACCAGCAAAAAGTGGGGGTAACCATAAGAGGCAGATCCTACTCTCCTACACAACCCCCCCCAAACGCAGGGACATTAAACTAACCTTGACCAGTTGAGTCTTCATGTTCTAAGTGGAAATATCTGGAGAGTCCATCTGCATTGGCATGGTTACTCCCAGGTCTATGTTCCACTGTATAGTCCATCCCCTGTAGGGAAATGGACCACCTCAAAAGTTTGGGGTTTTCACCCTTCATCTGTTTTAGCCATAAGAGGGGCTTGTGGTCTGTTTGAACAAGGAAGTGAGTGCCAAACAAGTATGGCCTCAGCTTCTTCAGAGCCCAAACCACAGCAAAGGCCTCCCTCTCTATGGCTGACCAACGTTTCTCTCTGGGGGTCAGCCTTCTGCTAATAAAAGCTACTGGCTGATCCTGACCTTCATCATTCAACTGTGACAGTACAGCCCCTACCCCCAACTCAGATGCATTTGTTTGCACAATGAACTTTTGGAGTAATCAGGACTTTGCAGAATGGGAGCAGTGCACATGGCCTGCTTCAGGTCATCAAATGTCTTTTGACAGCTAACTGTCCACTGAACCTTTTTGGGCATTTTCTTAGAGGTTAAGTCATTCAGGGGTGTCACTATTGATCCATACCCCTTGACAAATCTTCTGTAGTACCCAGTCAGGCCTAAAAAGGCTCTTACCTGAGTCTGGGTAGTTGGAGCAGTCCAGTCCATGATGGTCTGGATCTTGCTCTGCAATGGTTGAACCTGTCCTCCACCCACAAGGTGGCCCAGGTACACAACCTGACTCTGCCCTATCTGGCACTTTGTGGCCTTGATAGTTAGGCCTGCCTTCTGCAGGGCCTCTAAAACATTTCTGAGGTGGACCAGGTGATCCTCCCAGGTGGAGCTAAAGACAGCAATATCATCTAGATAGGCTGCACTATAGGCTTCCAGACCTGTAAGGACTGTGTTCACCAACCTCTGAAAAGTGGCAGGTGCATTTTTCAAACCAAAGGGCATCACCACAAATTGGTAAAGGCCACCAGGGGTAGAAAATGCAGTTTTTGGCTTTGCATCATCAGCTAGTCTGATCTGCCAGTAGCCAGCTGTTAGGTCAAATGTGCTTAGATACTTGGCTGAGGCCAAAGTGTCTATTAGCTCATCTGCCCTGGGGATTGGATGGGCCTCAGTCCTAGTGACTGCATTGAGGCCTCTGTAGTCCACACAAAACCTCATCTCTCTCTTACCATCTTTGGTGTGAGGTTTTGGCACCAGGGCCACTGGACTAGCCCAAGGGCTATCTGAAGGCTCAATGACACCCAGCTCCAACATTTTCTGGACTTCTGTCCTGATACAGTCCCTGACCTGGTCAGGTTCCCTGTAAATCTTGCTTTTAACAGGCAGACTGTCCCCAGTGTCCACTTCATGAGTGCACCAGGTGGTCTGACTTGGAGTCAGAGAGAACATGTGTCTGAACTGATTGAGCACCTGTCTACAATCAGTCTGCTGCTGGGCAGTGAGGCTGCCTGCCAAGGCTACACCATCCACTGACCCATCATCAGGGTTCTGGGAGAGCAGGTCTGGGAGAGGGTCACTCTCCTCCTCCTGTCCCTCATCAGTTGCCATGAGCAAGCCCATGTCAGCCCTGTCCACATATGGCTTCAGCCTGTTGACACGGAGCACCCTATGGGGGCTCCTGGGAGTTCCCAGGTCTACCAGATAGGTAACCTCTCCCTTCTGTTCAACAATTGTATGGGGGCCACTCCACTTGTTTTGGAGGGCTGCTGGGGCCACTGGCTCCAGCACCCACACCTTCTGCCCTGGCTGGTAAACAGTCAGCACAGCCTTTTGGTCATGCCAGGCTTTCTGTAATTCCTGGCTGGCCTCAAGGTTTTTGGTTGCCTTTTTCATGTACTCAGCCATCCTGGAGCGGAGACCAAGTACACAGTCCACTATGTCCTGTTTAGGGGGTTCGAGAGGTAACTCCCAACCTTCCTTCACCAGACACAATGGACCCCTGACAGGATGGCCAAACAAAAGTTCAAAAGGGCAGTAGCCAACCCCCTTTTGAGGCACCTCCCTGTGTGCAAATAAAAGGCAGGGCAAGAGTATGTCCCATCTTCGCCTAAGCTTTTCTGGGAGCCATTTAATCATGCCCTTGGAGGTTTTGTTGAATCTCTCAACTAAACCATTGCATTGTGGGTGATAGGGTGTGGTGAACTTATAAGTCACTCCACACTCCTTCCACATTGCAGTTAAGTAGCTGGACATAAAGTTTGCATCTCTGTCAGATACTACCTCCTTAGGGAAGCCCACTCTTGAGAAAATTCCCAGGAGGGCCCTTGCCACCACAGGGGCTGTAGTGGTCCTAAGGGGAATGGCTTCTGTGTACCTGGTGGCATGGTCCACCACCACCAGGATAAACCTGTGCCCAGATGCTGTTCGGGGATCCATGGGACCAACTATGTCAATCCCCACCCTCTCAAAGGGAACCCCCACCACAGGTAGTGGTATCAGGGGGGCCTCTGTGGTACCACCTGCCTTCCCACTGGCTTGGCAGGTTACACAGGAGCGACAAAACTCCTTGGTGTCTTCAGACATGTGGGGCCAGTGAAAGTGAGGGACAATCCTGTCCCAAGTCTTGTTCTGTCCCAGGTGACCTGCTAAGGGAATATCATGGGCTAGTGTCAATAGGAAGCCCCTGAACTTCAGAGGTATGACCAACCTCCTGGCTGATCCAGGCTTGGGGTCTCTACCCTCTGAGTACAGGAGTCTATCATCCCAATATATCTTATGGGTGCCACTAGCATTCCCAGCAGCCTCAGCAGCAGCTTGCTGTCTGAGGGGTTAAAGAGAGGGGCAGTTCAGCTGCTCCTGCCTCAGATCTGCCCTGGAAGGGCCCCCTGTCCCCAAGAACTCAACCTGATCAAGTACAAGTTCCTCTGAGACAGTTCTTTCTTCAGGACTAAGATCATCTCCCTCAAGAGACTGATCCTCACTCTGAGGCAGGGGGGAAGACACTGCCTTACCCCTGCTGCTCCTTCTCTTGGAAGGCACCTGGTCCATTATTCCAGAATCCAGGGCCTGTTCAGCTTTTGACATTTTTGCCTGTGACCTAGTCACAGCAAAGACATATGCAGGGATCCCTAGCATTTCTGCATGTTTCCTGAGCTCCACCTCTGCCCAAGCTGAGGTTTCAAGATCATTGCCAAGCAAGCATTCAACTGGTAGGTCTGCACTCACCACAACCTTCTTAAGGCCAGTTACCCCTCCCCAGGAGAAGTTAACAACTGCCAGAGAATGGTCTGTTCTGACATTGCTAGCATTGGTCACTTGGTACATTTCACCAAGTATAATCTGCCCAGGATCCACAAGATCTTGTGTCACCATGGTGACACTTGCTCCTGTGTCCCTGAATGCCAAAGTCTCTCTTCCATTAATTAAAGGCTGCTGTCTGTATTTGCCCAAATTACTGGGACTCACAAAGGGGGACATATCCATGCCCCCATCACAGACTAGGACAGCCTGAGTTGGCACTCTGACTAGGCCAGAGTCCATCTCAGTACCCAGGGTCAACCCTACTAAACCCTTATTCTGAGTGTTTCCACCACCACTTGTAGCTGGACTAGGGGGAACAGTTGCCTTAGGGGCAATGGTGGTTGGATTAGAGTCTTTGGACTTGGTGCAATCACTGGTCCAGTGAGTCTTTTGCTTACAGACTTTGCACCATGGTTTCTTTTGGCCTTTTCCTTTATTAGATTGGGATTCCCCACCAGGTGCAGATTTTTGGGGACCTTGAGAAGACTTCTGGTCTTTACCCTTTTCCCCACCCTTATCAGAGTTCTTAGAATCTTGCTTCTTCTGGTCACCACCTTGGTTCTGTACCTTCTGCTTCACCCTGGTTCTGACCCATTTGTCTGCCTTCTTACCCAATTCTTGGGGAGAGGTCAGATCAGAGTCAACCAGGTACTGATGTAGCAACTGGTTCTGACAGTTATTAAGAATCTGCTCCCTCATGATTAAATTATACAATCCTTTGAAGTCACACACCTTACTGCCAAGTAACCAGCCTTCCAGAGCCTTGGTAGCACAATCTACAAAGTCCACCCAGTCTTGATTTTGTGCTTTTCGGGTATCTCTGAACTTTAACCTGTATTGTTCAGTTGTTAGGCCAAACCCATCAATCAATGCACTTTTTAAGACTTGATAATCATCAGCATCCTCTTCTCTTACAGTGAGGAGCTTGTCTCTACCTTTGTCTGCAAAGGAGAGCCACAAGATTGCTGCCCACTGCTCCTGGGGGACCCTCTGAACTTTACAGGCCCTTTCCAGTGCAGTTATCCATTTGTGGATGTCATCCCCACTCTGGTAGGGAGGGACAATCTTGCTCAGGTTTCTATGGTCATAAGACCTTTCCCTACCACTAGGGAAGTTGCTGCCACCATGGGACTCTAGTCCCAACTGTCTTCTTTGTCTATGAAGCTCTAGGGACTCCCTGTCTATAGCCAACTGCTCTTTTCTGATTCTCAACTGAGCTTCCTCATACTTGAGCAGTCTGTCTTTTCTTTCATGGGAGGTTTCCCTCCTATGAGAAGAAACAGGTCCCTACTGAGGTGTCAGAATGGTTAGACTCCTGAGAAGGAGATCTGGACCTTCTAGGCACACTCACAACTCTTCCTGGTGGGACAAAGGGGAGGTCATTCTGATCCTCCTCCTCATCTGCAGGAGGAGCTGGGTTGTCCAGGGCAAGGTCATTGTCACCTTCCTGGCCAGTTTCAGAGGTCAGGTCCTGGGTATTTTCACCCCTGGCCCCTTCCTAATCTTCTGCCCCACCCTCTCTGCCTACCCTTGCAGACCCTATAGGTCTTCTGAGGTCATCTAGCAGAAGCATCTCCATGAGACGTTGGGTGTTGGCACTTTTGCCTGTCTTCAGCTTCCTAATCTTGCACAACTCTCTCAATTCTAAGAATGGGAGGTTGTCATATTTGGATGGCAGGAGCCCACTGGTTCCTGGCAGTGAAGACATTACTAGTGAGGTGTGGTGTATGCACTACCTACTCTAGTGTGGCCTACTAAACTCTCTTGAGTTGTAGAAAGGGTGTGCTAAGCCCTTAACACACAACTCTAAGTTCAGTAGAACTTACTGTATACTAAGCTTGTTGTTATATGTACCTAAGGTACCTTTAGTGGTTTTTAGTTGATCAATTCAATTGAGATTATCTGGTAAAACAATAGCAAGCTGGAATCCCACACGCTGCACACCAATGTGAGAAGTTGGCCTGGTATATGCTGTCCACTAGTTCTAGTGGGCACCTTGCACCAGTCCAAAACAACCCCTTATGGAGATAGGTTAAAGACAACCTTTAGTGAAAGCTATCCTAGTGGTAGCTATGGAGAGCAGCCTTCAGGCTAAGTCTTGAAGGAATGTGAAGCAGCTTGTTTTACCAGTCTATAATCTCTTGAGTGACCAAATGAAAGAGGACCACACCAGGTATATATATAAAATATATGTATTTAGTCTTAAACACACCCCTCTAGTCGCTTTATGAGGCTAGAGTTCGAAGTACATAGTTTACAAGTCAAATATCAACAGTAATAGCACAAATACACGTTTGAGCCCTAGGGGCGTACCAAACCATATACCAAAAAAGTGGTATAAGAACCACGACTGAGCTAGACACTAGGCCTAGAGCCTGTAGAAGTGCTTGGACCACAAGGAACCACCCAAGGTAGTGCCTTCCAGGGTAGGCCCCCTGGGATGCCTATGCCCTTGGTACATAGTATACCATATACTAGGGACTTATAAGGGCACCCCAGAATCCAATCTGGGATGTACCTAAAGTACATGGAATCAATTTAGAGAGGAAGCAGCTAGGCTGGGGTCCTGGATAGCAGGGCCCCAGCCAGACTAAAGTAAAAAAAAAAACAGTGATACACCAGCAAAAAGTGGGGGTAACCATAAGAGGCAGATCCTACTCTCCTACAATAGGAACTGCTTGTGCTTGGTCAGTTTTCTGCCGGCTCTCTTATTATTCTTATCTTCGTCATGCTCGACCAGCCTGACTTCAATTTGGCCCCTTCTCAGGACGATACAATCATTCCGCCCTTTACCTAATCTCCTTGTGGCTGCCTGGATTTCTAGCGGTTTTTTTTTAGACAGACATTTATGGAGCGATTAAGTGCAAAGTGATTTGCCCACAATCACAGGATGTTGAGCCTCACCGAGACCCGAGCCCTGTTCTCCAGCTTCAAGGTCGGCTGCTTTTGCCCTGATGCTACTTTCTGTACTGTATATTAATATTGGGGTAGATCAGCGTATAAGATTGCTGGCACTCCTTTGGTGCGCACAATTAAATTAATTTCTATTATGCATTCCAAAGCAGCGCACCCCATCTTGTTCATTTTGTTTTTCTTATGAGAATCCATGCGCCGCTGTTGCCAAGCAATGCCGCGAGTGAAGCGAATGCCGACATTCTGTCATCAACAGGAGCGTTGCTGAATATCACGGACCGTGTTCAATCACTGAGTACCAAGGATCTCTGTCCGCAAACTCCAAGGTAAGATTTTTAAAAACAATTCGCAAGAGGTCATATAAATTCACAAGCTTCCCTTCTCTTCTCCTCAGCTGCTTGACGGAGCCCGCATGCTGAAATATGGTTACATCTGCAGACATGATCTTCCCGATTGTAGCCTCATTTTCTGCTCTGTCGGAAGGGAAGATTGCAACTTTATTGACACCTTTCTTTGCTCTATTGTAAAGCGCTCTGACATCTCTAATGCCCACGCTATGTAAAACGCACAAATGATGCACCTGCAATTAAGTTGTGAGGCCCGGGGCATATTCTCCATACAGACGAAGTTCCGTTCTCATACCCAACCCAAGTATTCTCTAGTGCTCTACATTTCAACTCTAACCGTTTGCAGTGAAAGAACATTTCAAAGAGTGCAGTACAGAAATTGAAAGATTACCTCAGACACACTCTTGCCATTCACTTTTCAAACTGTGCCTAAGCGCTCCAGAGTATCCTGGGGCAGATTTACAAGCCCCTTGCGCCACTTTTGCGCCGCCGTTGCGTCACTTTTGTGACGCAGCGGCGACGTAAACCATGCGCCACGTTGCGCATTATTTACAACGTGACGCATCTAGGGAGATGCGTCACGTTGTAAAGCCCTGCGCCACATGAAACCTGCGTCAGGTTTCATGTGGGCGTTCCTCCGCAGGGTGGGCGTTCCGTCGAAGGAATGCCTCGTAAAAGTGACGCAGTGAAATCTACAAGATTTCACGGAGTCACTTTTCCGACGCCGCTGCGACGAATCCTTACGCCTGCTTCAAGCAGGCGTAAGGAGTGGCGCACCACGTTAGGTATGGGCGGCCCACGAGCATTGCTGGAGTTGCGTCGCGCTTGCGACACGACTCCAGCAATGCGCCGCCCTTGCGCCACAGGATGCGACACGCATCGGCCTTTCCTTGCGCCACGGTGCGCCGCATTGTAAATGCGGCGCTTCCGTGGTGGCGCAAGGAGAGAATTGCGTGTCGCAACTATTCTGGCGCATCCCTGCTGATTTGCAGGGATGCGCCAGAAGTTGTAAATCTGCCCCCCTATTTTTAAGAATTGAATGTTTTTGTTGATAGTGCTTCACACCGCACTTCTGCCGTTAATAAATAAATAATAAATAAATAAATAATTAATAAATAAATAAATAACAAGTATTACTACTGGCCAAAATAATTTTACTCACTTCAACCACTTTGACAGGATGGGAGGCTGAGGAGGAGTTGCTGCATATTTCCAGCGCTTAACTTCATGAGCCCTCCTGTGGCTCACAGGAGTGTCTGTTTCGTTTACAATAGAAACTGGCAGTATAAACATATTTTTATCTTTTATTTCTGGTATTTGCAGCCTGTCAGTCCTCTTGGGTGGGAAGCGCTGCTGTTGGTGTTTTTATTTGACTCCCTCCATCACCCATCTCAGTTTCATCTGCAAAGACACCCTCCCATAGCCCTAACTACAGGCCTCAGTGTGCATGTTTTCTTGCTCATAAATTAGGGGGTGCAGGACTGGGAAGTATCCCTTTAATCATCCGGAACAGGGAGCCCGTCTGCTCCTAGAGAAACACGAGGCAGCGAGGACATGCACTGCTCTTTTGGAGTTCTGCAGAATAACAACAAAACTCATTGGAAAGCAGCAGGACCCTTAACTCCTAGGCTGAGTTTGTCTTTTATTCGTTGCAGAAATCCCATGATTTGGTAGAAACCAAGCCTGCTTTGGAATAAAAAGCACGCACCTTTAATTCTGACATGTTTAAAGCTTTTACATTTTGAGATTGGGTATTTTACGCCTCCCTACTCTCTCGGTATCTGTGTTTCAATCAGATATTTTAATTATTCAATGACACATGTCTAAAACAATCCCTTAAAGGGTGTTTCTCTCCTCAGTAAATGTATTCATCTTTTATAAATCGATTTAACAGTGTATTTTCATAAATTACTTACCATCTTTTGTTAAATGGATAGTGGTGCACATTATTTTATCAAATGCTGTTCGGAGTTTTCCCTCCACCAAGGATACCACATTGCGAACATTCCCGCCATACTACAAGATCTTTACAAATTAATCAAAACAATCAATTCCCCCCGTCTGTTAAAATTAGGGGTCCGATATACTTTGCTTATACATCAGCATTACATCTAACCATACTTACGCCCCTTATCACAGGTCAAATTACTTAAACAGGCAATTTGGTCCCTAGTGACTCCTTAATTTCTCGAGTCTTCTTAAACGTTCCACTGGTGAATGCTGGAACATATTGTACTGGTGATAGTATGACTGGGTAAAGAGAAGTGTTTTCTCTCTACTTTTGATGACCCTCTCGCTTCCTCTTTACCACTGCCTGTTGAGTGGCACACTGGTAAAAGCACTAGTACTCACCACCAGCCTCAGCCAGCACTCCTCTTCCACCCGGCTGTTGCTTTACACTGGCTGTCAGTGCTGCGCACAGCATCAAAGCTGCACATTCAGAGGCAAGCAGCCTCTCTGAGCACTGCTGACATCTGTTATTTTTGCATTTGCCGCACTAAGTGGGAAGGTTATGCCCAGACGTGGGTCCCGTGCTCGCCACGCCACCAGATTCAAGCTATCCTGGCTGATGAGGGGTGAAACCTTGAAACCAGTCCTAGGATGCTTGTTTCTGATCCAGGAGGACCGGGCCTGTCAGTTCGAGCTGGACTGTTCCCATGATTTGCATATAGCTGGGTCTAAACTGGAATGGCGTGGCATGCAAGAAACGATGGATTTAGCCTAGATCTGTGACTGTGGGTGAATGTTGTGAGAAGTTGGCCTGGTATATGCTGTCCACTAATTAAAGTGGGCACCTTGCACCAGTCCAAACGACCCTTATTGATGATTAGGTCAAAGATAACCTTTATGAAAGCTATCCTAGTGGTAGCTATGGAGAGCAGCCTTCAGGCTTAATCTTGAAGGAATGTAAAGCAGCTTGTTTTACCAGGATATCACCTCCTGAATGACTAAATGAAAGGAGAACCACACAAGTATTATATAAAATATGTATTTATTACTAAAACACTCTACTAATCTCCGCCTGTGATTAGAATGTACAGTACACAATGTTAAATCAATAGAACGACAGTAAATAGCACAATACACAGCGGGCTCCAGGGGGAGACCGAACCATATACTAAGAAAGTGGTATAACAACCACGACTTCAATAGACACAGTGCCTAGAGCACGTAGAATTGCTGGGACCCCAAGGAACCACCCACAGGAGTGACACAGGGAGCCCACGGAGGACGGGTGCAGTGTGGGAACACAGACGCGTGCTCCGTACAACTCTATGGGAAGGTCGCGGTTGGAAAATCACAAGTTAAGGACACTTCGGAGAGGACTTCAAGGAAACCCTTTGGAACATAGAAGGTTCTAAGGCCAGCACCCTTGTGAGTACCGAGGTACCCGTGTTACCTATCCCAGAGGAGCCGGGTGCATAGGGCTCAAGTCTCGTCGTTTTCAATGGCGTGATGCGAAGAAGTACTGCTGCCGGGAAGATGAACAGTGTCCGGTGGAATCCACGCCTGTATTCGGAGTAGGAAGAATCTGAAAGCAGAGGGGACAGAGTCTGGGTCACTTCCCGTGACCAGGGGCTCGATAGACGAATGCCCACCGATGTCGGGTGCTTCAGGTGTGAAGATAGGATGATTGACTCTGCAGCCACGGGGACCAGGAGACGTCAACGACAACCAAAGTCCAGAGGTGAGCTGTCCCATGAAGGATGTTGAGTGCTGAGGGGTTAGTGTCCGGATTGAACACCAACAAGCCTTTGCAAAGGCAACCCACGCTGGCAGAGGAAACAAGTTATAGTATGGACCAGCAAGGTCCAGGAGACTCTCCAAGCTATGGGGAGTCAGGGCATGTCTGGAGCAACCAGGGAAGCCCAAGGAAAGTCAATTTGACCCTCGCCAGGACCCACAGGCCAACGGACCAGGGATTGCGAAAGGACCTCAAGCTGAATCACAAAACACCAGCTCACAGAGCACTCGTGGAGTGGAGGCCGGAGATCTTTGGTGGAAATGCTGCTCGGGGTCAAGACTACACGTAGTCCAAAGCATAGCCTCAGGGATCGCCTAAAAGCATATGCTGCTGCAAAAGTACACGGTGCACAAGGGTTCAGGTTGCACGGTCCCCACGAGGGATACTGGTCTCAGGATTGCTGAGAGAGCAGATCAACCTCAGAGACGCTCGGGAACCCACCTCCTGTGTTGCAGAAATCTTCAGAGTCCTCAGGAGCTCGGGAGATGCAAACTGGTCAGATGCGTTTAGGTGCCTGCTGTTGCAGGGGAGTAACTCCTTTACTCCAAGGGAGATTCTTCTGTCGTCCAGCGAAGTGTAGACCGTCGAAGTACTTGGTTTCTGCTTGCAGAGTTTAGTCCAGGTAAAATCTAAAGTCCTGTAGTCAGGTTTCCTACTTTATACCCAAGGAAGGGGTTGGACTAACTCTGGGGACCCACCTAGGGGAGGGTCAGGACAGAGGGGTGGCTACACCCATGTCCTTTGTCCAGTTTCACGCCAGAGCAGGAGCCAATGGCTCCTGCAACCGGTTTAAGCTGGACTATGCACGGGGACACCAAATGTGCCCCCAGTGCAGACTTTCTGGCACTCTAAGAGTGCACCCACCCAGCCCAAATACACTGAAGACTGTCTGGGAGGTGGTCACACCTCCCTGTGACAGGAAACCTATTGTCAGGCCTTCCTCTGCTCGAGCTTGGCTCAGCAGCAGGAGGGCAGACTCGTGTCTGTGGCTGGCAGCATCCATTTTGTGCTGCCCAGGTCGAGAAAGCTGGTACCGGGTAGACCGGTGCCCCATAGTAGTGGTACTACAAGGGAGGAATCATACCTCCCACACCAGTTACTGGTGTGGAGGTATGATTCCAAGGTGTTTGACACCAAACACGACATGTTTCCATGCAGCCATTTTAAAGTTGGCATTTACCGCGAGGTTATAATGCACTTGCGTATATATGGTTGGCTGCATCACAGACAACCCCGGAGAATAGATTCCGAAGGCTGCAGAGGGGCTCTGCTCATGCAGGGGCACCCTCTCACACAAAACCCAGCACCCTGCCTTCAGGATTGATAAGGCCTGCCATAGGGGTGACTGATAGGTTTATATGTGTAGTGATTTAGAATAGATATAGGTAACCTATATCTAAGTAAGGGGTGCATGCACCTCCTTACACAGGTTGCAGTAGCAGACCTGTGGTGTCATTTTGAATGGCCTCTCAGGGGTGGCACAATACATGCTTCAGCCCCTGGGAGGCCTCTGGGGTATCTAGGCCCTGGGTACATGGTGTACCATATACTAGGGACTGATAAGGGTACCCCAGAATCCAATCTGGAGTGTACCTAAAGTAAATACAATCAATTTATAGGAGAAAGCAGATAGACTGGGGTCCTGAATAGCAGGATCCCAGTCAGACTAGGCCAAAAACAGTGAGACATCAGCAAAAAGTAGGGGTAACTATAAGAAGCAGATCCTACTCTCCTACACAACCCCCCCCCCAAACGTAAGGACATTAAACTAACCTTGACTAGTTGAGTCTTCATGTTCTAAGTGGAAATATCTGGAGAGTCCATCTGCATTGGCATGGTTACTCCCAGGTCTATGTTCCACTGTATAGTCCATCCCCTGTAGGGAAATGGACCACCTCAAAAGTTTGGGGTTTTCACCTTTCATTTGTTTTAGCCATAAGAGGGGCTTATGGTCTGTCTGAACAATGAAGTGAGTACCAAACAAGTATGGCCTCAGCTTCTTCAGAGCCCAAACCACAGCAAAGGCTTCCCTCTCAATGGCTGACCAACGTTTCTCTCTGGGGGTCAACCTTCTGCTTATGAAAGCTGCTGGCTGATCCTGACCCTCTTCATTCAATTGTGATAACACAGCCCCTACCCCCAATTCAGATGCATCAGTTTGAACAATGAATTGTTTGGAATAATCAGGACTTTGCAGAATGGGAGCAGTGCACATGGCCTGCTTCAGGTCATCAAATGCCTTTTGACAGCTAACTGTCCACTGAACTTTCTTAGGCATTCTTTTGGAAGTT
Source organism: Calotriton arnoldi (assembly GCA_963921515.1). NCBI lineage: Eukaryota > Metazoa > Chordata > Amphibia > Caudata > Salamandridae > Calotriton > Calotriton arnoldi. Next base: position 66,005 of record CAWUFW010009778.1, on the reverse strand, counting down.
ACGTCATTCAAAGGGGTCACTATGGATCCATATCCTTTGACAAACCTCCTGTAGTACCCAGTCAGGCCCAAGAAAGCTCTGACCTGAGTCTGGGTAGTGGGAGCAACCCAGTCCATGATGGTCTGGATTTTGCCCTCCAATGGTTGAACCTGACCTCCACCCACAAGGTGGCCTAGGTATACAACCTTACTCTGCCCTATCTGGCACTTGGTGGCCTTGATAGTGAGGCCTGCTTTTTGCAGGGCCTCCAAAACATTTCTCAGGTGGACCAGGTGATCCTCCCAGGTGGAGCTAAAGACAGCAATATCATCTAGATAAGCTGCACTATAGGCTTCCAGACCTGTAAGGACTTTGTTCACCAACCTTTGAAAAGTGGCAGGTGCATTCTTCAAGCCAAAGGGCATCACCACAAATTGGTAGTGCCCACTAGGGGTTGAGAATGCTGTTTTGGGTTTTGCATCCTCAGCTAATCTGCTTTGCCAGTAACCAGCTGTCAGGTCAAATGTACTCAAACTTGGCAGAGGCCAAAGCATCTATAAGTTCATCTGCCCTGGGTATTGGATGGGCATCAGTCCTAGTGACTTCATTGAGACCCCTGTAGTCCACACAGAACCTCATCTCTCTTACCAACCTGGGTGTGATGTTTTGATACAAGGACTACTGGACTAGCCCAAGGGCTATCTGAGGGCTCAATTACTCCCAGATCCAACATTTTCTGGACTTCTGTCCTGATACAGTCCCTGACATGGTCAGGTTGCCTGTAAATCTTATTTTTAACAGGCAGACTGTCACCTGTGTCCACTTCATGAGTGCACCAGGTAGTCTGACTTGGAGTCAGTGAAAACATATGTCTGAACTGATTCAGGACTTGCCTACAATCAGTTTGCTGCTGGTCAGTGAGGCTGCCTGCCAAGGCTACACCATCAACTGAACCATCATCCGGGTTCTGTGAGAGCAGGTCAGGGAGTGGATCACTCTCTTCCTCCTGTCCCTCATCAGTAGCCATGAGCAAGCCCATGTCTGCCCTGTCAACATATGGTTTGAGCCTGTTCACATGGAGCACCCTATGGGGGCTCCTGGGAATTCCAAGGTCCACCAGGTAGGTAACCTCTCCCTTTTGCTCAATGATAGTATGAGGTCCACTCCACTTGTCTTGGAGGGCTGCTGGGGCCACAGGCTCCAACACCCATACTTTCTGTCCTGGATGATAATCAGTCACAACAGCCTTTTGGTCATGCCAGGCCTTTTGCAATTCCTGGCTAGCCTCAAGGTTTTTGGATGCCTTCTTCATGTACTCAGCCATCCTGGAGCGGAGACCAAGTACACAGTCCACAATATCCTGTTTAGGGGGTTTGAGAGGTAACTCCCATCCCTCCTTCACTAGACATAAAGGACCCCTCACTGGATGTCCAAACAGAAGTTCAAAAGGGCTGTAACCAACCCCCTTCTGAGGAACCTCTCTGTAGGCAAAGGGAAGGCAGGGCAAAAGGATGTCCCATCTACGCCTGAGCTTTTCAGGGAGACCTTTAATCATGCCCTTGAGGGTTTTGTTGAATCTCTCAACTAACCCATTGCATTGTGGGTGATAGGGGGTGGTAAATTTGTAATTTACTCCACACTCCTTCCACATAGCAGTCAAGTAACCAGACATAAAGTTTGCATCTCTGTCTGATACTACCTCCTTAGGAAAACCCACTCTGGAAAAGACTCCCAGGAGGGCCCTAGCCACAACAGGAGCTGTGGTAGTCCTAAGTGGAATTGCTTCTCGATACCTATTGGCATGGTCCACCACCACTAGTATGAATCTGTGCCCAGATGCAGTCTGAGGATCCATGGGACCAGCTATGTCAATCCCAACCCTCTCAAAGGGAACCCCCACCACAGGTAGTGGTATCAGGGGGGCCTTTGTAGTACCACCTGCCTTACCACTGGCTTGGCAAGTGATACAGGAGCGACAAAACTCCTTTGTGTCCTCTGACATATGAGGCCAATGAAAGTGAGGAACAAGTCTGTCCCAGGTCTTGTTTTGGCCTAAGTGTCCTGCTAATGGGATATCATGTGCCAGTGTCAATAGGAAGCCCCTAAACTTCAGAGGTATAACCAACCTCCTGGTGGCAACAGGTTTGGGGTCTCTACCCTCTGAGTATAAGAGTCCATCATCCCAGTAAATTTTATGGGACCCACTGGTACTCCCAGCAGCCTCAGCAGCAGCTTGCTGTCTGAGGGGTTCAAGAGAGGGGCAGTTCAGCTGCTCCTGGCTCAGGTCTGCCCTGGAAGGGCCCCCTGTCCCCAAGAACTCAACCTGATCAAGTACAAGTTCCTCTGAGACAGTTCCTTCTTCAGGACTAAGATCATCTCCCTCAAGAGACTGATCCTCACTCTGAGGCAGGGGGGAAGACACTGCCTTACCCCTGCTGCTCCTTCTCTTGGAAGGCATCTGGTCCATTATTCCAGGATCCAGGGCCTGTTCAGTGGAAGACATTTTTGCCTGTGACCTAGTCATGGCAAACACATCTGCAGGGATGCCCAGCATTTCTGCATGTGTCCTGAGTTCCACTTCAGCCCATGCTGAAGTCTCCAAATCATTGCCCAATAAGCATTCTATAGGGAGGTCTGCACTTACCACAACCTTCTTAGGGCCAGTTACCCCTCCCCAGGTGAAATTCACAACTGCCAAGGAATGGTCTGTCCTGACATTGCTTGCATTGGTCACTTGGTACATCTCACCAAGTATGATCTGGTCAGGGCCCACAAGTTCTTTTGTCACCATGGTGACACTTGCACCTGTGTCCCTATATGCCATGGCCTCCTTACCATTGATCAAAGGCTGTTGTCTGTATTTGCCCAGATTACTGGGACTGACAAATAGGGAGGCAATATCCATGCCTCCATCACAGACTAACACAGCCTGAGTTGGAGTTCTGACCAGAATCCATCTCAGATCCCAGGGTCAACCCTACTACACCCTTATTTTGTGTACCACCACTTGGAACTGAGCTAGGGGGAACAGTTGCCTTATGGGCAGTGGTGGCTGGAGTAGATTCCTTGGCCCTTGGACAATTGGCATCTTTTGTCCAATGGGTCTTCTCTTTACAGATATGACACCAAGGTTTCTTTTTGCCTTTAGCCTTGTTTGATTGTGACTCCCCCCCCCGATGCAGGTTTTTGGGGCCCTTGTGCAGGCGCGGTCGGTGGTAGGAGTGCTGGTCGGGCGGTGACGTGGGGCGGGGGAGGGGCATAGTGGGGGGTAGTAAACTACGGATTAAGGCCCAATACAGGTAAGTAAACATTTAAATAAATAAAACGAATTTCGTTGCGTGCACTGCATCGCATTTGGCGATGCAGCGCTCACAACGAAATTCGTTTTATTTATTTAAATGTTTACTTACCTGTATTGGGCCTTAATCCGTAGTTTACTACCCACCACCCTGCCCCTCCCCCGCCCCACGTCACCGCCCGACCGGCACTCCTACCACCGACCGCGCCTGCCCTTGTGAAGACTTCTGGTCTTAACCCTTCTCCCCACCCTTATCTGAGGTTTTAGAATCTTGCTTCTTAGAGTCACCACCTTGGTTCTGAGTTTTCTGCTTCACCCTGGTTCTGACCCATTTGTCTGCCTTCTTTCCCAATTCTTGGGGAGAGGTCAGATCAGAGTCCACCAGGTACTGATGCAACAACTGATTTTGGCAATTATTAAGGATCTGCTCCCTCATAATTAAATTGTACAATCCTTTAAAATCACACACTTTACTGCCAAGTAACCAGCCTTCCAGAGCCTTAGTAGCACCATCTACAAAGTCAACCCAGTCCTGAGTCTGTGCTTTCTGGGTGTCTCTGAACTTAATCCTGTACTGTTCAGTGGTTAAGCCAAACCCATCAATGAGAGCACTCTTCAAGACTGAGTAATTGTCAGCATCCTCTTCTCTAACAGTGAGGAGCTTATCTCTACCTTTGTCAGCAAAGGAGAGCCACAAGATAGCTGCCCAGTGCTCCTGAGGGACCCTCTGTACTTTACAGGCCCTCTCTAGTGCAGTTATCCATTTGTGGATGTCATCCCCACTCTGATAGGGAGGGACTATCTTGTTCAGGTTCCTATGATCATGAGAATACTCTCTAGTTCTAGGGACACTATTGCTGCCACCATGGGACTCTAGTCCCAATCTTCTGGTTGCTCTCTGGAGCTCTAGGGATTCCCTGTCTATGGCCAATTGCTCTTTGTTGAGCCTGATCCTGATTCTCTCAAGTTCCAGTAATTGGCACTTCTTATCATAAGAGGATTCTCTCCTATGAGATACAGAGGTCCCTACAGAAGTACCTGAATGATTAGACTCCACAGAGGGAGTCCTGGATCTTATAGGTAGACCCTGTACTCTTCCTGGTGGAGTAAAGAGGGGGCCACCTGAAGGAAGAGTTGGATTTTCCAGGTTGGAATCATCTTGATCCGCCTGGCCAGGGTGTGAGTCCAGATCAAAGAAGTCTTCACTTCCTGCTCTTTCCTCATCTCCTGTCCCACCCACTCTTTCTACTTCATCAGACCCTGGGGTCTTTCTGAGGTCATCTAGGAGTAACATCTCTAGAAAGACGTTGGGTGTTTGCATTTCTCCCTGTCTTCAGCTTCCTAGAGGCACACATGGCTTTCAGATCCTGAAAGGTGAGCCCATTGTATCTAGTAGGCAGAGAGCCACTGGCTTCTCCTACAGAAGACATACTAGTGTGGTGTGGTGTGTAAACCTACCTACCCTAGTGGAGACTAAACTCTCTTGAGTTGGAGAAAGGGTGTGCTAGACCCTTGACTTACCCAACTCCAAGTTCAGTAGAACTTATTCTAATATTGATTATATGTACCTAGTACTTTTGGTTTTCAGTTAATCACTCAATGAGATTTATCTGGTAAAACAATAGCAAGCTTGAATCCCAACCGCTGCACACCAATGTGAGATGTTGGCCTGGTATATGCTGTCCACTAATTAAAGTGGGCACCTTGCACCAGTCCAAACGGCCCTTATTGATGATTAGGTCAAAGATAACCTTTATGAAAGCTATCCTAGTGGTAGCTATGGAGAGCAGCCTTCAGGCTTAATCTTGAAGGAATGTAAAGCAGCTTGTTTTACCAGAATATCACCTCCTGAATGACTAAATGAAAGGAGAACCACACAAGTGTTATATAAAAATATGTATTTATTACTAAAACACTCTCTACTAATCTCTACCCGAGATTAGAATGTACAGTACACAATGTTAAATCAATAGAACAACAGTAAATAGCACAATACACAGCGGGCTCCAGGGGGAGACCGAACCATATACTAAGAAAGTGGTATAACAACCACGACTTCAATAGACACAGTGCCTAGAGCACGTAGAATCGCTGGGACCCCAAGGAACCACCCACAGGAGTGACACAGGGAGCCCACGGAGGACGGGTGCAGTATGGGAACACAGACGCGAGCTCCGTACAACTCTATGGGAAAGTCGCGGTTGGAAAATCACAAGTTAAGGACACTTCGGAGAGGACTTCAAGCAAACCCTTTGGAACATAGAAGGTTCTAAGGCCAGCACCCTTGTGAGTACCGAGGTACCCATGTTACCTATCCCAGAGGAGCCAGGTGCATAGGGGTCAAGTGGTATCGGAAACCCTTGTCGTTTTCAATGGCGTGATGCGAAGAAGTACTGCTGTTGGGAAGATGAACAGTGTCCGGTGGAATCCAAGCCTGGATTCGGAGTAAGAAGAACCTGAAAGCAGAGGGGACAGAGTCTGGGTCACTTCACGTGACCAGGGGCTCGATAAACGAATGCCCACCGATGTCGGGTGCTTCAGGTGTGAAGATAGGATGCTTGACTCTGCAGCCACGGGGACCAGGAGACGTCGACCAAAGTCCGGAGGTGAGCTGTCCCATGAAGGATGTCGAGTGCTGAGGAGTCAGTGTCCGGATTGAACACCAACAAGCCTTGGCAAAGGCAACCCATGCGGGCAGAGGAAACAAGTTATAGTATGGACCAGCAAGGTCCAGGAGACTCTCTAAGCTATGGGGAGTCAGGGCACATCTGGAGCAACCAGGGAAGCCCAAGGAAAGTCAAAGTAACCCTCGCCAGGACCCACAGGCCAACGGACCAGGGATCGCGAAGGGACCTCAAGCTGAATCACAAAACACCAGCCCACAGAGCACTCGTGGAGTGGAGGCCGGAGATCTTTGATGAAAATTCTGCTCGGGATCGGGACTACACGTAGTCCAAAGCACAGCCTCAGGGATTGCCGAAAAGCATATGCTGCTGCAAAAGTACACGGTGCACAGGGGTTCGAGTTGCACGGTCCCCACGAGGGATACTGGTCTCAGGATTGCTGAGAGAGCAGATCGACCTCAGGGACGCTCGGGAACCCACCTCCTGTGTTGCAGAATTCTTCGGAGTCCTCAGGAGCTTGGGAGATGCAAACCGGTCAGATGTGTTTAGGTGCCTGCTGCTGCAGGGGAGTATCTCCTTTACTCCAAGGGAGATTCTTCTGTCGTCCAGCGAAGTGTAGACCGTCGAAGTACTTGGTTTCCGATTGCAGAGTTTAGTCCAGGTAAAATCTAAAGTCCTGTAGTCAGGTTTCCTACTTTATACCCAAGGAAGGGGTTGGACTAACTCTGGGGACCCACCTGGGGGAGGGTCAGGACAGAGGGGTGGCTACACCCATGTCCTTTGTCCAGTTTCGCGCCAGAGCAGGAGCCAATGGCTCCTGCAACCGGTTTGAGCTGGACTATGCACGGGAACACCAAATGTGCCCTCAGTGCAGACTTTCTGGCACTCTAAGAAAGAGTGAACCCCAGCCCCAATACATGAAAGCCTGTCTGGGAGGTGGTCACACCTCCCTGTGACAGGAAACCTATTGTCAGGCCTTCCTCTGCTCGAGCTTGGCTCAGAAGCAGGAGGGCAGACTCGTGTCTGTGGCTGGCAGCATCCATTTTGTGCTGCCCAGGTCGAGAAAGCTGGTATTGGGTAGACAGGTGCCCATAGTAGTGGTACTACAAGGGAGGAATCATTACTGGTGTGGAGGTATGATTCCAAGGTGTTTGACACCAAACACGACATGTTTCTAAGCAGCCGTTTTAAAGTTAGCATTTACCGCGAGGTTATAATGCACTTACGTATATATGGTTGGCTGCATCACAGACAACCCCGGAGAATAGATTCCGAAGGCTGCAGAGGGGCTCTGCTCATGTAGGGGCACACACTCACACAAAACCCAGAACCCTGCCTTCAGGATTGATAAGGCTTGCCATAGGGGTGACTGATAGGTTTATATGTGTAGTGATTTAGAATAGATATAGGTAACCTATATCTAAGTAAGGGGTGCATGCACCTCCTTACACAGGTTGCAGTAGCAGACCTGTGGTGTCATTTTGAATGGCCTCTCAGGGGTGGCACAATACATGCTTCAGCCCCTGGGAGGCCTCTGGGGTACCTAGGCCCTGGGTACATGGTGTACCATATACTAGGGACTGATAAGGGTAACCCAGAATCCAATCTGGAGTGTACCTAAAGTACATGCAATCAATTTATAGGAGAAAGCAGATAGACTGGGGTCCTGAATAGCAGGATCCCAGTCAGACTAGGCCAAAAACAGTGAGACATCAGGAAAAAGTGGGGGTAACTATAAGAAGCAGATCCTACTCTCCTACAAATGTTCGATTGATTCAGCATTTAGTCCAACATCTGTTCTTTTTGCACAGCTCACCTTGCTTCAGCGCCGACTGTCCAAGTCAGGCTAGTCACCAACAGGCCTCCGCGCACCTCCCTGTCACCGCATTAGTGCTAAGCTCACTAACTGAGTTTTCTTCTTTACTAACATGCTGCTGCTTTAAAAGAACTTGGCAGCTGTCAAAGTTGCATTCAGAGAAGTGTAGCATTGAAATACTGATCAAAACCTAGCATTTCTGCTGCATTCATTTGATCTGGATGCTAGTTTTGAAGGTTATTTTTGACTGAAAGTGAAGGGCTCCGTGGAGCCTCGTATTCATTCATTCTCCCCATCAGCAAAACTCAATCTCCATTCATAGACTTTAGCATTTTATTTCTGGTGAGAATATTGTTGGCTGCAATGCTACTAAGGTTTTATCGATGTACACTAATCTCTGAAAGCACGCATTTGTGGGCCATATTAAACAGAAAGGATGACAGGTTGCAACAAGTTTTTAAAACCCTTTTCACACTTGTGCTTTACGTGCAGCGATACTTGACATTGAACACACAAAATTCCACCAATGATTTCAAAGAGCCAAATGTTAACATTCCGTAGATGTCACTTTCAGCTTCATTAATTCAGCATGCTTGCGCATTCCTCCTCAGTCTTATATGAGTGTTCCCAAGGTAGAAATGCATGTCAAGGTTGTGGATGTTCACACAAGTGCAACACTTTAAGCTCTTTACTTGGACTGAATTCCTTGGTTTTACTTGTGAGACACTGTCATTCAAAGCGTCACACATTCCATAGTAAAATGTCACTCACACCTTCACTAAAGCCATGAAAATGCCACACATAAGCAATCTGAAAACCTGACAGGTATTAAAATGTATAATTATTAATAGAATTAGGACCTAATTATGAAGTGCATAGTAAATCTTCTACTATATTACTATTGATAGTAATTTGAATTATGCTTAAAATGTTTCCTGATGGCTATTTTTGTTGTAGTTGAAGGTTGCAAATTTAGGCTGAATTGGAGCTGATGTTGGTCCATGTTGGGCTGAATTTGGGCTTATACTCGGACTGCTTTGGGCTTGGGAAGGGTTTCAGAACCTGGCAACACTGCTGCAGAGGCCAACGCTTGCAGTCAGATACTGTTCACCCACCACTCACACAGTGCTGACTCTGCACTCACACACCAATAACATACCTCTCACCCAGCACTCACAGTGCTCTTACCCTCCACACAAACCTCTCACCCTGAACACAAACCGCTCATCCTGCACTTATACTATTGACATACCACTCACCCTATACTTGTACACCTCTTACCACCAATCATCATGCATTGAGGCACTTTTACCCTGACACAGACACTTATCAACCTTCATTCATGCACCACTCACCCTGCACAAAGTGCACTCACACCATCCTCCATGCACTCATACACTGCTCCCACACCCCTTAACTTATTTTTAATCCCTTAGGCGAAACGTAATGCATTTACCAATGCTTGTTTTGGCAATGGGATCACATTCGGTCGGACTTCAATTGCCTCTGTGTATAAAAGGAAACAGACGGGTGTTTCCCATCCATCCTCTGAGTTGTAGTTGCAGATGTGAGGGTGTGCTCAGAATTTGGTAAATCTTACTCTTTCAGAGGATCCAATCCTTAGCCCCTAGAACCAGAATACACACAAACCTTGTTTTTTTAAAACGTTTTTATTGAGATTTTATACACGAATAAATAAGCATAGCAATTAACAAGGATGTACATTTACCATCAAAATAATGTATACTATATTCCTATGTTCAATCACATAAGGAGGGCTATTTGGTCTTGAGCGGACCCTGTGTGGGTGGGGAATAGTAAGTGGGGGGGGGGGAACAGAGGGTGGAAGAAGGGACTTTTTTTTTTTTATAACAATTATTAGAACATTGGAATGTGGAGCACTCCATTGAATAGCTCCGTGCTTCTACGGGCCGGTAAAGGCCCGCAGAGCAACATTCCAATGTTGCTTTTGTTCACAGCTACTGTTGTGAACAAAGGCCTCTCTGAGCTCGTGGGGATTTAAACCCCCTCGGGCTCCGAGAAGCCTTTGTTTTATTTGTTAGAACATTCTGCCCTCTAGTTGCAGAATGTTCTAATAGCCTTATAGCCCTTCGTAGCTGGGCTATACCGGCTACTAAAGTCCCGCTCCCTTGTTAAAGTCCCTTGCCTTCGGCTCGGGCCTTTAACGCTGGAGCGGGCCTTTAATAGCCGGTATAGCCCGCTACGGCGGGCTATAAGGCTATAGTATATATTTATAGTTTATCACAAATCCCTAACAGTCCAAAAACTATCTCTGTGCCTCGTGACTTTATATTATGGTGTTGTTTTCTGTGGAGTGATGTAAAACTACTGCATATGTGCATACAGAGGCCCCTCAATACAATGGCTCGACAAGCAACATCCCTCCCACCGATCAGTCTTTCTCTGTGCTCCTCCATATTTGGGGGGTGTGTGTCCCTTTCATTTCCAGGTACTTCTCTAGATCAGGTAAGAGCCTGCTCTCTCAGAACCACATATTTGCAACACCAAGCTGAAAACAATGTTTTCCTTTGAAACCACAGACCTCAAGCCTGTTACAAGGTCATCTTGCAAGGAAGCTTTACTCTGGAGCAAGAAAATTGAAAATTCCCTTTTGGCTGAAGCAAGAAATAGAATGAACAAATCTGCACACAAAAACCTTCTTCCAGCTTTCACAAACTGTAGGTTGGAAACTTTTATTTATTTTGAGGCCTGATTTTCAGGCAGAATGCAGTTATGCTAAGTGATCTGAGGTAAAACACCAATCAGCAACACCCAAATGTGCAAACTGTCACAAGACAATTCTTTACCTGCATCTCCCTCTTGGATACGGAAATATAATTGGCATACCAATGTATTACTTTCCACTAAACTAGGTGTGTAATGTGAATGAAGAAACAATATGTTAAAATAGGCAGGACTTCAGCAAAAATAGAATACAATTCTAGTTTGCAAAAATAGGCACTTAAAAGGCAAAATTGCTCAGCGATTATGACATCTTTTTTATGCTTGTGCTAAACTCCAGGCAACTTGAAAACTTTGTTGGGCGCTAAGGTTATAACTATGCACTTAAACTTGCAAGGTTGCACAATTTAATACAATTAATACAATTTAAAGACACCAATTTTCCAATCGAGCGCTCAAGTAGACACTTTAAATGTCAAAAACTGTAGAATTACTGTTTCCACAAGCTGTTTTCTTGCCTAGCTGACGCAGTGGTCGAAACAACTGGCTTTGTTGCAGTGCCAGAGTGGCCTTCTGAAACTCAGTTTCTAAAAATTCGGAAATAAGGTGTTGGGTCTTCCATTCATCATTGTTTACAGTTCAAACAGCTATACATCTAGCACCATCATGGCCAACCACATATTATAATTGTTCTTTTACATTGTCAAACTCATTTTTGAATGAACAACAGCATCAAGAGTGCTACACCTACGATTATTAATGTCATGGAAGAAAAAAACATGGATGTAAAAAAATCTTAGGGGTCAAGAAACTTACTAGAGTAGTCAACATTCTTTACTAACACTGCATTAACTAACTTGAGATAAGTATCTATTGCAGTGTTACAAACATATTTTGTTTCAATGATAATTAAACTATATTTGCTAATTTGTCAAGATTTGCCCATGAAACCTGTTAGCATCTGGCCAATAAAACAACACCATGACTTTTTGGGGCGTGGTAGAACATCTTCTGTTTTGTGATCTTTTTAGTGGAAGACAGCTTTGTGTAGATTTTGGATGTGAGCAGCATTTCACGCAAACAAAATAAAAAAATAGCCCAAAATGGCTTGGAAAGTGAAGAACAGTCCCTCTCATTGTTTCCGTTCTCCCGCTAGAGGATGAATACCCAAACAAAATCTTAATTATGTGAAGTGGTGTCAAGTTGGGCATTTTCATTAATAACATATCACAAAATGCTGGAAATTATGTGAGATTAAGTCGGCGCAAACTAAATTTTGCTCAGGCCTCAGAAATGACAGGTTTTAATGTCACCATAACTGAACAACTGCATCCTGGTATGGTAAAGTTGTATCATGCATGTAATGTGATTTCTTTGCAAATTTGTGATGTTCCTAAAAGATAACTACTACAATCTGTTCTACTTATCAATACATGTGAGTCACTGTTTGGACAACACATATCATGTGACATAGTAACACTTTTTAAAATGTAATAACACCTCATCATTTTTAAATTTTGAGTAAGATTCCAATAGCCATGTGTTAGTATGCAAGGAAATCATAACATTTATCTACACAGGAATCAATGATACATTGCCATAGTCCAGCTTGCTGGTGACAAGGGCTTGGGTGACAGTTCTGCGAGCGTTGGAGGGGTGCTCTTTGAAGATCTTCTTGAGCATCTTGACGGTGTAGAAGCAGGAGACGGAGAATGTGTTCACTTGGCTGGTCATGGTGTGTTGGTGTCAATTACTATTCTGAGATTCTCTGCGTGGGTTACTTGGAGGGGTGTGGGTCCAAGTTTGGCAGGCAACTAGGTGGAGTCCCTGAGCGAGGTGTCTTTGCTGAAGATTACTACTTTTGTCTTGTCTGTGTTGAGCTTTAAGCAGTTGATTTTCATCTATCTGGTGCCTTCGTACATTGCAGACATAGAAATTGGTCCAGGTGTTTTTGGCGTCTTGTCGGAGACAGAGAGTATGATCTGGGTGTCATCAGCTTAGGATATGATGTTGATTGATTCCTTTAGTGTGGATGATGCTGGCAAGTGGGGTCACATAGGCATTGAACAAGGTAGGGCTGAATGAGAATCCTTGTGGAAATCTGCACATATGGTTGACAGCGTCTCAGGTGAAGGGGGCCAGGCTAAATGACTGGGTGAGCTGTCAGGAAGGAGCAAATCCAGTCCATTAATCTCAGGTTGATTACCACTGTCAACCATATTCTATGTGGGTGGTGCTAGTTGAATAAACATGAAAAAAGGATCCACGTTTTCCTCGCTTTCATTCTTGGCCACTGTGCTTCCTACTTTTTCTTTAGATAGTTGCGAATCATGGAGAAAGTTTGCTGGCTACTATGCAAATGAGTGACTGTGACATTTGGGACACATGGTATGGCCTGACAGAATGAAACAACACTTTTTTAATTTTCTTTGAACCTGCTAATGGTGTCAATTTCACAGTTCTTTTGCCATTGGTAGAGGTTATTGGCACAGAACTATGATCGGGGTATTGAAACAATACTCAAAACCACCTAAGTCTACCAGGAGCTATGTGGCAATTTTCCATGCACAAAGCATTCTACCAGCTTCCATAAAATAAATCTTCAGTTTTTGAGGCCTGATTTTCAAGCCAAATGCACTTCTGCCAAATGAACACATATAAGACACCATACAATGTACATTCATGGACTATGATAGTCTGAAGGCCTGTAACACGTGTTAACTATGTGAAACACATAAGAGAAAGTAGGCTACACATTAAATTTTCACTAGCTCACTGCCGCCTCTCACCATGAATAAGTTCAATCTTCCTTTGGACATTATCTGGGAAGATGGATCAAAAGTGAAATGGCCTAAAATAGGACTTTCTCTTCCACTTGCATTCCTGAGTATCATACATTCCTTTTGTAGCTTGTCTTTTTCATTATTTCTTTTTTGACACAGAGGTACTACATCTTCATCGTTATACATGGACTGGGGATTGATGATTGATGCCACACTGAAATCTAGCACATGCGAATTTGTGTAGTTCTGTTCAGGGTGCTCCTGAATCTTTGCAACTTGTCATTAACTTGAGACCAGCAAGGCATGACATTTATGTGCTTCATATGCATAGCATCGAGGTATGCTGCAAACCCCGACCTAGGAACGGGGTCCATTTTGAGTTCTCGGTTCTTGAGTCAGCCAGTGTCTGGACAGAAGCTTTTCAGTCTTTGAAATGGCTCCCTGGATCAAGGCAGTCTGGATAATTTCCACCTCGGGGTATTTGGTGTAGTCATAGATTATAGCTAGGAAGAGAGATCTGTCTGGAAGGTTACCAAAATCACAGCTGATCTGGGCTCAAAGGACAGTGAAGCTGCCCTTTGTGAATGCTGGGTCCAGATTGGGATGTGCTCTTGATGCTTGAAAGTTAATGCATTTTACTAGGAATTCCACCCTAGCAGTGAGAAGTAAGTATCCAGTCCTTTCGTCGAATGTGGGCCATAGTTATTGCGACACTTGATGTTCTGCATGTGTACGTTTTAAGACATGTTCGGAGGTGTTGTCAATATTATAAGGAGAGTGCCTTGGAGGAGGATTCTGTCCTCCTTGAGTAAGAGTTAGAGGCAGACATGATGAAGCAACAGCAAGGTTTGCCTGACAGCTTCACTGCAGTAAGATTAGCCTTGAAGAAAAGACCGCCAGCAACCAGGGAGGTCTTGGACCCCCAGCAACCGTGTTCACATCTTCTTGAGTTTCCTTAGTCCACTGAGCTTCCTGGCCCATGATATACCAAGGGTAAAGGTAGTTGACAGCATTGCGGCAGCCTATCTTATACAACATTGTAAGTTAATACCCTTGCAGGTGGGTGATCAATTTTCCGATCCTTTGTGCATGTGCAGCCCGTGCAGGTAAGAATGGTGGGGTTGGGGTGGGGGGTATTCGACAGACGACGACAAGGGAAAATTAAATATTTAGTTAATTTGCTCTCGTCGTCGTCTGTTGAATTCCCTCCACCACCCCACCGCTCTTACCTGCACGGGCCACTCCTGCCTTTGTGATTGTTCTGTTGAAGACCACAGGATTAGAAGAATAAGGGGCTTGTAGTTCATCATCTCCTGAAAGTGGTGTCCGTGTGGATAAAGATGGAAGTGACAGAACATACAATAGGATCGCAATTTCCTGCTTCTCAGTGAGCGAGTAATGTTGCTTACTCAGTATTACCATATGCAATGGGAGTCTACTCACCACAGTCTTACAGTTTTGGTTGGTCACTCCTAAGTCAGCAGGGTTGGCTTCATGACTACCTTGGATCCTGTGCTGGAACTTGAAGTTTAGAGGTAGCAGCGTTAGTGTGAGGTAAACAAGCACTATTGGCGCAAAACACTTTACCAAATAGATTGCACTTCTTTCCTTTCACAGCCAGCCATTTGGTGTGGGACATTGTCACGGCAGTGGCCATGTGCTTTTCCGATCTTCACAAGAAACAATGGGTGAGCTGCTTGACAGTTTTGTGATTTGGATGACTGCTTCAATTTCATGATGTCACTTGCAGGGGTAGACTCGATTGGGAAGCATGGGTGTTTGATAGTTTGTATGAGCTGGGAAGGGTCAACATGGTTGGGAGAGTTATGCCTCATTCTCTCAAGTTGAGGTGGAGTAGTTTAGATGAGTAGTATCCTTGAATAATTGGGCTCACATCTTTTCAGCTCAGCAATGCAGCATGCTGATACTTCCAGCGTCCTTCAAGTGGGAGTACATGTAATCAATTGGTTTGCTGGTGTTTTGTTTGGTTTGACTAAGTAGAAGTGCTCATAGTAAATGGTGTGAAGTGGACATTTAGACCTGCCCCAGCTGTGGTATACGTATATGATGGACTACCTTCAGGGAGAAATTGGAAAAGCTTGTAAATGGCTTCACTTGCCAGATGGAAGGACACGGATCTCTTCTTGTCACTCCCTCCCCTGGGTTTGAGTAGAAGCGAAGTAGAGTTCAAGATGAGTGACCCATAACCTCCACCGTGTAGCTTGTCATGACTGCCATCTTATTAGTTCCAAGTGAGTGATGGATGGGACCCCAGCAATGACGGCAAAAAAACGAGGAGCACACAATGGTACCAGACTCACAGATGAGAATGGGATGGATCATGTAGTTATTCTTAATGAATGCAGAGTTACCAGCTCTAAAGGGGAAAAGCAGTAGTCCTGATTTGGATAGCACAGAGTAAAGGATGGGCAGATACAGCAGGAGAGGAAAGGGGCACACGGACATCAGCTGGGGCTGGAAGAAATGGTAATATGGGGTGGGCGCGCTTGCACCGGACAGACTCATGCGTTGTTGCCCATCAAGTGTTGGGTGTTTTAGATGCACATTATGTGAGGCTCAGGCGGATAATAATGCTGATAGAGATTGCTCTCTCTGTCAGACTGCCCAATACGGTGTTTGAAAAGCCTTTTATTCACAAAGAGGATATCATGGTCTGAACCATTACACTTGAGAGGGGTACACAGTAAAGCACGACGTGCATGCGTGAAGTAATCCCAGGGAATCTCCACAATCAAAAACTGGACCACCTCATCCGGTCTTCTTTAGTATACTGGAAATGGAAGCTGCACCGCATATACCAATAGGTAATGATAAAAGTTCTTCATATCACGTTCACGTGTTTAGCGTCTTTCCCAGCCCGGGAGCACGCAAACGAACATGCCACACATGGAGCTCTTAACAGACGTCTTTATTCTTCAACATAAGATCACACACTTCACGCATTGCATCATAACTTTAATAACCACACCGTAACACCTCCCAGAAGCTTATGTTATTCCTGTTTAGAGTCCGCCCAGAACTGCAAGGGCCCTAGCGCATAATATCAAGACACTACAACGTGAACTCACTTGAGGTGCACACGTATGGGCATTTGAACAACTCACAATCCCGTTTGGTCCAGTCTTTCACTGAACTCCAAAAGTTGTTGCAGCTTTTATCCACCTAAGGAAAAGTACTGTCCTAGGTTGTACATAACTGTTGAATAAGTTGCTTTATGCTTGTCAGAACCACCCTGTCACTCATCTGCGCTTGTTGTGCCTCAGTAGCTATTCAAGTGGGACGATTTATTAAAGACGAAAGTGCTCTAAATAGATTTTTTGTTTTTTTATGTAAATTGGATCGCATCAAACTATGCTCTGGGGAGCAATTTCGTTGCTTTGCAAAGAATGCTAAACGAGGACATCTTGGCTGATAAAATAGATTAGTTCATAAAAATGTGTAAAACTCATATTAGAAACATGGCGATTAAATTGAATCAAATGACCCAGAAACTTCAAGATGTAATGTCATGGAGCAGAAAATAAATATATTTCTGGAGGTTTCATTGGGTGACAGGGTGGAAAGCATAAGCTGTGTGACAGCAAACAATTCTAAATTAAGTACAGCGCAGGCGCTGCAGCGCGTGATAAAATAAGACTCGGAAAAGCAACAGAAAAAGCATAACGGGCCTAGGGACTGAGAAACCCAGACAAGTAGGAAAGAACAAGTAATTTTGATGGGGAGAACAGACGCCATTGATGACATGTTTATCTTTCTACAAATTACTATAGATAGTTTCCAAAAACATGTTCATGCTCGTGTATCAGTAACAATCTGTGTTTTATTTCTAGAGAAACATGACCCATTGGCGTGAGCAGGTCAAGGGTGCAAGCCTTTAGTGGGCTCAGGGGAAGCTTTGAAAAAATAGGACTACATGAGGCATTTTACAACAAAATTTTGTACAAATGGCCAAAAATCGAGATTTTGGAAGGGGCACTAATGAAATATTCTAGTGCATTTGGGAAGTGAAGGTTTGTTCGCCACCCGTGTTAGGATTTACTCTCCTCCAAAAACTTTGAAACAATGGTGGCAAAGAATGGATTTTTTAAACATAATTTCTCCTAATAGTTGGCTACAGAGATATATGTACGCCGGGTAGTTAATAACAGCTGGTTATGCAAGGTGTCACATAGTCTATTGTGTCTCAGCATGTTTTACTCTCTGATTATTTGTTTCCATCCAGCACCATTTAACATACATTATGACTGGAAATATACATACAAGCAAATAAATGGCTTATAAATCTCACAATCACATGCCAGAAACATCAGCGATAGACAAATCTTGGAGACTCATACTGCAATGTTACCACTCAATAACATAGAGATCACAGGATCAGACCTATTAAAATCCCAAAGTCATCAGGATCAATTGACTTATTCACAAGATAATTATGCATGAATTATCAATAACTTCTGTGAAGCATGTTGACAAAAGACATCTACCAACTTCCTAAAATGCACCTCAACTATAAATGCCTATGAAAATCCAGATTCTATTCGTCCAAAAACACTTATGGGTCATTTAGAACCTGGCTGGCAGCTCACTGGCCTGCCAGGTTAGCAGAGGCCATGGCCTCTTCTCCATTGACAGAGGACTGCCACTGTGGCTGCTCCACTGAGGGCTCGAAATTATGCAATGCCGGCACCATGTGTGTTGTGACTACACAGCAATGTATTTTGCTCTTACAAAACAATATAATAATGGAACTGACACAGGGACTTTTCTCCCTGCACTTGGGGGGTACTGATGGGATGGACAGGACCATTATACCTTGGATGCTGCTCCCTGACAGGGAAATCTAGTGACGTTGCCCTAAATAGTGCCCGCCATCCAACACCATATCTTTACCAAAATACTGTAGTTTGGTACATGACCTTCTAGTCAAATGAAGCTTGAACCTGCTGGCCTCCACAGAGGACAAGCTCCGAAAGTGCTCTGCCCTTGCCTTGAAGAGCCCTATGGCCCACAAAATATATCATGTTCAATGCACCTCTAACATGAGAGACAATGGTGTCTTCAATGTGAGTGGCAATTTCAGAATTTCTATCTTACAACTCCAACCATTTTTCTTAGCTGAAACTATACACATCTCTAGTCTAAACCCCTGGCTTGCTCTGTTTTTTTGCTTCCTCCTGGGGCTATCTCAACAGTCCAGCAAAGCCTTTGCCAAATGTCTGGTGCACGCTGCTACCCCTACTGTCAATATTCTTTTTAGCAATTTTAGTATCTGGATTAGCCACATAGATCACCCTGAGGTCCACTTTATACTTGATGCCCTAGCAATTCTTAATTTTCTTCATCAACAGAGTCACACTCATCCTGTAGTCCATTCCAAAGACCTCATTCCGTAGACCTCTTTGATCTGTGAATAGACTATCACTCCAATACCATAGATAGACCAGTTGCCATCTTTTCCTCTGTCGCTTTCATTTTCAACAATCCTGATGCCCGTCTTTTTAGTGGGGCTTTTACATTTCGCCCCTGGTCTTGGCTGTCATTCATGGACTTAGCAACTAACATTTCTTCTACTATCTCACTTTAACAGAAGACCCCACTATTGGCATTCCTTAATCTAATGACTAATTACTTATGGGAATTAACTGAAGTACTGCCCTGGAAAACTGACAATTTAACCAGATTACATCCTTTGCATCCTAGTGGACACCTGTATATAATGCTATGAATTCAGGATGACAAAAGAAAGAACAGCCTTCATGCAAAAGTTATAACTCTGGAACTGAAACACCCTATCTCTTTGAATTAGCTATCTACCAAAATGCTATCTTCTCTGCTCGTCACTTTTACCATTGCAAGTGGGTCTGGTCTGCGGCTCTTACTGCAAAAGATCTTTTTTGATATTGTTTGAGAATTGAGCAATCCCTCCTGTGAACAAAGTCTTTTTACCTTCTAAAGATATTTGGGAGGAGCTATCCCATCACTTCTACTCCAAATTGAAAAAATACATACATCTATTCCTCTAGTCTATTCCACTTCACCCTTAAAGACTTCTATTGGCCTCTTCTACCTTGTATCTCAAAGGCATATCTGAAAGATACACTACTCTATTAAATATGTTTCCCCTAGTGACTCACATCCCCCGTCTCAGTTTAAGAGAGTGTGTGCTAAAGTGGCACCAATTCTTTGCCACAACCTTAGTCAGTTTCTTACCACAGCCAATGTTCTTAGGTCCCACAATGGAGTAGCAGACCCCTCCCACTCTCATTACCCGACTTCTGTGTCAGTCACTGATTGAGTGTATCTTTGCCTTTGAACCTGTATAGAACTCCACTGCCTTTTGTCCAGTTTTGCACTATACAAATACCACTTACTTACATGCATAAATATTCCTCAAACAAATCACAGTTATACCAGTGCTATAAGAAAATTCCCTCCCCCAATTCTGATTAATTCATTTTTTCACTGTTTCCCAACAATATAAACTGAGAAACACTCCCACTCGACCTATATCAATTTGGCAATGGCTACTGTTAGCTCGCTGGGCTACCCTTTGCTATAGGAATCAATACATACAATAATGTTAAATTTATTTACATCCTTATTTATTATTATCTTTTTTAGAAAAGAGTAAAAAATGTATTATAAAAAAACATTTCTTTTGTACTCATATATACAATTCAATTTGTGTATAACATCCTATAATTCCTTCATTTGTACACAAGATAAGCATAATTATGCATCTCCCCATATTGTGATCAACCTCACGTCACATCACACCTCACATCCCATCACAGCCTCATACAGTCAGTCATAATAGCTTTATTCGACAAATTGTCATAAAAGCTGAAATACAATACAAAATTTATGACCAAAATATTAAAAACTTTTTTTTTTTAAACTTCCCATGAAGATAGAAGTCCATAAAATATTATAAAAACAACAATACATTTTTTTAAACTCCTCTCAATGTTATATACATATATACAAAGGAGTCCTTTTACATTAAGACACGAAATTCCATGGACAACTCAACTCTTGCCTTACGCTTACTACCTTTTAGTATTAAAATAAAAATAAAAGGAGAAACAAACCCCAATTTCATTTAAGCAACTAAAGAAAAAAGTTAGGCATGTAGTACACATTCATTACAATACAGCAATCGCTTTTGATCTAATGACCCATGCACAACCTAAAAATTTAGCTAAAGATATGGCAAGGGGTAGCCATGTTTCAGTGCGAATTAATCTAAGAGCTACCTCATGTTTTCGGGTACCCAGAGCTCTACAAATTGGTGCCAACCAAATACGCCGCAGAACTTTATAGGCGGGACACACAAATAACAAATGGGCCAAAGACTCCAAGTTTCCATGACAAATAGGGCAGGAGGTGTCGTCCACTGTATCCCATCTCGCAGTAAATGACTTTATGGGTAATGTGCCTACTCTAAGTTGGAAATAGAGCTTTCTATCGTGAGGCTTCGTTATGGTGTCCCAGTATGGTTCCAGCTTTTGCACTGGTTTTACATCTAGGAATTGGCCCGTTAGTGTCGAAGGATCACTGTTCCTAAAGATGTTAACAGACACCCATCCCCAATATCTTTCCTTCAGCTGTGCTTTAGAGGGAAATGGAGTGTTTTCAGGATTCTCCCATAAAGCGGCCATGCCTATACTTACTAGGATAGATCTAACTTCCTGTAGCCATTTGATTTTCTTATAGCAATCCGCTCTTATTAAATCTTTTAGGCCCTCAACATAAGGTGTCAATTCAGGTGTTGACCAGATTCTCCGCCAATACAACAAAGGGCATAATCTGGCACTGTCAACCAAAGCCTTCCTGCCTAAATCATAGAGTAATGGCCATACCGGTGTGCTTTGTGGAAGGTTGGTGATTTTACGTAGAAAACTATTTTCAGCTGTGGTTAGTTTTGAAAGATTTTTAAATCCCCAGAGCTCTGCCCCATATAATACTGCACTAACAACTTTCATATTATAAATGTTCAAAACTGGACTAACTGGTTTTGTAAACGATGCATTAAACTCAGCCAGTAAAGTTCCTGCCAACTGCCGATGTTTCAGTGTGGCCATATCCAGTTGCTTGCCCCACCTCATGTCACCCTGCATAATGACCCCAAGATATGTAAAATCTTTTACCTGCTCTAGGGGTCGCTTATTCAGCACCATCACTCCTCTATAAGATCTGTGGGGGTTAAATGTCATAAACTTTGTTTTGGACACGTTTATCTCCAAACCCCGCAGATGTCAAAATTCCTCGAAGAGTGATAGCGCTCGCTGTAAACCGCTCGGTGTTTTAGCGATTAACAGCGTATCATCTGTGAACATGAGGATGGGGATTTTCACGCCCGCCAATATAGGAGCATCAGTTGTGTTTGCTTCCAAAAATTTTACAATACCATTGATGAATATAGAAAACAGCGTTGGAGCCATCACACAACCTTGTCTCACTCCTTTTTCCACTCGAAAAGGGGAGGTAACCTGGCCCTGGGTACCCCACCTGATTTTTGCGTGGTTTCCCTCATGGAGTCTAGCTATGAGAGTTAGTAGTTCTTGGGGCATCTCCAGATCTTGCATTACTCTCCACAATCTACTACGGGAAACGAGGTTAAAGGCTGACTTTAAATCCACAAAGGCAGCATACAAGCTGCCTTTGCCTAAGACCACCGTTTTCCAGTAGAGCAATGTGAAGCGAAAGGTTTGGTCAATGGTACTTGTGCATGACCGAAAACCTGCCTGGAATGGTGATAATATGTCCTGCTCATCAATCCAATCTTGGATTTTATTTAGCACAAGGCGTCCCATAATCTTTTGTAATGAGTCAATTAAGCTTATGGGTCTATAATTCCCAGGCAGTGACTTATCCCCCTTTTTAAATATTGGAATTATCTCCGCTCCTTTCCATGAATCTGGTACCGGCATACCTTTAGCAATTTCATTCATTATAATCAAGATATATCGGCTCCATTTTGGTTTATTGGAAAGGAATATATCAGCTGGAATCCCGTCGGGGCCTGGTGCTTTACCTCCCATTACAGAACCCAAAGCGATGTCAACATCTGCTTCATTAAAAGCTGGACCATCATAGTAAGTATATGGGAACTCAAACGCATCCTTGTCATCTATACTACAAGCGTATTGAGATTGGAAATGCGTTACCCATTGATCTTGGCTTACATGATTTATCGGCTCTACAGGTCGGCCATCTCTACCCCATTTAACTACATCCCAAAATTGTTTAGGATTTTTGCTTTCGCAGAGCACATTTAAGATCCTGCCATCTATTCTCATCCCAAGATTTCTTAGCAGTCTCCTGGACTTTCTTATAAATTTGCCTGGCATACCGCACTTTAGTCAGATCACCATCCTTAATTGCTATCCCCAGGGAACTACGAGCCTCCTTGCAATCCTTGTTAAACCATTTACTTCCTTTTTTGTGTTGATTACCTCTGTTTTTACAAAAATAGGTACGAAGTTGTGTAAAAAACTCAGCATGAAATCCACTTACCAACTCGGGAGGTGCCAGGTTGACCAAAAGGTCTTCTAATTTTAATATTGCATTAACAACATCTATTGAGATTTTATCTAGGACTTCAGGGTTCTCTATTACATTTACCCATTTCAAGCGCCTCATATCATTCGTGGGAACTAAATCTAGGGATATCATTTCTCTACTAGAGTAAATGGCGTCTTTCTCTACCATTACCTCAAAAACTGCACACAAGGGATTGTGATCGCTCTCTATTCTCTCATTTACCTTCATGTCCCTTAATGCATGCCAAAACTGACAGTTAATCAATAAGTAATCAATGCGGCTAAAACTAGAGCCATTGTTAAAAGTACATGCACCGTCTCTATCTGATTGGGTTCTGCCATTTACAGCCCTTAATCCTTTCTCCATACAGATGGAATTTATCTGAACCACCACATCAGTCCATTTTTTTACTGGAATTAGATCTAATTTAGGAATTCTCCACAAGTCATCTACATCATCAGTAAAATTTGAGTTCCCATTTAGGAGGGGTTCAAAAGTCGCATTAAAATCACCCGCTATTATTACATTTATACCCCTAGAATATTGGTCAAGTAAAGTGTCCAAAACTACTAAAACCTCAGATTTCCTACCCTTTGTCCCTCTTGCATAGATGTTATAGATATCAAGCTTTTCGCGCTCTACCCACTTCAACCTGAGAGCTAATATATCCTTATTATGAGCCTCGAGGACCTGCACAACAAAGCCAATTTCTTGGCGAACCCAGATTGTTAACCCTCCTGAGGGTCGACCTTTTCCACCAGTGATTGCTGGGACACAATAGTTTAAGTAGCCTGCACTGTGGATAGAATCCACCGCCCAGGTTTCCTGGAAAAGGCAGACATCATGTTGTGCAACAAATGTCTGCCAATCTGGAGATACGATCTTGGATTTTATCCCAGCTATATTCCATGACAACACAGATAATCCTGCCGGTAAATTTTCACCTGGGCCTCATACATCCACAGTCCCAGTTTGGATTGGCATGCAATGCTAAAGTCATTGGAAGAGCCCTTCATAAGTGTCCATGATTATGCTGCCAGCTGGGAATCCATTGGGCCGACGTATGTTTCAGTGGATAAGAATTACTTTAATCTACCTTCTTCAGGACCTCTCCTTTTCAATATTATTGCAGCAGAGGGTAATGGGGAATGAAAAGATCAACATATCTTCATACTCCCGGATTAGAACTGATGTATTGGTAGTTGTGTAGAGCTGGGAAACATTCCCAACAATAAAGGTGTATGTGGTTCCAATGGTAGCTCTCAGACTTACTTCGACTGCAACTTTGGGCTGTATAAGCAGCCACTAATATTATCGATCGTTAGGTGGTGGACAATTCCAGCGATTGATTCGCTGTATCCCAATTTGTTCTGACGGGGCCAATACTGCATGTGGTTTCTACTGATGGATGGACAGAATCCCTTGGTATCTGTTTCTTTGTATAGGAACAGAATCTTTCTACTCAATTTTAGTTGATTTGCAGCACGCCGTAGTGCCGATCCGCCACCGTCCCGCATTCAAACAGACCACTGTTTCCCAATACAGACCAGTATTCTTGAAAGAATGCTGCCATCTGCCCAACTTTCTCTCTTGGCTGAAGATATAGGTGTTCTCAACCCTGTGCAATAAGGCTTTCGACATTGTATATGTAACCAGAAAGCAATCATTGCAATTTGAAGGTGTAGTAAATGGCACACATCAAGAGGATAAAATAGAGAAAAGTGCTATAAGAACCATTGAATCAAAGTACGCATGCAGGCCAGTACAACACAGATTCAACTTGGCCACTACATTCCATTCACTAAAATTTTTAAGTTCACTACGTACGGTGTCCAAATTAAATATCCACTCCTATTCCTTAATGATCAGCAGGGCAGGAAACTCACCACAATTTCATAGGATACCCACTTCTTCAATCACACACCAGGTAAAACTGTGAGACCTACTGTTGCAGCATGAAGTGGTGCATCAGTGGCGCAGGTTCAGCCTCACAGCAGATGCTGCTGCTGTGTTATCTGATTCTATGTGTGTCTTTTTGTCTGCACTAAATAGAGTAAGTCACATGGACATCTAATTACATATATGACATTGCACATGTTAAAATTGACAGCTGCTTAGCGTGTTCATTTTATATTATCTCATGCAAATGCTTTATTATTGGACGTGAATGTGCATACCACACAGTTACCACACGTAAAGTACCTAGCAAAAGATGTAGTCAGTAACAACCAATGATGAGGAAAGTTATGCTATCATATAACTACTAGGCTTCATTATTATTATTATTTTATTATTATTATTATTATTATTATTAGTATTATTATTATTATTACTATCAAAAATGTACCTCAAAGCACCAGTAAGTAGCAATGCTGTCAGAAGGAAGAGACCCAAAAAGAGGTGGTTTTAATGTTTCTTTTTGAACTTTGTAATGTCAATTTCTTGGCTAATAAGGTCCAGGAGATTATTCCATCAATGGACTCAAAATTATCCACGGCTCATCCTCTAATTGTGGCCCATCCATAGTTGATTTGATTTAGGAAGTCCGTACCTTCAGACTGTAATGTGGCGGGCTTGTAAGATTTTATTTTATTATAGAGATACTGTGGTCAAACCTCTCTCTGCCCTTAAATAAAATACAAAGGTATTTTAATTTCACCCTTGCTTTAAGAGGAAGCCAATGGGCAGTGCAATTTAGCCTCCACCCTCACACGTCACAGAAATGCAATTATATACATGCATTTGACATTATATTCACGGTGTGCCTTAACTTCATTAAGGTGTGCAAAGCATTAACATGTATTAATGAAATCTATTCTCTGTAGAGACTTGAGATTTATACATGTGTGCCCTAATGTTCGGTTTAAACATGAAGTCATGTATTATTTAGTCATGTTTTCACATTTACACTTATATGTGCATATGTAAACATGTATTCTTCACACGGTTAGAGTCATTGCAGATCCCTTTTGGACTTAGAAAGATACAGACCTCTCTTCTTTCCTTATTCTTGCAAGTGTGAAGCTTTATGCCAAACACTTATTTCCTTTTTCCAAGACTTCTGCTGAAGTCTGATCATGCTGACACCTTCTATGCTCCCGAATTAGAGACCCTTGATAGATGACTCTAAGGCTGACTTATGTTTAGTAGAGAGAAGGGAAGTTTCTTTATGGAACACCTGTTCATTTTCATTTGATTCTGTATTATTGTGGCTATCACAATTCTGTATCGCATTCTGTTGCCCCTCAATCAACTGAGATATTTTAGCTTACCTATTGGACTGATGTACTCATTGAACTTACGTTTGTCTAGCATATATATACTGGATTGATTGGTAACCCGAATAAAACCATTTAACCATATTCAGTGATTCCTGGTTCTTATTGTGGAGTCACATTGGCTTCACGAGTTAAAAATGTATTGTTAATGTCATCTCCCTTTCAATGCTTCATGTTAGCAAAAAAAAGTCCATATGACCAATGGGAAAAAATCTTTATCCACCTGATTAAGAGATTACTTTGTAAGGCTCAACGGGCCAGATGCACGACCGTTTTTTGCGGTCGCAGAGGGGTTTCAGACCCCTTTGCGACCGCAAAAAACGAGTTGGCCATGTACTATTCCCATTTTGCGAGTCGCAAAATAGGAATAGCGAGTCGCTATTAGGAAGGGGCGTTCCGAGGGCGTCCCTTCCTAATAGGAATCACTGACTAAATATCGAAGGTCACAATATCGACCTACAAAAATATTGCAGCAAAAATATCGAAGACAAGAATATTGACATCCTATCTACATTAAGGTAAGTACAAAAATATCGAGAAAAAAAATATGGATGTCAAAAATATCGTTGTTATAAATATCGTTTTTAATTTAAGTTAAAAAAAATTGTAAAATAAAGTAAATAATACATATAATTAAAAGAAACAGTTAAAAATATTTTAAAATGCTTAAAACATAAGTAATATATATAATTTAAAAATACATTAAACATATACATATAATATATAATATATATATACTTACTTATTAATATTTTAATATTTATTTTAATAACTTATAAATTGTTTAATTTATTTTTTTATAAATTATAAATACATCTATACACATAAAACAATAATATAAATACAAATAAAATAAATATATGTAACAAATTAAAAAAATTAAAATTATTTTAAATCTTTTAAAAAATAATTATACAGTACATTAGCTAAAAAAATACAAAATATTAGATAGCGGACGAAATAAAATTACTATTCCAACTGCAGTAACTGCAACAGTACAAAAAGTGTTGGATAGCGTAGGGGTAAAAATTACTATTCCCACTCCAGTGAGTGCAACAGTAGGGAAAGTGTTGGATAGCGTAGGGGTTAAAATTAATATTCCCACTCCAGTGAGTGCAACAGTAGGGAAAGTGTTGGATAGCGTAGGGGTAAAAATTACTATTCCCACTCCAGTGAGTGCAACAGTAGGGAAAGTGTTGGATAGCGGAGGGGTAAAAATTACTATTCCCACTCCAGTGAGTGCAACAGTAGGGAAAGTGTTGGATAGCGGAGGGGTAAAAATTACTATTCCCACTCCAGTGAGTGCAACAGTAGGGAAAGGGTTGGATAGCGTAGGGGTAAAAATTACTATTCTCACCCCAGTGAGTGCAACAGTAGGGAAAATGTAGGATCGCGTAGGGGTTAAATTAACATACTTATAAATTTTTTTTTTTAAATAAATAACATATTAATAATTATTTAACAAAATAATTATTAATAAGTACCTATTAAATTAAATTAATATTTACTTAAATAACATTAAATTACGTCCCACCCTATTCCCCTATAAACACGCTACACATAAAAAAATAACACAATTTAATTATCAATTAATCAATTAATAAAAATTAATTACCAATTAATAATTAAGGGGCCCATTACGATATCCGGCGTAAAAAAATCCGCCAGGCATGGAAGCGGCAAAAATCCGCCCGCACACACCGTCTGAACACCGACCACGCCATTACGATTACACAAACCGAAAACCGCCATCGGCGAAAAATCACACAAAATACCGCCCGCCAACGTCCGAGTCGGAGTCAAACCGCCCGCCACGGACGGAAACACGCACGACAACACAAAACCGCCCGCCCTCACGGCCGACACACCGCACGTGAAATTACGATCGCACCGCCATGAGCGCGGAAAACCCACAAATATACCGCCCGCTAGCGCAAACAACGCCGATGAGAATCGACACGGCAGAAGCCATGGCGCCCACGTACCTGCACAGAAACCATCCGCTCACAAAACCAATAGCACACAACATGGCCAACAAGTCCACACAGCAAGGCACGCACAAATACACAAGCACAGTACACAACCCGAAAACACCCCCCCGGACAAACAAAAAATACAAAGGCCAGAACCCCAGACACAACACACCTGAAAACAACAGACCATGAGGACACACCCACATAGGTGAGTACAAAAGCAGCACTCCCACAGACCACAACCCCTTGCTACATTGCAAACCAGAGAGGAGAGGAGAGGACACAGTGACACAGCAAGGACAGCAGCACACCACAGAAACGCACACATCACAACCACCACCACCACCACCACCACCACCAAACACCTGCACCACAAACCCCCTGCACATTACACAACACACACCGCACCAGCACCACAAACACCATGGCACCACAAAGGATGCCCAAGTACACGCCCATTGAGCTGACGGTCATGGTCGACGAGATCATCAAGGTGTACCCACAAATCTATGGGAACATGGTCCAGCACACACCACTAGCCACCAGAAACAGAATGTGGAACCGGATCGTAGACCAGGTCAATGCAGTCGGGACCCTGCCCAGGAACAGAGGAGAAATAAACAAACGTTGGAATGACGTCAAGAGCCTGGTCAAGAAGAAGGAGGGCAAAAACAGAGAGCTGGCTGCCGTCACTGGCGGAGGGAATCCCGCGCTCTTCAAGACCTTCAAAGCGTGGGAGGAGAAGGTGCGAGTCATAATACATCCGGAGATCCTCGCCGGATTAGCAGAGGAGTGGAGGCTGGTAAGTACAAACTAATGTATACCAGCACACCGCTATGTACTCACATGCACTACCACCATGCCACAGCTCCCAGGGACAAACACCCCCATGTCCAGCACACAATACACAACACATCACACACACATGCAACAGACACCACCACACACAGCCCAAACCGAACAACTGTAAGATACGTGGGGACATGTGTACACTCAGCCAGCCACGTAACCACCAACAGGTCCCCAAATATGCCAGAAGCGCCACAACGAGCACCCACCACACCCATGTGTCCGCCACAGCTGCACAAACCGACAAGTAACAGGTAAGTGGCAGGAACACAAAGTGCAGTGGGTGGGACGGTGGACAGCCCAAGTACAACACACACCAGGCCCCTAGTCCCACAGCACAGCAAGGAGGAGCATCCCCCACACCCCACAGCCACGTGTCAGCCACCGCAGTGCACAACGACAGCCGAAAGGCAGACATCACGGTCCACAGCAATCGGTGTCAGTGGGTGTCCAGCCACCCCCACGACCCACAACACCCCCCACCCCCACAGACCTGCAACATGGAGCACCCCCGCTTAGAGCCATGTGGCATCCAGTACAGTGCACGCACGAACAACTTGCAGGTGGGAAACTGGACAGGGCTGGATTACTGGAGGCATGAGGACCATAACACGACCAACACATGGGACATGTCACGTAGCAGACGAACACGCAGCACCGCCCACCGTCACGAACAAGTGAACAATGTGCACACGGACATGAACAACAGACTCACACCCCACATGACCCATCACAGACATAGCAACACCCAAGGAGCCACGTCTGCATGCACAAGCCACACTGAATATAGTACCACACGGCAGCCACTGTGCAACTCATCACACACAACCGAAACACCATTGAAGTCCTGTCCATGTAGCCCCTACTGCCTGTCAACCACACACCCCACAACTACGCCTATGTAAGACAAACAACACTAGACGCAACAGAGCGGAACAACATAAATGCACACGAACACCACTGAACCCATCAAACACACAGACACACCATGCACATACAACATACCATCCATCCCATCCGTCAGCCCCAGTCTCATGAAAGGCATGTCATCCGCACAGCTGCCACACATACAGCAGTCACGCTAAGATACATGCCCATGACCAACCATGTGCCAGAAGTCAATGAAGCGCACGACACACTGTGAGCAACAACACACAACATGGGCCACACCCCCGAGCACTGCAGTGATGCACATGGCACAGGGCAGCACGCACACCAAGGAGATGGGACAACTGCAATACGTTGGCTGGCACACAACCATCACTCACTCATAACGATGCGTCCAATGCCATGTCCAGTAATCACAACAGACAGCAAATATGCAGGCCATGTCAAGCATGCACACACCTCAAACCATGCACTGTCATGCTGCCTCAACACATGTCACGTTCGGCACCCATGGCTCACAGCATGTACCCCAAAAGCATATCCCCTCCCAAATGCGAATCTGGGGCATGGCCCCCATGTTGCCATATGCGTTCCTAAGCGTTCCATTTGAACTCCAAAAGCATATCCCCTCCCAAATGCGAATCTGGGGCATGGCCCCCATGTTGCCATATGCGTTCCTAAGCGTTCCATTTGAACTCCAAAAGCATATCCCCTCCCAAATGCGAATCTGGGGCATGGCCCCCATGTTGCCATATGCGTTCCTAAGCGTTCCATTTGAACCCCAAAAGCATATTCCCTCCCAAATGCGAATCTGGGGCATGGCCCCCATGTTGCCATATGCGTTCCTAAGCGTTCCATTTGAACCCCAAAAGCATATTCCCTCCCAAATGCGAATCTGGGGCATGGCCCCCATGTTGCCATATGCGTTCCTAAGCGTTCCATTTGAACCCCAAAAGCATATTCCCTCCCAAATGCGAATCTGGGGCATGGCCCCCATGTTGCCATATGCGTTCCTAAGCGTTCCATTTGAACCCCAAAAGCATATTCCCTCCCAAATGCGAATCTGGGGCATGGCCCCCATGTTGCCATATGCGTTCCTAAGCGTTCCATTTGAACACCAAAAGCAAAGTACAAACCAGACCCAGGATGGGCCAGGAGCCCGCATACACCAGAGTCACAATAAGTAGGGGCACAGCAACACACCCATCGGCATGGCCAATCCGTCCCATGCCACAAGTGCACAGCACACAGTCCCATTGCCAAGCACACACAACTACAGATGCTACAGCCACACACACGCCTCCGGGAAACCCATGTACGAGATTGCACGAACTGTTAATGTCAGACGACAAATACATACTTCGCCAGGTGCAACACAATAACAAATCTCATTCTCTCCACAGGTGACGAACTGCTGGATGCTAGGGATGGAGCCAGCAGCCAGCACAGCCAGCCTACAAGCCCCCAACGAGGACACACGGATCTGGAGGATCTGTCCTCCTCTTCGGACACGGACCACCAAGCAGGCCCATCTGGTGTGGCAGGGCCCAGCCGCTCCCCAGGACCCCTCCTACCCACCAACCCATCATCCAGGGCTGCTGAACATTCCCAGCCCCCTGCTGCCACTGTCGTTGCGGCCACACCCACGGTCATTGTGGCCACTACCACTGCCGCAACCGCCACCATCGCCGCACCGACCACCACCGCCGCCACCACCACCACGTCTTCGCTGGCACCAGCCCCAGCGCAGGTGGTGGCCCGGACGACTGGATCCACCCTGGGAGCCACAGCGAGGACCGTGGTGAGCAATGTGGCTAGTGGGCAGGCCAGTGGCAGCAGGACTGGTAGGAGGAGCAGGGTCAGGGAAACGCCAGCCTCCCCTGGGAGCCATGCCCTGCCTCAAATGGCCAGAGTCCTTGGGGCCTATGAAGAGGCCCAAGGACAATGGGTCCGGTCTGCTTCAGACACGCGTGAGGTGCTGGGGGTGCTGAGGTCCATGGACGCCCGTATGGGCCAAATCGTGGACCTCATGGGCCAGCTGGTGGTGGCGGTGAGGTCACAGCCAGGGACAGCAGCTCCCCCTCCGCCACCACCTGCCGGGGCGCAGGGTGGAGCAGCAGTGTCCAGTTCCCCTGCGTCCACAGCCAGTGAGCACACCTCAACCACCAGCATGTCGCAAGCAGGCACCCCCTCGCAAACGTGGAAGGGGCCGTCCGAAGTGGAAACAGATCTCCCGGGAGGACTTCGCACGCTCCAAACGCAAGTGAGGCAGCCAGCCAGCCTTCCGCCAGCCTTCCTTGACCAGCCACTGCATTGACTTGGACTACGATCCCACTCCACACAGCCATCTGGTTGGCATGTGTGTGTTGGACTATGGACATAGAACCAGTGGGTACACCCTGAGCATCACGCAGCCATGACCGACAGCTCATTGTCACTGCACGCACCACTTTTGTCATCACCTTACACACAATCACATTTCACAGTTTGTAATAAATGCACCTTTTACACTAACTGCTGTTTGTGCCCTGTGTTTTATTTGTACGGAATACAACGGCCACCTTGGGCGGAAAGGCACCTGATGCGTGGCATGGCAATTGAATCCGGAGGGCCTGTAGGGACCTAGGGGTGGGAGACAGAACAGGAGCACATTCAATGAGTGTGTCACACACCCATCACACAGTACATGTCAACAACTACAAGCAATGTACACACATCGCACAGAGCAATAGGGCACAATGCCACAGCCACCAACAGTGGCATACTACCCTGGCCATGGAGCGTTGACACACAGCACGCAGTGAACAAACGGCCACCCTGACACAGCACACACACACACCTGCACAGATACAGCCACATCAGCCGTCGTACATGGACACTCACCGTCAAGTGAAGTAGCGGGCGATGAGCTGCTGCCGCACATTACCAGCTTCCTCCTCTCCGCTGTCCTCCTCACTCGAGCTGTCCTGGTCTGCGGGCTGGGGCCCTGGTTGATCTCCGTCATCCACGATGAGGGGGATCTGCTTCCGAATGGCCAGATTGTGCAGCATGCAGCACGCCACCACTATCCGGCACACCTTCTGTGGGGAGTACGCCAGCGCACCCCGGTGCGGTCCAGGCACCTGAACCTGGACTTGAGGAGGCCAAAGGTACGCTCGACCACACGTCTGGTCCTCCCATGTGCCTCATTGTAGCGATCGTCTGCTGGGGTGCGAGGATTCCTCAATGGACTGAGCAGCCATGCCCCATTCGGGTACGCAGAGTCACCTGGGTGTGAGGGACACAGAGAACCGTTGCAATTCCAACTGGACAGGGGACAGCATCGCACAACCAGCACGCTACACCACTCCACATACTCACCGACAATACAGGCACGATCCTGTTGCATATTGGACATCAGTCGTGGCAAGATGCTGTTGCGCATTATGTGTGCGTCATGGGCCGAGCCTGGGAACTTTGCACACACGTGGGTGATCACCATGTTCGCAAGGCACACCACTTGCACATTCAGGGAGTGCGTGTGCTTCCTGTTGCGGTACAGGTGCTCAGTGGCCTGTGGTGGAACAAGGCCGACATGTGTGCAGTCAATGGCTCCAACGACGTGTGGGATTCTGCCAAGGGCATAGAATGCACCCTTCACTGCCGCCAATTCACGAGCCCTGGGGAAGCGGATGTACCTGTTTCGGTACAGCATCATGGCTGCCAGTACATCCCTCAGCACCTTGCTGAACATGGGCTGGGACATCCCTCCTCCAATGCCCACTGTGTGCTGGAATGACCCAGTGGCGAAGAAATGCATGGCGGCCATCACCTTAGCCGTGGGGGTGACAGCAGTCGGATACACCCTGCGGGGACGGAGATGGGGTTCTAACATGGCACACAGTCGATGCAGGGTTGGCCTGTCCAGCCGAAACTTCCTAATAACCTCTGTATCGTCCATGTCCGCCAGCAATTGGTATGGGCGGTCAATGTTCGGTCTCCGCCTAGGGACAATGGCAGAGGACACATGTCAAAGCAACACGACACATAGCAATTTCGCATACACATCACTGACATGACTGAGCAAGCACATGAGCCACAGCCCAGCTGTCAAGCTGGGACGGCACGGCCACAATACACTTACACAGGTCTCCCAACAATGGCAATGGCTAGTGATACAAACCACTGCCATGTGCATGCACATGGGGATCTAGGCCCCAATGACTTGCGGGGCGTGCTGATGGGGACTGACTGCATATCCGTCAAGCGGCAACGCCACGGCAACATGAATGTCTGCTGAGCATGGAACTGCTTCCGCGGCTGGATGAGTATGGCACACGACGACGACGATGTGGGCACAGGCTGAGCGGCCAAAACAAGTGGGACCTGTGGCACGAGGGGATATGAGACAGTAGTAGGTGTCAGCACTGCACCCTATGTACAGCACTGTACGGATCACACCTCCCGAAACATTGACAGGTGTCCACATTGACAGCCCCATGCCAAGACGGCTGTGTGCTTGCAGTCACACGTCACAGGTGAGAGGTTACATTGCACGTGCCAGGTGGCAGACGTACATAGTGGGAGCTGGCATGTGTGTGCATGTGTCTCCTGTTCAGGATCCACCAGATGGGCGCGGACTCTGTACTGACCATTGGACACAGCATGTTCCGTGGAAGGCTTGTGTGTGTGGGATGGTGGCACTGGATGTGCCTCCGTTGGGTGGGGGGCCATGCACAGGGCGGGTACGTCGATGATTGCGCATTGTTGGTCACGGTGGGTGCACCAACTGAAGATGTGTTGCCCTGTGTTCAATTCCTATGTCCGCATGATGATGGACTGTAGATGTGGGCAGACTACACATTGGTCGATGTGCTGTCTATATGCATGTGCCTTCACACCAGGCACAGCTGCCCCTGCACATGTGACCCCTGCTGGACTCGCTGCTGGGTCTGTGGAGCTGATGCACCTTCTGCGCGTGGGGCGGACAGCTCTCCTCACTTCCCTCATTGCGCATGTCATGACTTTGCCGCAGGTGACATGGATCATGGAGGGCCCACATGTACGCGTGGGTAGGCTACACATGATTGTACACTGGTCGCCACCCCCAGTCAGTGTTTCGAATGGGAAGGTTGTCGTGCTGGTGGTATGTTCGATGTGGCGGATGGGCGGGCCTAGGTGCGGGCTTACATTCCGGACATGGGGGTAGTTGGATTGGCGACTAGTTGCAGTACACACGGGACACGTCTCTTCCTTTCCACATCTGGGTCATCCCTTGTACTTACTGACAGTGATACAGTCATCTTCGCCCCAGCCCTCATGTCCTCCCCTCGCTCCCCCAATATGCATGCTCACCTGCGAGGCTAGCGCCTGCACAGGCAGCCCCAAGCTCGCACCAGAGAGGGCAAGGAGTGTATGTGTGGGTCCAGTTGCACGAGTGGGCTGTCTCAGGGTATGATGTGTGGCGGGACGCCGTCCACCTGCGTGGTGCCCCAAATGGAGACCCGGCCTGCATGGACTATGCATCACAGTCTTCGCCTTCCGGATCCGCCACCTGCGACACCCAGTGGCTGTGGCTGCCCTTGCGGCCAGGCCGCGTCCGTCTGTGGCTGATGGCCCACACATTCACTCTTTGGCCTCTCTGGGGAGGGCTCGGGGGTGGTGGCGCACGCGCTTGCACTTAGTCGCAATGGCATGTGGCGTGGTTGGTATGATGGGCAATGGATGGGATGGTGCGAGCCACCTCCCGTGACGTCAGTGCTGCTCGTGCTGTGGTGCGTCCCCCTACACTTCCATTTGACTTGTGCCATGCTAGACGTTGAGGTTCTATTGCCTGCGTGATATGACCAGGAGGAGCGCGAGGAGACCTCTCACACACCATGCTCCACTGCCATCCCGTGCCCTGTATCGCCTGTGCGGATTGACTATGTTGGGGTTACACCTGGTCGACTGGGGCTGTGTGTGCCTTGTCAAGGGCCATGGCGGGCGCACAACAGGATCCAGCTTGTCCACAGAGGGTGGGCTGAGGTGCGCCTGGTACCGCTTTGTACGTGTGCCCGGCTGCTGTGCACACACGTGTTCACTCCCCCAGACAGGTGTCCTCTCACAATGCCCAGGGAAGCGGTGGTGTACTGTTCATGACCCCTCCCGACACGGCGTGCTCCAACTTGGCATGTGCGCATCTACCCGTCGCACCCACCCACCTGAGCACTGCGTCCATACGACTTCACACGACACATGTGTGTCTTCCACAGTAGTGCTACTCATTTGCGTTGACATCCAATACCAGTGGACTACATGGTCATGTCACGACTGCCGTGTACTTCACATACTCTCATCCTCTCTCATTCGTACTTGTGAAATGAGTCAGCGGAGACAGTTTTGGTTTCAAACATTATATTGAGTCTTCTGTCCTCTGTGATGCAGTATAGTGGACACTACTGGCAGCGGAATACATGTTGAGGATATACTGAGCATGATTGCAAATGGGATAGGGTGTGGGGTTACATGTGATTGGCTGTTGCATGTGGGATGTGGGCTTCAGAGTGACATCTGCTTGGCCAAGGCTGTGCTAATGTACATTTACGTATAGCTGCGGAGCTGCGGACTTTGACACAGACGGTATACATGTAGCCTACCAGACCGCTTGGCATCATGGGCACAGTCCATCTCAGTTCCATGTGACAGGTTTGCTGCGGTTGTTCCTCATGCACGCGTGCATGTGAGATGATATCAGGGCATGTGCTTGCGTGCATGCAGCGGCGTGCCACTTGTTGTTGCACTGTGGTGGTTACTGGACATGTCACAGTCACTGGGGTCGTGTTGTTGTTGTATGCACTTGTCGTCCATGCAAAGGTCCTGGTATGGGATTCCCGGGGCGGGGGTGGGAGGGGTGCAGCACCCACAGACTCCAGGCGACCTATTCATGTCCACTGAGCGGTGTGTGTGTCCATGGGCGCTGGATCCATGTCGTGTCCTGGTTGTTCGTGCAGTTCCGTCCATGTGGGTGCGATACACAGACCCCATGCCACTGCCTCCCACGATGCATGCGGTGTTCCTGGATGTGATGGGGAACAGTGTGCATGTCCCGGTCATATCCGATGTCATGGCGATGTCGTTGATGGTGTGGTTACAGTTGCCGGTCGTTTGGTATGGCTGTTGTGGTGGTGACTGGCCAGTCCGTGCGGAAGCTAAGCATGGGTGCGGGGTTGGACATCATAGGTAAATCGGGGAACCTGCGTTGTGGTCCGACGAATTGACAGGTTGTCAGGTATGCGATGCCGTCCAGCAGGGCTTCCATGTCATTGGTGGTGTACATGTTTGCCAGCCAATGTAGCGGATGGTGGCTGTCAAGGTGTTGTTCGTAAGTTGTCCCTTGGAGGACCATGATGGGGCATGCTGGGTGACATTCGATGTAGCTGTTCTCGATGATCCGTCGTGTGGAGGCACAGTGGTCCCATTTCAGTGCGGGTGCGATGTTGGCCACATACGCCATGCCCCCATAGGCAGAGCAGGCCCTGTTGTGTGCGTCCAGAGGGAGGAGTAGTGGTAGCAGGTCCGCCTTCAGACATGCCGGGTTGGAGAGGCATATCTCCACGGGATGCTGGTAGGGACACCTCCGACAGTAGAAGACGGGCATGACGCAGCTGAACAATGTGATGCGGTAAGTCAGTCGGTAACTTACGTTCAGCAGGGACAGGAGATCGCATCCCAATGTATGGAACAGGTTGGTTTTGTACAGCTTGAGCTGTTCGGCGTAGTTGGGTAGGTGTGTTGCGGTTGCCATTTCGCAGCGGTGCGTTGTGGTGGCGTGCTCCGGCTGTGTGTGCAGTCTGCAATGTGCACGCTCCGAGGTTGCTGTGAGCTCTGTGTAGTCGTAGGGAGACAGGACTTGTGTTCTGTTGGCTTGTTTGGAGGACACGGGCCCTCTTCCCACATGCTTCTCAGACAGTTCAAGGTCAGTGATGTGTGACTCCTTCCAATTAACTTGCATGTGGCCGACATGGGGAGTGTTTTCTTCTTTCTTCCCCGTCCGTTGTGTGCTTCTGTGATATGCGCTATCTGCCCTGTGGTCGGTCTCCTCGGCATGCCTGTGTTGGTCTATTCTTGGACAATGGCTGTATTCACCGGCTTCTGTCGTAGGGCTGTGGTTTCGGAGTTGGAATGGAAGGTCATTCAGTGCTGTCTGCTCTCCCTTGTGTGGGCGGCAGGCTGCCTTTCCGCTCTGCGTTGGGCCTTGTGTGTGAATGTTATTCTTGGGCCACCTGTTGTCGGTCCCCGGGCTCTTTGGTGTTCCGTTTTATATGTCTTGTTCATATGTGCAGGGTGGTATGGGTGTTTCAGTGTGGTACTGGCGTTCCTCTTCCCGAAGGGGCCCTGCTTCTCCTAGTTGGTGTTGCCGCCGCTGTGTGCTACGCCATGTTTGTTACACTGGGGTGTGTCCTGCAGTTGCGTGTCTTCACTGACATGTGTGCGTCGGTTGTGTGGCGTTGGGTGTTGTCCGTGAATTGGGCGTTGGGGACATGTCTGTGGCAGGCCTGTCACGTGTCATGTGCGTTCGGGGTGGGGCTGATGTGTGTGCTGCTTGGTTGTGTCCCTGTGTCTGTGTGCGACGCATGCATGGCGCTGCGGTTGGCCTCTGCGTTGTGCGCATGTGTGGCGGCGTCATCGCCGCTTTGGGGCCGTGACGGGGTGGTTGGTTCCTAGTCCCAGGTGGTGTGTACACATGTGTTACGCGATGTTACGATTTGGCCTGTGTGTCATATGTGGATGCAATGGTGGATGTGTAGTGTACACGCGCTGGTGGGGGTTGTCCGCTTTTTCCGCCCTTGCACTGTGTGCGCTGTTTGCGTGCACTTGTTGTGTGTGTGCCTACCTGCGTCTCCGCGGTACTTTGCGTCCTTGGTGGTGCATCAGCAGGAGCATGGGGAGGGCCTGCAGTGCTGGATTCATGCTCGGGGAGCCGCTTCTTCGTTGTCCGTGCTCGGCGTCCGTGTTACCGCTTCGGTTTGTCGTACGGTATCTCTTGGCCGTGGGAGCCGTTTGTTTGCGGCATCGTAATTTATGCGCCGGGCGGTACGTATTTCGTCGGACGGTGTGTGTCAGTTGGGCTGCGCCGCTACGTGTACGGGCGCACTTTGATGGCAGACGGTGTTGCTGGCTTGCCGGCGGTGTTTGGCCTACTTTTCGCATCGTAATTGGGCGGGCGTGTGGACTGCTGCGTGCCGGCGGTAACTGGTGGTTTTTGCATCCGCCAGCACGGCGGTTGTGCTTCCGCCCGCCATCGTAATGGGCCCCTAAGTAACAATAAATTAATTAACAATAACAATACATAAAAAATAATAATATATTAATTACCTTTAATATAATTTTTAATTAACCAATTAATAAAAATGTATTCCCAATTAATAATTAATGAACAATAAATTAATAATCAATAACAATAAATATACACATATTAACTAATTAATTATATTTAAATTACTTCCCACCCTATTCCCCTATAAACCCACAACCCGCTACACATTAAAAATAACATAATTAATTTAATTACCAATTAATAAATGAATTAAAATTAATTACCAATTAATAATTAATTTACAATAAATTAATTAACACTAACAATAAATAAAAATGAATAATAAATTAATTATAATTAATATAATTATAAATTAGCCAATTAATATAAATTAATTACCAATTAATAATTAATTAACAATAAATTAATAATCAATAACAATAAATAAAAACATATTAATTAATTAATTATAATTAAATTACTTCCCACCCTATTCCCCAATAAACCCACAACCTGCTCTGATACTAAAATGCAAAAATTCCTTTAAAAAAAAATACTATTTTCTAAACATTTAATACATATATTTAAAAATAATGAAAAAACTTTAAAAATAATGTTAAACATACATATAAAATACATAACACTAAAAAAAAAAATCGATATTATTTACAACTATATTTTTGCTAAGGATATTAGGGGCCCATTAGGATGTCGGGCGGAAGCACTACCGCCGTGCTGGCGGATGCAAAAACCACCAGTCACCTCCTGCACGCAGCAGTCCACACGCCCGCCCGATTACGATGCGAAAAGTCAGCCAAACACCGCCGGCAAGCCAGCGACACCGTCCGCCATCAAAGTGCGCCCGTACACGTAGCGGCGCAGCACAATTGACACACACCGTCCGACGAAACACGTACCGCCCGGCGTACAAATTACGATGCCGCACACAAACTGAACCCACGGCTAAGAGACACCGTACGTCAAACCGAAGCGGTAACACGAACGCCGAGCACGGACACCGAAGAAGCGGCACCCCCAAGCATGAATCCAGCACTGCAGGCCCTCCCTATGCTCTATCTGATGCACCACCAAGGACGCAACGTACCGCGAAGACGCAGGTAGGCACACATACAAAGTGCACGCAAACAGCGCACACAGTGCAAGGGCGGAAAAAGCGGACAACCCCCACCCCCGCGTGTACACGACACATCTACCATAGCACCCACATATGACACACAGGCCAAATTGTAACATCTCGTAACACATGTGTACACACCACCTGGGACTAGGAACCAACCACCCCGTCACGGCCCCAAAGCAGCGATGACGCTGCCACACATGCGCACAACGCAGAGGCCAACCGCAGCGCCATGCATGCGTCGCACACAGACACAGGGACACAACCAAGCAGCACACACACCAGCCCCACCCCGAACGCACATGACACATGACAGGCCTGCCACAGACATGTCCCCAACGCCCAATTCACGGACAACACCCAACGTCACACAACCGACGCACACATGTCAGTGAAGTCACGCAACAGCAGGACACACCCCAGTGCAACAAACATGGCGAAGCACACAGCGGCGGCAACACCAACTAGGAGAAGCAGGGCCCCTTCGGGAAGAGGAACGCCAGTACCACACTGAAACACCCATACCACCCTGCACATATGAACAAGACATACAAAACGGAACACCAAAGAGCCCGTGGACCGACAACAGGTGGCCCAAGAATAACACTCACACACAAGGCCCAACGCAGAGCGGAAAGGCAGCTTGCCGCCCACACAAGGGAGAGCAGACAGCACTGAATGACCTTCCATTCCAACTCCGAAACCACAGCCCTACGAAAGAAGCCGGTGAATATAGCCATTGTCCAATAAAAGACCAACACAGGCATGCAGAGGAGACCGACCACAGGGCAGATAGCGCATATCACAGAAGAACACAACGGACGGGAAAGAATAAAGAAAACACTCCCCCATGTCGGCCCCATGCAAGTTAATTGGAAGGAGTCACACATCACTGACCTTGAACTGTCTGAGAAGCATGTGGGATGAGGGCCCGTGTCCTCCGCACAAGCCAACAGAACACAAGTCCTGTCTCCCTACGACTACACAGAGCTCACAGCAACCTCGGAGCGTGCACATTGCAGACTGCACACACAGCCGGAGCACGCCACCACAACGCACCGCTGCAAAATGGCAACCGCAACACACCTACCCAACCACGCCGGACAGGTCAAGCTGTACAAAACCAACCTGATACATATATTGGGATGCGAACTCCTGTCCCTGCTGAACGTCAGTTACCGACTGACTTACCGCATCACATTGTTCAGCTGCGTCATACCCGTCTTCTACTGTCGGAGGTGTCCCTACCAGCATCCCGTGGAGATGTGTCTCTCCAACACGGCATGTCTAAAGGCGGACCTGCTAGCACTATTCCTCCCTCTGGACGCACACGACAGGGCCTGCTCTGCCTATGGGGGCATGGCGTATGTGGCCAACATCGCACCCGCACTGAAATGGGACCACTGTGCCTCCACACGACGGATCATCGAGCACAGCTACATCGAATGTCACCCAGCATGCCCCATCATGGTCCTCCAAGGGACAACTTACGAACAACACCTTGACAGCCACCATCCACTACATTGGCTGGCAAACATAAACACCACCAATGACATGGAAGCCCTGCTGGACGGCATCGCATACCTGACAACCTGTAAATTCGTCGGACCCCAACGCAGGTTCCCCGATTGACCTATGATGTCCAACCCCGCACCCATGCTTAGCTTCCGCACGGACTGGCCAGTCACCACCACAACAGCCATACCAAACGACCGGCAACAATTACCACACCATCAACGACATCGCCATGACATCGGATATGACCGGGACATGCACACTGTTCCCCATCACATCCAGGAACACCGCATGCATCGTGGGAGGCAGTGGCATGGGGTCTGTGTATCGCACCCACATGGACGGAACTGCACGAACAACCAGGACACGACATGGATCCAGCGCCCATGGACACACACACCGCTCAGTGGACATGAATAGGTCGCCTGGAGTCTGTGGGTGCTGCACCCCTCCCACCCCCGCCCCGGAAATCCCATACCAGGACCTTTGCACGGACGACAAGTGCAAACAACAACAACACGACCCCAGTGACTGTGACATGTCCAGTAACCACCACATTGCAACAA
Organism: Calotriton arnoldi; assembly: GCA_963921515.1. Taxonomy (NCBI): domain Eukaryota; kingdom Metazoa; phylum Chordata; class Amphibia; order Caudata; family Salamandridae; genus Calotriton; species Calotriton arnoldi. The sequence continues at coordinate 23,751 of CAWUFW010009778.1, read as the reverse complement.
CAAGTGGCACGCCGCTGCATGCACGCAAGCACATGCCCTGATGTCATCTCACATGCACGCGTGCATGAGGAACAACCGCAGCAAACCTGTCACATGGAACTGAGATGGACTGTGCCCATGATGCCAAGCGGTCTGGTAGGCTACTTGTATACCGTCTGTGTCAAAGTCCGCAGCTCCGCAGCTATATGTAAATGTACATTAGCACAGCCTTGGCCAAGCAGATGTAACTCTGAAAGCCCACATCCCACATGCAACAGCCAATCACATGTAACCCCACACCCTATCCCATTTGTAATCATGCTCAGTATATCCTCAACATGTATTCCGCTGCCAGTAGTGTCCACTATACTGCATCACAGAGGACAGAAGACTCAATATAATGTTTGAAACCAAAACTGTCTCCGCTGACTCATTTCACAAGTACGAATGAGAGAGGATGAGAGTATGTGAAGTACACGGCAGTCGTGACATGACCATGTAGTCCACTGGTATTGGATGTCAACGCAAATGAGTAGCACAACTGTGGAAGACACACATGTGTCGTGTGAAGTCGTATGGACGCAGTGCTCAGGTGGGTGGGTGCGACGGGTAGATGCGCACATGCCAAGTTGGAGCACGCCGTGTTGGGAGGGGTCATGAACAGTACACCACCGCTTCCCTGGGCATTGTGAGAGGACACCTGTCGGGGGAAGTGAACACGTGTGTGCACAGCAGCCGGGCACACGAACAATGCGGAACCAGGCGCACACGTCAGCCCACCCTCCGTGGACTAGCTGGATCCTGTTGTGCGCCCGCCATGCCCCTTGACAAGGCACACACAGCCCCAGTCGACCAGGTGTAACCCCAACATAGTCAATCCGCACAGGCGATACAGGGCACGGGATGGCAGTGGAGCATGGTGTGTGAGAGGTCTCCTCGCGCTCCTCCTGGTCATATCACGCAGGCAATAGAACCTCAACGTGTAGCATGGCACAAGTCAAATGGAAGTGTAGGGGGACGCACCTCAGCACGAGCAGCACTGACGTCACGGGAGGTGGCTCGCACCATCCCATCCATTGCCCATTATACCAACCACGCCACATGCCATTGCGACTAAGTGCAAGCGCGTGCGCCACCACCCCCGAGCCCTCCCCAGAGAGGCCAAAGAGTGAATGTGTGGGCCATCAGTCACAGACGGACGCGGCCTGGCCGCAAGGGCAGCCACTGCCACTGGGTGTCGCAGGTGGCGGGTCCGGAAGGCGAAGACTGTGATGCATAGTCCATGCAGGCCGGGTCTCCATTTGGGGCACCACGCAGGTGGACGGCGTCCCGCCACACATCATACCCTGAGACAGCCCACTCGTGCAACTGGACCCACACATACACTCCTTGCCCTCTCTGGTGCGAGCTTGGGGCTGCCTGTGCAAGCGCTAGCCTCGCAGGTGCACATGCATATTGGGGGAGCGAGGGGAGGACATGAGGGCTGGGGCGAAGATGACTGTATCACTGTCAGTGAGTACAAGGGATGACCCAGATGTGGAAAGGAAGAGACGTGTCCCGTGTGTACTGCAACTAGTCGCCAATCCAACTACCCCCATGTCCGGAATGTAAGCCCGCACCTAGGCCCGCCCATCCGCCACATCGAATATACCACCAGCACAACAACCTTCCCATTCGAAACACTGACTGGGGGTGGCGACCAGTGAACAAACATGTGTAGCCTACCCACGTGTACATGTGGGCCCTCCATGATCCATGTCACCTGCGGCAAAGTCATGACATGCGCAATGAGGGAAGTGAGGTGAGCTGTCCGCCCCACGCACAGAAGGTGCATCAGCTCCACAGACCCAGCAGCGAGTCCAGCAGGGGTCACATGTGCAGGGGCAGCTGTGCCTGGTGTGAAGGCACATGCACATGGACAGCACATCGACCAATGTGTAGTCTGCCCACATCTACAGTCCATCATCATGCGGACATAGGAATTGTACACAGGGCAACACATCTTAGTGGGTGCACCCACCGTGACCAACAATGCGCAATCATCGACGTACCCGCCCTGTGCATGGCCCCCCACCCAACGGAGGCACATCCAGTGCCACCATCCCACACACACAAGCCTTCCACGGAACATGCTGTGTCCAATGGTCAGTACAGAGTCAGCGCCCATCTGGTGGATCCTGAACAGGAGACACATGCACACACATGATAGCTCCCACTATGTACGTCTGCCACCTGGCACGTGCAATGTAACCTCTCACCTGTGACGTGTGACTGCAAGCACACAGCCGTCTTGGCATGGGGCTGTCAATGTGGACACCTGTCAATGTTTCGGGAGGTGTGATCCGTACAGTGCTGTACATAGGGTGCAGTGCTGACACCTACTACTGTCTCATATCCCCTCGTGCCACAGGTCCCACTTGTTTTGGCCGCTCAGCCTGTGCCCACATCGTCGTCGTCGTGTGCCATACTCATCCAGCCTCGGAAGCAGTGCCATGCTCAGCAGACATTCATGTTGCCGTGGCGTTGCCGCTTGACGAATATGCAGTCAGTCCCCATCAGCACGCCCCGCAAGTCATTGGGGCCTAGATCCCCATGTGCATGACCATGGCAGTGGTTTGCATCACTAGCCATTGCCATTGGTGGGAGACCTGTGTAAGTGTATTGTGGCCGTGCCGTCCCTGCTTGACAGCTGGGCTGTGACTCATGTGCTTGCTCAGTCATGTCAGTGATGTGAATGCGAAATTGCCATGTGTTGTGTTGCTCTGACATGTGTCCACTGCCATCTTCCCTAGGCGGAGACCGAACATTGACCGCCCATACCAATTGCTGGCGGACATGGAGGATACTGAGGTCATAAGGAAGTTTCGGCTGGACAGGCCAACCCAGCATCGACTGTGTGCCATGTTGGAACCCCATCTCCGTCCCCGCAGGGTGTATCCGACAGCATTCACCCCCACGGCTAAGGTGATGGCCGCCATGCATTTCTTCGCCACTGGGTCATTCCAGCACACAGTGGGCAGTGGAGGAGGGATGTCCCAGCCCATGTTCAGCAAGGTGCTGAGGGATGTACTGGCAGCCATGATGCTGTACCGAAACAGGTACATCAGATTCCCCAGGGCTCGTGAATTGGCGGCAGTGAAGGGTGCATTCTATGCCCTTGGCAGGATCCCACACGTCGTTGGTGCCATTGATTGCACACATGTTGGCCTTGTTCCACCACAGGCCACTGAGCACCTGTACCGCAACAGGAAGCACACGCACTCCCTGAATGTGCAAGTGGTGTGCCTTGCGGACATGGTGATAACCCACGTGTGTGCAAAGTTCCCAGGCTCGGCCCATGACGCACACGTAATGCGCAACAGCATCTTACCACGACTGATGTCCAATCTGCAACAGGATCGTGGCTGTATTGTCGGTGAGTATGTGGAGTGGTGTAGCGTGCTGGTTGCGCGATGCTGTCCCCTGTCCAGTTGGAATAGCAATGGTTCTCTGTGTCCCTCACACCCAGGTGTCTCTGCGTACCCGAATGGGGCATGGCTGCTCAGTCCATTGAGGAATCCTCGCACCCCAGCAGACGATCGCTACAATGAGGCACATGGGAGGACCAGACGTGTGGTCGAGCGTACCTTTGGCCTCCTCAAGTCCAGGTTCAGGTGCCTGGACCGCACCGGGAGTGCGCTGGCGTACTCCCCACAGAAGGTGTGCCAGATAGTGGTGGCGTGCTGCATGCTGCACAATCTGGCCATTCGGAAGCAGATCCCCCTCATTGTGGATGACGGAGATCAACCAGGGCCCCAGCCCGCAGACCAGGACAGCTCGAGTGAGGAGGACAGCGGAGAGGAGGAAGCTGGGAATGTGCGCCAGCAGCTCATCGCCCGCTACTTCACTTAATGGTGAGTGTCCATGTACGACGGCTGATGTGTCTGTATTTGTGCAGGTGTGTGTGTGCTGTGTCAGGGTGGCCTTTTGTTCACTGCGTGCTGTGTGTCAACGCTCCATGCCCAGGTTAGTATGCCACTGATGGTGGCTGTGGCATTGTGCCCTATTGCTCTGTGCGATGTGTGTACATTGCTTGTAGTTGTTGACATGTACTGTGTGATGGGTGTGTGACACACTCATTGAATGTGCTCCTGTTCTGTCTCCCACCCCTAGGTCCCTACAGGCCCTCCGGTTCCATTGCCATGCCACGCATCAGGTGCCGTTCCGCTCAAGGTGGCCGTTGTATTCCGTACAATTAAAACACAGGGCACGGACAGCAGTTTGTGGAAGAGGTGCATTTATTTCAAACTGTGACATGTGATTGTGTGTAAGGTGATGACGAAAGTGGTGCGTGCAGTGACAATGAGCTGTCGGTCATGGCTGCGTGATGCTCAGGGTGTACCCACTGGTTCTATGTCCATAGTCCAACACACACATGCCATCCAGATGGCTGTGTGGAGTGGGATCGTAGTCCAAGTCAATGCAGTGGGTGGTCAAGGAAGGCTGGCTGGCTGCCTCACTTGCGTCTGGAGCGTGCGAAGTCCTCCCGGGAGATCTGTTTCCACTTCGGACGGCCCCTTCCACGTTTGCGAGGGGGTGCCTGCTTGCGACCTGCTGGTGGTTGAGGTGTGCTCACTGGCTGTGGACGCAGGGGAACTGGACACTGCTGCTCGACCCTGCGCCCCGGCAGGTGGTGGCGGAGGGGAGCCGCTGTCCCTGGCTGTGACCTCACCGCCACCACCAGCTGGCCCATGAGGTCCACGAGTTGGCCCATACGGGCATCCATGGACCTCAGCACCCCCAGCACCTCACGCGTGTCTGTAGCTGACCTGGCCCATTGTCCTTGGGCCTCTTCATAGGCCCCAAGGACTCTGGCCATTTGAGGCAGGGCATGGCTCCCAGGGGAGGCTGGCGTTTCCCTGACCCTGCTCCTCCTACCAGTCCTGCTGCCACCGGCCTGCCCACTAGCCACATTGCTCACCACGGTCCTCACCCTGGCTCCCAGGGTGGATCCAGTCGTCCGGGCCACCACCTGCGCTGGGGCCAGCGAAGACGTGGTGGCGGTTGCGGCAGTGGTAGTGGCCGCAATGACCGTGGGTGTGGCCGCAATGACCGTGGGTGTGGCCGCAATGCCCGTGGGTGTGGCCGCAATGACCGTGGGTGTGGCCGCAACGACAGTGGCAGCAGGGGGCTGGGAATGTTCAGCAGCCCTGGATGATGGGTTGGTGGGTAGGAGGGGTCCTGGGGAGCGGCTGGGCCCTGCCACACTAGATGGGCCTGCTTGGTGGTCCGTGTCCGAAGAGGAGGACAGATCCTCCACATCCGTGTGTCCTCGTTGGGGGCTTGTAGGCTGGCTGTGCTGGCTGCTGTCTCCATCCCCAGCATCCAGCAGTTCGTCACCTGTGGAGAGAATGAGATTTGTTATTGTGTTGCACCTGGCGAAGTCTGTATTGGTTGTCTGACATTCTCCGTTCGTGCACTCTCGTGCACGTGTGTCCCGGAGGCGGGTGTGTGGCTGTACAATCTGTTGTTGTGTGTGCTTGGCAATGGGACTGTGTGCTGTGCACATGTGGCATGGGACGGATTGGCTATGCCGATGGGTGTGTTGCTGTGCTCCTACTTATTGTGACTCTGGTGTATGCGGGCTCCAGGCCCATCCTGGGTCTGGTTTGTACTTTGCTTTTGGGGTGCAAATGGAACGCTTAGGAACGCATATGGCAACATGGGGGTCATGCCCCAGAAACGCATTTGGGATGGAATATGCTTTTGGGGTGCAAATGGAACGCTTAGGAACGCATATGGCAACATGGGGGTCATGCCCCAGAAACGCATCTGGGATGGAATATGCTTTTGGGGTGCAAATGGAACGCTTAGGAACGCATATGGCAACATGGGGGTCATGCCCCAGAAACGCATTTGGGATGGAATATGCTTTTGGGCTACATGCTGTGAGCCATGGGTGCCGAACGTGACATGTGTTGTGGCAGCATGACAGTGCATGGTCTGAGGTGTGTGCATGCCTGACATACCCTGCATATTTGCTGTCTGTTGTGATTACTGGACATGGCATTGGACGCATCGTTATGAGTGTGTGATGGTTGTGTGCCACCCGACGTATTGCAGTTGTCCCATCTCCTTGGTGTGCGTGCTGCCCTGTGCCATGTGCATCACTGCAGTGCTCGGGGGGTGTGGCCCATGTTGTGTGTTGTTGCTCACAGTGTGGCGTGCGCTTCATTGACTTCTGGCACATGGTTGGTCATGGGCATGTATCTTAGCGTGACTGCTGTATGTGTGGCAGCTGTGCGGATGACATGCCTTTCATGAGACTGGGGCTGACGGATGGGATGGATGGTATGTTGTATGTGCATGGTGTGTCTGTGTGTTTGATGGGTTCAGTGGTGTTCGTGTGCATTTATGTTGTTCCGCTCTGTTGCGTCTAGTGTTGTTTGTCTTACATAGGCGTAGTTGTGGGGTGTGTGGTTGACAGGCAGTAGGGGCTACATGGACAGGACTTCAATGGTGTTTCGGTTGTGTGTGATGGGTTGCACAGTGGCTGCCGTGTGGTACTATATTCAGTGTGGCTTGTGCATGCAGACGTGGCTCCTTGGGTGTTGCTGTGTCTGTGATGGGTCATGTGGGGTGTGAGTCTGTGGTTCATGTCCGTGTGCACATTGTTCACTTGTTCGTGACAGTGGGCGGTGCTGCGTGTTCGTCTGCTACGTAACATGTCCCATGTGTTGGTCGTGTTACGGTCCTCATGCCTCCAGTAATCCAGCCCTGTCCAGTTTCCCACCTGCAGGTTGTTCGTGCGTGCACTGTACTGGATGCCACATGGTTCTAAGCGGGGGGTGCTCCATGTTGCAGGTCTGTGGGGGTGGGGGCGGTGTTGTGGGTCGTGGTGATGGCTGGACACCCACTGACACCGATTGTTGTGGACCGTGATGTCTACCTTTCGGCTGTCGGTGTGCACTGCGGTGGCTGACACGTGGGTGTGGGGTGTGGGGGATGCTCCTCCTTGCTGTGCTGTGGGACTAGGGGCCTGGTGTGTGTTGTACTTGAGCTGTCCACCCTCCCACCCACTGCACTTTGTGTTCCTGCCACTTACCTGTTACTTGTCGGTTAGTGCAGCTATGGCGGACACATGGGTGTGGTGGGTGCTCGTTGTGGCGCTTCTGGCATACTTGGGGACCTGTTGGTGGTTACGTGGCTGGCTGAGTGTACACATGCCCCCACGTATCTTACAGTTGTTAGGTTTGGGCTGTGTGTGGTGGTGTCTGTTGCATGTGTGTGTGATGTGTTGTGTATTGTGTGCTGGACATGGGGGTGTTTGTCCCTGGGAGCTGTGGCATGGTGGTAGTGCATGTGAGTACATAGCGGTGTGCTGGTATACATTAGTTTGTACTTACCAGCCTCCACTCCCCCTGCTAATCCGGCGAGGATCTCCGGATGTATAATGACTCGCACCTTCTCCTCCCACGCTTTGAAGGTCTTGAAGAGCGCGGGATTCCCTCCGCCAGTGACGGCAGCCAGCTCTCTGTTCTTGCTCTCCTTCTTCTTGACCAGGCTCTTGACGTCATTCCACCGTTTGTTGATTTCAACTCTGTTCCTGGGCAGGGTCCCGACTGCATTGACCTGGTCTACGATCCGGTTCCACATTCTGTTTCTGGTGGCTAGTGGTGTGTGCTGGACCAGGTTCCCATAGATTTGTGGGTGCACCTTGATAATCTCGTCGACCATGACCGTCAGCTCAATGGGCGTGAACTTGGGCATTCTTTGTGGTGCCATGGTGTTTGTGGTGCTGGTGCGGTGTGTGTTGTGTAATGTGCAGGGGGTTTGTGGTGCCGGTGTTTGGTGGTGGTGGTGGTGGTGGTGGTGGTTGTGATGTGTGCGTTTCTGTGGTGTGCTGCTGTCCTTGCTGTGTCACTGTGTCCTCTCCTCTCCTCTCTAGTTTGCAATGTTGCAAGGGGTTGTGGTCTGTGGGAGTGCTGCTTTTGTACTTACCTATGTGGGTGTGTCCTCATGGTCTGTTGTTTTCAGGTGTGTTGTGTCTGGTGTTCTGGCCTTTGTATTTTTTGTTTGTCCAGGGGGTGTTTTCGGGATGTGTACTGTGCTTGTGTATTTGTGCGTGCCTTGCTGTGTGGACTTGTTGGCCATGTTGTGTGCGATTGTTTTTGTCAGCGGATGGTTTCTGTGCAGGGACGTGGGCGCCATGGCTTCTGCCGTGTCAATTCTCATCGGCGTTGTTTGCGCTGGCGGGCGGTATATTTGTGGTTTACCCGCGCTCATGGCGGTGCGATCGTAATTTCACGTGCGGTGTGTCGGCCGTGAGGGCGGGCGGTTTTGTGTTGTCGTGCGTGTTTCCGTCCGTGGCGGGCGGTTTGACTCCGACTCGGACGAGGGCGAGCGGTATCTTGTGTGGTTTTTCCGCCGATGTCGGTTTTCGGTTTGTGTATTCGTAATGGCGTGGTCGGTGTTCAGACGGTGTGTGCGGGCGGATTTTTGCCGCTTTCATGGGTGGCGGATTTTTTTACGCCCGGTATCGTAATGGGCCTTTTAATTACTTCGATATTACTTACTTCGATATTAAAAAAATCGATATTACTTACCTTAAAGCCGATATTCTGGTCAACGATATTCTTGACTTCGATATTCTGTCCCTACGATATTAAAAACTCGAGATTAGTGTAGGTCGATATTTAAAATTCAATATTTTGACTGCGCACCCCTAATAGCGAGTCCTCCAGGTATGTATGACTCTTTTGCGATCGCAATTGAGGTCGCAAAACAGTTGCAGTTTACCACCCTTCCAAGAAGGGTGGTAAAGCACTTTCAAATGGGAAGGGGTCCCCAGGGGACCCCTTCCCCTTTGGGAATGCAGGGGAAAATATTTTTTAAGGGCAGGCAGTGGTCCCAGGGACCACTACCTGCCCCTAAAAAACTGAAACGAAAACGTTTCATTTTTTCTTTTTTAAATGCATCCCGTTTTCCTTTAAGGAAAACGGGCTGCATTTAAAAAAAAAAATGCTTTATTGAAAAGCAGTCACAGACATGGTGGTCTGTTGACCCCAGCAGGCCACCATCCCTGTGAGGCTGGCCATTCCCAATGGGGTCGCAAATTGCGAGTGGCTCATGAATATTGATGAGCCTCGCATTTTGCGACCCCATTGGGAATCGCTAATAGTGTCTCTGACACTGTTGTCCATTGGATTTAGCGCCTCACAATTTGCGACTCGCAGTTTGTCGCAAATTGCGAGGCGCTAAATCCAATGGTCGTACATCTGGCCCAATGTTCTTTCAAGATGGTAGTTTGTCGGAGGGTTACCTACTTAAGCAAAGGGAGTTAGTGTATCTCCTGTAGAAATTCTAGACTTTCCCAAACCCAGCCTGGCCCTTAAAGCCCATGTCTCGATTCAGAGGATCAGCGGAATTCCAGCGGTTTGGGAAGGAGCTGTTACAGCTGAGGAGTGTGTATTAATAGGGTCTCATTTATGTTGCAATTGTGTATGTCAAGCTTGCAGTATTTTTCTGAGATTGTGTGGTGCAATGCGATGATGTTTTAGTAGTAGCACAGATGTGAATGCGCTTAATGCTGAGCAGTTGAAGTTGTTAACAGGCTGGGCGTTGCCTAAGATCCATGGATTTATAGGTGTGGAATACACTGTGTTTTAATTTGTCTGCTAAGTTTTGTGGTGCTGGTTGTGAGGTACCATCGGCTGGATAACTATACTTTTGGGTAAGAGTAAGGTGTGTTTGGTGTAGCAGCTCCTGTTGCGCAATGGAGAAGCTGCACTGATCTGTGTGATTCCAGTAGGTCAGAGAGTTTTGCTCTAGACCATTTCTTGTGTGATTGAATACTTTGATTTCTTTAGTGGGACAGACAAAAGTTATTTTGGAAATCACTTAGAATTTAGTTTTATGCTTGCTTAGTGTTGAGAATAAAGTGTGCTTGTGAAAATTGCAAAGGAGGATAGCCGCTGCGAGGAGTTAGAAATATGTCGTAGTGTGATGCTCTAAGATTGGACATTTGGCGTTTGTGCCATGCTGTTTGCGTTGCGCTGCTATTGGTTGTTGACACTGGACAAGGATTGTGGGTAAAGTAATTATTACCTGGTTTAAAACAAAAATTCTACTTGTAATTGTTGATATTATTGCTGAAAAATGAAATTTGTCAAGGCTATACGAGATCTGATTCGGGAAGATATGGGAGTCCCTGTTGGAAAAGGAGAAAAAGTGCTGCTCGAAGGCACTGCAGGTCATTATATGGCCATAAATGTAGGGCTCCACACGTGCATGTAGGGCTAAGTCAATGGCATAAGATCACTAAAAAAGAAGGTGCTTTGTTGTTTCCACGCTATGGTACATTTGAGAATTATTGAAAATCTGAGAGGGGTATTGTATGAGATGAAGCCACCTAGACCCGCACAGTATGAGGCACCTAACGCCTGGGAGCATGTAGCTCATGCTAAAGAGGAGGATAAATATCACGGAAGAGTCAGAAAGGCAGTATGTAGCTGTGCAGAAGCTAGATGGGATGCAGGACAACAAAAATAGAGAACTGGCATGATAGAGGAATCTAGAATATTTGATTGATTTATTTCGAGTTTTATACAGTGCGAACATGACCCAAGTGTGTATCAGAGCACTTTACAGAAGCTCAGGGTGAGACAAACAGGTACAGAAGACGATCATAAGAGATAATAACAGTCACACTAACAATGTAGGAGGTAGTAGTACCAAGGCGGGGTGAGAAACTCCCTCTAGTCCAAAAGGGGAAACAGAACAAGCCATAGTGACAGGCAACAGATCGCAGGTGCCACCTGTATGCATTATCGGTGCCGGAGATCCTGGGAGCTAGAGCAGGCATTTGTTCAACAATAGTACTTTCACTTGTTTTTTTAAAGCCACAGGTGAAGGGTTAACTCTGATTTCAGAAAGTAGGGCATTCCAGATTCTCGGGGCAATGCCAGAGATGGGCCGATTGCAGGTTTTCTTCTTCTTAAATGTGTGCAGTTTCAATAGTAGGGACATCGTGCTTTTTGAGATTCTTGGGACACCAGATAGCTCCAGGTTTTGTTCAATGTATCTTGGGGTTTTGAAATGTAAGGCTTTGTGTGTCATGCATGCAATTTGTAACTGAACTCTTGCCTCAAAAAATAGCCAGTTTAGTGATTGCAAATCCGGTGTGATTTGATTTGATTGATTTGATTTGATTAGTGCATTTGTACAGCGCATGAATGTCCAGGGGCGTCTTAGCGCTAGACCAGTGGGTCAGGACCGTTGCTGGAGTAGTGTACAAAACGAGTTAATTGGAGAAGAGCCAGGTTTTCAGCGATTTTCTAAAAGATAGCAGCAACGTGCTGCTCTTTATGGTGATCGTGAGTAGGTTCCAAGTCTTGACTGTCCCTAGCAGGAAGCTTCTTCCGCCCCAGCGTGCCTTCTTGAACCTGGGTGTTAGCAGAAGTTTAGTGTGTGCTGATCTTAGACTTCTAGACGGCACATACCATTTCAAGTGAGTACTCAGAAATTGAGGCCCTGTGCCATATAGTGCTTTAAAGGCAAGGCATTGGGATTTAAACTTAATCCTTTTGTCCACCGGGAGCCAGTGGAGGGCTCTTAAATGGTGGGAGACTGGCTCGAACCTGGAGATATCCTATACTAATCTGGCTGCCGCACTTTGAAGGCGCTGCAGCCTTTGTAGATACTGAGATGGGATCCCCATGTACAGGGCGTTGCCGTAATCCAATCTGGACAGGGCTAATGCTGTAACCAGTGTTTTTAGGGCATTGGGAGGGAAGAATGGTTTGATTTTCCTGATCATTTTTAGGATGAACCAAATGGTTGAGGAGAGGTTGTTGATCTGACTATTGAATGTCAGTTTATCATCAAAGATGAATCCTAAGTTTTTGACCTTAGGCACTGGGGCTGGGCAGTTGCCCAGACTGGCGGGCCACCATCTGGGTGACCAAAAAAATGAATCAGAGCCCAGCAGCAGGACTTCAGTCTTTCCGCCGTTCAATTTTAGGCAGTTGGACTGCATCCACAGGTTAACCTGTGTCATGCAGCAGTTGAAACGGTCAGCTGTCTCCTCGACGTTGCTTGTGACTGACACCACCAACTGGGTGTCGTCAGCATACGCGACCACTGAGAACCCAAACTGCCTGATAATTGAAGCCAGAGGGGCCACATATACATTGAAGAGTGTGGGGCTCAAAGACTAGCCCTGTGGCACACCGCAAGTAAGTTTAAAAGGCTCGGATGAAAAGGCTCTAAATTCTACGGAAAAGGTCCTATCGGCTAGAAAAGATGACAATAGCATGAGGGCGGTATCTCTAATCCCCATCTCCAATAGGCTACTGGTTAATATTTCGTGGTTCACCGTGTCGAAGGCCACCGATAGATCTAACAAAATCAAGGCGGCCTTGCCCCCCGAATCCAGTATTGCCCTTAGTTCCTCTGCAGCCAGGACCAGAGCTGTCTCGGTTCCATGTCCCTCCCGGAACCTGTACTGTGAGGGATCTAGGAGGTTCCTGGAGGTAATAAATGCAGTAAGCTGTGCATTTAGTATTTTCTCCAGCACCTTGGCCGGAAATGGAAGTCTGGAGATAGGTCTATAACTGCTGGGATCCTTAGGGTCAAGATTCGGTTTTTCAAGAGAAGAAGGATTAAGGCTATTTTCCAGACGTCTGAAAAAATGCTCGACTGAATTTCCTCATTGAAAAGTAACCCTAGTTGTTCACTTAATATTTCCGGAATCAGGTGCAGTACTTTGGGAGGACAGGGGTCCACTGGGGCCCCTGATTTAGATGTTTTTACCACCTGAATGATCTGTTCTGATGATGTGGTTAAAACGTTTAGATCCAGTAATGAGATTTGCAGCTGAGTTAAGGGAGGCCCTAAGGGGGGCCACCTTTGATCTAGGAAGGCCACATAGGGTTACACCCTGCATTAACGAGTGAGGAATCTCAGAAAGCGAAAAAGTAAAAGGAGGATAAAGTAGAGAGTGCAGAGAGATCAGGCGGAGATAGTGATAGGGATTCTAGTGATAGCTTTTTGCGTGTGATATTGTCAACAGGTCCACCTCCTTATAATGTGTGCCAACCTGAAGGGATGAGTGGTGCTACTGGTGGAAGTTCAGAGGGAGCCACTGCCCCAGTGAATATGAGTCAGAACCTTATGGGAGAAAGTTCAGGTATTCATGCTCCTGTTAACTCGACTGTTTCTAATACCCCAGATGCAACAACTGTTCTGGTTACTCTTGGTACAGCAGTTCCCTTGTATAAACCTGAGTCGTCAGGGACCACGACACATGCTTTGACAGTTTCTGCTAGAGTAAATATGTCAAATACAGTTCCTGTTGCTCCTGGACAGGGAGTCACGGTAAGAACTCCTTTAGTCCCGAATATGGTGACTTCCCCATAAGATCTTCCTGTATCATCAGTAATAAATCAGACAGGAGTTACCCCTGTGGAGGAACTGCTCAGAGGTCACAAAATCCTCACCTGTCCATTTGGAATTAGCCTCAGTGTATTTCAAGAAGTAGTACCCGGGGAAGGGATAGTGTCCAATACTTCTGGAGTCTAAAACGGTGTTAATTCACAGTAATTAGATGATTAGATAGGTTATTCAATTGGTCCCCATGAGAAGCTGAGGGTTCAGGATCAAGCAGAGAACCCCAGTCTCCAGGAAGGGAGAATACAGTGCATGTGGTCAAATTAAAATTAGAATTGGATGAGATGATTTCAGGAAATCTAGATCTTTCCAGATTAGATACCTATCAAGAGAATTAACTCACATACAAGACAAAGATTTTACTAAGCGAGCAGGACAAGTTCACGATAAGCTGTCTGAATTAGCATGAGTGTATGATGTAGATTTAAGTAAGACCAAATTCTTGCAGAAACGTTACCGTGTATGCTTTGAAGAAAATGACATAACCAGTATGAGAACGTCAGGAATGAAAATGCAAATTAAAGAATTAATCTGTAGCATCTGAAAATGTAGTGACTTAGGCAAGTGGGAAGGCAGATGGGCAAAGAATAAAGACCCAAAGAAAGCGAAGGGAGAGCCGCCTCCGTAATTTATATATGGAGCAAGTGCTTCAAATTTTCCATCGAGAGAATTGCCTGCTGGAGGTTACGTTCATGTACCGTGGAGTTGGAGTGATCTTGCGTCATGTAAGACTGATTTCCCCAAATTGAGAGATAAGCCAGTGGAGTGGTACACCAAGGGTGATTGATTTGTGAAGATTTCACAGGCATTGAGGATAGATTCGAATACCCTTTTCAACATTGTGGTGGCGAGTGATTTGTGGGCGGAATGTAAAGTGGCTATACAGTTGACAGAGAAGGAGACACAGAGAAATCCGATATCTCGTGCCCTGTCACTTTTGGTGATGAAAAAGCATCAGCAGGTGATTACCTTTTTGAAAGGAAAGATTGACAGAACAACTCAGGAGCCTAAAGAGACTGTGTATTCTTTTTATGAGAGATCATTACAAGTGTTTAAACATCACAGAGGAATGGAAAATCTTGAATCCAATGATATGGGAAGTGTTGTGCCTCAGTTTGTGACAGGATTAAGACCTGAGGTGAGCATGATGATTCAACAGCGTTTACTTTGTTGTCTGAATAAACTGATCAACGAGATCTTAAGGTATGCAAAATATTGTATTGATGAATTGGAAATGAAACAGAAGCAGTTGAAGGAGAAGTTGATGTTGATCCAAATGAAAGCCTGACAGAGAGGAAATCAGTGTCAACCATGTATAGGGAATGTTGGCGCTATGCAAGGTGTGTATCCGCAGGGAGTTCCTATGACGCAAGGTGGAAATGGTTATCCACAACAGGGTAGAGGACGTGGTGTCCTGATTGACCCATGTACTGTAATTGATGTTGCCACATTATAAAAATAAAATCCATGTCATTATTGTAACAAGTTAGGGCATTGGAAGAGGGAATGTCATCTTAATCCCAACAGTGTAATGAATGAGAATCAGTTTCAAAATTCAGGGTTCATACAGACACCGCTTAACAACCCCAGTGCAGACACAAAATGTGCAGAGACAAGGCTCTAATGTACAACAAGTCCCAGTAATGCAAATTCCTCAAGTGCAGAAGATTCTTTAACAAAATGTAAATGGTCCTAGATTCAATTCTAACCAGGTCCCACATTTTTATCAGAATTATTTCCAAAACCAAAACCCTTTCCAGAAATTTCCTGTGTTTGACAAACTAGAGGGTTATGATTCAGATCAGTCACAATGACAGTGCCTGAGGGGGGAGGAAGATTGTGTGCTTGGCGCAGTCTTGGAGGTAGACCAGAGTGGTCCATTCGTGGACGATGAGGTAAATGGCCACCCAGTATCATTCTTCATCAACAGTGGTGCTACTCATTCCACTGTTAGAACAGCGGATGTTCCAAACCTACCCCTCTTTGGAAAAGAATCCAAGTTGAAGGAGTTGCAAATAAACAAATAACAAATACCATAACGCAGGAAGTGGCTGTTAAAATAGGATCCTTTGAAGAGAGCCATCAGTTTGTGGTGTGTAATTCTAGTCCTGTAAATCTTTTGGGATGCGTCCTGCTGTGTAAGTTAAACTGCACTATCTATTGTACGCCAAAAGGTGTGAAGTTTCAGACTCATGATGAAGATGTTGATTTCAAATTGGCGGGTCAATGGTCAAACACTGGATTGTACCCTTTGATAACAACTGATTATTTGCCACTGGATCTCAGAGATACGGTGATGCCTGGAACTTTTCAGGAAAGTTCATAGGTCTCATAAGAGGAGTTGAGCATGATTGCATAAATGTTAAACCTAATGCTGTGTATCCAAGAACCCCTCAGTACAATGTGACTCCTGAGATTACACCGGTTATTGAGTCAATGATACAACAAGGCATTTTAAAAGAGATACTGTGGAGTCCATGTAACTCACCTATCATGGGCATAGACTTAAATGGAGATTTAAAGGAGTTGGAAACTACAGGTTCTTGGGAAACAAGAGGAAATGGATTTGCTGCAGTAGGCAAATGGTTTGGAAACCTTGGTAGTGGAATTGTGGGCTCCATTTTTAAATCCCTTGTGATAATTGCCCTGTGTGCAATCTGTCGGTTTGTAATCTTTAAGGGGTACAATTGTACAAAAGCAAAAAGAGAGGTACAGGAAAGGAGGGGAATAAGAAGAAAGAGAAAAGATGTGGAACTGGAGGAGAGTCAGTGCAGATTTTATGATGAAATGAAATACTTGGAAAACTCTAGAAGGAACATTTTGAAAACCTCAGGGATTTGATCTGATCTCATCTGATAAGATTCATATGTTGATTGTGATAGCTAACATTGCCATGAGAGAGGGGACTGGAGCAGCACAATTTAGACTCCATCCTTACACGTCACAGAAATGCAATTATATACATGCATTTGACATTATATTCACAGTGTGCCTCAACTTCATTAACATGTGTGAAGCATTAAAACGTATTAATGAAATGTATTCACTGTAGAGACCAGAGGTTTATACCCATGTGCGCTAATGTTCAGTTTAAACATGAAGGCATTTATTTTTTATTCACGTTTTTACACTTACACTTCAAGTCATATTTGTATATGTAAACATGTACTCTTTTGCTCATTTTTTACATTTATTTTTTAAGTTACATGTGTGCATGTATAACCATGTATTTGAAGTGCACATTAAATGCTTAGCTAAAGTTCACATGACTACAGGCCTCTGTTGAAATGCATTTTGCTTTGCCAAATATGTTTTTTCTTTCCTTGCAAGTTTATTATTTCGTTAGTTAGAGAAAGGATTATGGCCTATATTATGCTGCTGATAGAGAGGCCTGGAGGGAAATCTGGCAGTGAATGTGGAGAAGCAATGGTCAAAGGATGTTTGCTGTTCATCATGTACCAGGATGGCAAGATGTTCAAGGTTGAAAACTGCAGTCTCAGCTTAATAGGTTGGGAAATTGGACCTATGTTGCAGATGCACTCAAGTAATGGTCTGATTGATCCCTGGTGGTATGAAGGGAGATGAGGACTTTTGGGTCTCATATTACTTTTAAATTGGTGTTCACACAGTTAGAGTCACTGCAGATCCCTTTAAGACTTAGAGGGGTAGACCTCACTTCTTGCCTTATTCTTGCAAGTGTAAAACTTTATGCTAAACACTTATTCCCTTTTTCCAAGACTTCTACTGAAGTCTGATCATGCAGACACCTTCTATGCTCCGAAATTAGAGACCCTTGGTAAATGACTCTATATTTGACTTATGTTTAGAATAGAGAAGGTAAGTTTCTTTATGGAACACCTTCACTTTCATTTGTTTCTGTATTATTGTGGCTATCACACTTCTGTATCTCATTCTGTTGCGCCTCAATCAACTGAGATATTTTAGCTTACCTATTGTACTAATGTACTTATTGAGCTTACTTTTGGCTTGCATATCTACTGGATTGATTGGTAATCTGAATAAAACCATTTAACTATAGTCATCGATTCCTGGTTCTTATTGTGGAGTCACATTGACTTCACAAGTTAGAAATGTATTGTTAATGTGTTCTCCCTTTTAATTCTTCATGTCAGCTAATAAATGTTCATATGACCAATGGGGAAAAATCTTTAACGACTTGACTAAGTGATTACGTTGTAAGGCGCAGCGCTCTTGCACCAATGAAGGACTCTTCTAGCTGCTGAAACATAGATCTTATTTTTAGGCCACCTGCCAGGTAGGCTGCCTTACTCTGTACTTTTAGAAGAAGGGCCAACATGTCTTTGGTAATTCTTAAATGCAAAGCATTACTTACTACAAGCTAGTCTGGCATTAATACTAATCCAATCACAAACCTCTAAAATTTAGACAGAATTAATTGCATATTTTTGCTACACTTCAAAATGAATAATGCATTTTCCAGGGGGATGTTAAGGACTGATAGGAGATGTAAATGAACATGATTTTCTTCAGGTGGTTGTCGAGCAGTTTACTTGTGATAATTCACACCATTTTATGCTCCTGTATTTCTATTCCTGGTATCATTAAAGGTTCCTCTTAATGGCAAAATGTTTCTTACTAGATGTGTAGGGTATTCCAACCCCATGTGTTTTTGGCATACTGCCTCAGATTCAATTAAATACATATTTTTTTATTATTATCACCTTCTAGATGTAAATGCGTCGGAACCATGGCTTTTGTGTGGTGGCTGGAATATTACAATAGAGATTTGTACTCCATGGGTTTTCTGAAGACAGCAGTGTAAAATGGCATGTCATAAATTCTAATTTCTAATTTTGAAATCAGAGTACTGCTATATTCAGATATAAATCCAATACTGTGCTTCAGTCCATCAGCCAATGAGGAAAACATTCAAAGTATGCAACTGGCATGTGGCAAATGAGAAGGTGTTATCTATATACCTACAACAATATTTAAGATGCGTGTGGTGAAAGCTCAAAATGATTGACAACTAAGGGCCCGATTCCGATCTCGCTCGGAAAGCCCTCCGTACGACTCGGATCCGGAGGGCTTTCCGAGCGAGACGTGCTCCGGGAGTCCGAACGAGCGAGTACGATGCAGCCGTATGCTTACGGACTCGGTTCGCTCGGACTCCCATTGAACTCTAGTGGGAGCCTGTGTACAGACGCGTACACAGGCTCCCATAGCAGAAAAGGGGTGGGTGGGGAAAAGCGTACACCCTGTGGCGGGCACCCCATGGTGCCCGCCACACTGTGCATGCTTGGATCGGGGGACCCATAGGCACCCCCCGTGATAGATTCGGAGGGCCCCGGGGGAAGGGGGGCCTTTTACGGCCCCTCGAAGTCCGCTTCCTGGAGCTTTTTCGTGTCAGAGGTTCCGAGTCGATCCGGCTGCTCGACGCGCGCATCGTACTTGGTTGCTCGGAAATCGGACCCATTGCGCGGTGCGCGTCGGTGAAGTCGGACTCGTCTGGACGGCGTCGCTGACGGGTACGAGTCGGTCGGAGCACAAGGCTATCCTCGCATCGTACTTGCTCACTCGTATAGCGGTAGGAGTCGTCTGGAAATCGCGCGTACGAGACGGAGTCGCTCCTGACGGATGCCGTCAGGAGCCCCTCCGAGCGAGATCGGAATCGGGCCCTAAGTTGTCAAGATTTGGCACACAGCAAATGCCCACTGCAATATCTCTCACTTTTATATAGTTGTGTAAAGTGGTCTTTTTAATCAAAATACTTTTTGTTGGCTCAAACAATTTTAGCACAAACAACTATGAAAGTGGTTGGTATTTGAAGAGGCCTTCCTTGCAGATCTAGTGATTAGCACATTTAGAAGAAAACATGATGAATGGCTTATCTGAAGTACTAAAGGAGCTCAAGGTCTTTGAGGATATACAGAGGAACTCTGAAAGCTTGTCTGGAGTGTCTGATGGCGAGGTAAATGTATTTGTGAGTTGACTGAGGTTGGCTGAAAGCAAACCAAGGGGTTTTCAGGGA
The DNA here is from genome assembly GCA_963921515.1 of Calotriton arnoldi. Classification (NCBI taxonomy): domain Eukaryota; kingdom Metazoa; phylum Chordata; class Amphibia; order Caudata; family Salamandridae; genus Calotriton; species Calotriton arnoldi. The sequence goes on along the minus strand of CAWUFW010009778.1, from coordinate 4,331 downwards.
GTACCTAGGGTTACTCAAGCTAAGGGAAGCGGGATGTTTTAGGACCAGCTATCAGCTACAATCTGAGGATGAGATCACAGATTATGAGGGCTATCTAAAGGTGACAGAGGGCCAGTTAGAATTCTTGGAACCTTTCAGAGGGGAGACTGTGAATATTTAAGGTCCAGCTGGGGGTAGCTGAAGCAGGGTCATGACAAGCATGTCCATTATAAGGGGACAGTGGAGTCCTTTTTCTGCTGGCCACAGCTCAGGTATTTCCAGGGCAGTGGCTCAATTTAAGACTCAGAAGGGCTGAAAGAGGATTGAAAACATAAAAAATCCCTTAATCCAGGCTCAGGTTTTAGTGACACGGAATGTGCCATAACAAAGAAATATTGCTGCAAATGTTTCCCGCAGCTGGACTTTGCTGAAGCCTAGGCTCACCAGTTGTAATTTCCAGACAGTACTTCACAGAAGCCATTTAAGCTCCAGAGCTCCCACTCCGAATGTTGTTTGATTTTTCCATCATGTTTTACATTTTTCTGCTTGTTTAATATTTGTACCTCATGTCGTTTATTTTTAAGTAGAAGAATATTTCAGTGAGGTGACTGGGACTACATCTTTAAATTGGTTATGCATTTAAATTTGGATTTTTTGTGTTGCATTTTAAATGTCTCCAAAACACTCCCTTTTGGATTGCACATGCATGGCAATATTCCCAATTTAAGATGGAGACTCTGGATTTTTTGGTAAAACTAAACATTTTGTTATTTTAGCTTTCTCCTTCTTAAATATTCCTCGTGTCCAATTTTAATTAAAAGGGACAATACATTCTATTTTATTATGTAAATCTCCATCTTAAGTTTTGCATAGGTGCTGGAAGTAGGGGTGTGGGAGCAGCACCCCCAATAACCATGCAGGAGTTCAGAAGGTGAATGAGCAATAATAATGCCTTTAAATTTTGTTTTATCTTGTCATATTTCCCCTGTGTTCAAAGAAAGAGGACCAATGTCAGACTATGTATTCTGTCAAATTGCTGTTTATTCTTTTATCATGGAGATTGGTGTTTACTTTTCTTTGTCTGACTGCAAAGTGAAAAGATTTTGTTAAGTGAACTACCTTCAAAGTGAAAAGATTTTGTTAAGTGAACTATCTAACAATCTTTCTGGAATTCAGGTAGAGTGGAAAGAAAGGCTGAAGGATGTCAACTGTTTTTCAAACACACAAAAACATTTAAATACCTAGAAATGAACTGTACAAATTATTCACAATATATCAGCAGTTAGGAGCGCACAAGTGAAGCACATTTTTTGTAATTCTGATGTGTGATGGAAGCAAAGATTTTAATACAATTAAAGCATTTTAGTTGGTGACACACAAATGATATATATTTGTGAAACATGACTTCCAAACAATATTATTTTGTGTGCTGTATAGTTTAATCAGTAAAATTGCATGTCTGTTCATATTTAGTGGCCATTTTAATGGAAAATGTTCTGTCTGTAAATGAGAGTAAGGAAGCACACCATGCTTTAGTAATATATATGCGGCAGGGTGCTCCAAAATACACCACTGACTATACCATCCCCTACCACTCTCCTGCTGAATGGACGTGGCTCATATGCTTCACTTTTTGTAGTGTGATGCTTGGATTTGTCACAATCCCTGTAAGTTCAGTGATGTAACACTGATGGCAGCACCCCCACTCTGAAAAATGTTCCAGCACCACTGAGTGTTTGAGAGCTTTGTGTATGTGGTGGAGACGCGCTTTGATTTGCATCAAGGATCTGTGAATCTTCTTCAAAAAGCACACACTAAATATCTTTCACACAATTCTGCTTGTTAAGTCGCCACATGCCACATCTCCAGCCAGCCCTGATCTTTTTGCAGGATAGCGCTTTGAATGTTAGGATTCGTAAGGCCGTACCTACTTATAGCAGAGGCTTTCCAGTCTCCAACGGAACCACATTCTAAAAGGTTTAGCATCGGGTTAGCGTTACTTTTGTAACACTAAACTGACACTAAACCTTTTTTGGGATTCACAAACCAACACAAATTGGCATTTGCGTTGCTTTGTATGGAAAAGTAATGCAAAACAGCGTAAAATGCCAACGCCAAGGGGGCGTTACATGGTTGATACATGGGCGTACCCCTGCTACCACCCATGCTTTTTGACGCTAAACCCTATTCTCAAACATGAGTTGAAAGGGTTTAGCGCCAAAAATTAACGCCGCTGAAAAGCAGGCATTAAACGGAGAAATGTTTTCATTTCTCCCTGCTTTTCCGACTCTCTGTGTGTGCTGTACCGTGCAGCACACATACAAGGCAGGAAAAGCTTTTTCACTTGTCTAAGTATAGTATTTTGTACATTAGGATACCCTTCCTGTACAAAACCTATGCTAGACTCACGTACACACCCTAGCGCTATGGCTATGTGCCTGCCGCTCGGAAGCTAAAATCAGCGCTGGCGCTAGGGGTAGGGGAGGAGAAAGCCATTTCTATGTAAATATAGTGCTCTCCTGCTCCCTCCCTGTCACGCAATGCAGCGCAGCATCTGTGGGTGCTGCCCTGCATTTCCTGTCAGCTTTCAGAATCTGGGCCCAGCTGTTTTAGAGCTGCGTTGCTGGGATAAATGATACATACATGCCACTGCTTTACTTCTTTTATTTTCTTAGATACTCTCTTAAAATAGATTCATAAGTAAGGAAATATATTTGAATATCTTAAAGTTATTCGTTTTTTACCTGGTCTGAAAATATACATTATTTTAATGTTTTCAGAACCATTTTATATATTCATCTCTGACTTTCCCATCAGTGCAATTAGAAAGAAGCTGCTCTAGACTAACGACAAATATGCATGTTTCTATTGTAACAGAATTATCAAAAGAACTAGGAGGGTCATTACGATGGCGGACGGAAAAAATTCCGACCGCCATGGTAGCGGTAAATCACCGTCCGCGGGTACCGCGGAAACCCCGCCGACCCTATTAGGATCAACCGCCAAATTATTCTGTCCATGGCGGTAGGAGGCATCGAAAAATCGCCCGTAGAGGGCAGAGAAAGTGAAAATGCAACCGCAACGGGAGGTAACATAGCGGAAACACATCAACCCGCCGCCAGACACGCGGAGTGACTGCCAATGATATTATGATATCCCCGATGTCACAGCGGTACGTTCCGCTGTCTCCGTCCGCCGCGGTCCCGAACAGTAATGAATGTGAGATACGGCGGAAGCCCTGCAGCACAGCCATCGCTGCGGATGCTCCGCTAAAAAAATGGCGGCCAAGTAAAAAAAACAACTATAAGGCCAGCAAATGCACACAAGCAACTAGCCCTGCCCCCCAATAACCTGAAACATCCCAATGACACACCCCCATGGCAAATTTAAATATACAAATCACAGGACAACCCACACAGCACACCTGACTGCATTACACCATCTTGACACACCCATATAGCTGAGCATAAAACCAGCCCCTGCCCTGACCACAATCCTTTGCACTACTCCAACCTTGAATGAACCCAACCCTGCAGCACATTGGATAGGCAAAACACCACACATCTCACCAGCACAACAACACACACACACACACCACCTACACCACCCTCACAACTGCACCCCAAAACATCAGCACAGCACACACCATGGCACATCACAAAATGCCAAAATTCACTGACACTGAGGGGCCGATTCCGATTTTGGCCGGAAGGGCACCAAACGATGGTCAAAGCCCTTCCGACCGAATCGGAACGTGCCGGCCGGATTCCTTTCCGACCAAGCCATTCCGATGGGCTCGGTCGGAAAGGAATTCGACTCGGATTTCCGGATGGCTTACGACGGGCTCGGAGAGCCCGACCGCCGTTCGGAAATCCTTCAGTACTCCCCCGGCTGCCTCTTCACGACCGAGGGAGTACGATGGCAGTAATTCACTGCCTTTTCGTGCCGGTCTTTACGGCACGAAAAGGCAGTCGGTAACTGTCTTTGGGGGCCCCCAGTAGGGCCCCCATGGGTGCGAGGCCGCCGAATGGTAGCTTGGGGCACCTATGGTGCCCCTCTGTTGATCCCTGCACCCGGTGGCAGGCACCTTGGGGTGCCGGCCACAGGGTGCAGGGATGAACTGCACCCCTGCTTTTACTAATGCAAGCATGCATTCCGCTCGGAATGCATGCTCCCATTGTGAAGTATACGAGTGCGACCGAACAGGGTTCGGTCGCATCGTACTTGCAGGGCCGTAACCGACGACAGCAGGTCGGTCGGTTACGGCTCCTGGACGATGTCGGATGGACCTGAGTCCGTCCGACATCGGAATCGGCCCCTGAGTTGACAGTAATGGTAGATGAGATAATCAG